>OY282504.1:31142132-31752813 GCA_958295605.1 Ajuga chamaepitys
AGAAGGATAAAACTCCTACTTCTTTAAGTGATTTAAGTATTGAAATTGATAATCTTAAAAAAGAAATTAAATTTCTTAAACAAAATAATAATGTTTTGGAAAAAAGAATTGATAAATTAGAAGGGAAAAATGAAATAATTATACCTGATAATAATGATGAAAGCTTTCTTAATAATATTGAAATGTTTATTTCACAAAAATGGTATGTAAAAATTACTCTTTTGATTGATGATTTTTATTCAAAAGAATTTATTGCACTTATTGATAGTGGTGCAGATTTAAATGTTGTACAAGAAGGATTAATTCCTACTAGATATTTTCAGAAAACAACACATTCTTTATCCCATGCTGGTGGGCAAAAACTTGATATTAGTTTTAAACTACCAAAAGCTTTTACCCATGTTGAGGTGTTTAGGGCTTTTGGGGTGCCTTTTGATTTTCTGAGCATTTATTATAGTTGACGGATCTTCAACTTGTAATTTGCTCCTCATACGGATTTGTAATTTTTCCCAACAACACGATTTGGGAATACATCCTGACAACACGATCTGAACTACACCCTAACAATACGATCCGAGCCTCTTATGGTATCAGAGCCCGGAATCGGTGATTTTAGCTGGGGATGATATAATTTAACACCTTGATACAAAAATGTTTCGACAAAATAATTCTATAAAAAATAGTTTAAATATGGAGTATGATACACCTCAAAATCTTGAGTTATTAAACAAATGGACAATTCCAAAAATTGATCCTAAAGTAATTTATAAATTAGGAACTTTTGAAAAACTTGGTTTTAAACAAGTTGTTAAAACAACTGAAGAATCTATTTCTATTAATAATGAAGAAGTAATTATAAAATTACTTTCAGAAAAAGATATTTTACCTTATAAAAAAGAATATAAATTTTTACATATTGGTTTAGTGCAAATTGCTTTTAAACCTTTAACCTTAGAAGGACTACCAGAAAGCTTTATTGCAGCTTTAAGAGATGGTAGAAATTTAAATTGGAAAAAATCTTTAATGGGAATAATCCAATCTAGTCTGGCTCATGGTCCAGTTTATTTTGATGTCTATCCAAATTTACAATTATCTTTAACTGATATAAATATTCTTGATGCTTTGACATTAAATGTTAAAATTCATGGTTATGATTATTCTTTAGGTTCTGAAGTTATATGTATTTGTTACCGAATATATTATAAACCCTTGTTTACTTTGAATCCTCATTGTAAAATAAAGGATAAGCCTGTTAATGAAACAATTTTGATTGAGACAAATTTCAATAGATCTAATATTATGACAAGAAGATCTATTAAATGGGAAGAAATTGTGTTTCCAGAAAGTTGGATTATTGAAAAAGCTGTAAAACCACAGCCAACTATTTCTTCAAAATTATTGAATGTTTTTCAAACTTCTGAAGGAACTGTTAATATACAGTTTGATAATTTTATAAAAGAAAGATCTTTAAAATCTTCTTCTATGAGATCTTATATTTCTCCTATTGATTATACTGTGGAAACTCCTTCAAGAGCTTCTACCTCTCTAATAAAAGAGAATTTGAGAAATAATGATGATGTTATATCTGAAGAAGATAGAATAAATGAATTGCATATTGGCAAAGATAATATTGTTAAAAGTGTCAATAGTAGACACATGGAGACAATGTCTGAAATGAGTTTTCCTTGATTTATGGATTTTAAAGCTCAAAAAATTGATTTTAGCCCTGGTTCAGAAGCCAGAAAAATTATTAGTGAAGAATTCAGACTTCCTAAATGGGAACCATTTAGAACTTGGTTTTTTGAAAATTTCAATAAAAGGGAAAAACAAATTATACAAGAAAATTTTTATAACAAATGTGAAGAAACAAATACTTTGATTTTATTTGTTCCATGGTTCATGTCTACCTATGTACATCAATATATTTCTGTTTTAGAAAGAAATTATAGACTAATGAATGGACAAATCATTAATAATGGTTTTCCTCCTCAAGAACCCTTTCAAATAGAAAAAGATAATAATATATGTAATTTTCTTGCTTTTTCAAAATTATTTGAAAATGATGTTTTACAAGTAACTTGTAGTCATATAAATTTATTAATTAAACAAAATAATTATATGAATTTATTTATCAATGTTTTAGGAGAGCACATACTTTCACTTCATAATAAAGTTGATAATGTTATTTCTTTAATAAATAATAAAAAGGAAAAAATAATTTCAAAAATTGATTTTGAAAAAGAATTGATTGCTACTCCTAGTATACAACTTCCACCAGAGATAAAAGATTTTAAATTAGAATCTTTGACAGAGTTAGAAAAATTATTAGAAGAAAAATTTTCAAAATTATCTTTAAATACTTTAGAAAATGATTTTCAAAAAGATTTTGAAAATAGATCTGATTATAAACAGATTATTAATGACCAGATCAACAAAATTGAAAAATGGGCTGATAAGCCTAATCAACGATTTTATTATTATAGGAGACCAACTCCTATGGATGTTCTTAATGAAGAACAAGAATATATTTTGAATAATAGCTATAGTGGAAGAAATATTTATGAATGGAATATTGATGGTTATACTGAAAAACAGATTTATAATACTGTTCATAGAATTCTTATGTATTCTACAGTTTGCAAGAATAATGGTAATACCGATAAAAATATTGCAAAAATGATTATTGCAGGTTTTACTGGCCAACTTAAAGGTTGGTGGGATCATTATTTGACCCAAGAAAATAGAGATTATATTCTCAACAATATAAAACAAGAGAATAATGTTTCTGTTGAAAATGCTGTTTATACTTTGATTATTAATATTATAGAACATTTTACTGGCAGATATTCTGATAATAGTGAACATATTCGTACACTATTACAAAATCTGAGGTGTAAAACACTTACAGATTTTAGATGGTATAAAGATACATTTTTAAGCAGAGTGATGGAACTCCCTGAGAGTAATAGCTCTCATTGGAAATCAAAATTTATTGATGGATTACCTTATTTATTTGCAGAAAGAGTAAGAAATAATTTAAGGGGAAATAATGTTCATGTTCCATATGATAGTTTTACTTATGGTAAATTAATTGGTACTTGTATTCAAGAAGGTTTAAATTTATGTAATGAGATAAAATTAAATAGACAAATAAAAAGACAAAATTTGTCTGAGAAAAAACAATTAGGTCAATTTTGTGAACAATTTGCTATGGATATGCCTAGTACTAGTAAAACTAGTAAGAATAAAAATAAATATGATAAAAATGATTTTCTTAAATATAGAAGAAGAAAAAAGGCTTCTAAAAGAAAAATAGAAAGACATGCTAATAGAAAGCAAGAAAGAGAAGAGAGGAAAAAGAGAAATAAATTGATAATATGCCATAAATGCCAAAAGGTTGGGCATTATGCAAGAAATTGCTGGGTAAAAAAGAAGATTAATAATCTTCAAATTGATGATAATATCAAGGATATAATATCCAAGATATTGTTAAAATCAGATGATTCAGAATCAGAATCAGTTACAAAATCTGAATTAGATTCAGAAATGTCAGAAATATCTGATATTGAAAATCTCAAAGTATTGGAACAAGAATCAGTAATATCTGATTCAGAATTATCAGATACTAATGAATGTAAATGTCAGGATAATAAGCCTGATGAAACAGATGAAATTTATAGACTTTTATCTCAAATGAAAAATTTGGAGATAAATGTCTTAGACCATAATAATATTATGGATTTATTAAAATTAATAAAAGATCCTAATTTGAGATCTTCAATAATAGATCAAGTGGGTAATATCCCAAGTTCATCTAGTGATACTGGAAATAAACAAGAAAATAATAATTCTATATATGTTTCAGATGAACCTTATCTTATGAGCAAGGTTTATCAGATGCTTAAAGAAAAACAGAAGGATAAAACTCCTACTTCTTTAAGTGATTTAAGTATTGAAATTGATAATCTTAAAAAAGAAATTAAATTTCTTAAACAAAATAATAATGTTTTGGAAAAAAGAATTGATAAATTAGAAGGGAAAAATGAAATAATTATACCTGATAATAATGATGAAAGCTTTCTTAATAATATTGAAATGTTTATTTCACAAAAATGGTATGTAAAAATTACTCTTTTGATTGATGATTTTTATTCAAAAGAATTTATTGCACTTATTGATAGTGGTGCAGATTTAAATGTTGTACAAGAAGGATTAATTCCTACTAGATATTTTCAGAAAACAACACATTCTTTATCCCATGCTGGTGGGCAAAAACTTGATATTAGTTTTAAACTACCAAAAGCTTATGTTTGTATTGATAAAAAATGTATTTCTACAAGTTTTTTACTTGTGAAAAACATTTCTAACCAAGTTATACTTGGAACCCCCTTTATAAATATGATTTATCCTTTTACAAAAGTTGATAATAATGGTATTATTGGCACATATGAAAATGAGCCTATAGTACTAAAATTTATTACAAAACCTTTTGCAAAAATATTACATAATATTTATGATAATATCAAAGCAAAAGAAAATCAGTTAAATTTCTTAAAACAAGAAATTAATATCCTTTCTATAGAAGATAGTTTGAAAAATCCTAAATTACAGGATAAAATTAAATTACTTCATAATCAAATGAGTATTGATATTTGTAATGATCTTCCAAATGCTTTTTGGAATAGAAAGAAACATATTGTTTCACTTCCTTATGAGGATAGTTTTACAGAGGATAAAATTCCTACTAAAGCTAGACCTTGTCAGATGAATTCTGAATATTTAGAATTATGTAAAAATGAGATTAAATCTCTTTTAGAAAAAAATATCATTAAGTCATCTGAATCAGCTTGGTCTTGTACAGCTTTTTATGTTAATAAACATTCTGAACAAGAAAGAGGAGTACCTAGATTAGTTATAAATTATAAACCTCTTAATAAGGTTTTAAAATGGATTAGACATCCTATTCCAAACAAGAAGGATCTTCTTGACAGACTTTATAATGCTGTTATATTTTCAAAATTTGATTTAAAATCTGGATTTTGGCAGATTCAAATTAATCCTGCTGATAGATATAAAACTGCCTTTAATGTTCCTTTTGGACATTATGAGTGGAATGTTATGCCCTTTGGGTTGAAAAATGCTCCTTCTGAATTTCAGAAAATAATGAATGATATTTTTACTCCTTATAGTGAATTTATAATTGTATATATTGATGATATTTTAGTGTTTTCAAAAAATATTGAGATACATTTCAAACATTTAAATATATTTAAAAATTTAGTAATTCAAAATGGATTAGTTATTTCTAAACCAAAAATGATACTTTTCCAAACAAAAATAAAGTTTTTAGGACATTTTATTGAAAAAGGTAATATTGTACCTATTAATAGAAGTATTGAATTTACTTCAAAATTTCCTGATGAAATTACTGATAAAACTCAGTTACAAAGATTTTTAGGGAGTCTAAATTATATTTCTCCTTACTACAAAAATCTTGCAGAAGATACTGCTATTTTATATGATAGATTAAAGAAAAATCCTATTTCATGGAATAATCAGCACACAGAAGCTGTTAGAAAAATAAAAAATAAGGTTAAATATTTACCTTGTTTATCATTAGCAAATCCTAATTGGGAAAAAATTATTGAAACAGATGCCTCTGATATTGGTTTTGGAGGAATTTTAAAACAAACTGATCCTATTGATAAAAAGGATTATTTGATAAGATTCTATTCTGGTAAATGGAATAATAGTCAAAAGAATTATGCTACTATAGCTAAGGAAATTTTAGCTATTGTTAAATGTGTTTTAAAATTTCAAGATGATTTATATAATCAAAAATTTATTATTAAAACTGATTGCAAAGCTGCTAAATTTATGTTTAATAAAGATTTTAAACATGATGTTTCTAAGCAAATGTTCGCTAGGTGGCAAGCTCATTTAGCACCTTTTGATTTTGAAATAATATATAAAAAAGGTGAAGATAATAGTCTTCCTGATTTCCTAACTAGAGAATATTTAAATGAATTCTAAAGATCGCTATAAAATGTACAGGTTACAAAAAATAAATAATGAAAAGGTAATTGCTTTAGAAAGAGAATATAATGCTACAAAAAATTTTCTTTCTAAAGAAGACAAGCAAAAATTAGAAACCAGAATTGCTACATACAATGACATTTTAAGAAGTTGGGCTTTTCAAATTCATAATTATGAATTTAAGAATCTCTAACATTTTTGTTTTCCAGGTATGAGTTTCCGAGGTCGCGGAACTTTCCCTTATAGGGGAAGAGGTGGCAGGGGACCAAATATTTTGGCCCAACATGGCAGACAAAAATTGGTGGCAGCCAATATTACAAATATCTCACAAAATGCATCATATCAGGAGTATCTCCAATGGAAGAATAATAAGGCTTCCCAAAACGAAGAAAGTACTAATAGTACTTCTCAAGCATCATATGCTAATATTGTGAATACGGAAGAAAAGGATCCCAATAAGGATTTCATAAAAAATGATAAAGAAAAAATAATTTTCCTAATCAGTAATACTGATCTAAAATGGGAAGATGATCCATGGAAAATCTTTGATAGATATCTATCTAATCAAGGATTTCCCTATGAGGTTTATAAATCTCGAAAATTTTATGAAAATATACTCATAAGTAATGAATGTGAAATTACTCACATGACAAGTGGAAATCCAGAAGTTTATAACTTCTCGAAAATTATCATTAAGCAATTAATTCCTATAGAAGAATGGGGAATATCTCCATCAAAAGAGAAATCTCTCTGCATAAATAATATTACTGTGAAATACAATTATTGGGATTATATCCAAGCCTTTGAAAAGGTTTTCTATTATAATAATGATAAAAAGAAACATACCTGGTTAATCAAGGTATGTAATAAAGTTTATAACTTTGAAATACCAAATTGGTTCCGAAAATGGTGGCGACTTTTTGGCCCAAAGGAAGAAATTCTTCCAGAAATATTAAAATCAGAATTCCAGAAATGGAAATATTCAAGTCCCATATTGGGAAAAGTATATGAAGAAAATAAATTCTGTCTTTGGGAATCCCCGCTACATTTTTTCATTGAATTTTCCATCCCATGGATTTTCAAATGGGATATTAAAGTGAGTTATACTCACAAAATTCCTTGCCTTAAAAGAATCTTTTTTACAAGATTCTGGGATAAAATGATAAAAATTGATCCCAGTACAAATAAAATGTTTGGAGTCGATACTTTGGATAATATCCAACAAAAGATAAAGACCTATATCCAAGCAAGGAAGAAAAATAAGGAAACAGCCACCAGAGATAATATCTCTAAAAAATTATTCAAAAATGTGGATGACTTATCCAAAGAAGAGATGATTGAATTATATCTTACCCAAATGAAGAAAGAACTGCTGGAAGACTTGGGTGAAGAAGAAGAAGAAGAAATGGCTTCTCTACAAAGTGATAATTCCTCAAAAGACAAATCTGTCAGTATGCAGGATGCTCAAGATCCATATGAGGATGATATTACAGACACTCAAATGGAAAAATGGATTCAAACGATGAAGAATTCTGCATCAAATTCCAGAGAAGAATCTTCCTCGAAATAAAGACAAAATTTGTAGTACTATTTAAATAGTATTTTTACTATTTGGAATAGTAAATTACTATTCCCTTTCCGCGTTTTTGAACAGTAATTTACTGTTCACCAATAGTTTTTATACTTTTTACTGTTCATATGTCGGTTTGAAAGGTCTATATAAAGACCTCATTTGTAAATAAGGGAGGCAGGCGTTAGACAGTCCAGCCTTCTCTCTCTCTCTCTTGTAATCTCCTCTCTTGTAATATATTTCAGAGAAATAAAATCATTTCTGTACTGGTGTGTCTTCAAAACTTGTAAGTTTTTCTTTCTTTTCTTTATTTTGTTTATCTAAATTTTATATATTATAAGGATGAGCCTTATAGGCTAAATCCTTTGTGTTAAATTATATCTGAACTATATTATTATTATTATTATTATTATTATTATTATTATTTACATATAGTTAAAATATTATTACTGTACCTACTAAGAAGTAGATTTATGCATTAAATAACCTAAATAATTGAAAAAATTACATATTTTCAGTTTTACATGTTAAAAAAAAGGCAAATTTAATTAAGTGTTGTATTGTTCACAACAACATTAATATTATAAGTGGGAATTTTATTTATTTACCAAACTACGTGAACTCGTTTGTGCCACAGGCGAGTTCACTGGAATCAGACAGGTACTGTTCAATGTCGCCCCTGCCAGGGGCGACTTCAATTAATTCTTTTTTTTTTTATGATAACGCCTATAGTATAGGCGATTTCATTCTATTTTTTTTTTTAGTTGTAAGTTTGATGATGATGATGATCTTTATAATAATAATAATAATAATAATAATAATAATAATAATAATAATAATAATAATAATAATAATAATAATAATAATAATAATAATAATAATAATAATAATAATAATAATAATAATAATAATAATAATAATAAAAAATTAGGGGTGTGGACGGTACAATGTGAATCGGATATTTGAAAATATCTAAATCCATAGCAAATTTCGGCTATTTAAAAAGTGAGTATCTATCACCGATCCAAAAAATCGGGATGATGCGGTGCGATTATTTAATTTTTTTGGGACAGTTTGGTTCAGAAATTTTGGACCTAAAAGTTCAAAATTTTTGGACTTAACGGAACGGTTAACTGAACCGAAATTTCTGAACCGTTAGGTCCGAAATTTCTGAACCGAACTGTCCCGAAAAAAATAAATAATCGCACCGTACTGTCCCGGTTTTTTGGATCGGTGATAGATACTCACTTTTTAAATAGCCGAAATTTGGTATGGATTTAGATATTTCAAATATCCGATTCACATCATACCGTCCACACCCCTAATTGTTTTTTTTTTAATAATAATAATAATTATTATTATTATTATTATTATTATTATTATTATTATTATTATTATTATTATTATTATTATTATTATTATTATTATCATCATCATCATCATCATCATCATCATCATCATCATCATCATCATCATCATCATCATCATCATCATCATCATCAAACTTGTGACTAAAAAAAATGAAATCACCTATGCTATAGGCGTTATCATAAAAAAAAAATTAATTTAAGTCGCCCCTGGCAGGGGCGACATGGAATAGTACCTGTCAGATTCCAGTGAACTCGCCTGTGGCATAGGCGAGTTCACGTAGTTTGGTAAATAAATAAAATTCCCACTTATAATATTAATGTTGTTGTGAACAGTACAACACTTAATTAAATTTGCCAAAAAAAAGGGATCATCACAATAAGCTAAAATAAATGTAAAACCAATATTAGTGGCCCAATATAGTGTAGTAGAAATGATAATGTCCTAACAAACAAAAATACAATTATATAAACCTAATACAACACTTTCGTCCATCTATTTAAATGTAATATTTAATACACATTTGAAATGGGCTCGACCCAACTGGCCCGATATTTAAGATGGGTTGCGCAATTGAATTAATGGTTCGAATACTATTTTGCCAGACGGGCCGGACCTAATGAGACAAAAGTCCGACAAACTTTGTGCGACTAAATAATATGAGTATATTATAAGAAAATGTGATGGGTCGAGGTGACAAAATTTATGTCCGATCTAACTTTGGCCTACCCGGAAGAAAATATGAAGCTGGTTCGACGGGGTACTTCGGACGAAGCCGGGTCGCTCGAATTACAACCCCTATTCTAGATATATGATTAAAAAAAAATGAAAGCCCAAAACACAAATATAATTAAAGTGATATAGTAAAGAAAATAATAGGAGTCTACTTATGATTACACAGTTCCCACACAAAAAAATTATACTAATTTTAATAGACAAAAAACAAATAAACAAAATTTGTAAATAAATACATTGAGGATCAAGTTTGTAACGTGTCAGCTCCAAAATATTGAAAATTTGCAAATTAATAGTTGTTTCACACTCCTCCCCTCTACAACTTTCTCTCTCTATTCTCTGCCTTGGTCACTCTCTCATTTCGTCCCAACAGATTCTCCTCTGACCTCTCTCTCTCTCTAAACCTTTTCTCTCCCAACATGCAAATCACCATTTTTCTTCATCTTTGCTCTCCATATATGCATCAATCGCTCTCTCTACCCTCAAAATACCTCTCTGTGTCACATGCAGTTGTCATCTGAAGCTGATTTTTGGTAGAACAGCCCTACCTTGGATCAACTTCGATTTTATCTTGGTCAGCTAACACGGACGAAAAGGCCTAACCCATATACAGATCTGTTGTTTGGCTAACATATCGGTAAGTTTTCTTTTCTTTTTTTGGCTTTTTGCTTCTAGTAGAGTCAGATTATGTTTAAGTTTCTTCTTATTTGTTCGAATCTTTGGAATTACAGACTGATCTGGTGTTCGAATCTTTGATCAGCTACAGTGGATGAAAAAGCCTAACCACAGACGGATCTGATGTTCAGCTCCAAGAAAAATCGGTAAGATGTAATTTTATGAGTTCTTATATTTTGTAGGCCCAGCAAATGAACAGATCTACAACAGCTATAGATATATGTTAACTCAGATCTAATTATATTATTTTTTTCGAAATTATTTTATGTTGCTACATGAAAGTTGTAACAACAGATATACTATATTCACAATTTTGTGATTGTAAAAGCAAACATGAACATTTCCTTGCTTCCGTTTATTTTAAAACTTATTTTAATCTGAATTTTTATTTTATTTGTAGGTCGAATATGTTTTTATTGTCAGATAAAACGTAAGAAAGCCCAATCCACCTACAAATCTGATGTTCGCCTTCCACAAACTCGGTAAGATGAAATTTCTAGCTTCTTAAACTGTGAGATTCGAATTAATTCAACTGAACTATGGACATATGTTATATGAGATGCAATTATTTTTTTCACCAATTAATTAACTTGTTTTTACATGAAAGACCTAACAAATGATGTAATATGTTCACTGAATATAAAAACAGACAGAAAATGTTTTTTGGTCCTGATTATTTTAAAACGTATATTTAGTTGAACAGGCCATATTTTGTGAATATTGATGCTGAGACAAATTACATACATAAATTGAACAATATGTAATGTATTTGAAACAATAACTCAAATTTCATGGTAAATTTGCAAAAAGAGAAAAGCTGCATACATATTTCCTTCCTGGTTATTTGGATATTGAAATGTATTTTGAATAGTTAATACCAACCTGACAGTTCAATGACTGGTCTTGTATGAAGATGTTTAAAACTTTTGTATTTCTGACCTTCAGCTCGTAGTTGCCTCAAGTTATATTCTTCTTCTATGCTGTTATTGGTAGTTTCTTCTGTACTCACAATCTATAAAAGTGATTATGAAAATTGGATATTTTGGTGTTTCTGTGAGTAACTATTGTGCACACACCATAAGAGCAATTGAATATTTGATTTTTTTTAAAAAACGGTTTAGAGAACATGGGACATCAGTTAATTTATAGAGAAAATAACTGTATTATTCATGCAATTAATTAAAAACATATTATTTAACTTTACTCAACAATCACTTACTTTTTAAATTTTTTTTTTTGTAACTTGAGATTAAATTAATATTGACCCATTAGAAAAACCATGAAATGACAAATCTCTGTTGACTATTTAACTCTAATTTACTGTTGATTTTTTAAGCTCAATTTTTTTTTTTTTAATTTATTTCCGGCTTGGAACACTTCGGCAGACACGATAAGGACACTTAAATATTTTTAATTTTTTGGAAATTGGAAAACATGTGCCATTAGTTAACTTAGTTGCTCTGTAAAACTGTAATTATTTAAACTACTTATTATTTAAGTCAACTCAGCACTTCCATTGAATTTTTTTAATTTTTATTTGTAACATGAGCTATATTCATATGGCATCAGCTGAATTTACTGATGATTATAACTTAATCATACAATAATACTTACCATATTACATTTGTTTGTAACATGTAACATATATAAACTGAGGATGAAGTTTTATCAGTTCGAAATCGACATTCAGATTAGTAGCTGACAAAATTAAACAGGTAACACAATTTCAAGTCAATTATTTGGATCATGCACATTCACATTCTGTCAAGTTGTTCCTTATATACCACATTTCATTTTAATTAAATTTGCTTTTTTTAACTGGTGGATTTAATACTCCATACATTTTTCAATCCTACAACTTAATTTTTTTTTTCTTTTTATTTACAACCTGAGATTGAAAGTAATTTTCAAATTACTTAAGGTAATGAGCATGCAAAATAAATTAAACTTACAT
This sequence comes from Ajuga chamaepitys, assembly GCA_958295605.1. Taxonomy (NCBI): domain Eukaryota; kingdom Viridiplantae; phylum Streptophyta; class Magnoliopsida; order Lamiales; family Lamiaceae; genus Ajuga; species Ajuga chamaepitys. The sequence goes on from OY282504.1 coordinate 31,154,471, forward strand.
AATATATTAATTACTTCAAAGTTCTTGTTTTAATGTATATAAGTATATACAAATAATGCTTATATTCTTATATCAAGAATTATAGTATGTACGTGGTCTGTAATAATTATTAAACGTAATTGTGATCATACTATTTATATATAAGACATAAATTGCATAATCATCAGAAGTAGTCTGCATTATATTTGCCATAGTTTAATATAACATGATTAACATAATATTATGCAATAACATTGGAACTAAGTTCATATAATGCCCTTTGAAACACTATTTCATAGTTTACTAATTGTCTTGTGATTATTGTGTTTACAAAATCTATATCTATATCTATATCTATATCTATATAATAACAAAATCCACCCAAAATAGTAACTTAAAAATTTTCCCGCCCAAATTTTCCTTGCCATTTTTGGAAAATATTATTTTTGGTATAAAACATTTTCTTTGGAGATAAATCTATATATATATATTCTAAAATATATTTATGCACAATTAATATCTCAAATCAATAGTAAGAGGATATTTGCAATTGTTTTTCCGAAGTGCTTTTTAGGTTATAACTTGAAAATGTTGTTTTGGAGTGTTTGGGAAAACTGTTTCAACTTTAATAAAACTGATTCTAGGCCAAAAGTTAAAAGTAAAAAAAAAATAAAAAATTCCAACTTTTTGTATTTTGGTAAATAAATAGAAGTTTTTTCTCTCAAATAAGCTAAAAACTTCTTAAACACCAAACACTTCACCTTTTTTATTTGAGCAAAATCACTTTTATTCTCAAACACTATCTACTTTTGATTGTAAGTAATTTTACCACAATCTCTATTTTAATCACTTCTTCAAAAGTTAAGCAAATGAAAACACTCCCTAAGTCCCCCACAATCAGCTTAATTTGTCCAAGTCTATAAAAGGAGACACTCACACAACCTTCCCAAAAAGATCTGAACCCTTCCGCACAATCAATTTATTTTTCATTGAAATCAACATTAATTAAGTTGTTAATTCAGCCAAATTTTGTGTCTACTTCCAAATTTTGCTCTTCTTTAAATAATTTTATTTGGTATGAAGACTAAGAGATCCAAAGCAACTCAAGGAGAAGGGATGCGACATCACCATCCACCAGAGTAACAGAGAGAGACCAACATTGTGAAATTGTGAGAGAGAGTCTGACCAAAATTGTGTGAGAGAAATCAACAGAATTATCTAGAATCTAAAATAGGGGGAGGGAGCCAAAATGTGAGGAAGAGAGTGGGATGGGAGTAACTTTGTTGGCAAAAATATTTTTTTTTTTCTTTCTAAAATCCTATGTATTGTGTTTGTTGTACCCATTCTTCTTCTATTTAATTTTATGTTCACTTAATGTGTCTTTTAATTTGTGTAGTATCAATTATGCATATAAAAATTATGTTCAAATATATTCATACCTAGAATGGAAAAACAAATAAATAAAGCAAAAAAATAAAACCAAAAAATAGATTTAGTACAATTTTATCAAATAAACCCCTAATGATCTTTTTTATATTTAATGTAATTTGAATTTTGTTTGATTTTTTTTATTAATTATTTTTCTTAGTAATTTTTTTAATCATATAAAAATATAAAAATTGAATTATTTAGTAAATGTTTTATAATTTTCAACATTTTATTTTTTTCAAAAAAATATTCTATTTTTTTTTGAAATAAAAAATATATATTCTCATTTCTAATGTGATTTTCTTGTATAATAAATTAAATTAGTCATCTATTATTGATCTATAGTTTGACAGCATATTGTATAAATAAATTAAAGACAAATCATTTTTTGTTGGTTGATTATGTGGGTAAATTATTAGTGTGTTGTGCCACAAATGAAAATTAATAAAATTAGAATGTAGCGTTATTGGTACTCAGTAAAAGCTTTTGAATTTTTTTTGAACACTATATTCGAAAAAATAAAAAAATATAGATACTTTGGATAAATATAAATGTTTATCATAAAATTATAAATATACATATATACACTCATCTTTTGTACAAGATGATCAACATTACCACCTCCATACAAGGATGATAGAGATATTCATAAATTAAGAAAAATAAATATGAATATTCTATACCTTACTCAAATCTATATATTTTTTAATGTTTTAATACTTTTCATTGACTACTCTTTCATTAAGATATATATATATTTTCATCTTTTATTATATATTAATTGATTGTGATATTTTATCATATTAAAATTATATAAACATATAAATTCTTATTATTTATTCATTTACATTTACAAACCGTGCATCGCACGGGAATACTACTAGTAGGTTGAAGAAACCAATATTGTGCATAGCTTGGATTAAACAAAGCAACAAATCTACAAAAAAAAAAAAGGTAATTTGTTTAACCAAAGAACGTTATATTGACTCATATAAGTAAACAAATAAACACACTGAAATATATTAATGTATTAGCCTATTAGTACCTACTACGGTGAATATAGCCACCTGTCATAAAACAACTACTACTGTTTACATTACTTAAAACAGAATTTAAGAAAATATTGTTTGCATACTAAATTAACTAAAAAACATTATAGATAGACACCATCACTTTTTCTTCTTGATCACACTCTTAATCTTCTTGCTAGCTTTTCCATTCTTCGATTCATCCTTGAGATCCCTCTTCGCCAAGACTTCATCATCACTGTCCACAACCATTTCCTTCCCTTTTCCACCAGCAGGTTCCTCAGTAGGTTTCGGAGTCGGAATCACCTCCAAATCAGCATTCTCATTAGCTTTAGGCTCCACATTTTCCTCATCAGCATTAGTATGTGACATCACTTCAGTTTCCTAAAGAAACTTATAAATTAGTAAGATTATATATACATTGCAAAATATAACAATTTTGATTTATGCAAGGTAGTGAAAAAACATTATACCTCACTGTCAACTGCTTTTCCCTTTTCTTTATCAACCATTCCCTTATCAATAGCCATTTTCAGTACATTATAGGTATCAAATGACCTTTCCTTCATCTCAACCTTAACGTGCACCTTAAATAGTGCATCCTTATCAGACAAAGCATCTTCAATCTCACTTTTCATAGTTGATATTTCATTTTTCTGACACAATATAGAAGACATAATTTTGAAAGATTAATACATGAATATATATATATATACACACACACACACACATATATATATATATATATATATATATATATATTATGATGCATTACACTGAGTGTCTTAAGGTCTCCAGCAGATTTCCCAATCAACTGTACATTCCTTGTCCCACAGTAGGAAACGGGCATTTCCAGAACTGTCGACTACCCTAATCTCAATCTTAAACCTAGAAATTTTAAAAAAAAACATAGTTATAATAGCACAATACAGTGAGTTTTATAAAAAATGCAGATTTATGGAAATTAATAAACATGAATAGAGCAAAAACTAAACCTGAAATTTCCAGTTGATTCCTTCACCTTGCACTTAGTACAGTAAAATTGCATGTCACTTGATATAAGTTTTTTTGCGCATCGTTTGCATGCAAGATACCAATAATCTCCAACAGTTTCTATATCAACTATCGTAGCATCAACCCAATTAACACCATCCTTAACAATAAAACAAACCACATAAGTAATGATTTTTTTTTTTTTTTTGGTATTTAAAACCAACAATTCTGAAGTATAAATAATTTGATAATAACCTCATTCAATTCATTCAGTCCAGCTATTGTTTTCACGACAGCCTGCCCACTATTGAACTCATCCGAGATGGTAAAGCTGGGCCTGCTGGATGATCTGCTATTAGAGGTACTCGCCTCACCAGACTCGATCACCCTTATATATTAAATATACAATTTCATGAATAAATTATCAACAAATTTGCATACAAAAAATAAATGAAACACATAAAATAATATATGTACTAACTTCTTCTCAAAATCCTTGAATTCATCCGACTTCCCATTTACAATAACTTTTGTTGCATGATAACTGTTGCTAACACTTATGTCATCTGAGAAATTATAAGAATCATTTTGTGCGTGATCACAGAAATGAAGGATTAAAATTCTGCAAATCATATCCATGATCATTTAGTAGAAAGCATATATTTTTACCCCCAAAAAGCTTAGCCCTGCCAAACTGTATAATAACAATAACGTGGTTTCGATTCTGATCTTCCAGGTATGGCAACAAACAGTTCACATACTCCTTCCAAAGGGTGCAAGGTAACTTCCTTTTTCTAAAATGCATATACAGAGACAAAATTAGGCAGCTAAAACATTAGTAATACTTTTGTGTAATAAAATAGAAAGAAATATATAATATGTAGTAACTCTAAATCCTCCAGTTTGAACTCCATCCTTGTACTTCCAGTTCCAGGATGGGTAGTAGGACTTTGGTAGGACACCATTTTCCTATAATGTCTAATTTTTTTTTTATAAATTAGTGAACAATAACTTGCTACTTGATTAATAATTAGCTTTTAAGGTAGATAAGATGATAGAATAGCATACCAAACAACTCAAATTCTTCTATCTCACGATCTGGTGTGAGATCACCAAAACTTCTGAAATTGAACATGTAGTTTGGAAAGCTTGTGTCAAAAAACTCTACGATGTTAGTGTGCCTCATAAAGTTCAGCTTGAATTTGCTTGCAGTAGTTTTGAATTTGAGTCTGTTGTCAGCCACAATGAAATCTTTAACAGCAAAAAGATGGCCTTCAATCAGCTTTGGCTTGATGGCATCCATAACAGCCTCTTTAAGAGTAGCATGTATGCGGTCCCCCTGTTGAATTGAAAAATACAAAGATATGAGAACGATATTTATACGTAATAGTGTAGAATCTGTTTTAGAATATTCAAACATTGTATACCTCTCGATCATGAAACACACACTCGGTGCTAGCAATCTGGTTCCTGTCTCGAAAAATAGGTACATTGTAGCAGCGAACTAACCGAAGTCGAAGAGCCCACTGCGTCTTCGACGAATTGACATCACGAATGAGACTGAAAAGAGGAGCCATTACAGAAAAAAGCAAGAGAATGACGAAAGTAGAGAGTATGAAGAGTTGCAAAATAATCTCATATTTATAATTCCCAGTGAAACTGAATTCAGCAGTACGACGCACGAAGTGGTGATTGAGAAAGTGCATAATCTTTTTTTACAAATCTTTTTTTTTTCCTTATTTAGCAGCTTCCGGTTGTTTTGTATATGTAATCTAATTATTTATTAAATAGATATATATTATTGTCAAGTAGTATTTTTAGTATTGTATTCTCTTTTTTTTTTTTCTTAAAAAAAACCTACCTATTTAATTCAGATTAGAAATAGAAATATTTGATAAATTATTAATATGATTTATTATTTAAATTGAAATTGGAAAATTGATTTGGGTAGTGAATGACGTGCAAAAATAAGGGATGTTACTGGCCCGAAAAAACTAACGGAAAATATGCGGTTGACAGATGATATATTTGTAATGTTAAAAATTAGTTACCGTTTTTCTTAATGTATGAATATCTCTAGCATCCTTCCGTAGAAGTCATGTTGATGATTGGGGCTGGAATTGCAATATGCGGTTGACAGAGGATATATTTGTAATGTTAAAAATTAGTTACCGTCTTCATAAATAATTTTTCATTAATAATAGTCAATAAATTTATAAAAAGAAAATAATTTTTAGAAAATATGTTTTTTTGGGCCCAGACAAAATCAGCCCAAATAGCTTTATCATATTTATTTAGGTGAATATATGGCAAGTTATTGCCAATAATTATGTTTTATATTGGGTTGAATTTTATATACCAAAAATTGTGATGTTCATAATTGGTAATAGATTTTGGGCGGGAAAACTTCAAAGTTACTAATTTCAGTGGATTTTGTTATTATATTAAGTATAGATAGTTGTTTCCAAATTCTAATCATAAGACCTCCAAATATGACGACATTGAAGTTGGAGAAGAATGCAACTTTGGGTCACCCAGCCCATTCCACGGCCCATGCGATATGAGTCGAGTCTTACATGCGTTTTTTCCTAATTTTTTGAGGATTTTCACCCTTCAACTCATATCTTAATTCTCCAACTATAAAGGGGACCTAAAGATAAATTTTATACATCTTCAATCATAATTTGGAGTGTCAAGCAAGGGATTCAAGGAAGAGTTCAAGAATTCAAGAGCAAGAAACATTCAGTTATATCTTTTTAATTGTTTTGTTCTTAACTACTTATGATATTTTTGAGAATTCATTTTTTACTACCGAGAGGTTTATTATTAAACACTGACACTCAAAACTACACAGATTGAAATATAATGGTTCCTGGAGAAAAACACCTTCCTGGAGAAAAATCAATTGAGCTTCATTACCGAGCCCAGAATATGAATACTTATCAATCACAAACTTTGGAAATTATAATATGATATACTGCCTTGAGTTTGAGTTGAAAAGGTTATGTTGCGAGATTTGTGTAAATCAATTGTAACTTATTACCAACTTTAAATGCAATTCCGGAATTAAATGGTTTGAATGTTTTAACATATATAAGGTAATATAAATTAATGCAGCCAATTATACCATATATAAGACTTAACCAATTAATGCAGCTAATATTGAAGTTTTCCATAATTAGCAGTGCTGTTTTGTGCGGGAAAATGTTGATATTACTATTCTTGGCGGATTTTGTTATATTATATAGTATAGATTGTAAAAGATGATGTAATATGTGTAAGAGGTAATTATTAATGATTGAGAGAATGATTAAAGTAGTGCTGAGATTTGTGATTAATTGATATTGTGTGTGATTGTTGATAGACTTTTTTGTCCCCGCAACCCCAAATAGTAGCTGGTTTGGCCAAGTCTCTCATAGAAACATATGATTGAATGGCCCAACCAATTAGTGGCCGGGCAAACCCCAACCAAACATTGCCTTAAAAAGCTCAGTTGTTTTCCTCGTATCATAACATTCCAGAATCCAGGGGGCATGACCGTAAATGCACTCATTTCAAATCCGGAATGTTTGAGACACATTGGGTAATTAGGCACAAATACAGCCGTGTTAATTACGCTTTAACCTCGTAGTTTGTCTCTCTGTCTGTTCGTGGACTCCATACCTGTCCGGACAACAAAGAAATTATCGGTAAGAAAGAAGAAAATAATTCAGAAAAACATTAGAGCGAAACAAAAGCTCAAGCGAGTTACACCTCACTTTCTCAACAATCCACCCAGCAATTTTCTAGAGAGAGAAACAGATACAACTACAACGACAAATTCCACCTCTCTTTCTCGATTTGCGTTTCTCTTATTATATTTGAAAAAATTGGAGCAGTACAACTTGTTGAGTTCATCATCGGAAGCGATAAAGTTGGTTGAGTTTGCTTGTCAAATTTCTTCTGCGACAGGGAATTGCGCCGGCGGCGCCGATCTGACTCACCGAGTCAAAGCCGGCTCCCGTAGTCTTAATGAGTTTAACTTACAGTCTATAACTATTCAGCTATGGTACGTTTGCTGCCTCAAACGACCCTAGCTCTTGCTATTTTGATGCGCTTTGCCGTAGACTAGCTTTGATTTTGTTTTGACCGTAATTGATTTTATAAGAAGAAAATGAGTACAATTGTTTATTTTTGTTGAATTTAGTTGAGCTATAGAATATTGATCGACTTGGCTGTAATAGGAATTTAGTGTCGGGAAATGAAAAATATCAAAATTGGACAATGACTTGTGAACTTTCATTATTTTCCGCAATACAATTTCATTGTTTTTAGCCAAACTTATATGTTCCATGTTGTTTTGTTGTTTGTGTTCTTTAAATCTAGTGACAAATTATATGTCTAAATATTGTCCTTGGCTTCAATTGGGAATGCTTTAGATTGCCTCCTTTAGCAGTGTCACTTGTAATTACCTCCTATTAGCCATTAAATAGAAAGTTCCAATAGCTGAACAGCCCAACCGTCTTCTTTTTTTGGTTTCTCGCAATGAATCACCGTTTATTCATTGAGCACATAAAACATATTAAAGACATCTAATTTGAAACTTTGCTATATCATAGACCAATGAAGTCAGCTAGCATTTTATTAATGTTGTTTTTGGGTTAAGTATTCGGATTTGTGGGTTGATTTAGAGCTAAGGATTTTGGATGGCTGCAGTCTGGAGTGGTTCAAGAACCCAATAGATTGAATCCAAAAATCGCTCAAAAATTGTCACAAAAGGATTTGGAACTTATTGTTATTTGAAATTATCCTAACATGGGGGGTTTGGAATTTAAAGTTCTTATATAGAATGAAATCGTCAAATCGCAACGGTCAAAACAAAACTCAGGACATACACCCTGAAACATAATTTATGTGACTAAAATGTGAACCTCTTACTTATGGAGAGCCTTAGAATTTACAACTTCACCTATCACGAAAAAATCCATTGACATCTTAAAAGGGTTACCATCCGAGATGGCTGTCGACTGTTAAGTTGCATCTTGTGATGCATTTCCCATCATGATATATTCATATAACATCTAACAGTGAGTAAATGCACTTATACACTACCCACTTGGGTGGCCTTCGTAATGAGAGTTTGTGGTCTAACATAGTAAACAACTTGTTCGTTTTGCCTCCTTGCTCCAACTAAAATCTCATGTTTATCGTGCCTTAACCTGCTACCCCTGAAAATCTACGCCATCATGAGATTTTGCTATTTTGACTATGTTCTTTCGAAACTGTCAATGTGGCCGTAATTTTGTTCACTTGGGTGCAACTTTGGCCAATTTGTGAATGAGTGCAACATTTGCCAACAACATACTCGATTTTGTGGGTCCTAACTCTTAACATCAATTAACATAATATCCAGGATTAGCTTAAAATCCAATCTTTGTGTCGTCTATGTTATTGCACATTTCACCTAATTTTGCCCCAGTTTACAAACTGGCAAAATTGCACTTAATTACAAAGTCATGCTAATTTGGCAATTTTAAAAGAAATGGCAACTCTTTAACGTGTGGAATATTAATTTATTTTATTTATTTTCTATTTTGGGATTTTGGTCCCTTGCTATCACCACTCTTATCTTCCTCTTACAGCCAAAATATGATATTAATTGCATTGACCATGAACATTGTCCTTCTTGGGACATAGTTCCAGTTGGCCGATTGACCAAAAAACGCGACATTGGCACTTGAACGTGAATCAAATACTATTTCTACCTTGCCATTGCAACCATCTCTCACAGAATCCCTTACAAGATGTCAGCTTCCACCAATCCCTTTCCTTGTTTCTCCAGTGTGTAGACTACGTTTTAATCCTTCCCGCCTCTAAATATCACAGCCTAGCCCAGCCCATCTCATCCCATCCCATCCCATCCGCACTTGCTGATTCCTGCTTCAGCATCCATTAACTGCAATCTTCACCATCCTTACTCAGAAACTGATTATTGCAGGCTCTTTCCTTGATTTTATAAATTTCCTTTTTGCATCCGTAGTCATCCTCAGCCACATTTTTCAATATGTTGCAGCCTCTCTCATGCGTCGTTGCCCTCCTCTTCCTTCCTAAGGGACTATAAAGTCAACTAGAGATGTGGATTTTTTTTATACATTAGTGCAACCGAGAAACAATGATGAGGCTGTGGAAGTGAAAAGAACAGGGATGGAAGTTCTTAAGTACCTAGAGCTTATCATCAAAGTTGCTCATGTTTCTGTTAGAATTTTATTGTTCTTCTAGTTTTGCCACTTTACGCACCTGAAAGTTGGAGTTCTACTTGGAAGTCTTTGTATAAGGTTACCCATCTAATTATATTTTTCTTTGATTCCATTTGATGTTTCTGATAAAGACGATTTACGTACATTGCACACTACAAAGCTAAAAGTACAAAGGACGTACCTGGAGTCAGCTCTTCACTTCTTCCAACACTAGGCTGCGCACTCACCTGTACTTCAATATGCAACTGCAACAGCACTGCCCTATTTAACCGTCCTCCTGTTATCTGGAACCTCTTATATTCTTGCCTGGCTCTCATGTGATTTCATCCATTTTTCTCTAGCCACCACTGCCACCAGAAACTCTGTCCGTTCATTTACTGCCATTCTGCCCTATGAGTCCGTCGCTCCAAAATCTATTAAACAACTGAGACCTCCCAATCCCTGAAGCATCATTAAGAATGAAATTAGTATGTGACCTCCGGTGGGGCCCGCCCTTGGTAATATGGCACTATATAGAAGCAAAAGTTGCGCCGAAGGTTCTGAAAGTACTCTAGATTAAAGTGGGATTGAACGAGGGTGCAGGCCTGAAGTTTGTAAAAGGTTAATTTATTTGTGATGTGCTAATCAAGATTTGAGTTTGGAGTTTGTATTTTGAACGAATAAGTGGTAAGCAACAAGGTAAATACTTCAAGCCTACCTGATGGCCTTGACTGGAAACTGGAAGGGATCAATTTGTACAGGATACTCTGAACAAGTAAATTTGATTAGCTTTCAAAATTCAAACTCAAACTGAAACTACAAGCTGCCATCAACAATATAACCAAAAAAGAAACAATTGCTCACAAAAAGTAGCCAAATTCATTCAGGTGTTTTTCTTCCGGGATTATGTGGATGGAGGAAATCCGGATTTTGGAATCCTAGGATTTGAGAACACTTAATTTTTTTTTCTTATGTATGTTTATTTTTGGATTGTTAGGGCAGGGTTATGTGCAGAGATATCTTATCAATAGGTTGTAGTGGGTGACAGATTAACAATGTATTATTATATTAGGGAAAGAGATGCCTGTAATGATTGGATATTGTTTAGCGATTACATTCTTTTTATTGGGGAAGGAAAAGTAGAGAGATATGGGGCTAGGACAATTGGGAAATGAAAAAGTTGAATAATAATAGCAGCAGGGTAGGATTTTATGGGGATTTCAAAATCCAACTATTTACGTTCTCAAATCCCAAATCCATCCGGCCTAAAAGAGACATGCCCTTAAGGTTTCTAACGTAACTCCAGGTTAATGTACTGCATAAATTGCCTTTACGAAGGTAGCAAATAGTATATGGTGTATGACTTCTGAGTGCACAAGCCATGGAGCATGAGCACCTTTAACTATGCAGCTGGTTGTAATTCCAACGTGAAGGTTAAGGACCTTCAGGCTTCTAGTCTTAGTGTTACGATCAGCATTAAGTTTCCAGATATCTGCTGCCTCCAACTTCTTTAGTGAGTATACCTGATATTCGTTATGTTATAAACTCAATTGACGAAAGCGAGGTGATGGATACAAAACCACATTGGGCATTCAGTTGTCAAAGGAGTAGATATTAAAGGAATATTTGCTACTCCTTGGCCCTTGTTTGTAATTCTTCCTTTCGTGATTTTCCGAGGATGTTGATCAGGGTTGACAAAGGAACTGAATCAGAACAAAAGTTGAAGTTGTAAAGGGAAGACCGGAACATCACAAAGATCTTGTGACATATTCAAATTAATTTGGGAAAGAAATTCCTCTATAGTCTTTCCTGTTATTTGAATCCTTTCTGAAATTGATGAATGTGGCCCAGTATTGTACTTCGTGATTCAACTTAATGCCCTTATGACTGAAGAACCTCTGAAGAACAAATCAAATCCTTAATATCTTCATGGTCAGTAAGGGGTTTGAAAGTTTGCTTGGTTTGTATTCTGCCCACAACATTGATAAACATGAATGTCACAGTTACACATATAATTTTCGCTGAAAAGATATACCAGATGTAAAAACAAAGTGCTACCAGTATCTCGGTCAGCTAAAATGAATTCTAGCAGTTTTAATCCCCTTCCTATGTGGATGTGTGATTAACCTACGGTATATACTACTTTACATTATTATATCTCTTTCTGAAGTTAAGTTGGATATTCTGTAATGTCAGGTCGCTGAAACTATTGTGAAATTTGACTTTTTGTGTGCTTTCACTACATTGGTGGGAATAGTCAATCTTCATCTATTTCTCTTCCCTTTATTGTAAATCGGGTGAATTAGAATCCTTGTCCAATAATGTTTTTTTTTTTTTTTTTTTTTTTGGTTATACGGAATTTGTTACATCTTGTGCTGTCTCATTATCATCATCATTTTGCATTTTGTTTAACCCGTTTGAAAGTTTTGCAACATGGGTGATTCAAAGCATCCGGGACAATGATATTGACGAGGAGCTGATAAATCTATTTAGTGCTCTTATGCCGCCTAATATTCATTCAGCATTGCAAATTGACCATTCATCCTGTACTAACTGAAAGTCGACAGCCTGAGGAAATGGCATAATAAATCTTCATTTAAAAGCTTGGATATTCCAATTTCTTTTGGATTTTCTGAGAAGATGTTTTTGCTTAAACAAAATGAGGAAAATTTCAGTATTTCGTTGATATGTTTCTGAGGCAATGATTATGGTGTTTATTATATTCTGAGGAAAGAGGATTTTTGGAATGCACTGGGGAACATGGTGTAAATTTTGGTTTTAAACTATGGAAATGAATTAGAGAGTTGGAGAACATAACCGAGTTTTGCCTTGGTGTCTTGATGCATTTTCACTTCTAGATATGTCATAAAGAGATCTTAGTAAATACAGAAACTCTGGAAGATTAATAGTTTTCATATCTATATTATATGGGATATCTTGGGGGATATTAATTAAGTGTAGCCTAATCTTGTTGTAGCTATGACATTCAGTTTCTCTACTGGGTTTCTAATTTCATTAAAAAGGTTTTGAGACAATTCTTTGTAACAACGAAGAATCAGTAGAGGAAGCTTGGGCAAAAAATCAAGTCTAGGGGGGCTTGTTGGATATCAGTCCATAAAGAATTTAGGGGATTTTCATTTCTTATTTGCAAAGAGATCTAAGCACCATACAGATATAGATTGGTAGAACTTGATAGAATGATGGTATGAATAAAGACTGGGAACCTCTTCCCATTGTAATTGTTTAGTCAATTTTTAAATATTTTGTTTCCTGTAAAAAATTGTGTTTAAAAGTTAACTGTAGTGCATTATACAAGACTGATGGTTGTTCTCTTCAACCCCGTTTCTGGGTTTGTTGTTCTGGTGACTTTACAAACTCTTTTCAGTTTACCTTCTGGCTTGCATGGTTATCTTTTCCTATATGTAGATACATTCTACTTTTCGTAGGGTAAGTGCTTGTATCTGATATAGCTGGACATCTTATGTTTACATGCAAACAACACTTTGTGAATTTGAGATCAGGTGTCCAGTTATAAATATCTCGTTGAACAGCATGGCCTAAAGGATGCCCTGTTCGTACATATCTTAAAGAATCTGAAGTTATATCTGTTAACATGTTAGCTCACAAAATTATAGTAAAAAATTCAGGATCCAAAAAGTTGAGTTTCAGAAAAATTGCATGTGATATCATTAAATCTTTAATGGCATGTAGGAGAGTTTCTCCCATATCTGAACTTTTTGTTTGATAAGAAACAGAAAATTTAATTGCTTATAAAATTAGAGGAATGAGGAATCCGTCCACAATTACAACCATTGAACACTTTACAAGTCTAATCTACATGGCAATACTCCAGCTCCTCGTTAAATCTGACACCGGGAGATCCTTAAACAACCTATGACTCGATGACCATAAGGCAACTCGGAATTTAACCCTATACCAGACTTCCTCAAATGTCTCCTCCGTATTGTCAAATCCTCTCATTCCTCTCTGGCCACACAGACCATAGTATCACAGCTACAATTATTTTCCATAAAAGTTTGCCCCTTTTATTAAGTAGGCTTCCCATATTAACTCGCAGCAAATCCCCAACAGCTTGTGGTGCAACCCATTGCACTCCAACCTCCCTTAGTGCTTGACACCAAGTCATCTGAACTAACTTCATATCAAGAGGTTTTGATGCATATATTTCGTATTACTATGTTAGTTAAGAAATGTATTCCCTGTTGTAAGTTGTTTCTCCAGAGGCCACTCCACATTCGATCTGTATGCCTGCTTGACTTCTGTTTCAATTGATTTGGTGCTACAGTTGGCAACTTGCAAATGAAAAATGAGGACTTTGTCTTGTGGAACCATCTTTATGTAGTGTTTTGTTTAATCCAGAATGTAGAAACTCCATGTGCATCTACATGTGATAGTAGTAATTCTGGGCTGTGTCCGTATGACAGATAATTTTCTTTCACATATCTAATGAAATTTTCCTCGAATTTTTTTGCAGGCATCATCAATTAACATCATTGTTGGTTCTCATGTATGGGTTGAGGATCCAGTGTTGGCATGGATTGATGGAGAAGTAAACAGGATAGATGGGCAAGATGTTCATGTTCAGACTACAAATGGGAAAAAGGTGAATGCTGTGAAAGCACCATCTGGATGTATTTTTTCCCCTCCTACAAGTATTAACTATGTAATAATGTAATTCTATTCAATTTATTTTTGGTATACTGTAAGTCCTCATTTTGTTTATTTTCCAAAATTAATTTGTCTTGCTTTAATCCTGAATGAAGTTTACGTTATGCTTCACTAACTAATATTCAATCACTAGATTCAGAATTTTTAATCTACTTAGTTTGTAGTGATGGAATTTCTGCATGTATAATCTTGATGTTACTCAAACTCTTTTTGGGGATTGCAATGCAAGCCATGAATATGCATAAGATTGTATACAAAAATGCAATTGTAACCAAACTAATGGAAAATGCCAATTTGGTATCCAAACAGTTCTAACTGGTTTAGTTGTTATGGAAGCTAATTATGTTAACCTTAGAATTCAAATTAATCTCTACTTACTAGTTTTTGCAAATTGATTCACGGGGTTTGCACAATCATTGGTGGTAAAATCTGAAAAACTATAAAATACCAGGCAGCATCTGGTCCTGGATTACTTATTGCCACCAAACAAGTTTGTGTGTCTTATGCAACATCGATAATTTTCAGCAGATGTTTTTCAAATCTCGAAGTTCTCTTCTTGGTTTTGCTTGGTGCTTCTAAGATTCCTTTCGTTTGTTAGAATTAAAATCTTAATGCCTCTTAATTGCAGGTTGTCGCAAATATCTCAAAAGTGTTTCCAAAGGATACTGAAGCACCACCTGGAGGCGTGGATGACATGACTAAGCTTTCATATTTGCATGAACCTGGTGTTCTGCAAAACCTTGCCACCAGATATGAACTTAATGAAATTTATGTAAGCTATCCGATTTCCCTCCTACTAGAGCTATGGACGAGTTTTTCTCAATAAGTCGGACTTTCGAAAAATTGAAATTCCTATTATTGTTAATCTTCTCAGACATATACTGGAAATATTCTGATTGCAATAAACCCTTTCCAAAGATTACCTCATCTGTATGATACTCATATGATGGAACAATACAAAGGGGCTGCACTTGGAGAGCTCAGTCCTCATGTTTTTGCAGTAGCAGATGTTGCTTACAGGTGATAATCTAGAATATACTGCATGGATTTATCAATATTACCTTCTGTTGGTTTGTGGGCTGGGGTTGGGGTGACTGGTGTTTGGATTGGGTGGGACATTAAACCTCTTTACTCATTAGTTCCTCTCTATCAGGGCAATGATCAACGAGGGGAAGAACAACTCCATTTTGGTTAGTGGAGAAAGTGGTGCTGGTAAAACTGAAACAACAAAAATGCTAATGCGATATCTTGCATATTTGGGTGGTCGGTCTGGAGTTGAAGGACGGACTGTTGAACAGCAAGTTTTAGAAGTAAGACTGAGATCTACAATAACGTGGTCTTCATTTAAACCCTGTTGCTCCCGTCCTCTCCACTCCCTCTTCCCTAATAATATCACCACAAGTTTTTTTGATGACATTGCTATCCTAATTGGTTTTTAACTTGGTAATGATTGCCAGTCAAATCCAGTTCTTGAAGCATTTGGAAATGCCAAAACTGTCAGGAACAACAATTCCAGGTAAGTCAGTGTGTGGAAATTCTTTAGATTAAATGTTACCACTGTTGATCATATTTTTGTAGTGAATGTCGTTTTAGTCATGAATTCCTCTATTTGTTTATATTTGAGAATTAGCTATATGAGCTATGGACTGTGTCTGACTTGGTTAGGAGTTGGAGTATTGTCTTGTAGCTATAGTCTCTTTTGGAGTTACATCTTATGTACCAGAAGAGGGACCTCTCATCCCTCTCTTTTTAATTGCAATAAAAAAATTATTTTTCTTATCAAAAAAGATAAAGAAAAAGCTATATGAGCTATGGACTGACAGTTTCATTTGTGCAGCCGTTTCGGTAAATTTGTTGAAATTCAATTTGATAAAAGTGGGAGGATTTCTGGAGCAGCCATTAGAACTTACTTGTTGGAGAGATCTCGTGTTTGTCAAATATCAGATCCTGAAAGGAACTATCATTGTTTTTATCTTCTTTGTGCTGCACCCCCTGAGGTATTCCGAGTTTGTTCATAATTTCCTGTATCTAGAGGTGCTGTAACCTTGGAAGCGATTGAGAATTTTCTACCTGCAGGAAAGGGAGAAGTATAAGCTGGAAAACCCGAATATTTTCCATTATCTCAATCAATCAAAGTATTATAAACTTGATGGAGTAAATGACTCGGAGGAATACCTTGCACTCAGAAGGGCTATGGATATAGTTGGGATCAGTGAGGAAGAGCAGGTTGCCCTGTCAATGAGTGACAGAGAAAATTATATTTTTGGTTTTATCATTTTTTTATCCATTTTTAACAATATAATTGTTTCTCAGGAAGCAATATTTAGGGTAGTTGCTGCAATTCTTCATCTTGGTAATATTGAATTCGCCAAGGGGAAGGAGATTGATTCTTCTGTCATCAAGGATGAGAAGTCAAGGTTTCATCTGAATACGACTGCCGAATTGCTCAAGTAGGGTTTTCTCTTTTTCCTCTTTTGAATGGAAATTCCAGTCTAGATGTGAAGGAGTTCTGACAAATGCAGTTTTATAATAGATGTGATCCCAAGAGCTTGGAAGATGCACTAATTAAGCGTGTGATGGTGACACCTGAGGAAATTATTACAAGGACTCTTGATCCAGAAGCTGCTATGGGTAGCAAGGATGCTCTGGCAAAGACTATATATTCTCGGCTTTTTGACTGGTATAATGATTTAACTTGTACATTCATATGTTGTTCAACATAGTTTGCCTTTGCATTACGAATTCCAATTTTTTTGTTCGCAGGATAGTGGAAAAGATAAATACATCTATTGGGCAGGATCCACACTCAAAAGCAATAATTGGAGTTCTTGACATATACGGTTTTGAAAGTTTTAAGCACAACAGGCAAGCTCTTGCCTAGAAATCTCATTTGCAGATTACAGTAAAGATATTGATTTGGTTCTGACCTTTGCGTGTATCACAGTTTTGAGCAGTTCTGTATCAATTTCACTAATGAAAAACTGCAGCAGCACTTTAACCAGGTCATTCCCATTCTTGTGAAGTCCTAGTCATGACTATCTGTGTAATGGCTTGAAATAATCAAGGTTTGATATTCTTATTTCAGCATGTTTTTAAGATGGAACAAGAAGACTATGAAAAAGAACAGATAAACTGGAGCTACATTGAGTTTGTTGATAACCAAGATGTTCTTGATCTAATTGAGAAGGTGTGATGCCATGAAAGGCTACTTCTTTTGTTCAAGCGTGCTCGCACTCTTGGCTGTGTTTTTTCTGAGTGATGACTAAATTCTTTTTCATTTTTTGTGTCCTATTATGACATTTCTAAATTAACTTTTTGCAGAAGCCAGGAGGAATAATTGCACTACTAGATGAAGCTTGGTATTCCTTCCAATAATCTTATCCTCAATACTTGCCTAGCATTATAATTTTTCATCTTTGGCCATACTTCGCCCGCTTTTATCACCCTTACCTTTAAGATGGTTGAGTTTTCGGATCCTGCATATGATTGCTCTTTTTCTTGTGATTGATGAGTATGAAACAATAATCGCAATGTACATTCTCCTTTGATTTGCCTTCCACTTAGAACTGCCATTAATTGTTCACTTCTGTGGCAGTATGTTTCCTAAATCTACACATGAGACATTTGCTCAGAAGATGTATCAGACCTTTGCCAAAAACAAGCGATTTATCAAACCCAAGCTTTCACGTACAAATTTTACTATATCTCACTATGCTGGGGAGGTAATGATGTAAACTTTGTTTAGATTATCTGTCTTTTCCTTGGAGGAAAATAGGGCAATGCAGACATTCGTATAAATTTGTTGAAACCTTAGTCTATGTGGGCAGGTAACTTATATGGCAGATCTGTTCCTGGATAAGAACAAAGATTATGTTGTCATTGAACATCAAGATTTATTACAAGCTTCAAAGTGCTCTTTTGTAGCTGGTTTATTTCCACCTCTTCCTGAAGAGTCGTCTAAATCCTCCAAATTTTCCTCAATAGGATCACGCTTTAAGGTACGTATAATCTCTCTCTCTCTCCTCTGCCAAACCTATCTTTAGTTGCTCTTTATTAATGTTGGAGGCCCTTGTACTTGATTAGCAACTGTGGTGAAATAATCCCACGTACCTTTAGCGTCAATTTGTAGTTTGTTGCTGAATTCTTTCTGCCTATAATTTGCTTTTGGGCTATTATGAGTGCACTACGGTTTTTAGGTTTTACTTCATTTGTATTAGAATGCGCATTAAGTTACTGGTTTTGCGCCTAGGACAATTTGTCTCACAATATCTGTACTTATGATTCTGCGACAGACTTGATCTTTCATCATGATTTGTGGGTGTAGCTCTGTGTTAGTAATATATTTTTACATATGCGTCAAATGTGCTGCTTTTCTTTTTGATGTTGATGACCCTTGCCTGCTGCATCACATCTAAAACATAATCTTCTATGATAGAGTTAGAGCCATACAAATGCCTGTGTAGTTGTCATTATCTGCGTTAATTTGTATAGCGATTAGACTCATTTACATGTGATTCTGAGATGATAAAAATGTGCTGAGGAGGAAACACTGAGGATGGTCTTACCAGCATGTGTTCAGTTGGGTTGTTTGCTTTATTAGTATTATTGCCTTTGGGTTTAACTTAAGTGTTTATATATTTTAAGGTTGCATGCTTGTAATACTCTACTTATATCTACAAATCGCGATGCCATGATGAATAAGTATCATTTTTTTTTATTCTTGCAGCTACAACTGCAATCTTTAATGGAAACCTTAAATTCGACAGAACCTCACTACATCAGATGTGTGAAACCGAATAATGTTCTGAAGCCTGCCATTTTTGAGAATCTTAATGTAATTCAGCAGCTACGATGTGGTGTAAGTATTTTCAAGCTTGATACTTGTTTAGAATGTGAATTTGTTAAAGTTTGACTTACAAATATTTCTGTAATCTCTTTATGGTAGAGTTAATGTGGTAAAATTTCTATTATATAGGGTGTTCTTGAAGCTATCAGAATTAGCTGTGCTGGATACCCCACTAGGCGTACATTTGATGAATTTCTTCTCCGATTTGGTGTTCTTGCTCCTGAAGCTTTGGAAGGAAAGTAAGTGCTTGGCCTGCTTATGTGTCCACTATCTAACACAGTTGTTCCTCGCATCCTGCATTATTTTCCTGTTATGGTATTTGTTTTTTCCCTCTAAAGTAGAATCAATTCGAATCCTGCAGTTCTGATGACAAGGTTATATGTCAGATGATTTTGGATAAAATGGGATTGAAGGGCTATCAGGTAAATCAACATTAAGAGTAAGTGTCATAAAATGTTAATGCATTACTGTATTATTATTTTCTTAATTAAACTATTTTGGTCTATGTGAAGTCCTAAATGTTGTATTCTGGTCATATCATGTGGATTGTTTTAATCCACAGAATACCACCTGACTATTTTTGTGGCTAAGCTATTGTAGTTATGCAGCAACGTTGCATGCTCAGACCTGGAGTTCTAGGGCATCATTTTCTTTTCTATCTCTTGGTCCCGAATTCTGTAGTCTGTACTAAAAAAAAATGTATCTTGTCTCAGTAATGTTTTGTTTGCAGTTAGGTAAGACAAAGGTCTTCCTACGAGCTGGTCAGATGGCTGAGCTAGATGCAAGGAGATCAGAGGTTCTTGGGAATGCAGCAAGAATTATTCAAAGGCAAATCCGTACTTACATTGCTCGGAAAGAGTTCATTTTATTACGCCGAGCTGCCATTCAATTGCAATCTTGTTGGCGAGGTAATTCTTAATAGTTGTCCATTAGGTAGAATTTTCAGACAATCATAACTTATTTAAGACTAGCAGCTAGTGTTGAGCATGCATAGCTTCTATATGTATATCTTCTGTTAGAGAGTAACAAATCGTATTATATTTTATGGAGAACAGGTAATTATAGACTTTAGTATCTTAAGATTTTTGTTGCTCTATTTATCCTCAAATTAATACCGGAGAATGTCCGTTTGTAAACTCAATGCTCTGGGTTCCATTTGACTAGTGTCTGGATTTTTATTCATCAGCAGATAGAAATATGAATTTGATCATATAAAATTTTCACGAAACATGAACATATCCTTCAATTTTTGCAGAAATTATGTTTATCTTGACAAGTCTGTTAAAGTCTAAATGTAATTCTTTAGCATTTACGATGAAATAATATTTTTTTCATGTAATGTGTAGCTATATCTGCTGGCAAACTTTTCGCGGAGTTGCGATGTGAAGCTGCCTCAGTGAAGATCCAGAAGAATTTCAGGTGTCATATTGCTCGGAAATCCCACCAAACCTTGAGGGATTCTGCTATCATGTTGCAGACCGGCATGAGAGCGATGACTGCTCGCAATGAATTCAGATTCAGGAAGCAGACTACGGCTGCAATCAAGATTCAGGTCCTCAACTTCATACTGAAGAATCCAACAAAAATATACATGGTCCTGGATTATTCAGAAAGTTGGTTGTGCTAGTTCTTTGTCTGTAATTTTTTGCTCCTTGTACAGGCTCGTATGCGGTGTCACAGGGAGTATTCTTATTACCGGAGTCTCCAGAAGGCTGCTATTGTTACACAATGTGGTTGGCGGCAACGAGTAGCACGGAAAGAACTTCGGAAGCTCAAAATGGTTCTTTATTCGTCTTGGGATTTAGTTCCTTGTCAGATAGTTTTCTCCCTGCTTTGTGTGACTTTTCCTTTTACACAGGCTGCAAGGGAAACAGGAGCCCTTAAAGAAGCCAAAGACAAGCTAGAAAAGAAAGTGGAGGAGCTTACATGGCGTGTGCAGTTTGAGAAGCGATTGAGGGTAATCATTTTGGTGTTTTAAAATGATCCGTCCTATCAATGAAATGAAATTAACCACCTCGCCTCCACCTGCTCCAGACCGAGTTGGAAGAGACAAGAGCACAAGAAATCGCAAAATTGCAGGAGGTTTTGCATTCGATGCAAACACAATTAGAAGAAGCAAATGCACAAGCCATAAAAGAACGAGAGGCAGCACGCAAAGCGATTGAAGAAGCTCCTCCGGTCATTAAGGAAACCCCAATTATGGTCCAAGACACTGAAAAGATTGATGCATTAACAGCTGAAATAGGGAGTCTGAAGGTAAGAAATTACTCTTAGCAAGTATAATTACATGCAGAATATTCAACGCAGACTAGCACATCACATATATTGCTAGCTTGCTAAGACTGAAATTAGTCGACTTACGGCAAGCACCATCATCCAATTCATTCTTTGCTTGGCTAAATTTTCTTGTAGTTTAGGCATTTCCGACATTTTCATTGATCAATCTTTTTTGTATTTTTTTGATGCAATAATTTACTACACAATGACTTCACATCATGGAGAATTTTCATCTTTAGAAAACTTTTTTTTTTAGAATGAACTTAATTTTTTGGATGAATTAACTCTGCGTATCATGAATTTTCCTCCTTTATAGTGCTATTCATCTTTCAAAAGCGAAAAGAATAGACATGTGAAATTGCAATTTTAACCAGCTATATTAATTGTACAGGCCTTACTGCAATCAGAAGAAGTGGCTGCAGAACAGGCTCAGAAGGCTTGTGCAGATGCTGAGACAAGAAATATGGATTTGGCTAAAAGGCTTGAGGAAGCGGAGGGAAAATTGGATCAGCTTCAAGATTCCATACATAGGTAGTTTAATTAAAACGAATGCGGAGCTTGATGAGTAGTGAGTTTGAGCAGTTATCCATGAAAAATTGCCTGCTTTACTTGTTGATTGTTCGTACATTTCCCCTCTGTTTCCTGAGCGCCTGCCGAGGGCTAGGGAATGTGTGTGGCTACAATTTCTTATTTGTTATTATAGTTTATGTTGGTTTCACAGACATTTTTTTGCTGTTCCCTGAGGTCAGTAAGGCTGAGCAAGTAATGGCTTTTGTGAAGTTCCTTGTTTTCTCTGCAATTTTAGTTTCTTTCTATTTGTTAGGATTATTTCCTTTCCATGTCTTCTTGTTTTTGAATTAAATCATTGACCAACTAATACCAAATGAAAAGAAAAAATCAAATAACAAGGGGCCTCCTATATTCAAAGCAATAGCTACTATTTAATATGTCTAGTAACATTTTCTTTTCTCACACAGGCTCGAAGAGAAGCTATCAAACAGCGAGTCAGAGAATCAAGTGCTTCGTCAACAAGCTCTGACCATGTCACCTACTGGGAAGTCTTTATCTGGCAGACCCAGGACAGCTATAATTCAGGTTTGTAAGAAAGAAAAAAATACTTACTCTTTTTTCATCGTATTACTTGCTGAAGAGATATTCTTATCTTACTCGATGACATTACAGAGAACTCTGGAGAACGGAAACATCCTCAATGGAGAAACAAAGCCTGCGCATGTAAGTATACATTTCTTTTGTACTTTGTAAATGCAGAAAGGGCAAGTTAATCCGAAATTACATTATGGTTTTTGAACTCTAGTGCTAAAATCTGTAGTTTGTTATAGGAAATGGCCCTTGTTGTGGCAAATCCCAAGGAACCTGAATCTGAGGAAAAACCGCAGAAGTCGCTTAATGAGAAGCAACAAGTAAGTGCTGCTTAGATGCATTTATTGGAGTCGGTATGCTTAATTGGGTCCTGCATCTTTCGTCTTATACCAAACCAAATTTGGGAAAAAAGTTGTATATAGGAAGTAAATTGTCCATATCTTTTACCTGTCCCTTAAATCTCTTGCCTGCCATAGGAGAACCAGGACCTCCTGATAAAGTGTGTCTCTCAAGATTTGGGATTTTCTGGTGGCAAGCCTGTCGCTGCATGTCTTATCTATAAATGCCTTCTCCACTGGAGGTCATTTGAGGTTGAGCGGACTACTGTGTTTGACCGTATAATCCAAACGATCGCTTCATCGATTGAGGTTAGTAATCGAATGCTGACTCACCTTTGCAATTGCTTTTAACGTTTCATTTTGATTCTTGGATACATCTTCTATATTCTGCTTGATGGTTTCTTTTGCAATGTGTATGCATCCTGGAAATACTTAGCATATAAATCCTGTTTTGAAGGTTGCTGACAACAATGATGTGCTAGCCTATTGGTTGTGTAATACATCCACTTTGCTGATGCTCCTACAACATACACTGAAAGCAAGTGGGGCAGCCAGCTTGACCCCCCAAAGGCGAAGGTCATCATCAGCTTCTCTTTTTGGGAGGATGTCTCAGGTACATTCTTACCCTTTAGTTTCACTTGTGGTCATCTGTGGAATGCTACTTCAGTATTCTAACTCATTTGCCTGTATGATCTTTTCCTTTTGAAGGGGTTGAGGGCATCCCCTCAAAGCGCCAGTCTTTCATTTCTCAGTAGTCGGATGCTTGGTAGGCTCGATGACCTGCGGCAAGTTGAGGCCAAATATCCTGCTTTGTTGTTCAAGCAGCAGCTTACTGCTTACCTGGAAAAGATATACGGAATGATCAGGGACAATCTAAAGAAAGAGATTTCTCCTTTACTTGGTCTATGCATCCAGGTGAGCCCAAAATTTCATTATTTGCATGATCATTTTGGTCTCAATTGCATCCCCTTTTCTTCTTTATACCTCCTGCATGAGTACCCTTTCTATTTCTTTTAGTGAAGAAAGAATGTGACAATTTCAAGTTTAATTATAATTAACCAGTTTGATGCTGCATTTTGGTTGTGCTTCATTTACTGTTCCGTTATTCCCTTTTTTGTTTGATTTGTATTTTTAAACAGGTGGTAATAATGACTCAATGCGAAAAGGTAGATATCATATTTTGTTTTCATTATTTTGCTGGTGAACATTCCAATGCAGGCACCTAGAACGTCTCGTTCAAGTTTAGTAAAAGGCCGTTCCCAAGCTAATGCTGTTGCTCAACAAGCGCTTATTGCTCACTGGCAGAGTATTGTAAAGAGCCTAAATAATTACTTGAAGACGATGAAAGCGAACCATGTAAGACTCAGAATTTGCTTAAACCTTCCCTCTTGCCTTCTAAATACTTATTTATTTGAATCTTACGGTGATACCATTATAGGTTCCCTCATTCCTTGTCCGAAGTGTTTTTACTCAAATATTCTCGTTTATCAATGTCCAATTGTTCAACAGGTAAGTCACTAAGTCCATCTTTTTACAGATCTCTTTTCCTTATTGTCTTCTGTTTACTCTTTTGGGGCTCAGTTTATATGTCCTGGGAAACAATTCCTGTACTGTGTGGTGCTTTAAATGTTTTCTTCTTTCAAACTTTCCAGTCTTCTATTACGACGAGAGTGCTGCTCGTTTAGTAACGGTGAGTATGTGAAATCTGGGTTGGCTGAATTGGAGCAGTGGTGCTGTTACGCAACTGAGGAGGTAAGGTTTCATGTCACAGTTTATGTTATTTACCCACCTCACCTTATTGCCTCACCCGTATCTACTGGTATGAAGTATGTCGGCTCAGCTTGGGATGAACTGAAGCATATCAGACAGGCTGTTGGATTTTTGGTAGGAATCAGATTGATTGCCTTTTCTCATAAAAAAAAAAAAAGATTGATTGTCTTTTCTCAGTTAGCTTTCTGACCCAAATTACTTGTACTTCATATTTCACCTAAATATATGCCTGTTCCTTTGTATATTGCAGGTTATACATCAGAAGCCCAAAAAGACCTTAAATGAAATCACGAATGAACTTTGCCCGGTTAGTGAAATCCCAGTTCCCTACCACTGGGAGCTAGAGTGCCCAGGCCCTCCTTAGTCCATTGCAATAGATGCATATTCATACATTGTGAGATTTTGACAATTTGTCACTCCTGCAGGTGTTAAGTATACAACAAATATACAGGATCAGTACAATGTACTGGGATGACAAATACGGCACCCATAGTGTTGCACCAGATGTAAGTCGGTTCCTTAAGTTATAGCTTATCAGTGACAAGTTATTTCACATCATGCACAATTGTGGTACCCTTGCTCTACTTCTCGTGTTCATCAGGTCATTTCAAGTATGAGAGTTATGATGACGGAGGACTCAAACAATGCAGTGAGCACTTCGTTTTTGTTAGATGATGACTCCAGGTAAAATTCTCCGAAAGCAATGAATCTTTAGTGGGTATAGTTTTCAAGAAACAGATATTAAGGTTTCCCTCACTAGCATACAGTAGTGACAAAGCTATTGCACATGCAGTAGCTATGCGAAATAAGTTAATTGCATACAGTAACTAAATTGTGCTGCTTTTATCAAATTAGGTATTTACATCAAAATGGTTACTAAACTTATTTTAAGACATTATTATTTGGGCTCAAAACAATAAATTATATCAGCATGGGTAGCCCGCTTGGTTGGGAGGTTTAGGGGCAAGGAATGAGAATGAATGAGGACTCATTCCCATTTATTGTGTTTGGTACATAATAAATAAGTTAATCATTACCCCATTTTATTAACAATTCCCCTCATTTCATTCCATAGTATGATTGACCCTTCATTCATACCCATTACCATTGCCATTGTCATTGATGATTTGCAACCAAGCGGACCCCTAATTTTTTTTTATCAAATTTGGTGAATTGGGAAACTTAACTTGCATGTTTATCTCACTCCAGTGGTTCCATCTTAAGTTCTTCGTACCTATTTTGATGTACCAAATATCCATTTAAATCATCAAAACGGTACCAATCTACTAAAACAAAGATTAAACCTATTTTCATTTGTAACGTTGGATAAAATAAGACTGGAAAATTGAAATTGGACACAAGTATGGTATCCATTTTTTATATAAATAAGTGTCCAGTGCCCAATTTGATAAAATAATACTTTAATTTAATAACCATTTTCAGATAAGTTGCTCCCTCTGTTTGTTAAAATAATCCCTTTTTCCTTTTTTTGGAAGTCTCAAAAAGATATAGTCCCCTTTCTTTACTACGGGTGTATTATATTCTTATTTTTCTAATATACCCTTTTCAATGGTTCGTACGAATAGTTCGTAGAATTATTATTTAACGTCCTTCCATTTACCATATTAAATAAGAGTATAGCACGAGGTTTTATGTGTCAAAAGAATATCTTAACTGTATGAAACTTGGAAAGTGATTATCTTTGAGACAGAGTCTGCTTTGTTTCCTACGAGATAAGTGGTAGTTTATGATCTTTAATGCAATTTAACCACACGAAAAATTATACTTAAGATGAGTGGATCGGGAAGAACAGTTAGAGAACATATTAGCAATTTTGAGAAGGTACTTGATGTTGAAGAAGCAAGTAACTTGTCAGAATATCTAATCCTTATTTGCTTAGCTAACCTGTTTTTGTGTGACAATGGCAGCATTCCATTCTCTGTTGATGATCTGTCGAAATCCATGGAAAAAGTAGAGGTAGCTGATGTGGAACCTCCCCCTTTAATCCGTGAACATTCTGGCTTTGTTTTCTTACATCAGCGAGCAGAATGATGATGACTGTGAAGATGTTTGTGCATATATTCAATTTATTAATGTCCCTGTGAATTGTATATTTTCATTACAATTTGCTCGGTTCGGTTGTCCCTCGCGCTTTTTGAAATGCGAGGGATGTACGGTTGTTTGTTATGGGTGTGTGTAAATCGACACAAGTTGGGGATGTCAGGCGTTATGTTCTAGTGTGAAAAAGTTTTTTATTCTTTTTCTTGTTACTTACAAAAAAATATTTCTTCTTTTTTTTTTTTAAGTTGAACATCAGTGATCCATTCGATTGTGTATTTGTGAAAAACAAGATTGTTTTGTATATTTATTTTTTAATAATTACTTATAAGTTTTTCTTTTTGTTTTTTGGTTATTTTTTCGTTCTGGCATTGATTGATATTACGATTTTCTTTCCCATAATGTTACTGTTTCAAATTAGAAAGTTATATTATCCCATCTAGATTAGCTGACATTTTTACTCGAGGAACATTCTTATGTACTTCTTTACATGTAAGTAGAAATGTTTGCTCTCTATTTCGAACAGCGCTTTTCTCCTCCCCTCATTTTCTTGAGATAATAAAACATCATTATATGGTTGAATTAGCCGAACTGACTGACAAGAAAAAATAATCAAAACAACATAAAAAATATGCAGTAATTAAAGCATGAAACTACTAAATCTAAACTTAGAGCACCCACAATGGGGGGTGCTTTTGAATTATTTTGGTGGTGATTTGAGGTAGCATACCATTGGAGAGAGGGAGTAGCATACCATTGGAGGGAGGGAGTAGCATTCAATTTAATTCAAATGGGTCCAAATAAATGGACCTGGAAGGGGGGGGGGGGGGCCCTCAGCGGAGGCACAAGTGTGACGCACTTGCGCACAAACAAGCAACAGCATTGGCGCGTGGCCTCCACGCGCCCCTGAAGTGAGTGAGGCGGTGGGGTCCGCGCCATTATGGCTTGTCCCCCTCCTCCCCCCTCAACTTTCTTTTAATAAATCTGGATTTTCATTTTTTTTTTATTCAGCTTTGCATTTATTTTGTATTTATTTGTGTTGTGTGAGAATGGGAATACAATCCACTATTGTTTCCTTTCTTTTTAGTTAATACTTCGTGTTGTATTGTTTTTCTCCTCTTTAAATTTTAATATATTTAATAATATTTTATTAAAATCGGAATTAATTTTTTTTTCCCGAAATTAGTTTTTTTTTTTTATAAAAATTCGATAATAAATTTTTTATCTACAAATTATCAATGTTAAATGAATTAATTATATATATTAAAATTGTAAATATGATTTAATTAAATTGAAGAAAAAAATAAATAGGGTGATTTTATGGTGGGACCCTCAAATAGTGGCAAATAGTGTTAATTGGACCTGGGTTGCATTAGGGGAAATAGGTAGCATTTGAGTGGGGTTTAAACTTTTGACGTGGCAGTGACATGGCGGTGATGTGTCAGGTAGCAATTGCTTGTGCACTGTGGATGCTCTTAGTCAATCAAGTAAACTATTATTGTGCTGAACAAATCTTATACTAAATTTTTTATCTCGAAATTGCTACTAATCTTCTGGTGAAAACATTAAGAAATGAGTAAATATTTTATCTCTGATGAGATCTTGGATTTTCTAATAATGTTGGATCTTGGGGGAAAAATAATCCTACTTATTAAGGAGAGATGGAACACTTAAAATTTCCATGAGGGGTAGTGAGGAAAAAACAAAACGAAAATCAAAGATAAGATCTTTCTTTATCCTCCTACGTGGAAACATAAGAGAAGGAGATGATGACTATGTTTAAGGTTGATGACGAGTTATAAGAAAGAATTTCTTATTCGATGTTTATTTGTTATGAGAATTATTATAACAGCTCTTACATTAGATAAAAAAGTTAGGGAAGTATATGAAAATGAAATAGAAGTAATATGACGACATTCAAATAAAATTATACTCAACATTAGTACTTTCATTAGCACTACTTGGCTTGATTTCTACTTGTTCCACACAATCTTTGAACTCGATTGATCTTTGGGGACGATTTGGCAAGTTTTGAGCGATGTTCTTCCTCAACATAAGCCTAGAAAAACTATCTCTACGTTCATATACTCCTTCAATTGAATCTTAGAGATTCAATATCTTACCTTCAAAAGTAGGTGAAGCAAACGGTTGGTTTAAGACAGACAACTATAGAGAATGGTTAGCGTAAGACTGGTAGGTGTAGAGAAATGTTGATCAAGACTGCTTAATGGAGAGAAATATACTCGCGTGAAGTTATTGCTGAGGGTTTTTTATAACAATTTAGGAGTTCCATTACATTTGGTTTTAATTGGATTAGTTAAATGTACTATAATATTTATATTTGATTTTGTTTAAATTCCTTTCTTGTATTCTCCGATATGCAGAGTTAGGAAAAAGGTGTGAGTCATGAAAGATTATAGTGTTTTTGCGTTAGCGTGGTATGATTTGTATAGGAAGAGTGTTAGTAAATTTGATTATTAAAGTTTTAAATGATAGTGTTTTTTTTGTGGGCCGTGATTTTTCTCCCATTTTTTCCACGTAAATTACTTTACGTCTTATTTCTCGATTAATTTTTACTTGTCCTTATGAATGAATGTGGGTCTACAGGTACCAACAAGTGGTATCAGAGCTTGTGAAGCGCTGTAGCCCGGGAAGGGTTTGGGAGGTCTCTAAATTCTTAGTATACTCTGTGGTTGAAGCATATACTGAGCCTCCACCTCGGAATAGTTTTGGATACAATTGTTACTAGGTTAGGGGTGTTTAAAGTAGATATGTCAAAGAGAGTTTAGCGGGGAAAAACTTGATGGAATAGTCACCTTTGACTACTGGAAAGTATGTTGGTGCTATAGGCGTTAGAAGTATGTCGAGTTCAGGGTGATGCTAGAACTACATCCAGAGAATGTAGGAATATGGGGTGGTGCTGAAAGTATAGAGAATCTGGAGATACTGCTTGATCTATGAAGATCAAGGTGGAGCTAGTCAAACAAATAGCTCATTTGCTAACATTTGATTGAAGAAGATTTCCTCTTGAGAGGAATGTGCATTTTAGGGCATGTTAGCAATTGCCATGAAAATGACCTGGTGATGGTAGCAGGTCCACATAATTGCACACATAACATTGACTTGGCATGGCTGTAGAGTGTGTAGTAGAAAGTTATATAATGGCTGAAGGACTTCTAGGGAGAGTCAAGAGCTAGAAGTGGGACTATAAATTTTCAGCGGTGTTTCGGCATGCGCTTGTGAAACTTTTAGAATGAGCATTCTTAGTGGTCTACTCATATGGCGTGGAATTATTCTCTGCTTTGGAATAATGATTGTCGGTGAAGGCACTAGTTCTTCTTGAATTTTTGCTAAGTGGAGTTTGTTGTGCTTGTACCCAAAGTTTAAGAAGGATGATTATGATCTCATAAAAAAAGAATAATTTTGATTGGCCTTCTCATATGGTGATTGTACTCTGACTTGAGAATGATGGTTGTCTGTAAAGACAAATGATGTTCTTTTATTTTGTCAAGGTGGAATTTGTTGTTCCTAGTGCCAAAACAAAAAAAGATGTTTATCCCATATTGATTTTGAAATCAAAAGTTGAACCAAGCAAATTTACTATAATCTTTAAATTTGACTTTGTTTAAATTCATTTTTATTCTTCAGTATAAGAGTTAGGAGAAACATGTGAGTCATGAAAGATTTGTAATAGTGTGGTTCGGAGAAGAATGTGAGTCATGAAAGATTTGTAATAGTGTGGTAAGATTGATGTTAAGTTTCACATGATTGTATTTTCTTTCTTAGAGCCGAAGTTTTTTATGTGTAACTATAAAAGTTTCACATGATAGTATTTTCTTACCGTGAGCCGTGATTATTTTAATCGTTTTGGAGTTTTCCATGTAAATTTCTCACTATAAATAAATGTGTATATATGAGTCTCAATAATTATATAATTAGCATACAATATTCTTATTTATTCACTCCATTCCCTCCATTTTATCGTTTCATTTATTTATTATCTTACCAAGCTCATTTTATCTCTTCATCTAACTCTAAAAAGATGATGAATCCAAATTATGTTTGCTCATCTTATCTATTTTTGTTATATATTGAAATTCTCGAAAAATATTGTAGTGCATGATGGATTTGTATAAGCTAGGGGCATCTCAGAAGATGCTATCTTTAAAGGTATAAATTCCTTCCACTACAGTGCAAATGGTTTTGAGGAATTCACCTTCCAGAATACAAAATATATTTCACTTGTAATCCAAAAGTTGCACTCTCTCGAATCACATAGAGTAAGAATCACAAGGTCTATTTAAAAATAATAAATGTTAGATAATAGAGAGAGAACTCGTGTGGAGGAATTAAGTTCCGATTGATTCATTTGTTTGATTAACCTCGTAGGGTATTTATAGTTTTGAAGAGTTGTTTTGAATGGACACATCCAAAACAATAAAGTGTCTCTTCATGAATGGTTGCAGTGAATTTACACCTATTCACTTGCACCCCTAGAGATCATCACATCTCTTCCTCACACTTTTTCAATTTAATACATTTATTTTTGTCTATCTCTCTAATATATAAAATCACTAATAAATATAAAATAATGTTATATAACCATTAATTAATATATGATGAAATGCAAATGCAAATGCATGAACTCAATCTGACACCTATTATATGTAAACACTCTATATATACATCAATCATCACTTATTTATATATAATAGGAAAATAATATATAGATATTGTTTTACACAGTGCATAACCATGAAGTGGAGTTAACTTTAATTTATGGTTGAGTATGAGACACTAAGGAAACATACTCTCACTGTGTATGATTCTTACTCCTACACAGAGGCAGCACCGATATTATGGGCCTAGTGTTGATCCTGGATTTTGTAAGTACTTGTAAATTTTACCGGGTAATCCATAAGGAGCAGCCTCTCACTCTTCTACGTGCATAGGTAGACCTATCATGGATGTCAACAACAACATCCCATATAGCTATAGGCCTATTAAGGATTTAGAAAATTCAACCTACCTTATTGTGGTAAAAAGAAGTGCATAGGCCAAATATGAGACTTTCGAAATAGTGACACTCCCACTGTTTTCAAGTTATGCACTTTGAGATGTATTCAAATTTTTATCTCGCCAATGTCAAATATTGAATAGCATTTTTAATTCTAAGACATGAGGTGACAAATGTGTGACTTGTACCCTAAGATACAATTGGTTTCAATATAGACAACAATTTTCAGTAATAGTCTCACATCCCGACATGACCTTTAGGAATTCAGCTTTGTTAGTGTGTACTACTATAATCGGAAGATACTCGAGGGCTATCTTCTTCTCACAATCATATCTCAAATATGATTATTCTTCACAGTATTTTATTTACTATATGATTTCACTTTATAGCATTTGCTAGGGAAAAAAGTTGATTTGGTCCCGTAACTTTTTAACTTTTCTGATTTGGTCCCATATTTAACTACTTTTTCAATTTAGTCCCGTATTTCTATCAATTGCTCTATTTTGGACCAATTTTGACCAAATTTTGACCAACTCGCCGGAAAAGGCCACGTGCCTCCCACGTGCCGACGACTTATGCCACGTGGCGGGGGAAAATAGTTGATTTGGTCCCATAACTTTTTAACTTTTCTGATTTGGTCCCATATTTAACTACTTATTATTCAATTTAGTCATGTACCTCCATCAATTGCTCAATTTTGACCCAATTTTCACCAATTCACCGGAAAAGGTCACGTGCCTCCCACTTGCCGACACCAATTAAAGAGTTCCGATGACTTATGCCACGTGGCGCCTCATTTCTGAGATGGCTTTTTTCTTTTTCTTTCTTTTCTTTTATACATCAATTTATACCTCAGGTGAAAAAATTTCCAACTCAACAAATCATTTAATAAAATAAAAAATAAAAATCCAAAATTCAGGGTACAAACGAAAGGAAAAATTAAATCAACCAAATCCTAAAAGAATCGAAAATTATTTCTCTTTAACGCCTACTATACCGCTACTCTAATCCCTCTCCGAAAAGAATCGCATAAGCTCCCACATGAAAGAGACGCATGGCAGCAGCAAACCAAAATGAAAATAAATATGATGACGAGAAGCGTTGAAAGTGAGAAGGGAAAAGAAATTCGATTCTTTTAGGATTTGTTTGATTTAATTTTTCTTTTTGTGTTGTAACACAGGTTTTGAGTTTTTGTTGTTTATTTTATTAAATCATTTGTTGAGGTAAAAATTTTCTAACATGAAGAAAAAGACAAAAGTCACCTCACAACTGCGGCGCCACGTGGCATAAGTCGCCAAAACTCTTAATTAGTGCCGACACGTGGGAGACACATGACCTTTCCCGGTGAATTGGTGAAAATTGAGTCAAAATTAATCCAAAATTGAGCAATTGATAGAGGTACATGACTAAATTGAAAAAATAGTTAAATATGGGACCAAATCAGAAAAGTTAAAAAGTTATGGGACCAAATCAACTATTTTCCCCCGTCACGTGGCATAAGTCGCCGGAACTCCCTGAAGGCCGTCGACACGTGGGAGGCACGTGGCCTTTTCCGGCGAGTTGGTCAAAATTGGGTCAAAATTGGTCCAAAATGGAGCAATTAATAGAGATACGAGACTAAATTAAAAAAGTAGTTAAATATGGGACCAAATCAGAAAAGTTAAAAAGTTATGGGACCAAATTAACTTTTTTCCCGCATTTGCTATGATATCACATTTTCCCTTAGTTTTGCAATCATATCTCTAATATGATTACACTTCATAACATTAGTATTTTACATGCTATGGTTTGGCACATTATTCATCACATCTCTAATATTATACTTCATATCAATTTATTTTGCTATGGTTTGATACCCACTTAGTTTATAATTATGGGTAATTTTTGTCTGCAATAGTTACATAAGTGTAATCAAAGGACATTTTTGTCTTTCTATATATATAGTGAGACCTATTACATTTTTTAATTCTTTTGTTTGACTTGTATAATTTAGTAGGCAATTATTACAGCTGTGATTTTGTTTTTGAATTCGAACAATTTGAAAACTGAGCGCAAATTAGATGTCTAAGAAATCAGGGATTAGGGTTTTTTGCTGTGGAATAATAAACCTCAGTTGATTTCTGGCAAAGGGGCAACAAAAACAGTATCATCTTTTGCTGCAATTTGGGTGATGCATCCTCATATTTTCTGGTAGAGAAGAGATCGAAGTGATGGTGGAGATGCAAATTTAAAGGGCTGGGTTAGCGAAATCGTTGGTATCTCCATATAACCTCTTTCTTGCCTGTGAATTTGCTTATGTTGTTTGAATTCAACGAGGGAGGATGAAGATAAGAAGAAGAAACAACTCTTGTCTTTTGAATCGAAGCCCCGTCGGCTTCATTTATGGATTCCATGCTCAGATAATATTATTTTCTGCCATCGCTGTCTGTAATTTCATCGCCCCACCCCGATCGCCGTTGCAGCAATTCATTCATATCATCTCAATTCACGCCCTCGCGATACCATCCCCTAATAGGTAATGTGAATCGTGCAGAAGAAATTGTTATTCTGTTATTTTCTATTTTAATTTGACTTCTATTTATTTTTTACGAATGTTGATATCTTCTTAGTCCTGATTATGCTCGATTCCCTCGAATTCGTTTTCATCTGTGGGACTCCTGCAAGTTATAAGAAACCAATTTGATACTACTATTTTCGTGTGTTGATTTTATCAAATAATTTTATTAGGGATTGTGAATTGCTTTTTACGCAGTTTGATATCTTCTTATTCCTGGATATGGACGATTTCCTCAAATTCGTTTTCATCTACGATCCTCCAGCAAGTTAGCTGATAAATCGCGATCCGTTATCAAGAAAATACAAGCCAAAGAACAACCAATTGGAATGCAAAGTGAAAACAGAACACAAGATGTACGTGGTTCGATCCAGAGATCTACGTCCACGAGGGGAATAATGTCCCTTCCGGGCACTTTTCTCTTCTTCTTTCGTTAGTTTTACAAGCTATAATTTCAGAGTACTAGAGTCCGAACCCCTCAAACGTCCTTAATTCTACTATTTATATCATACAAATCACAACCCTAACTATATTCCTACAATTCCGACCACCAAATCTGCCTTCGTGATTGAGAGAAGATCGTGGGAGGAATCTCCAATCCCCCATGCGTCGCTGCCGCCACCTCAATTACCAAATCTGTAACTGGGCCGATTAAACTGTTGGGCTTGTACTCCTGGACAACTGGGCCGATTGGATTGCTAGTGGGCCACACCTACCAGATGCCCCCCCCCCCCAAAAGTCGGAGCGAGAGGCTTCGGCTTGTTAGAGTAAACAAAGGTAGGCGGGAGGTGGTGTGAGGGAAAACCCATTAGTATCCCGAGATGAAGCAACTAGAAACTCCCGAGATGACGGCCTCAGAGCCGTAGGTTAGGCTGAAAGGAGTCTCGCCTGTAGAAGAGTGAGGCGTAGTATGATAAGCCCATAATACTTGAGGTAGGGTATCAGCCCAAAGCCCTTTAGATTCTCCCAAGCATTTTTTGATGCCGTCAACAAGCGTTCTATTCGTCACCTCTACCTGACCATTAGCCTGGGGGTGAGCCACCGAAGTGAATGCCTGTTTAATGTGTAACTCTTCACACCAAGAGCGGAAAGGGTCGTTTGCAAACTATTTCCCATTGTCGGAAACAATGGTGCTAGAAATACCGAATCGGCAAACAATATTCTTCCAAACGAAATTAAGAATTTTCCTTCCAGTGATGGTAGTAAGTGGGTCGGCTTCGACCCACTTGGTAAAGTAATCCACAGTGACCACTAAAAATTTGAAACCTCCTGGAGCCATAGGGAAAGGACCCACGATGTCTATTCCCCATTGAATAAAAGGCCATGCGCTCTGTATGCCTATCAGCTCGGTTTGAGGTAACTGTTTTATCCGTGAGTGCCGCTGACACTTCTCACATTTTGACACTAAGTCATGTGCATCGTTAAAAAGAGTAGGCCAATAATACCCCCACCGTAGTGCCTTCTTAGCGAGAGTTCGGGAACCAATATGGCTCGCACAGGAGCCCTCATGTAATTCCCGGAGGATGTAGTCAGCTTGGACTGGGTCAAGGCATCGAAGACTGGGCTGGAGGTAGGATTGTCTGTATAAGACCCCATCGTGGAGTGTGTATTTCGGTGCTTTCAAGATTCTCTGGCGATCTCGCGTCTTGTCATCGGGTAGAGTCCCGTCCTGGAGGTATTGGACAATGGGTGTCATCCAAGTGGGTTTAGCATCAGTGATCACCGAGATAATCTGTTCATTGATGGACGGATGGGATGCCTCTTCTACAAGTATGTCGGAAGGTATGCTTGAAGGGACCGCAGAGGCCAGCTTGCTGAGAGTATCAGCCTTTGTGTTCTCTCCTCGGGGAATCTTGTGGATATCAGCAGAGGAAAATGTGAGCAAGAGATTTTTGGTTAAAGCTAAGTACCTTTTCATGGTTTCCTCCTTTGCTACATATGAGCCATTGATTTGGCTAGAGACTACCTCTGAGTTAGTATATATTCGGATGTGTGAGGCTCCTAGAGTCTTTGCAAGGCGGAGACCAGCAAGAACCGCCTCATATTCGGCTTCATTATTCGTGACTTTAAATTTGAAGCGCAAAACATACTTGACTTCTACGTCGTCGGGCCCATTGACGATGACCCCAACACCACTTCCCTGGGTAGCGGATGCGCATCTACATGTATATGCCATCGTTTGGCTTCGATGTCGAGTTCAATAGGTGGAATGACCTCAGGATGTGGGTTGGATTCAGAGTCCTCAAAGGGAGCCTCAGCAAGAAAATCGACTAGGGCTTGACCTTTAATAGCTTGGCGGGGAAGAAATTGGATATCATGCTCTCCCAGCTCAATTGCCCATTTAAGTAGTCGGCCGGAATGATCGGGCTTACTTAAGATCTGACGGATTGGTTGGTTTGTGAGGACGTTAATAACATGCCCCTGGAAATAGGGACGGAGGCGGCGGGCCGCCATAACCAGTGCTAATACCGTCTTCTCGATGACGGAGTACCGAGTTTCCGCTCCTTGTAAGGCTCGGCTAGCAAAATATACAACCTTCTGAGTCCCTTGGTCTTCACGGACAAGGGCGGCACTGATGGCTTCATCGGAGGTGGACAAATATATATACAGGGGTTCCCCAGCAATTGGGGCAGAGACAATAGGGAGTTGGCTGATGTGCTGTTTTAGGGCTGCCAAAGCTTCTTCACATTGGGGAGTCCATTCGAATCTTTTAGCTTGCCTCAGAATTTTAAAGAAAGGAAGTTGTCGCTCAGCTGCTTTAGACAAAAACCTATTCAGTGCAGCTAGTCGCCCAGTAAGGCGCTGAACATCTTTTTCTTTTTCAGGTGTCTTGAGATTGAGTATATCTCGAATTTTGGAAGGATTGGCTTGGAGCTCCTGAGGGGAAACCATGTATCCCAAAAATTTCCCGGAACCGACCCCAAAGGTGCATTTGGCTGGATTTAATCGGAGAATGTGACGTCTGAGTACGTCCAATGTTTCAGTGATGTCCCGAACACATGTATCGAAAGTTCGACTTTTGATGACGAGGTCATCAACATAAACCTCTATATTTCGGCCAATTTAGTCCCGGAAAACGTGATCCATCAACCGTTGATAAGTGGCCCCGGCGTTCTTAAGCCCGAAGGGCATTTTCTTGTATGCAAAAATGCCGAAGTCCGTTATGAAGGCCGTTTTAATTGCATCCTTCCGATCCATGTAAATCTGGTGGTACCCTTTATAGAGGTCCAAGAAGCAGAGAGCGGGGTGTCCGGTAATGGCCTCGACCTTTTGGTCAATCAGAGGTAGTGGATAGCAGTCCTTCGGGCAGTATTTGTTTAGATCAGTAAAGTCTACGCACATCCTCCACGTATTATCAATCTTTTGAACCAAGACAGGATTCTCTAATCAGGTCTGATAATGAACTTCAGAGAGGATATCCGCCTTCACAAGCGCTTCAACCTCTACGCGGATAGCAGCTTTTCTATCCGCAGCAAACTGCCTACGTTTTTGTTGTACTGGTTTGACTGTTGGATCAACATTCAGTTTGTGGGTGATTAAGTCTGGCGAGACACCAGCCATGTCCAAGGGTGACCAGGCGAAGACCTCGGAATATTCGCGCAATATCTGAACAATGGCGCTGTGAAGTAGAGGTAAATATACTGCACCGACCTTAACAGTCTGTTCGGGCTTGTTCGGATCAAGTGGTACCTCAACTACCTCGTCGCTAAGAGGCTGAGTCGGGGTCGACATGAGTCCCGGGGTATCTATTTGAAACTGAGGACGGGCAGCAGGTATAGTCCGCTGTTTGAGTGCAATGTGCATACACTGTTTAACCATCTTCTGGTCGCCACGGATGGCAATTGCCCCATAGGGTGAAGGACACTTCATCGTCAAGTGATACGTGGAACAAATAGCTTGTGCAGGGGTAAGCCAATCTCGCCCAAGGATCATATTATAAGGGGATGTAGATGACACCACATAAAAATCAACAAAAATAGTTTTGATGGCAGGATGAGTACCTACCGAGGCTACGAGATTAATGATCCCTTCCGCCCGAACTTCTCCCTGTGTAAATGTCTGTAGGGGTCCCGGTGCAGGTCGGAGCAGATCACGAGATATACCCATTTTTTGGAAACAATCTGAGAAAATAACACTCACAGCGGCACCATTATCAACATACACCCGCTTGATGATAATATTTGCTACAGTCATATCAATGATGATAGCATCAGTGTGGGGTGTGCATTCGGGTACTGGGTCGTCTTCGGTGAAGCTAACTATTTCAGTTTTGTGGAAACGCTTGTGACGGGGCTCCTCGGGAGGAGGCCTACGAGCTTCTACAATAAGAGCTTTGCGAGACACTCCTGCTGGCTGCGCGCCATAACTCATATGAATGACGCGATTAACAACATGATTTGGAGGATTGTTCCCTTCTTCTTGAGGA
Organism: Ajuga chamaepitys; assembly: GCA_958295605.1. NCBI lineage: Eukaryota > Viridiplantae > Streptophyta > Magnoliopsida > Lamiales > Lamiaceae > Ajuga > Ajuga chamaepitys. Next base: position 31,193,190 of record OY282504.1, read on the forward strand.
GGGGGAGCTGGTAATAAGCGAGGTTGTTGCTGCTGAGTATTTTGCCTATTTCCCTGATCATGCTTAGGGTAGCTGTTGTCTCCGGATCGATTATTTGGCCATTGTGACCGACCTTGTTGCTGGCCCCGATTGTTATAGCCAGCCCGATTTTGTTGCTGGTTGCCACCTCTGTGTTGTTGTCGATTATCGGGTTGAGCAATATACTGGCGAAAATATCCCTGTTTTATACACTCTTCAATTTTTTTGCTGAGTTCTCGGCATTCTTCCGTATCGTGCCCGTGGTCATGGTGATAATCGCACCACTTGGTGCGCTTTCGTTTATCTGCCGGCGCAGTCATGTGAGGGCAAGATCTCAGATCAACCTTGTGGATGGCATGTATCTCGGTTCGGGACCGATTCAAAGGTGTGAGCTGAGGTAGATCGTGACGGGGTTCTAATTGCCCTTTGCTTAGCCGGTTAAAGGCGCTGGTGCGAGTATTAGACCCGGATTGTCCTTTATCTGTCTGTCTCTTAGCAATAGACTTTTCTCTCTTGCGTCGGGTTTGCTCGTCTGCCTTAGCGAACTTACCAACCACATGATAGAGAGCTCGGGTAGTGGCCGGAGTATTACGGGCAAGCTCGATGTACAATGGTCCGGCGCGTAATCCATTCATGAAGGCCGTGACAATAATGCTGTCAGGCTGACTTCCCACTTTCAAGCTTTCAGTTGTAAAGCGTTCCAGGAACTGAGAGATGGTTTCTCCTTCTTTTTGTTCAACATTCATCAGATCGGCCAAGGTGGACATGGGCTTTGCTCGTGCTTCAAAACGCACCCAAAAGTGCTCGGCAAGTTCTCTAAAAGAGGATATACTATTGCGGGGAAGGGAATCAAACCAAACCTGGGCCTCATCCTGAAGATATTCAGGGAAAATCTTACAGTAGTGAAGAGATATGGTATGATCTCGACTGAGCATGTTGTGTCAAAAGGCCCCCAGAAAGTTGGCCGGGTCTCCAGTTCCATCATAAGGTGATATGGCAGGTCGCTTGAACCCTTCGGGAAGGGGCGTAGCAAGTATTTCTTGGGAGAATGGGGTGATAATGTCTCCGTTGACATCAAGACCTAGAATCCTGTCTAGTTTAACATTGCGTTGTACTCACTCATACTCCTGGAGATCTAAGGTATGGGGATGGGCGTGGCGAGCTCTTTTAGTCGCGTTAAGGGGACGGCGTTGATCGGCATCGGCAAGTTCTTCATTGCGTTGCCTTGACCCATTAGAACACCCATGGTCCTCGGGGGAACCAGGTCGCTCTCTACGTCGATCTTGTCGCACATTATGTACAGGATCTTGTTGGTTAAGCGGGTTTCGACGAGGTGGATGTGCTGCGGGATTAGTGGCATTTCCAGCAGGTCCATCGAGGTTTGAGCGATTGGTTGCCCAGTCCTGGAGGACATGAGCATGTTCTTGGAGAAAGGCCTGAAGCAATTCCGGGGTCATTTGAATATTAATCTGCGGCTGTGTAGCGGCGGGATTAGGATTTTGTACATCTCGTTGAGGTAGGGGTAGAAATTGGTCGTCCGGATTCACGACTGGATCTTGATTGCACTGATGGTGAGATGAATTTCTCATCAGCTGTTGCCTCTGCAGCAAAGTTTGATCCACGGGTGGGTCTTGATTGGCTTGATCATCTTGGCGAGATTGAGTTAGGTGGGTGGTCACCATGGTGTAACAAGTGCAGTATCAATATTTTGTCCTTTCCCACAGACGGCGCCAATTGATAAAGCGCAATCCGTTATCAAGAAAATACAAGCCAAAGAACAACCAATTGGAATGCAAAGTGAAAACAGAACACAAGATGTACGTGGTTCGATCCAGAGATCTACGTCCACGAGGGGAATAATGTCCCTTCCGGGTACTTTTCTCTTCTTCTTTCGAGAGTTTTACAAGCTATAATTTCAGAGTACCAGAGTCCGAACCCCTCAAACGTCCTTAATTCTGCTATTTATATCATACAAATCACAATCCTAACTATATTCCTACAATTTCGACCACCAAATCTGCCTTCGTGATTGAGAGAAGATCGTGGGAGGAATCTCCAATCCCCCATGCGTCGCTGCCACCACCTCAATTACCAAATCTGTAACTGGGCCGATTAAACTATTGGGCTTGTACTCCTGGACAACTGGGCCGATTGGACTGCTAGTGGGGCACACCTACCATTAGCAGAAACCAAATTGAAACGGGAAGCGTTTTCGTTTTTGCTTTTCATCAGAAATTATTATATTAGAGATTAGAGATAGTGATTAGAAATTAGGGAATCACTACCATTCTTTTAGCTTAGTAAGGTACCGGTTCTTTTGATGAATTAACTGTTGTTGCATCGACCTGGTTTACTAGCGGAAGAGTTGAAGGGCAATAAAGCTGCCTAGATGCTTGAGATATTTACATAACTTTACATTTATGTTGTGTAAAATCACGACTGAATGAATTAAGACTTTTCTTTATGTTTTTATCAGTTACCTTATATTGCAGTTCTTCGGAAATGTGCATGGTGATGAAACTGTAGGCCGTGAACTTATTTGCTTCTACAAAATTAATTATATGAAGGACCACGTGGTAATGCCTTCTACTCTCCTATGTAACAGAGCTTCTCTTGGATAAGACTGTAGATTGAGTGTTAAGATTCAACCAAAATTTGCCTGTCACTGAGTGTGAATTGTTTTCCAACTTTGCTGTGAGGTATGTGATTTAATTTATATTGCAATACAGATGTGCTCAAGGTTAGGCTTCAAATGCAACTTGTTGGCCAGAGAGGTCTATTGACTGGCATGGGGTGTATCAAGATTTAGGTTCTTTCTAGATGGAAGAAGTTTATTAAGTATGATACATTTATGATAATTTGGAGTTCATCATGCTATTTTTTCTGGTGGCGTGTAAGGAAAACTTTCTACGCAATTAGTCAAAAATTAAGGACTGAGATCCTTGTATCTGGGATTGACACCTGCATTAATGAGGTCAGTTTTTTACAGAGGTCTCCGTTCAGGCTTTTATGAACCATCAAAATATGTCTGTGAATTGGCTTTTGAGTCACCTGATGTCTTGATGCAGATTGCATCTAGAGCACTCTCTGAGATTGTTGCAACTGCACTTACCAATCCAGTGGAAGTTCTGAAGGTACTGACTGTAATGGATCATGAAGTCCCTTGGAAGATTCCAACTACTCTTGCTTTCTTCTTAGGTATGGTTGCAGATATAAACTAAAGTTACTGGTGGACCAATCAGGGAACTGCAGAAGATTGCTTCAGAAGAAGGAGCGTAAGCCCTTTGGAAGGGAGTTGGACCTGCAATGACCAGAGCTACTGCATTGACTGCATAACAACTTGCAACTTACGATGCTCCAAGCAGGTTATGTCCTGACCACTCTATTTCTCAGTTTTGCTGCCAATAATGTAGTATGCCATTGATAGTTTATTCTCATGCTTTAATGTAGTATTAGAAATGTTCTTTTATGATTCCACCTTCTGCAATGTAGGCATTGAAAAGATGGACTTCTCTTCATGAAGGATTTTATCTACATCTCTTGTAAGTTGTAATTTGACTTCCCTTAGACACATCTTTTGCAATTATTATATTTTCTTATGTATATTGCTTTATGTTGGTTTTTGCAATAGATAGCCATATCCAAAAGCATGTTGTGAATGAATAATATTAGATGCACAGCTAATAAATTTTAGCGTTCTGTTAACAGACTAAAAGCATCCCATCTATTATATTTTGATGATGCTTGTTTTTTAAACTGGTGTCCCTCAATCCAGAGCAGAAGTTCCACATTATAAAACCTAAATGGAGTTCTTTGTGTTCGTTTTTGTTACTTGAATTTCAGTAGATTGTCTTTCTATAAACAAGATAACCTTTTGCCTAAATAAGCAATGTCGGATTTTCAACTTAATGGAGGGGTTTTTGATCCTGCATCCTTGTATATTTCTGTAACTGGTCTCATAATATGATACTGTTTTATCGTTTGATGAAGAAGCATGACAAAGTTATTGAAGTTGCTTGCATCAATTAAATTTGGTACATCTAAGAATAGTTGGGGAGTGTTTGTGATTGCTTATGCTTTTAAAAAAGTGATTGAAATTAGAAATTATAGAAAAATTACTTATAACTAAAAGCAGGTAGTGTTTGAGAATAAAATGCTTTTGGCCACAATTTAAAAGTTGTAATGTTTGATAAACAACTATTTTTTATCTCTTACTTTAGCTCCAACAGCTGCATTGGGTTTAGTTTGATTTTTTGTGGTTGTAGTGTTTCGTAAAGGGGTGGAATTTGTTTGTATATGTTAAGTGGAATTCCTTTTTTTGGAAATTTTCAATGTTGATCATTCCCTATTTTTATTTTTCAGATTGCTAGTATAGTTGAATTTAATATTTTCTGAAAACTTAGGCACTAATTTTGCGAGTATTTATAACTAAAACGAAAATATGGTTTTCGAATAAACATGTTTAAGCTTAGGAAATCCAACTCAATTAAACTATAATGAACTCACAGGATAATTAATTACCTGTTTGCAATCTGACTTTAATACTAGTGAATATTAGGAAAAAATATATTTCCTTTCGTTCATAATTCATTTCAACATGCTTTAAGAGTTTCCTTATATGTCACATCGGCGGCTTTGGGCCAGCGCACCAATTAAATTTAAGGGTTAAAATTACAGAATGCAGTACGTTCTTTCAACGATTTTTCACTTTGTAACCCAAAGTAAATATTTTTTTCCGATTACAATTTATATTATGCGGGGTACTTTTGCAACCTCCAGTTATATATTTCGGCATGTATAGGTCATGTACGCAACACATGCCAAAAAAGCGCAATAAAAATATGACACGTGACCATCTTAATTAAAAAATTTAAAACAATTTATTAATGAATATAAAAAATATTTAAACTCTAAATAATTCTATATAAAATATAAGAAATATAAAAAATTCAGAAAATAAATAAAAATTACAGAAAATTAAAAAAAAATATTTCTAAAAATTATATTGACAATTTTAAAATTCATTTAAAATCAGAAACTTAAAAAAAATCACAAAATAATTTTAAAAATTAAAAATAAAAACTTTAGAAAATAAATATAAATTCAGAAAATTATAATTTTATTTCTGAAAATTATTTAAAAACTTCAAAATTAAAAAAATGTTTGAAAATTCTATTATTCATTTAAAACTAAAAAAATAATTTTTTAAAATTATTTAAAAAAATTAAATCTCATCGAAAATTCTAGAAAATAATTTTTTTTTTTAGAAAATATAATTTTATCATATAATTAAATTTTCTAGAAATATATTTCGCTTCAAAAGTAATTTTATGAAATAAACTTATTAATTTTCTGAATTTTAAATGAAATCTACAATTTTTTAAATAATTTAAAAAAATATATATTTTTAGTTTTTTTAATTTTAAATGAATACTAGAATTTTCAAAATACTTTTTTAATTTTCTGAAATTTTTAAATAATTTTCAGAAATAAAATTTTAATTTTCTGAAGTTTTTTTGTAGTTTTTTTAATTAATTTTCTGATATTTTTATTTTTTTTTATTTTTGGAACATCCTAATTTTCTGGATTTTTCTTTTACATATTTTCTATAGTTTTATTTTTATTCTTAAACAATTTTTAGATTTTACTTTTTTATTTCTGAATTTCAAAGGAATTTCAGAATTTTACTCTTTAAGTTTTCAAAATATTTAGAATTTTTAACATAGTTTTTAAAATATTGGTTTTATTACCAAAAGCAACCCGAGGTATACCCATTTTTACCACTTGCAACCTATTTTAAAATTCGTCGCCGATTGCAACCTGAATTACTCGCGTTTTACCGATTACAACCTATTTTATAAATTCCGGCCAAAATCAAGAGCGTGCACACACGCGCAATTTTGAGCAAGTGGTAAAAACGGGTATACCTCAGGTTGCTTTTGGTAATAAACTCTTTTCTTTTTTATTTTTTTACTTTTCTTCCCTCCATCATTTTCAACAGGAGAATTTGAAGAAATGACTGAGTATAGATACAAATACATACAAATTAGAACAACTCCTAGCTAGATCTTCGTCTGAGAAATAAACTTGAATCATCCTCAATAGGAGAATTTGAAGAAATGAATGAGTATATAGATACAGAAACACACAAATTAGACAACTCCTAGCTAGATCTTCGTCTGAGAAATAAACTTGAATCATCCTCAATAGGAGAATTTGAAGAAATGAATGAGTATATAGATACAGAAACACACAAATTAGAACAACTCCTAGCTAGATCTTCGTCTGAGAAATAAACTTGAATCATCCTCAATAGGAGAATTTGAAGAAATGAATGAGTATATAGATACAGAAACACACAAATTAGAACAACTCCTAGCTAGATCTTTTACTGAGAAAATAAATCGAAGAGAATTGAACTCTTATCCAACAATAGCATAGAATCTTCCAATAGCTTTATCAGTGATAACCACAACTTCCAAAATTTCACCGAACTGTTCAAAGTACTTCTTCATGGTGTCCTTCGGTGTCTCCCATGCCAGTCCTCTGACGAACACCTTCATGTATGTCGTATCACCAAACTATCCTGCTATGTTCGCTGACGTCATCGATAATGATCGAATTTTCTGATGATTCAGAGTTAGTTTCTTCTGGATCTATAAATCAGAAACGAATAAGAGAATTCGTGTTGAAGAAACTTACGGAGATTAGAGGAGAGAAGAGACGAACTGGTGTTTGGATGAGGAGAATTATGTCAGAGGAGAGAAGGGAGGGATAGGGATGTACAAGAACCAATTCGCTCGTAAACTATTCGGATCTCGGTTCGTGAAAAGCTCGATCGGACTAGTCTAATGTGGATCGTTAAAATGATTAGTAACATATTTGTAATTTCTACTTATTGAATCCTTTGGGCTCGATTGGACTCGCGAGAGGCTCGAATAAGTTCGCGAGCCATCCATATATTTGATAAATTAAGCTCGAGTTCGGCTTGATAATTAATGAATCAAACTCAAAGATATTCGATTCAACTCTATTCATGTACATCCCTAGGTAGGGAAAAAAAGGAGGAGGAGGAGAGAGAAAACGATGGAGGGAAGAAAAGAAAAAATAAAAAAGAAAATGGTTTATTACCAAAAGCAACCTGAGGTTACCCGTCTTTACCACTTGCTCGAAATTACGCGTGTGTGGCACACACTCTTAATTTTGATCGAAATTTATAAAATAGGTTGTAATCGGTAAAACGCGAGCAGGTTGCAATCGACGACAAATTTTAAAATAGGTTGCAAGTGGTAAAAACGGGTATACCTCAGGTTGCTTTTGGTAACAAACCCAAAATTTTAAAATAATATTTATTTGTAAGAAAAAATTAAATTAAATTAAATAATCGAATAAAACATTATTAACTTATTTTTTGTCAAATAAATAATATTAAATTACCTAATAATTTTTTATTTCATTAATAAAAATTATTTAATTAATTTTTGATGCAATATATAGTGAACAACAAACAATTGTTTATTTCATAACATAATATATTATATTAAAATATCCAATATAGGTACCACACTAAATACTAAAAGGAAGGATTGTTTTTTGTCTAATACAAATACAAATTGAGTAAAAAAATTATTAGTGCATTTATGATGTTGGAAAATTCAAACATTTGATCCAGAGAGAGCTACAAAAAAAAAAAAAAAAAAAAGCAGATCCCTAAATTTTTCCAATCTCGTAGGCGTGCATATGTGCTCCTCCACTATTTCTATTTTTGTTCTTTATAAAAAAATCAAATATTACCTTTGAATCTTGAAACTGAAACAACAGTAGGCTTTCACTATTTCTAGACTGTTATATGTATTTGTTTAAAAAATAAAATTAAGGTTTAAATATAAATATAATTAACTTATATTTTGAAAAAAAATTAGTTGATAAGTACTTACATAAAAAAATACTTTAAAACATATTTATTTTAATTTTTATTTGCAGCTTACACTAAACACAAATAGTCTAATTCGTACTACTAAGAAAATCTAACCTAACCAATTGATAGGGGAGGACATTTGGTAAAATTGAACCGAAATGAAATTTAGTAAACCGAGCCGAATTTTAGTGAAATGTCTAGTACCGAAAACCAAACCGAAATATAGTATTTCGATTCGGTAAAAACCAAATTATTTCGATTTCTCTATTCGGTTTTCGATAAAAAATCGATTAAAAAAAAAAATCTGCAAATTTCGGCAGTATATGTACTTTTTTTTCCCTTTTAGGAATTCTAACAAAAAATCGTGATTAAAAATCAATCTAATTAGAATTCAGAAATTAGAAAAAACATGCTAGATTTTTGGGCAATTAGACATGTGGCTAAATATACTTTGGATGATGGAATGATTAAAATGTAATACGACTACTGTTTGGGCATCTAGGATTCTTCAAAATAAGTCTGTCCGAATTTACAGCATTCTTTACCTTGAGAAAAACAAAAACAACGCCTCTTTCGCTACCCAACTGTAAATATTTCAAGGCAGAGGAGATACAGTAGAAGATCGGAAATTTCTTCAGGAAAATAATGCTAGTTGTTGTACATGAAGAATCGGAGAAGATGATGCCATGCTATTTAGATTGTAAGGACGCATAATATTCTCGAAACACCTAAATAGTGAAGCTGAAGCAGTTTCAACAACATTTTTCAGAACAATAACCTTCAAAATTTTATCAAGATTAACCAAATATCTCCACACTCAGCATCAGCCATTGTCAAGAGCAAATATATAAATTTGAGCACTAACGAGAATGAATCCCAAGTAAAACAAAACATTCTTACCTCCATCTCTTGATATAACCAGCAAATTCCAACAAAAATAAATACAGTTTGCACCTTTAATTGGGGACTTATGCTATTATACATACACGTATGCTCTACTGAGTCCTCTTCATCATCATACACAATATCACTCTCCCTTCCCCAATGGAAGGTATTTTGATGAGGTCGAAAATGGTGAAATACTAAAAAATGAGGTATTCACCATTGGGGAGGAATTTTGGGGTATGGAGGGTGAAACCCGGGTAGCAAAATCGCTACCCAGGTTTTTTGGTTGAAATGCGAGTGGGGAAGGCCGACGGGGGAGGGCGACGCGCGAAAATTAAGGGGACAGGGCAGGCACGTGCAGGCGTGGGCCCCTCGGCCTGCAGCCTGTCCCCCACTATATATATATATATATTTTTTTTTTCGTTTTTTTTAAGTTTTTTGGCTTCTTTATTGTTTTAAAAGGTGATAATTGAGATATATGTGTATATTAAAAATAACCGTTATTGCAACGATTTCAATTTTTTTTTTTTTTTATTTTCACTGAAATTGTCTAGCCGTTAGATATACTATATATTTTTTTTAATTTAAATTTTCCCTATAAATATATCTTCTCACTTCATCATTTTCCCCACATTATCTACTACTCTCAAATTTCAATTTTCAAGATAAGTTTCTTCTCTTCTTCTCTTCACACCAAAAAAAAAAAAAAAAAAAAAAATGGATAAAAATTCATGGACGCAATGGTTCAATTCTTCGAATTCCGGAGAAGAAGCGTCGCCCCCAAATATCAACTGTCATCCACCTGTTACCAACTTCAATCCTTAAAATCCTAATTTTCCAACTCATTTTCCTACTCATTTTCCAAATTTTCCGGAAGGTAGCAACAACCAACCTACGCCGTTTATTCCATCTGGACCAGTATTCTACATGCATCCGAATCAAATTCTGTACATGCAACCTCCTCAGTCTGGGTTTCGTCCGATGATGGGCATAAATTCATTGAGAAGGCCCGGTAGTGATAGTTCCGATACAGACAGAGACACTCCAACTCCGAACTCTCAGCGTTCGTCTCCTTTCTCGTCTCAGCTCTCCCCAGTCGGACTTGATCGAATAAATCTCGCTGCTGACTTTGAGGCTGCCGATCATCCACCCAGGGCTCCAGCTCCACAAAAGAAAACTTACTCTCATGATGAAAATGCTCTCCTCTGTAGTTGTTGGCTCGATATCAGCATAGACTCTGTTGTTGGAAACGATCAAAAGCTTGATCAAATGTGGGTTCGATCGGCGAGGCGTACAACAGGAACCGTCCAAGCGGCACGCTATTTAGGACTCATAACCAGTTGAAGACACATTACTATACCCTGCAGAAATAGGTGAAATGGTTATGTTGCTGTTACAATCAGGAGAAAAAGGCCTAGGGGAGCGGTTGTAGCGATGCAGATATCATAGAGAAGGCGAAGGTTCAATATAATGTAAAACATGGAGGGATTTTAATCATATGAGTTCTTGGTATGTTTTGAAAGATAGCCCGAAGTTTGCCAATCCAGAAGACGATGCATGAGGCTAAAAAAAAGACAAAAGTATCGGCATCTGGAGAGTACGTGATATCTTCAAACACCGACTCGAGCGCTGGAGAGGAAGTTAGGACCGAACACACTCGTCCAATGGGGAGGAATGCGGCTAGGCGATTGGGCAAGGGCAAGGGAAAAGCAGGCACGTCTAAAGCCCGAGAAAGCATCGACATCATTGAGCAAAGGCTCCAAGCCTTAGAAGAACAAAACAAGCAAAAGATCGAAGGATTGAATTCTATTACCACTGCTAAAGAGTATAAAATAGTGATGAAAGATACCTCGAATATGACAGAGGAACAATTACGTTTCCACCTCTTTGTGGTGGATAAAATCAAGAAGAAGTGGGGGATGTAGATTTTGGAAAGTAGTCGTTGTTTGCAAAACTAGTCGCTGTATTTCTTTTCGGTGTGAATCTAGCTGTTGTATTTCTTTCCGTTATAAAACTAGTCGTTGTATTTCTTTCCGTTGCAAAACTAGCCGTTATAAAACTAGCCGTTATAAAACTAGCCATTGCAACTCTAGTCTATAAAAGGTCCTATGCAGATTGTTGCATATCTCACTCCAAAACATTACCTCCTCTCTCTCGAAAATGTCTTCATCTTCTGAAGAAAGTGATAGTCTTCTTGAATTCTTAATTGATGATACGACTGAGAAAGAAATACAGTCGTTACTTAAAAAAAACAAGAGTTACTTGCCGGTGCTGGGTCTTCTGACGGCAGAGCTAGAAAACGAAGAACGTATGTTCGCCGAGATCGTGAGGCGGCGCATGCAAGACTCTACCTTGACTACTTCTCTGAAGATCCGATATACGGAAGCGAGACGTTTCGCCGGTGTTTTCGTGTGTCGAGAGAGTTATTCTTGCGCATAGTTGATGCATTGGAAGCCCAGGATGACTATTTTCGGTTGAGGGTCGATGCAACTGGACAAAAAGGGTTCTCTCCACTGCAAAAGTGTACGGTTGCCATCCGTCAATTGGCGTATGGGGGACCTACCGATCATTGGGATGAGTACCTACGTGTTGCCGAAACAACCGCCGTAGAATGTCTCTTTAAGTTTTGCCGCTGTGTGATCGAACTGGTTGGTGGATACTACTTGAGAAAGCCTAATGCTGAGGATTGCCAGTGGCTATTACCAATGCACGAAGAAAGGCACGGATTTCCCGGAATGCTGGGGAGCCTTGATTGCATGCACTGGGAGTGGAGGAACTGTCCGGTAGCTTGGAAGGGCCAATTCACACGCGGTGATCATGGCGTTCCAACAATCATGCTCAAAGCGGTTGACTCTGCAGATCTATGGATATGGAATGCCTACTTTGGAGTAGCAGGCTCCAACAACGACATAAACGTGCTCAACCAGTCTCCTTTGTTTACGGATACTTTGCAAGGACTCGCGCCATCCGTTAATTTCACAATCAATGGTAAGAAATATAATCAAGGATACTATCTCACCGATGGAATATATCCAGAGTGGGTTACTTTTGTGAAAAGCTTTCGATGTCCCCAAGGTCCGAAGAGGCAACATTTCAAGGTACTGTAAGAGGCTGCTAGAAAGGATGTCGAACGGGCCTTTGGAGTGCTTCAAGCTCGTTGGGCAATGATTCACAGTCCTAGTCGTTTCTGGTACAAGAATAACTTGAAGGATATAATGTTAACTTGCATTATATTGCACAACATGATTATCGAAAATGAAGGAAATGCAGCGATCGATTGGTCGGACGATCCCAATTACGTCATACCGCCTCCACACGTAAGTCAAGGATCAACTGGAGCATTCAATGACTACGTTAGAAGAGGTGTCCAATTTCGGGATAAGCAGAAACATCTCCAGCTTCGACAGGATTTAATTGAGCATGTTTGGACTCGATCCGGAAATAATTAGCTAGATATTGGACGTTGCTAAATTTGCGTTGTTGCTTTCGGGTTTTTTTTTTTTTTTTCTTGTACGGTGTAAGCTTTCATTTTGTATTTTTACATTTTATGTAATAAAAAAAAATTAATAATATCTTTTTTGGATTTTTTTTCGAAAATATAATAAAATATTAAAAAATTAAAATAATCGGAATTCTTAATTATATATTAATTATCCGAAAATGAGATAATTATAATATAGATGATAAATTAAAATATAAAGGGGATAAATACGAAACTAAAGGTGGGTCCCCCAAAAATACCTACTTTTTGGGTATTGTTGGGGAGGAATTTTGTTTTGGAGGTAGGAGTATTTTTGCTTTTGAGGTGGCGCTGATGTGGCAGCAAAATACCTGTTTTTTGGGTTTTATAATTGGGGAAGGCCTTGTTCAAATAATTCAGATCTATCCAACAAATCAATCTCAGTTAGCACTCTTCCGTTTCAATTTCAGAGTGGAAAAAAAAAAGCTCTACAAATTCTTTTGAAACATATATGTCAAGAAGCACATACCGTAGCACAAAATAACGCATATGATATGAGAAGAATAGGTAAAAAAAGAAGAAAATGCTTCAGGCTCTAAAGTAGCATTTATCAGGTTGAAGAATCCTTATTTGGAAGGCCACAAAGTAACGCATATTAATTCCTTCGGGTATAGAACATAAACCTATTTAATAGGATTGATAGACACATGGAGACACCAGAGAGCTTCAAGAATCTGATGTGGGGAAGCTGGAGAGGGGCAACCCTATTTATATATATAGATGTCTTACTAGCCACTAGAAAACCAGAATCAAAATTGTGGATAGCACTGGGCCACATTGTTCCTTTCTGGGTTTCCATATGATCTACAATTTAGCTTTTATTTGACATCTGTCACACCATGGGGTACATAAAAAAAGTTGCCTAACAGATATCACATGCAGCACACATGGAAAGAGAATCCAAATAGTCCACCGAAAATTAAGAACATATGGCAAATAAATGAAATTTAAGTAATTTGGAGGGTTATTGTAAAAGATAAGGCGACGGCTATTCGCAGCCCACAAAATTTCTTAACACAGCCCATTTATCTAATAAATTAAAATTATTAATAAAAGATTATAATGCCCTAAATGAAAATATTATATAATCAATTAATAATAATATGTGTATATAATTTTAAAAAACATAAAACTATAATTTTCTTTCTTCCATATCTTCAACCAAGCGCGTATTTTTTCCCCACAGATATCCATAAACCCTAATTTTTTCAAGTTTAATCAATGGATAACATAAATAAAAAGGGCTTGTCGTACACTGTTCGATCATGAACTATTTGTGTTTTCTACATACAAACAGACTTGTCATACACCGTTTGACCGTGCAGAGTCAAACATATCTGAATGTGTTTGACGAATGAGATCGACTATGTTGATGTTTGTTCGAAGTAATAGCCGAACATGTTTATTACATTTCAACCAATAACATTGGTAATAATATCTTTTTTTTTTAGGTGAGATAATGAACTTTTCAAGAAAATCATGCATCAGCGACATTCTTCCTTTCTTCTGTTGAAGATAATGATGTTCGTGCCCCTCTTGCAATCGAACATTGTGATGGTTGTTCGATAACCGTGATCAACGTCAGTATATTGCTCGAGTTCTTAAGTCGATCATGTTATCTTTTCGACTATTATTTTCTTCCTGTTCTATGTTTTATTTCTTCTCTCTGTTCTAATAATCGTCCCCCTCTGTTTTTTTTTTGTTAATATGTTTTAATTTAAATAATTAATATATAATAAATAAAAGGGTACAACTGGTATTCAGTGGGTTGTATTAAGAAATTTATACTTAATTTTAAATGAAAGTGGGCTACATTGAGAAGTGGGCTGCGTTAAGAAATTTTATGGGCTACGAATAGTCGCCGTCAAAAGATAATGGACAAAAGGGTAGATTGAGGGGATATTTAGTAATTGAGATGACAACGAAGATGTTAAAAGGGTGGTTGTAGCAATGTGCGTGTATTCATCTCATGCATCATCCATTAGCATAATACATGATACAAGAGTTAAAGTTGAACCTCTATAAATGGCTAAATGAAGTTGGCTTACGGGACATTAAGAGCAATCACTGCCTAGGCCAATAGTCCTGGGCTCAATTTAGTATAGCTAGAACTCCTCTGCACGGTTTAAACAAATAAAACTACCTACCCCATAACTAGGAGCACAACACATAATAATCAAACATATATTTTATATATTTTTAATGTAAAATAAATTACTGAAAATCTATCTGTCTTGTTTTACAAGTTAATTTTCTTATGTCAGAATAAGAGTTAAGGGCTTAAGGCGGACACACTCTGACCTAAATGTAGGACTTCATCCTTCGACTAAAGCAAATAGGCTGAACTACTTTCACTTTTGCTGACTAATCAAACTGTGGTGTACAGTTTAAGACTTGCAAATCATTAATCACCATACAAGGAGGAAAAGGTAAGGCTAGCTATTATTGGGCTTGTCACAGAGTGAGATGGATTCTTATCCCCTGTTGTGGGGAAAAGAACAGCACATGTGCTGTGTGTATAAAACGCACCATTTCATTTCTTTCAATTGTTTATTTTAATTGTTGTTGACTTTTTCTTGATCGATTATTTTTTGTTTTCCATTATGATTGCCAACTTTTTAAAATGTCTCCCTTCTTTTGTTTTACAATACTCATATAATGTTATTTATGATATATTTTTTTGATAACAAACATTATATAAATTATTTTAAGATTAATACTTAGAAATAACTAGTCGTTAGAAAAAGATTAATAATAATAGTAATTTGAGTTATTGATATGACTAATTAGTGACGACATATTAACTCTTATAATGTTGTGATTAGAGTTGGCAATTCGAGCGGTCTAGCCAGATCTAGTCCAGCCCGTCGGGCCTACACCATATTTCTGGCTGAGCTGGGCCAAATGGTCGGGTCTAAAATTAGTCATCCCAGTCCAAATTACCTCCTATAATATACTAAGATTATTGGATTGACTCGTGATTCGTTAAAGTTTTGACCCATCGAGTCGGGTATGTTTGGTCATTTCTATGGGCCGGCCCATCGTATTATACAGAGGAATATATTCTCATTTAAGATGATGCTTTGCAAAAGGACAATATATTAGAGAATGACTGCCTGGTGGGTGTCAAACCGCCAAATCAAATAACCTACTTTCAGAATAACGAGTATAATGGTGAGTAGGGTCGAATCCACGAGGAATGAGGATTACTTTCTTTTGAGGGAAAATAAGAAATAAACAGGGGAGATTTTGAAGACACGGTGGGGCTGGGGTGAGGGTTGGTCGAGAAGAAGCTGCAAGATTACTGCGACGAAGAAGATTAGAAGATCAGAATTAGGCCTTTTTTCGATTTTCAGATTTTTCCTTTTTTTTTTCATTTTCTTTTTATAAAAACCTGAAAATAAAGATTGTAAGACATTTTTAGGCAGAAGACTATTTCAAACTGGGCGTGAATTTAATTCTGACTCAAAATTAGACTAGTCCGTTTTTTGAGTGATCAGGCCAAAACGCAACTAGTCTTCTGTCCCCTACGAAAATTAGGCTATTTAAAGGGAATTTAACTTTTTTATTTGGCGTGATCATGCCAAACAAAAAGTTGTCCCGGAACCTATTATTCTACTAGACACGAACGAACAACTAATAAACCTAAAAAAATGAAAAATAACATTAAAGACGAATCAAAGTAAAATAAAATTTAGATTTCATTCCAAAAAGACTAATCAAAATGAGGAAACTAAGTATCCCATTAAATCTGATCATGCCTTGCGAAACATGAATACAATAGATAATGGACTCCCTTTTCTAATCTAACAACAAAATACAGTATGTTGCAAACTTGAAATATATTGGCACTGCTAATTAGAGTGCACTTGCATTTAGATTTCATTCCAAAAAGACTAATAAAAAAAGTACAACCAAATAACTAATCAAGAACCCGGGTTGGATCTTCACCAAAGTTTATTGCTTCAACAGAATACCCGAGTTGATCAAGTGGTGCCTACATTAAATAATAACATGGTTTATTAGTAGTTTTTTTTTTCTTTTTTCTTTTCTTTTGTAAAAGTGGAAAATTCCTACCCTTAACAATTCGGTAAAGCTAAATCGATTTTTTTTACTGAAGAAATGAATGAGGTATAGAAGGTGCTGAACATGATAAATGCACTTCATTCTTTGCACCTAGGTCCTATAATCTCATGTTAAATGGTCATATAAGCTACCACCATAATATGTTATGTAAAAGCACTTCATTTTTTTTTTTTGTATGTTATGTAAAAGCACTTCATTTTTTTTTTTATTACAAAAAAATAGTAGTAAGTCTAGATATACCTTAACTTCGGAATTTTTTTTCCTTTTTTTTGCTTGAAGCTCCACCCAACTCTTCAATCGTCTTGACCTTTTTACACCAATTCTCTTCTTAAATCCCTTCGCTTGTGAGATAGAAGAATCTATCAATGGAGTCTTGACACTGACATTGTTCTCTTGGCTCTCTTTAGTCAAACGCATCTCTGTGATTTACTTTGATAGATCACACACTGTTTTATGAACCAAAGAGTATGCTAATGGTGGACAGATGCTTCAGTTGCGAGTCTTATGAAAACCATGCATAAATCCCTATAGCGATTTGTACTCTGTATCTTGGGATCTTCCTCAACTTCATTTCCCTTATAATCTTGTACAATACCGCTTCTGGCTTTCCTTGTCCACCTTTTCAAAACATAATGTTCTAAAAGTTTTTTTATATCCATCACATCTTACACTTTTACAGCATGACAACATAATAAACCAATCATCTCGAACTTCCGGCAACTACATGAAATCATTTGAGTATTGGGATCAAATGTCACCTTCCACTCTCCGTGATGATCTTGAAGTCCAACAACATATTCAAAGCATGGTTGATTTTCACTTTTGTGTTTTATATGGGCAGCTGCAAACAAAACAAACTCCTTCTGAAGATGTTAAAAATCGTGGGAGTATAGATCTCGGAAAGTTGGCGCAATATGGGTAAAGTCTCTAGCTTCAATCTTGGCAACTTTTGTCGTGCATCATATTCACACATTAGCTCTTTGTATCTCTTTTCCTCCAAAACCCGTTCGAAGTGCTTAAAAAAT
Source organism: Ajuga chamaepitys (assembly GCA_958295605.1). Lineage (NCBI taxonomy): Eukaryota > Viridiplantae > Streptophyta > Magnoliopsida > Lamiales > Lamiaceae > Ajuga > Ajuga chamaepitys. The sequence continues at coordinate 31,210,642 of OY282504.1, forward strand.
TGAGTTATGTCTAGGTCGGGCTTCATACAACTATTGATATCGGAATTGACGCTCTCGCTAAGTTGCTTGCTTCGTATACCAAACGTGAAAGCATGCTTCAAATAACAAGCTGCCCATTTTCCCTTTATGTTGTAAGTTGATTGCAACCACATGCTTTCATGAACATTATACCGTGCCAGTAAGACGCTCCAAGACTCCTCAAATTGAGTCTCATCATCAATCTCATACATGCACCTCTTAAAATCAGTTAAAAAATGTGACCCATCCTTCATTAGGTTTCCTAGGTGTTTGATTCCATTCTACATTAAGTGCCATGTGCACAATCCATGAAACGTCTGGGGCATCACCCTCAAGTAAGGCTTTTGCCATAGCTTGGTCCTGATTAGTAAACATAGTTAGAGGCCTTTTCTGTTTGTCTGCCTCTAAAAATGTTTCGAACAACCCTTTGAATGATGCTATAGTCTCATCATACATAAGTGCTGCACCGAAAATCACCGCTCCTTTATGATGATTAAAACCTAAGAATATGGCAAGCAGTCAGTGTGCTCGATTCGTACAATAAGTGGTATCGAGTGACACAACATCACCAAAATACTCGTAGTCAATGATCATTCTTAGATCGGCCCAGAAAATATTGGTTATCTGTTCTTCCATATCCATCTGATTGGCATGGTAAAATGATGGATATTTAGATAACTGGTGCTGAAAATATCCCATTAGACACCCCGCTTCCCCATATATAGAGGTGGCAATTCGGGCGGCCCGGCGGGCTCGGGCCAGGCCTAGTCGGGCCAATGAAAAGTTCGGGCCGGGTCGGGCCGGGCCCGATTTATTTCGGGCCTAGAAATGCTAGGCCCGGCCCGGAGGACCTCGGGCCATCGGGCTATCGGGCCATCGGGCTATCGGGCCAAAAAAGCCCACCAATGAGGTTTTTTTTTTTATTATTACTTTAACCATGAAGTAGTATTATATATTGAGGCGAACTTCAGTTTAATTCTCTTAAGAAAAAACTTGATCGGAAGATAATATATTATTATTCGTTGCAATGAATGATATCTATTAATTTATAGGCATGTCTTAAACCCCAGATATAACAATAATAATAATAATAATAAAAAAGAAGGAATGGATGATGATATATAGTTATATATATGTCATAAGTTATTTAATTTTTGTGTACGTACTATACTACATGTTAATCAATTTTTCATTTTTCGACGCATAATAATTAATGAGCATGCTTGGATCCAATTCATTTTCCATCTTCTGCTAATAAAATTGAAGAAAATAGAGTATTAAATTAGTCAAATGTTTTAATTTCTCGGTAAATAGATACATTTATGTTCTGCTAGAAAGAGAAAAAAGAAAAACATGTTTCAAATAGTATACAAGATATTACTTAATTCCTAAATTTTTCTTATTCGATTAGTGACGGAAAAAAATTCAATTTCATCGGGCCGGCCCGCGGGCTTTCGGGCCGGGCCGGGCTTGGCCCGCCAAAAGAAAAGCCCGATCGGGCCGGGCCAAAAAAGCCCGAATTTTTTCGGGCCTCTAATATTCCGACCCAGCCCGCTCTATATTTCGGGCTAAACGGGCCGGCCCGTCGAGCTGGGCCAGTTTTGCCATCTCTACCCATATACCATACTTCTTTGTCTCTTGGTTCGGAGATAATTTCTGGCATCCAATATGGTATAACCAAGAGCATCTCTTCCACCTGCATGTTTGCTCATCAATTGAAAAGTTGATTTCTGTTTAAGCCCAACATCATCAGCCAAATCAATCTCATAGGCCTGAACGTCCGTAACTTTATGTTGGGAAGCCAACATGTGAGTTATTTCTCGACGATGGAGAGGGTGGTTATGCTCTTCGATGAACTCATTAACTTTATATTTGCCTTCCATAAATGTGACTCCCATTCTAGCTTTACAACCTGTTCGAGTCTCATGTCGTGGATTAAGGGGCAAAGGGTCTCTCTTGTCTTCCTTCCGAATACCCTCTTTGCAACAAACATATTTGTATGATGTTATTATCCCAGTGTTCTTGTTCTTGTTCGAATAGTGCTTTCTAACTCCAAATCCTGTTTTGCCACCATATTCAATCTAAAACTTCCATGCTTCTTCCAAGTTATTGAATATCTTACCAATCTCTGGCTTCAACTCGACATCTAAATCAGAATCCATCTTGACAAACTAGATATATGTTATCAGCAAACAACAGAACATATATTTGTTATCAAATGGCATAAAATGCAATCTACCATTTTTTACTGGATAATTTTGCATTGCATTTTTTCCAAAAAAAAAAAAAAAACACACACACATGCGCACAATTTTTCTTTTTGCAAATCTTAATAATTAAAAAATAGTAACAGACAATGGTGAAAGAGTGAGCACCTCGAGAAGCAATTCTAACACTTAAAAGAGGGCTTTATAAACTTTAATTAAGATATAATGGAATGCTGTCAAATTTATTTAAAAAATATGTAAATTCTTTGATTAAATTTCATGGAGACATCACAATTTCAAATCAGAATAGGACTAATTGAAACCTGGTCATAGCAGCTTGAATCAAACTAGTAAACAAGGAAAGCACATCTACACATTCATACATCTACTCATATACATACACTAGAAATGTAGATAGAGAGAGGAAGAAAGCTTTGAACTTGAACATTTTCTAGAGAGAATCGAAGAGTGTAAAAACAAGTCGGATGATTATGTTAAAATGTTGCCTTTCAGATATCTTTACCTGTGTTGAAGCTATTTGAAATTTTAATCAATATCAGAAGAGTGCGATTTATCAGCTTCCCCTGTTATTTGTTGATCATGAGCAGCAGTAATGGTGAAAGAGGAAAAAACTTGGGGTTTTAACTTTTCAGCCGCGGGAAAGACATAAAAGAATAAAAAGAGATATTTAATCAACATTGTCAAACGCCACTGTTTTACGACCGCTTGAAAAAGTAAAAGGAAAACTTACAAAAATCCAAACGACAACGTTTATACACACAACAGAGGTGCTGTTCTTTACCCACAGTCGGGGATAAAAATCCGAGCGAGAGAGAGAGATCAAACCTAGGCGGCACCTCTTGCATTGCCGACATCTCCTTCTTCTACTATCGCCAACGTCACAAACCTAATTCAGATGAAAAACAAACAAACATTACAAAATACAAGCAAATACTTACACCAATACATTAGCTCCTCCTCGTCGTGATCGAACCTCGGACCTCAAAAAAGGGGAGATCCACGAACCGATTGTTGCGCCCATGGATCACCACTGCGGTGGTTCTGTTTGACGAGGCCCGGCATTCGGTTGACATAACGGCGGTCTGTTCGACGACGAAGTAAGATTTGGGGAAGAGATACTCAAACTTGGGCAGCAATGGAGAAATGGTGTTCTTCTTCAAAACGGTGGACTGGGAGAGAGTGATAAAACTGATTTTGAATTATATTTATTGGAACTTGTGATTTAGTTGGAAAGAGTAATGAGTGAAAAACCAATTTTATCCTTTTTTTTAGTACTTCTAAATGAACGAATGGTCAAGATGGTATATTAGAAGACCTAATGGTTAAGAACAGATGGGTGCACAGGTGCAACGATTGTATAGAAGTAAGACTCTATAATTATATAGACAATGTCAATATATTCACGTCTCACAAAGAATTAGACAACACAACATTGCAATTTCTTCCAATATTTTAATTGGGAATTACTGAATCTCAATTATACATACTTGTAATGTTGTAAGCCATCAAGTTTCTACCACATAATAAATAACTTTTATAGTGCACATTTAATATCTTAAATAATCTAGTTTAGAGATTTACTAAAAGCTTGCATCGTTTTTACCAAACCACGAAAACCAAATTTCCAATGTATCCTATTTTACTCAAAAAGTCTGATATATTAATTAATTCACGCCATTTTAATTTTCTTTGAAATAATACAAAGTTGTGTACCAAATATCTCTTAACCACTGCAGATGTATATTCTCCGTTGAAGAATCCCAAGTCCCAACACCAGATTTGAGATTTATTCCTTCTCTTGACAGCACTGCCCTTGCCCTTGTCTTCATTGTAAACACAAATTCAAGCATGGACAGAAGTTGCATTAATGTATTATTTTTTATTTGATTATGTAGATGATGTTGTTGTCGAGTCATGGACACAAATTCAAGTTTAATTCCTATATGCTTTGAGTCAACATCCGCCGCAGAAGAAGAGAGGAGACATTCGATTAATTAATATTTCAACTTGTTGTGTTTATTTTTAAGGTAGGTTGTCCCAAGGGCTTCAAGAAAATTTAGTGCATGCTACTAGTATCACATGACATCTCTTTGTTTTCCAGTATTTCGTGTGATTACAATTACTCTATTTTAGCATCTCCAATAATGCATTTCTTTCTTTAATAATACACAACCTCATGCTACTAATGTTACAAAATGCGTGAAATTAAAATTACAACAATATGAAACATAAAATTACAACAACCTGGTAAAAAATACTCAACATACTCAATCACAAAATTACTAAAACTAAAATACAAATAAAATCTAACCTTTTGTAACTATTAGTAGTTACATAAAATATTTCATACAATTTTAACCAAATTTGCTACACTATGACAAGCTCTTTTGCAATTACTTGTAGTTACAAATACATTAGTAACTACAAAGTAGTTGCAAAAAAGCTTTTTGCATCTTACTATAAGTGGCTACCCTATAGTAACCACCACATGTAGAATGTAATTACTAAAAATACTTTTGTGACCACTCTCCATTTTTTGTAACTACATTTTGTAGTGACAAAAAACCTTAATTTTAGTAGTGCCTCTAGCACCAAAATAAAAAATTTCAAACATAGTAAATAGATTGTTCGTTCTTTGCTACTTGTTCTTGTCCCCTCTTCTGAAAAATTCATTGTTGCTCCATTCGGAACAAATCACATAGTTCGAGATCTTCAATGGTGCTCAAACTTAATTTTAAAGTTTTGTTTTCTTCTTTTATATTATTTGCTTCATTTGTTGTTGTTGTTGTTGTTGTTGTTTTCCAACTCAAAATCACGATCTTTTTTATTTAGTTTGCATCTGCCCTCAATAATATTTTTCGAAGGGCGACACTATTTTTTTAATTTTTATCGTTATTACAAAAGTCTTTATCATCGTCATCTTGCTTCCTCTTTAACTTTACTTTTTTCACCTCATCGGGTCGTTGTGATGAAGAACCTCCAAAAGGTCTAATATTTTCATCCTTAAATTTAAAGAAAGTGATGATGCCAACAAAGGATTAGGCTAAAGAGGGTCCTTGGTGTTACTTTTTCCGATATTTCTTCAGCTTGGATGGAAGTTTTCAATACGGGTCATACTTGATCAAACTTGAATCCTTGCAGATATTCTTTCTCTAACCTCATTATGTCCTTTGCTGATTTAACTACAAAATCTGTCTGACCTCATTATATCATTTGTATGATTTAACTACAAAATTGAAAACATAGTTAAAATTTAAATACCAATTACAATAAGAAATGGTAAAACGTAAATAACAACTTACGATATTTTGCTCATTTGCACAACCTGGATTAAGTTCAACTTTTCGCAAACATTTTGTTGAACTTTTTACAATGTTTATAAGTGAGTTGTCAGTGGCAATGCAATGACCTTCGTTTACATTCTTGCATGTTGCAGGTTGGCATCTGAGAGTTGTACTAATGAACAATACAACCCAAAATTCATCCATGAATTGGTTGATATCCACAATTGGATTTTGGTAGACATCGAGATACATGTTTACAAGGATTCAATCTTCAAAGGACATGTAATTTTTAGTGCGTGGAGCCATTAGCCAGAAGAGTTCAAAATATATGAGATATGTTGTAGATGGATAAAAGAGCAAGTGTGTGAATGATCTTCTGGTATGCCATATATTTATAAAAAAAAATTAGAGATAAATTTTAAAAAGAATTTTGTGGTTGTGGTTAAACGTACACAGATTGTGTTTTTTTTTTCTTTCAAATCCTTATTTAATTCATACAAGTTGTGTACGATATAGATTTAAAGAGATTAAAATCTAATGGGTGAGGTTGAAAGCACACGGATTGTACTTTTTGAAAATCCTTATCTAATTCAGATAAGTTTTATATGATATAGATTTAAAGGTATTAAAATCCGATGGTTCTAGTTGAAAGCAAATGGATTGTGTCTTTTGCAAATCTTTATCAACGGCGGGTATTTCAAGCACACAGATTATTCCTAATAAGTAAATAATTTTATATTTTAATTCCTTAAATTATTGCATTTTAATTGTGTTTATATAACAATAGTAATTGATTTTGGTAAAGTTTTAATAATTTTGTCTTAATATAACTTTTCCTATTTCTAGGCAACAGCGGGATTGCTGATGTCCATTTTTAATTCTCAAAAGAAGTCAGGCCATAAGCCCCACTAAATAAGCCCATTACTAAAACAAATATATATGTAAAAAAAAAAAAAAAAAAATCTAACAGCCACCAAACTTTCTTACAGTATCTACTTCACTACTCGCGGAATGAAGAGGAGAAAGTGGCCCATAAAAATTGAGGAAACTTTACAGAGAAGACCATGACACTTGCAAGAAGAAAAAGGAAACTAGTGTACATTTCTTCAGCAGCTACTTACGATACAACTGGGAAAATGAAGACAACAACTTGATAACTTCAACTGCTTGCGAAACAACAATTTTGCAGAATATTGACAACTAATTTGCAGAAATTACAACATAAAATTAACAAATTGCCATCATTGAGGATGGAATTGAAGCCCCATTCCATCTATAAATAGGAGGAGGAAGGTGGAAAAGAAAATCATCCTACAATCCAACAACTCAATTTCTAAAGTAGAGGTAGAACAACTAATCTTATGAGGTTTTCTTTATTATAGGCTTTTGAGGGTGTGAGGGTTACTAAAGTCATATTAGGGAGTGTAGAAAGGGATGAAATCTATCGGAAACAGACTAGTCCGTTTACGATAAACGGAGAAAATTTTCCGCTCTTGAGAGGTGTAATAGGAACTCAACAAGGGGAAGATTTCTAGTACTAATTCTTGTCAAATTTATCTTTTTATATCTCTCCAATATTGTTTTTAGTATGTCCCTCACACCCCTCTTGAATTATAGTTAAATTAGGTTGTGATATGCTTTGGTGTATGTTTATGCACACAAGGTGTTTGATGTTTTGCTCACGTGAATACAAAATTTAGTTGATATTCTTGTCATATTGTGGTAATTGACTTAAATTCTAATCCTTATCTTCATGATTTTCAGATCCATTTCATGTGTGTTGATTGGAATTAAAGCTATTTTGTTTGGCTCGGTCTAGTCCGAATAGAACAAAAATAAAGTAGCAACTAGTTTGAATAAGAACAAACAAATGGTTTTGATTCATACTTGAATATGATTTGGTCTAGTAATTTTAACTTTTGATTTGCTAGGATTGATCTTCCCAAACTTTATGCAATTAGTCAAAGCCTTGTTGATTGAATAGTAAAGATTAACATGGTTAGGTTAATTAGTGTTGGAATTATCCTAGAATGATTCTAACTATATAAGAGTAGCTAGAGTGAAATTTTAGCTACTTAAAATTCTTACTATCAATCCATCAAGTTTGTTTAGTATCATTGATCAAGAATCAAGCTCTTTGGTTTATTAATCTTATACATGTGTTGATTATTTCTTTATTTTTATTTAAAAATGATAGTTTTAGAACTATTTATCTTTTACTTTTAGCCGTCAATCTTGCTAAACACCCCTCCCCCCCCCCTCCTCGTGTGTATGCGTGTTTAGCAATTTATTATTTGCTACATTTTAGAAGCATCAAATTATAGAGTTAGATCGACTAGTTTAAAAGGCTTTTAAATTCATGTCTAGCCGGTCTAAGCAACACTTGCAAAAAAGAAAAAAAAACAAAGTTGATACAAACTAGTAATTTGAGATTTATATTTCTTTTATTTGATGTTCATAATTGAAGTTAATTATTTTTCTACTTTGATTCTAAAATTAAGTAAGCAAAATTCTCCTCGTGAGAATGATCATTTCTTACCATATACTAATTTGTTTAATATTATGGGCTAAGAATAGGTTAAATTTGTGGCGGTAATGACAAGCTACCAAATTTTTTGCGGCGTTCTCGAGAGTTGTTTGTATACTTAACTTTACAATTAATACAAATTTTAATATCCCCTTTAAACTTGTGGCTATTATTATGTTTTTTTTAACAAGCTAATTAAAATAATTAAATGCTCAAATTTATGTACAATTAGCTTGCAATATTAGATTGATAAATTATAATTTATATATTAAAGCTATGTCTATTAATTTACTTTTCACAATATCTTTTTCTTTTCTTTTCTTCTATTTCATTTACTTTACTTTAATTTAATAACTTATGATGTTATCTCTGATCTTGAAAGGTGCATGCGATTGAGAAGTGGTAGGATTATCGGTTAAGAAAGTGAAGTAAAACAGGTGAAGGAAGAAGAAAAAGAAAGAAAGGGGGATATGGCTAACCAGACGCTCAAGCAACTTTCTCAACCAAATATCGATGACCAACCAATATGTATCATCTTCCCAGAATTGGCAAAACTTTTCAAGCTGAACTCAGGTTTTCTAAATTTGCTTTCAATATTTAATGGTCGGGCAGGTGAGGACCCTCATAGGCACTTGAAAGAATTTTTAGTTGTTTGTTCTACTATGAGACCTAATGGTGTTGATGAGGAACAAGTAAAATTACATGCTTTTCCTTTTTCATGCATGATTTAGCTAAAGATTGGCTTTACTATCTTTCACAAGGATCCATTACTACTTGGTCGAAATTACAAAAATCTTTTCTTGAAAAATTCTTTCCCGCAAGTAGAATTAGATCCATTCGAAAAGAAATATGTGGAATTTGGCAAAATTCTAATGAGTCATTATATGAATATTGGGAAAGATTAAACGGTTATGTGCTAGTTGTCCCTAACACCAAATTAGTGAACAATTATTAATATTTTTTATGAAGGTCTTTTACCAAATGATAGAGGTATGATTGATGCTGCAAGTGGAGGTGCTTTAGTTGATAAAAATCATGCACAAGCTAGACAATTAATATCTAATATGGCTCAAAATATGCAACAATTTGGAACTAGAAATGATGTAGGATAGACCAAGAGAGTTAATGAAATTGATGTTAATGTTGTGCAAGAACAACTTAGAGAAAATGCTCAACAAATGGCTCATTTAACTACTCTTATGTCCAAATTTATGTTAAATGGCAACATGCAAGCTCGGCATGTGGCATATGTAATGATTTTTCCCATACTAATGATGCTTGTCCTACTTTGTAGATTGAAGATGTTAATGTTGTAGGTGGTTTCCCTGGCCAACCCCAAAGAAAATATGACCCTTTTTCTAATACATATAATGAGGGGTGGAAAGATAATCCTAACTTGAGATATGGCCAAGATAACTTTAAATCGAATAATTACCAAAATATGCGTCAACCCAAAACTTCTAACCATTCCTTAGAAGATATGATCAAACAATTGACTACCCAAATATGTCAAGTCCATACTCAAGGTGTTCAGTACTAAAAGAAGAATGATACTCATTTACAACACCTAGACAACCAAATTGGGAAAATTTGCACTTCCTTGAATAACATAGAAACCCAATTGTCAGATAAACTTCCATCCCAACCCATCCCCAACCCAAAAGAAACTAAGAAGTGGGAAGCAATTAGAAGAACCTAAAAAGAAAAGGGTTAAAATTGAGAAAGAACTAGAAGTGCAACCTAAGGATGTGGGAAATAGTGAAAATGAAAAGAAAGATGGGAAAGGGGTGAGTTTAAGGAATGATGAACCAAATAACAACGCCCCTACCTAATTTAGAGAAATCCCACATTTTCCCTCTAGATTTGCAAAATCAAGAAAAGAAGCCATGGACCAAGAAATTTTAGAGTCGTTTAGGAAGGTAGAAGTTAATATACCTCTCTTAGATGCTATTAAACAGGTTCCCAGGTATGCTAAATTCCTAAAGGATCTTTGTACCAACAAAAAGCAATTCAAAAGCTCTTAAAAGGTAAATATGAGTGAAAATATTTCTTCCATGATTCAAAAGAAAATTCCGCCTAAACGCAAGGACCCAGGTATGTTCACTATACCTTACAAATTGGAAATCTGAGGTTTGAAAGATGCATGCTAGACTTAGGTGCTTCGATAGATGTTATGCCTAGAACTATTTATGATTCTTTGAATTTAGGACCATTAAGCAAAACCGATGTTGTGATTTAATTGCCTGATAGGTCTAATACATATCCAGTAGGAATACTTGAGGATGTCTTAGTTCAAGTAAATGAATTAGTATTTCCTGCTGATTTTTACATTTTTTACACGAGTGATGATTCGTCTAATAATGTGCCACTACTCTTAGGAAGATCATTCTTGAAAACATCTAAAACTAAGATTGATGTGCATGAAGGAAATTTGACCATGGAATTTGATGGGGAACTTGATGCAATGAGATATCCTAGTGACATCAATAATGTGAGTTCAATTGATAGTATTGATATTATTGATGTAATTACAAATCTTTTATTGTGATAACTTGGACGAAGTACTACTTGAACTTGAATCTTCTGAATTTTTTGTTGAAAAAGAGGCTAACTTAGAAGAATTGAAGGTAACTTCTACATCTCCTGCTTTGCCTCTCACTTCTTCGAAATTATTGCCTTCTGTAGTACAAGCTCCTAAGTTGGAATTAAAACCCCTCCCCTCTAATCTAAAATATGCTTTTCTTAGTGATGGTGAAACTTTGCCTGTGATTATTTCAAACTCTTTAACCCCATCCCAAGAAGAAAAATTATTGAATGTATTAAAGTAATATAAAGAGGATATAAGATGGACAATTGCTAATATTAAAGGAGTAAGCCCAACTTATACATAGAATCCTTCTTGAAGATAATGCCAAACCTGTTAGAGAAGCACAACGTAGGTTGAATCCTCCTATGATGGATGTCGTGAAAAATGAAATTCTTAAGTGGTTGGAAACAAGAGTAATTTTTCCCATTTCCGATTCCAAATGGGTAAGTCCAATTCATGTAGTACCTAAGAAATCTAGAATAACGATGATAGAAAATACAAAAGGCGAACTTATTCCTACTAGAATACCTAATGGATGGAGAGTGTGCATTGACTATAGGAAGCTAAATCTAGCTACTAGAAAAGGCCACTTTCCATTACCATTTATTGAGCAAATGTTGAAAAAACTAGTAGGGCAAGCTTTCTTTTGTTTCTTAGATGGGTACTCAGGATATATTCAAGTTGCTATTGCTCCTGAAGATTAGGAAAAAACCACTCTCACGTGCCCATTTGACACATTTTCATTTAGAAGAGCGTCGTTTGGACTTTGTAATGCACCCGATACTTTTCAAAGATGCATGATGAGCATATTTTATAATTTAATTGAGCATAACATGGAAATATTTATGGATGACTTTATTGTTTTTGGTGATTCGTTTGATTCATGTCTCCATAATCTATCTCTTGTTTTGAAAAGATGCATCGAAACTAATTTTGTCTTGAACTTCAAAAATTGTCATTTTATGGTTGAACAAGGTGTAATTTTGGGACATGTTGTGAGCTCTAAAACGCTAGAAGACGATAAAGCCAAAATAGCTCATTACCTTATCCTACTTGTGTTCGTGAGGTAAGAACATTTCTTGGGCATGTCGGCTTTTATAGACGCTTTAATAAAGATTTTTCAAAAATTGCATCCCCTTTATGTGAATTGCTTGGAAAAGATGCCCCGTTTGGATTTAGTGAAAAATGTAAAAAGGATTTTGATGATTTGAAACATAGATTGACTTCTGCTCCTGTTATTCGCCCCCCTCATTGGAATTCGCCATTTGAAATAATGGGCGATGCGAGTGACAAAGTTGTAGGAGCTGTGTTAGGACAAAGAAAAGAAAAAGAGCCTTATGTGATATATTATTCTTCTAACTCAATTGACCCTGCACAATGTAATTACACCGTGACTGGAAAAAAAAATACTGGTTCTTGTATTTGCATTGGAACATTTTCATTCTTACTTGCTTGGTACCAAAGTGATTGTCTTTACTGATTATGCCGCACTTAAATATTGATGAAAAAGAAAGAATCAAAGCCTAGACTTTTGAGATGGATGCTTTTGTAGCAAGAATTTGATTTAGAAATTAGAGATAGGAAAGGTGCTAAAAATCTTGTTGCGGATCACTTGAGTAGAATAGTACCTAGAGTTGATTAGTCAATGGCATCTGAATTTTTTCCTGATGAGCAATTATATTCTTTGACGGTGGAATCTCCTTAGTATGCTGATATTGTAAATTATTTAGTAACTAGGACTTTCCCAACTGAATTAACAAAGGCTCAAAAGGATAAAATAAAGGCTGAATCAAAATATTATTTTTGGGATGACTCGTATTTGTGGAAATCTTGTTCTGATCAAATAATTAGAAGATGTGTGAATGAATCCGAATACATGTCTATTTTAAATTTTTGTCATAGTTATAAAGTTGGAGGTCATTTCGGTCCCAAAAGGACCGCTCATAAAGTACTTGAATGTCGATTTTATTGGCCATAGAGATGCATATTTTGTTTTGTAAATCTTGTGAACAGTGTCAAAAGACAGGTAAACATATCACGAAGAAATGAGATGCCTCAAACAGGTATTTTCGTTTGTGAAATTTTCGACATTTGGGGTATTGATTTTACGGGTCCATTCCCATTGTCTTTTGGTAATGTTTACATCATTCTTGTCGTTGATTATGTCTAAGTTGGTAGAGGCTAAGGCTTTCAAGCATGATGATGCTAAAACTATGGTCAAATTTGTTAAAAGTCACATCTTTAAGGCCCCGCTTGGTTGGGGGGTTTAGGGATAAGGAATGAGAATGAATGAGGACTCATTCCCATTTATGGTGCTTAATACATAATAAATAAGTTAATCATTACCCCCTTTTATTAACAATTCCCCCCATTTCATTTCATAATATGATTGACCCCTCATTCATACCCATTACCATTGCCTTTGATGACTTGCAACCAAGCGGGCCCTAAAAGGTTTGACATACCAAAAGCAATCATTAGTGACTGTGGTACTTATTTTTGCAATAAGATATTTGGTGCTTTACTTGAAAAATATCATGTCACACATTGCGTTTCTACTTCATATCAACCCCAAACTAGTGGGCAAGCTGAGGTTTCTAAAAGGAAATTAAACAAATTTTGGATAAAATGTTTATTCCTAATAGGAAAGATTTGAGTATTAGATTAGATGATGCTCTTTGGGTTTATAGAACAACATTTAAAACTCAAATTGACATGTCTCCTTATAGATTGGTTTTTGGAAAAGCTTTTCACCTGCCGATTAAAATTGAACATAAATCATATTGGGCGGTAAAACAGTGTGACTTAGACTACATGAAAGTTGGGAAAGAAAGAAAGTTACAATTGCAAGAGTTAGAGGAACTAAGACTAGAAGCTTATGAAAATGCTAGAATACACAAGGAAAAATCCAAAGCATTTCATGACAAGATGATACTTAGGAAGTCATTTTATATCGGGCAAAAATTGTTGTTATTAAATTCTAGATTGAAATTATTTTCAGGTAAGCTGCGAACACAATTGCTTGGTCCCTTTGTTGTTACTAATGTCTTTCCTCATGGTGCTGTGGAAATAAAAGGTTTAGAAACTAACAAGATTTTCAAAGTTAATGGTCACAGTCTAAAGTCGTTCTATGAACAAGCTCAAGTGATGTTGATGGAGGGAATTATTTTAGAGGAGTCTTGAGCAAGAAGAGAGTATGTCGAGCCAACGACAATAAACAAAGGCGTTGCTTGGGAGGTAACCCGAGAAGATTACCAGATTTGCATTCTATACTCTACTCTTTTTGTCTAATCTATTTTGCAATTTAGTATGCTTTATTTTCCGCTATATATTGCTCTATTAGTATGCAACTAGCTTTTTGATAAGATGCATGACTTGACTAATTTTTCTTTTACTCAACGTTTGAATCTTACATTGAGGACAATGTATTGTTGAAATGTGGGGGAGGGGGGGGGGGGGAGGGGGGGGGGTGGGGGAAGAAAGTGAATTTTGAAATTTGAATTATTTGGCCAATTTTCATGAAGTTTGAGGCTAATTTTAAAATTTCTTACTATTTTAAGCACTTTTTTGGGTTTCTCAATTGCTAAAGGTGCATGACAGAAACAATTTTCTTTAAAGATCATAACATGATAGACGGGCCCAATTCTAGTAACTAGTTGATATATTTTTCTTTAAAATAGTAGTGACTATGTATGGTAGACAAAAAGTTGGAGAGATTTTGAGCTTAATGACTGATATATATATATATATATATATATATATATATATATATATATATATATATTATCAAGTGTCATTTTCCTTCATGAGTGATTTCTTTCGTGGATTTGTATTCCTAGAACTTGCATTATTCTCTTCGAGACCAAACTTATCACATACATTTCACATAAAGATGATTAAGGCATTTAGGAAACCACTTGAGCCAAAACAAACCTTGCATATATTTTCCACTAGTGAACCAAGTTGAGTCTTTTGGCCTCTCTTTATTTTGGCTTGCCTCATTATGAACCTTAAACCAAGTGATCTATTTTTTTCCATGGCCTAAGAATTAGTAGAGCACTTGAATTCAAAGAATTGTGGATTATGGTGAAAGTAAGGATACAAGGAGTGGTTATAAAAATAATTAAAAAAAAAAAGAAAAAAAATGAAAGCGAGTAATGACATGAGGTACCAATGTGGAAAGCAAGGGGTGATCTTAAAATCCACTAACCTTGTATTATGGTAGGATGGAGCATTAAATACACGTACTTTGGTTGATCATGTCTCAAGTCAAAAGAAAATGATGAAAGAAAAGAAAGAATAAAGTGTGAAATTTTCAAATTTTTGATATGTTGTTGCTTCGCTCTACTAATACAAGGGAGAGATTTTACCGCCATATTTTACTACCACACTTGCCTCTACGAAATCACAAGTTATCCAAAACCATTTTTTTGTCTACTTTATACCCATGAACACCTTATACAGAAATTTCTTCCAACTCTATTTACCTCAAAAGTCCTTATGATTTATGTGGTGTATGTGATACTAATGATGTAGAAATGAGAAGATATGCAAGCTTATGGTGGGTCAAGTTTATGAAATGAATTTGAGTGAAACACTAACCCTTCTAAACACATGAGTATGGAGTGAATTATCTTGTGAGGGTCTACCTACTTAGTTTGTTCTATTTTTAAGTGATAAAAAATCTAGCTAGTTATGTATAATTGAGCTTATTATTCTTGAAATATTATGAATTGAACCGATTCGTTGTTTCTATACTTATAAATTATGCCTCTTATGCTTTTGATAGACGAATATAGGAGTTTTATTCGAGGACGACGAAAATCTAAGTGTGGGGGAATTTGTTAAGTGAATAATTTTATATTTTAATTCCTTAAATTATTGTATTATAATTGTGTTTATATAACAATAGTAATTGATTTTGGCAAAGTTTTAATAATTTTGTCTTAATCTAATTTTCCTATTTCTACGCAACATGTGGACTCCTGATGTCCATTTTTAATTCTCAAAAGAAGTCAGCCATAAGCCCGACTAAATCAGCCTATTACGTACTAAAACAAATATATATATATATATATATATATATAAGAAAAAAGAAAAAGACAACTAATAGCCACCAAACTCTCTTACATTAGCAACTTCGCAACTTGCGGGATGAAGAGGAGAAAGTGGCCCACAAAAGTTGACCAAACTTTACAGAGAAGGCCATGACACTTGCAAGAAGAAAAAGGAAACTAGTGTACACTTCTTCAGCAGCTACTTGCGATACAGCCGGGAAAATGAAGACATCAACTTGACAACTTCAACTGCTTGCGAAACAGCAATTTTGCAGAAACAACTAATTTGCAGAAATTACAACATACAATTAGCAAATTTCCATTATTAAGGATGCAAATTGAAGCCCAATTCCATCTATAAATAGGAGGAGGAAGGTGGAAAAGAAAATCATCCTACAATCCAACAACTCAATTTCTAAAGTAGAGGTAGAAAAGCTATTCTTTTGGGATTTTCTTTATTGTAAGCTTTTGAGAGTGTGAGGGTTACTAAAGTCATATTAGGGAGTGTAGAAAGGGAAGAAATATATCAAAAACGGGCTAGTCCGTTTGAGATAGACGGAGGAAATTTCCCCCTTTTAAGAGGTGTCAAAGCAACTCAACAAAGTGAAGATTATTTATTACTAATTATTGTCAAATTTCTCTTTTTATATCTCTCAAATATTGTCTTTAGTATGTCCCTCACATCCCCCTCTTGAATTATAGTTAAATTAGATTGTGATATGTTTATGCACACAAGGTGTTTGATGTTTTGCTCAAGTGGATACAAAATTTAGTTGATATTCTTGTCATATTACGGTAATTGACTTAAATTATAATCCTCATTTTCATGATTTTCGGATCCATTTCATGTATGTTAATTGGAATTAAAACTATTTTGTTTGGCTCGGCCTTGTCCGAATTGAATAAAGATCAACTAGCAACTAGTTTAAATTAAGAACAGTCAAATGGTTTTCATTCATACTTGAATATGATTCGGTCTAGTAATTTCAACTTTTAATTTGCTAGGATTGATCTTCCCAAACTTTATGCAATTAAGGCTTGTTGACTGAATAATAAAGATTGTCATGGTTAGGTTAATTAGTGTTGGAATTATCCTAGAATGATTCTAACTTTATCAGAGCAACTAGAGTGGAATTTTAGCCACTTAAAATTCTTACTATCAATGTATCAAGTTTGTTTTGTATCATTGATCAAGAATCAAGCTCTTTGGTTTGTTAATCTTAAAATTTACATGTGTTGGATATCTCTTTATTTTTCTTGAAAAATGATAGTTTTAGAATTATTTATCTTTTACTTTTAGCCGTCAATCTTGCTAAACACCCCTCCCCCCTCCTCGTGTGCGTGCGTGTTTAGCAGTTTATTATTTTGCTACGTTTTAGAAGCATCAAATTATAGAGTTAGATCGGCTTGTTTAAAAGGCTTTTAGATTCATGTCTAGCCTGTCTAAGCTACACTTGCCAAAAAATAGAAAAATGTTGATGCAAACTAGTAATTTGAGATTTATATTTCTTTTATTTGATGTTCATAATTGGAGTTAATTATTTTTCTACTTTGATTCTAAAATTAAGTAAGAAAAACTCTCCTCTTGGGAATGATAATTTCTTACCATATACTAATTTGTTTAATATTGTGGGCTAATAATATGTTAAATTTGTGGTGGTAACGCCACGCTACCAATTCCTTTTGGAATAGTAGTATTTGATTATTATGTAGTAAACATATGGTTCAATTTTATCTTCACTTCAATCTTCTAAACCATTTTATATCACTTTAACAAACGTCTCTTAAACCCATTTGACACAAGCCAAATACATGGAAGACAAATGATCATCACAAGAAACATAATATACTAGAAAATTAGAACGCAAAATATATAAATTTAATTAATTGATTGAATGAATGAAAAATCAGAAGCCTAGACAAAGTATTTATAGGACGAGAGAAACCCCGAAATCTAAAGGAAGATAAATCCTAAACTAATAAGGATAAAGAAGGATTCTAAAACAAGAATAAAGAAAGTAAGTCCTAAATTAAATAGGAAATTACTAGTAGATAAAATATTTTAAATGGACTTATTGTTTGCAGTTATAATCAATTTTTAGGTTTAATTTACCTTTGTATCTCGGGTTTATGATATTAATACAAAATCCGAATGATTGAGATTTGGAAAATTTTTAGCTCTTGGTGATTCAAATTTTTGCTCAAGACCGAACGATAATGTGACTTTCTCCTTTACATCTTTCTTCCAACTCCAACACTTGGTTCTGCACCCAGACTTGCTCATGTTTGTTGTCCTTCGATTTCCATCAGATTACTTCGTGAGGATAACGACAAGAAATCTGCAGTACATTAGCTTCCAGATCTTTGTACATGCATATCATCTGGTGTTGGTGAAATAAAAACTGATCATTGTCTGAGGTAAAAAAGTCTAACCATCAACATCTTCCTCATCTTTCGTCATAGCCTAACAGGTTATTTTCCAAGACGATGACGTTGTGTCTGGATCTGTTCCCACCATGAGAAAGCTCCTCACTTTAATTGATAGGCTACCAGTTTTACTTGCTTTTCCTCAGGAATTTCGGCATACTGGAATAATCTTTCTTCTCCAGTTACCCAATCCATAAAATCTTCAACACTTAAATTCTCGTTGCTGTCAATTTGCCAAAGGGTTGGGATTCTTCCCAAATATTTATGCCACTTACTCATTAGATGAATCCTCCTCGTAGGCTTTAATCCTACGAGGTGGTTGGGGAACCACATGATTAGCTTGAGGGGAGTGAGCAATTCTCCTAACTCCATCTTCGCCATCTGGATTGCCCTGACCTCCAATCTTACCTCTTTTCGATCAACACGAATAACCAACGATTGAAGTGTCATTGCTATTGCTTGAACCTCTCTAACCACGTCAGTGAGGAAAGGTTCTTTGTCATTAGCCATCACCGAGGAGAAACCTTCGTGATACCAACTAACATGGAATGAATACGTGGAAGACAAACTAATTTCATAAGAACATAATATTCTAGAGAACTAGAATTAAAAAGAGATAAATTTAACTAATTGATTGAATGAAAAATCAGAAGTCTCTTTATAGGAATCAACAAATCCCTAATCTAAAGGAAGATAAATCCTAAACTAATAAGGATAAGGAAAGATTCTAGGAAAAGTAAAACCTAATCTACAAAGGAAACAAGAATAAAGAACATAAATCCTAATTAAAAAGAAAAGTTATAATAAAATCAATTCCTAGATATATTAGGATCCCGTAATTGATGAACTACGGGAGTCTTCAACTTGTCTTACATCACCATTTTGTTTTCTATCACTTTGTCAATCAT
Organism: Ajuga chamaepitys; assembly: GCA_958295605.1. Classification (NCBI taxonomy): domain Eukaryota; kingdom Viridiplantae; phylum Streptophyta; class Magnoliopsida; order Lamiales; family Lamiaceae; genus Ajuga; species Ajuga chamaepitys. The sequence goes on from OY282504.1 coordinate 31,229,678, forward strand.
ATTCAACAATGATTCATGCAGCTAGCCTTTCCAATATATCTTCTTCTTCTTCTTCGTCAAGTTCATCTAATGATGAGCTTCATAAAATTATATATAATTATGATGCGGAACGCCAAGTTATTTTTCAAGTAATTTTGAATAACAATTTTATGTTAACAGAACATCTTAAGCAGCGGTTAAATGCCGAACCTAGTCATGGAGGTTCAGTTCTTGGTCATAGAACAATATATCGTAATCGAGAAGCAGCGGCTAGAAACCTTTACAAAGACTACTTCTAATGTCCCGAAGTTTATTTCTTCATATTGTTGAAACTGCAAAGAACCATGATCAATGTTATGTGTAATGAAGGAAGGCAGCTGGGAGACTTGATTTTGTGTACACTCCAAAAGGAAAATTGGAGAGTCTGCAACTGATGAATATATAAAAATTGGAGAGCCTGTAACAATAGAATTTGTTAAACCGTGTTGTTATGGAGATATTCAGGGGAGAATATCAAGGATCACCCAACCCTAATGAGTTGCTAAGTTACTCCATATTGTTAAAGTAATTTGTGCATGTTTTTGGGGTTCAATTTGATGATAAAATATTAATAAGTTGCACGTATAATTGCAGCTTTTGGTTTAATTTCATTATATTGTGAAAACGTGACATGTTTGCTCGTTTTATAGTAAATAGTGTGCTTTTTAAGGTTAAAAATCCATTTGTATGAAGTTTGGAGAAGAAACGAGGTGAAGCAACAAAAAAGGCGAAAAATAAAATTCCATCCCGACTCACGCTCCCTACTTTGCTCATATCTTAAGATATACATGTCCAAATAAGGTGAAATCCATGGCACTGGAAAGGTAACTCGAAGGGCTACAATTTTGTCAAAAATAGACAAGGCTAATTTAGACTGGCAGGCCTCAAAATATGATTTTGAAGTTGGAAAAGTAATGTTAGACGTCGGTCTATTTGCTGCTCGGTCGAGCCGTTTGCACTATATATGCTTTTTACATTCTATGGGTTTTCGGTCCATTATCACTATTTTTCATCTCCAATTTTGACAAGGGACCTCAGGCTACGAAAATAGGGGTTAGACATCATAGACATCATATTGTGGAGGTTTTATAAGGGCAAAGCAATGAGAAGGAATAGAGCAAGAACTCAAGCGCTACAGACGTGTTTTATTTATTAACTTCTTTGTAGAAGACATGATTTTATCTAGTTTTATATGTGTTCTTTACGCAATTGTGTCTAGTTAATTTCTCTTATTCTAGGGTTAGAGAGTAGATTATGTGGATTCTTCGAGTTTTATTTATTTATTGAGTCTCGTCCTATGTTGCTATCTATGTGTTCTGAATTGACTTGTGTGATTAATTATCTGATCAATGGTACAATCTAAATGAACAAATTTCTCAGTTCAACTCTAAATGGCCATCAACCTGATTTGGACAATAATTGCAATATGAATTCAACTTTGAAGAACACCGCCACCAAACATACAACACCATACATAGTTTGATTATCTTTTGCAGATATTTCATTTATTTTTTTAAGTTTACATCAACAACTTTCCATCACCGAGAGAGGCCATCGTTCCGATTTCATTCCTTTTCTGTTTATATTTTTATTTTTATTCTTAATTGTTGAATATCATATTATATATGATATGTTACATTTTGATTTCAGCAACTCATTTATCACTTCAACAAATTCAATTTTACAAATCTCAGATTTTTCTTTCTGCAGACTTTGATTTGATTTGAAGAAGACAAAAGATCTAAGAACGGAGGTTCCTGGGTATGGTGGTGAGGAAGGAGGGAGTATTAAGATTTTTCTTTTGAAGGATAGAATTGGTAGATTATGTGGTATATTCAGAAAAATATAAATGTTTTTACAAAATTATGTGGTGTATAAAATAAATATGGTGTGATGAGAGGTAATTGTAGTGTAAATAAAAATACCCATAAATTTAAGATAATAAATTATTTACTTTAGTTAGATATCAATAGATTTGACGAAGTTGGATAGCTCAAGTGGCAAGAACATCCACTACGTAGACCTTTGGTCCTGGGTTCAAGTCACCTTGGGGGGAGGGGAGAGTTTTTTCTTTGTTCTTAAATTAGGAGAATTTTTTTTAGATATCAGTAGATTTTGTTCATACAGAATATGTTATTAAAAATATACAAAATCTCTAGTTATCCGAACTGAATCAAACTTGTTGGACCGTTTTGTTAGATTTGAAATTTCGAACCGAATTGTCCAGAAGAAATACTTAACCGTATCATACCGACTCGATTTTTCCGATTGGATTTTGGATATCAATTTTTAAAATAACCAAATTATGATATGGATCCAGAATTTTAAATCTCCGGTCCACACCGTACCACGTACACTCCTAGATACTCTAATTTTTCAATTGAAAATAAAATGCACGCACTTAAGTTAATTTTAAAATTACGATAATCAGTTAACCTATACATATACTCCAAACCACACGTAAAGCGGTGATGGCTCCAACTTCTTTTTATTATGTGAAAACGAAATCCAATCACAAAGAGGGGGCTAAGTGGGGGTTGACTCCATTTCCCCCTTTTAATTATTTTATCTCCTTTTATTTTCTTTTCTCCCCTTCTTTTTCTTAAACATATATAACACATGTTGATGTTCTCATTATTCCCAACATGTGCATTTGCATTTAGCCCATGGAAGAACCAGCGAGGGTGATAGTGAATACCGGCGGAGATCTGGCAGAATTTTAGGACTAACCCATTACCCCTTGTGTTATGCTTTGAAATATGTCGACTGATTTGGTTAATAAAGATTAGCATCTTATAATATAGAAATTCAACTTGTTTTAAAAATTAGGAGTTGTTCTTAGCTTTAATTTTGACATCGGCTATTAAATTTAGTGGAAATATGTATTATATTGTGCATTGAAAAACTAAAGCGCCTATGTGTTTTATTTTAGAAATTAAAATGTATGATTGGGAAAAAGAAACTTATTGAGGGGTCTATTTTTTTACCTTATTCATATCAGAGTTGTTATAACCGAACCGGTGATCAAATCATTCCTGCTAAAAGTTAGTGGTTCAACTGGTCGGCTCGGTCCAATTGGTGGTGCAATCGTTGAATTGAAAACCATTTTTATCACATTATGCAATATTTATCATTATGTAATATGTGTTTTACTATATATTATGAAATAATAAGACGAATGATTTAAAAATTAAAATTATACAATACTCCCTCCGTCCCTCTCAGTTTTGCACACTAAGATGAGCACGGAGGTTAAGAAAAGTCTGCTTTTTGCTTTTACTTGGACTATTCAAAGGGTTTAGCTAAAAGATTAGGGGAAAGATTAGTACACTAATCTTTTCCCCTTTTTAACCTGTTAAAACCTAAATTAAATGGAAAACACAAAACTTAATATAAATGGAAAATCAACGAAATCTGTAGCACATGAAGAGTAGCAAAAAATTTAAGTCTGAAAATGGCCCAAAAGTGTTCAAATTACACTTCAAATTTCTGGGAATTTTTTTCCCTCCAATCCAAACTTAAACTAAACAAGAATTACACCAACAAATCTGAAATTAAATTTTGAAATGTCCCTCCAAAATTTGAATCACATTAACCCAACTCAATAAATACACCCAAAACAGCATTGAATTTCACATACAACGCTGCCAACAGATTCAGTTCAAAGTTTTAAACAAAATTACAGAAATGACTAACAATAGAAAATGGCCTAAATTATCTCCATCAGACCACACCTTGATCTCTCAGTTTCTCATGGGTCATAGCACCGACGGAGTCATACACTTTGGCCAAATCAAGGCTGCGGCAGCATCATTTGGAGTTTCCCGGCGGACTATTCAATACATTTGGGAATCTGCAAAGAGGCAACTATTAGAAGGGACACCGGTATCTTTCGTCGACAGAAAATTAAATGGTGGTAAGGCAAAAGTCGATCTCGACACTGAATTAATGAAGTTTATCCCGTTCTCAAAACGAGGCACAATAAGAAGGTTAGTAGTGGAGCTTAAAGTCAGCAAAAGCAAGGTTGGAAGATGGGTAAAATTAGGCTCGATTAAAGCGCACACAAATGCCATTAAGCCCGCTCTAATCGAGCCGAATATGATACAAAGGCTGAAATACAGCCTCAGTTGCTTGCATATGGATACTTTAAACAATAAAATCAGGTGCGATTCCATCCACAACATAATACACATCGACGAAAAATGGTTCTACATGCAACGAACATCAGAAAGGGATTATAAATTAGTTGAGGAGGAAGACCCGTATAGAACATGCAAGTCAAAGAGGTACATCCCCAAAGTCATGTTTATCTGTGCAGTTTCCTAACCCCAATACAGCCTCGAGGGCGCACTTTTATTTGATGGAAAGGTTGGAATTTTTCCATTCATTACAAGAGCACCAACCCTCAGAAACAACATTAATAGCCAACGGAGTACATTGGTTTCTAAACCAATCGAGTCTATTACAAAGCAAGTGATCAAGGATTGCTTGATAAATCAGGTTTTTTTAATTTGCTATCAGAGATTCTTCATCATCTAGCTTTAGGGTCAGTAAGTCTCCTAAATACAACATACTCAGCTACATTGGTGACTTTACTATGTTTAAGATTTTATGGTTTACATATGTTACATGTTTCACCATATGAACATTGATATTTTTGCATTCACACTACCAAATTTCAGATGATTCCAGCAATTAAAGCCAAATGGCCTGAAAATGCAAGCAAACAAATAATGATTCAACAAGATAATGCTAAACCACACATCAACAACCATGATCCAGATTTTAGGGCTGCAGCCTCATCGGATGGTTTTAATATTCAGCTTATCTGTCAGCCCCCTAATTCCCCCGACACTGACATGCTTGATTTGGGCTATTTTAGAGCCACACAGTCCCTACAAGTGGAGACACCTTCAAAGTCTGTGGAAGATTTGGTAAAGAATGTTCTGAAATCCTATGAAGATTTAGAAATCACAAAGCTGAACATTATTTTTCTAAGCCTACAGCAGTGCATGATTGAAGTCATGAAATTGAAGGGGAACAACAATTACAAGCTGCCTCATATGGGAAAGGCAGCGTTAACACGGGAAGGGACACTGCCACAAGCTTTAGAGGTGGATGAATCTACTGTGAGAGAAACTATTGAGCATTTGATTGAGAAAGAACAAACTGGGGGGATATATGAAATTGGAGGGTTATTAAATGTATTGGGTTATGACTAGGTTACTAAATCAGGTCATCATTTTGAATTTGTCTTGTGTTTACAGCATAAACACAAGATATATGTGTTCCTTTTGCTTAGGCAGTAAACATGTAGACTATTATTATACGTGAAGAACATTTTAAGAAAAAAATCATTTTATTGTTATCTTTTTATTTACCAATACCCTTAGGGGAAAAAAAAAAAAAGGATCGCAAAAGAAGAAAGAAAACTATGAAGATAACTTTTTTATTTTTCTTTGTTTGAGAGAGAGACGATGAGAGGAACATGGCATAAATTTTGTGGTCTTCCCTGTTGGTGGGGGTGAGTAAAAAGGGGTGGAGGTTAGAGTAAAAAGTGGAAGGACTTTCACTATTTATATTGTTATTATTTTATAATATTAAATATTTGTGTACAACTCATAATATAATACAATTTACAAGTATTGCAAATGATAATTTCATTCTCATTCTCACTCTACCGGTTGGACCATCGGTTGAACCGGTCCAACCGATAGTCAAGCCGGTTCAGTCGCCGGTCCGGTTCCACAAACACTGTTATATACCTCCACCGGGACCGATCACGTGGCAGGTTTCCGGTTGAATCGATCGAACCGGTCGGTTCGGCCCAATTATGATAACACTGATTCATATTTCTAACTCTTCCTAAAAACTACATATTTATATCCTTGTCTTATCAAGATTTAAATAAATTATGAAATAGCATTATCTTCAAACTAAAACAGGATTAAAGAGATCTTCAGTAATATGCTAGAAACATATATAAGTGAAAAATATTTTAGATAATTTTAATTATGTGAAGTGTGAATTTATATAAAATGTATGTTTTCATTTTCTTATCTATAATTAAAATGTTTGTATTTTAAATATTAATCATGTAGAAGAAATTTTATATTATCAGATATAGAATTTTCAAAGTTAAATCAAATGATTTTTACATTTAAAATACAATATAAGTTATGATTCTTTAAAATTCTTTTTTTTATCAATAAGTGATTTTTTTTTTCCATAACTCAATGCAAAAAGAAAGACAAAATTATCAAGTCAACGATAAGTAAAGATTGTTAATGTTAGACAACATTACATAATTAGTATTATTAACTTTATATATTTTTTAATATATCTAATTTGAAAATAAAATTATTTTAATATATATATTGATATAAATAGTTTCTCAATGATATTTAAGAAAATATATAAGAAAAAGCATATTAGATACTATTAAAGTGAAATTACGAAAAAAAATAACCATAAATATAATATATATGCTATAGGTGTTACGCAAAAGATAATATTACACTATATATAAAGAATACCTATAAAGGTGAATCAAATGAATATTTCTCTTTTATTTAGTGTTCTAAATGAATTAACTATTTCTATAACTAAGAGGGAAAAAAGGCAAAATTATCAAATTTAAGGAGAAAAGGCGAAGAGTTTTTTGGTTCAGTTTGTCAGGAGTTTCTTGCAGATTTATTTCAAATAAATAAAAACAGAATTACAAATATTGTTAATATTAAAATGTAAAATTTGATTATCTTGAGAATATTTAAGAATTTGAATGAGAGCATAAGAGAAAGGGGAGTAGGTCAAACATGAATCCCAAAAAAAAGTTTAAAAATATTGTAATCTGTATCATTGTTAGACTTTCTCTTAAATAAAACAAGGAAATTAAAAAAAAAAAACTATATAATTAATGTTAAATTATTCATATATATAATCTCAAATATATAGGTGTTAATTTCATTTTGATCAATTTTTAATATTTTCAGTTTTAGAATTTAACACAATTTTCATAGAGAACCGTCTAGAAATCTTCCTCAACTCTACTTAATTTCTCTTCAGCATTAAAATAAAATAAAGGTAAAGACTCAATAGATAATTAGATAAAATTAAAATTATCGAAATAAGATGTATCGCAATAAGTAAAATAAATACAATTTAAGAACTCATACTTATGATAACTCAAAAGAACTTTATTTGATATTTTTATTTTACAGGAAGTTGGCTACTTTTGTGCTAATTAAGCTTTCAGTAGAGGTTCATTAATAAACAAAAAAATTACAATTAATTTTATTCTTTAATATTACTTAATTTGTGAAGATAAAGTAAGCTTTAGTTGTTGTCTTCTATATAGTACTATATACTTGTTTCTTTTATAAAATAAAATAATTGAAAAGAAAAAATAACAAGTAAAAACGATATCATGTATCTTTCTAAAAAAGACATTAGTTTCCAAAAGAAAAAATGAAAATAATTGATCGTCGAATGCGCTCTCTCTCTCTATATATATATTAAAAGGATAAGATCAATTTAAAACTTATTGCCTATTTAAATAATGTAATACTTCAAATAATCTATATCATAAGAAGATTCGCCATCTACATGATCTCAATTTCTAACTTTGAAGAAAAACATGATTTGTATAAAATTGATAAAAATATCAAATATGGGTATAACATATTTGAGCAATGTATAAAATATTAAATTAAAAAATTAGAAGACTATGAGATGCTACTAAATATTATGTGGTTGTATTTATTGAATAACCACATCAACTTTATTATAAAATAAATTTAAGGAAAATACAAAAATCAACATCAACTTTATTATAATATAAATTTAAGGAAAATACTAAAATCATGCTAGAAGAACATAATGGATTTTATCAAGATTGTGTATTCAAAATTACTTCTTAAGATAATACATGAGAAATGCTAGAAATAATAATTCTATTTTCATGCTTGAATCATTAAATGCATTATCCTCTCTATTATATGAGTTTACAAATATTCCATTTGATATGGTGCAATAATAAATTGAAAGAATATAATTTCGTGTATTGTATTACAAATAGTAAAATTCATTTAACTTCCAAGCTGGAGATATATATTACACTAATATAATTTTTATGTATATATATTGTAGTTGTAAAAAAATTAGAAATAAAAAAAATCAATATCTACAAATTGTAGTATATGTATGAATTCACTAAAAAGTATATGTATGTAAAATGTTTTTATTAGAGCGAAATAATCTAAAAGTAAACAATTAACTAAATTTATTTTAAACTAAATACCTACGTCATTTTAATATGATATTTTGAAAAAGTTTACAAGCCACGTGTTCAAAGTAAAATAAAAGAAGTGCTAAAGTAGAGATAAAAAATGAATTATAAGCACTATCCTTTTAGTGTAAAAAGTAGTACAAATTGTTAGAAGGGTGGCACCGAAATCCCACTAGAGTAATGCAAATTGTTGAAGATGACAGCTTGTCATGTAATCATATGAAGCATGCATCTTTTTTCAGTCGACTCACTACCACATCAAACACCTCAGATCCTTCTCTTTTTGGTCCTTAGATATCTGCAGTGTCTTAGGAGGGCAGTCAATTTGATGAATGTACTACTACATCGTACTACTCTAACTCATAAATCTCAATCACCCAATCAAGTTTTGAAAGACTCACTTTAAAGTTCTGCCTATGTAACCATATGTTAATGGGTCGAAAAACATAAGTCTAAGCAAACAGGGATGTAACATATACAATACAACCCTTCAGCATATAAAGAGTGACCAGAGCATTAAGTTATAAACCAAGTGACAGAACACATCTCAAGGTTGAATTTGATATTCAATATAACAATAGAAGAAGAATCACACAAAACATTATTTGTTACCCAACTTGAAATTCATTTCTTTCTAGTTAATTGGTCAGTTTATTTTTGCACTTCTTGTACGTACCACCTATTGTATAACCCCATCTCGTCCAAAACACCAATCCCCAAATATATGAGGAATTTTGGAGGATGAAACCATTTTATTCATGCTGATTAACAGCGCTGACTACCTCCACTCAAACCCAGATTCTTTTCCAAAGACAATCCTGCTTAAAAAAGTGCATCTGCCAATTCTATTTCTACTGCACAAATAGTAGCTCCCACATATCTTCTTTCAACATAAAAAGAAAAAACAAGGGTGTTTCTTCAGCAAACAGATTAAAAGACGAGTTCCAGAATTACTATATGCTACTAGGATTCCACTACATGAGTTCCAGAGTTATTTACTTCTACTAGGTTTTGATCTACCTGGCTCTCAATGGGTTGCATCTCCATCTTCTTTTTCTCCTTCAGAATAACCTGCCTTGGCATCACTTCTAGCAAAAAGTTTCCTCCATTCCATACAGATGCAGAGACCTTTAGTATCTGGAAGGTCACGTGCAATTCATACGACAAGAATATCGGGACTGTAAGTGCTGTTGTGGCCACAGTAAACATAGCCTGCAGCAAAATATACATAAACAAGCGATTCTGATCCCCTAGCAATCCACTTAAGCGCCACCAGAGGTTGTTGGCTTTTTGTGCCTTCTTTGACAGTTCCCTGTAAGGCAGAAAATCACAGGACTGAGTAACCGAAATCCTAACTGTGAAAGAGAGAGAGAGAGAGAGGGTGGGGGGGAGAACCTGTAGGAAGTCATAACCTCTGGATCTCTAAGTAGTCTTTGTCTTCTTAGGACATCTACAATGAGAAAATAGAGAAGCTGCCAGACGATATAGACGACTAAAGGAACAAAGAAAAGCCATGTCCAGAGATACGATTTGTATTCGGCATAGGGCCATGAGGCTCTCCTGGCAGAGCCTTCAGGATGCATAGCTTCAAAGTACACCGGGTCCCACCATCTTATAGTGAAGAAAACCAACCCTGAAAAGCAATATAGATACATTCGGCTCAACAGACCAGAAACAAACTTGTTTATGTTGATAAATGTATGGTAAAGTCAGGAATTCTCAGCTATCCACTTCCAGCACACCCTTTACTCATGCAAGCATTCAGCTAATAAGGAAACAACTAGGACCAAACTGAAGACCAAAACACGACCTAAATCCTATCATCTGAGCTGATTGCTCCATAGATGGAAAAGCAGAATCACCGAAACTGACAAGCACACGGTCGTACCAGGCAAGAGATGTATGAAGACGCTTACAATCTTGTCCACAGAATTGAAAACTAGGCTACAGCGCCACACAATCAGTGCCCATGCCAGAGGACCCTGCACCCGCGTTTACATGACCCAATAGCGAAAAGATATGAGAATTTTTGTGATCAAGGTAGAACAGGAGTAGCACTTTTCACACTGCTTACCTCTGCAAACGAGAAGCAAACCATGAAAAGCTTCTCGTTTCTTGGATAAAATAGAAGCATGATCAAGAAGATCGTATTGGCATAGTAACAGAAGTCCTGTGTCAAAAGAAGTTGAGTAAGTAGCAATGTCTTTGCTGTTTAAAAGTCTGTAGGAGACTAATAGCTTGTCGAAAACTGGAAATTGAAATTCAAGATAATCAACACATAAAAGGAATCTAGGCATTTTGCACATAAGAATCCAAATAATTCATTTCAGACTAAATATGAAACTCAATAGGCCCAATCACCTATTTAATACAGCCGTCACACTAACTTGGAACGATCTCTATAGACTATAAACATTCTACAGCTAAAGTATACTAAACTTCGAGTTAAATCACAAGAAAACCACTAGATAATATGATTCAGTCGTAACATTTCCAGAACTCAAGGTCCACAACAAAATTTCAAAAAACAAAAAAGTAGTTATTTTCCAAGATGAATAGATTGTACTGATGACTTGGAACTTACCAGAAGATAATAGTGCCATTTCTTGTATCTGTAATATATCCATCGAAGGGGAACAAAAATTACATAGAATACACAATACAAGTATCGAACATCCTGAGGCCCTGTTTAACAACCAAGCAAAGAAGCCAATGTAAAACATATCAACAATTTCGCAGAAACCCAAGGCAAGAGATGTTCTACTCACTTGCACCCAGGATAAAGCAAAAGCCCCCAAAGGCAAGAACCCCTATCAAGTGTGTCACCTGCAGAATCAATCATCAAACCCTTGTAAAATCAAACTCTCACAATCCATCAATAACCTTATCAATTTAAGCAAGTTCACACTAATTCACGTTTCCCCATCCTCATCTGCTTTATATTGATACGCATAAACATAGTACATACATGCACGCAAATATATATAAAAGCTTTATGCGTACCTTGTTGATGAATCTTTCGTGCTCTTCTGCTTGTTTGGCGATCTTAACAGCTTGTTTGGACAAGATCTGTTTGGTCTGGACTGCTTGTTTGGACAGCATCTCCTTGGTTTGAGCCACTTTCTACCACAACCAAAAAAAAAAATTAGGAATACATACATGCACACACACAAAAATCAATTGAAGAAATAATCGATATTTGCTAATTTTCATGCATAGAGTAAAACTCTGAAACCTTTGATGGCCTCAAATTGATTTTCCCATTTGAATCCTCCACCTCCACCATTTCTACATTACTCGTCATTTTGAGTCTCCGGTTTCGAGAAAACTTCCTTTAAGAAGGTGATTGTATTGTTTAGTGTGCTCGTGAAGGAACGTCTTGTCCCTCTCTGTAATTCAATGGATTCGCTGAGCAATAAATATGAATATAAATATATATATATATAGAAATTTGGCAATCTGGCGGTGGCGGTCTCCGGATGATTATGCTGTTCATTCTTATATTATCTTACTTATGTGGTGGGTTTCCCCTTTTTAGTTTATTTTCTTTTAATAATATTATGATTATGATTTCTAACTCTTGTTATATTTTGTTAAATTATAACATATTCTTGTGGGTGGCTTTGAGGTTGAAGTTGGATTTTTTCCATCTCCTATGCGCGGCTTTGACGTTGAAGATCTCTTACTTGGATTTTCCATCAATACGACACATAACGCTAGGTAATTGCCATTTTTAATTCTTCAACTCACATTCATAACTCGTGTTTCGTACCGAATCGTTCATACCGTTATCATACAGAAAATTTCAGTACGCCCAAAATTCATATCGTTATCGTATCGAAAATTTCGATATCCCAAAATTCGTCATACCGCAAATACCGAATTTTGTATCGGTATCGGTATATACCGATTCATACCGTTGATTTTGGTACACCGAAATTTCGGTATATCGTTAGGAATTTGGTATACCGAACTACCAAAATACCGAAAAAAATTCGGTATACCGAAAATACCGAACTTTTTTCGGTATTTCGTTATATACCGAAATACCGAATTTTTTTTTATTATTACCGTACCGAAAATTTTCGGTACGGTATGAAAATTCAGTATACCGAAACTTTAGATATTTTCGGTAATTTTTCGATACGATATGTGCGGTATTTCAGCATTTCAATATTTTTCCCCACCCCTAGTGGAGATGCCTTCCTTTATTTTTTAAATTTTTTTCAACTACAAAATATAACTGAGAAATATAAAAAAACACATCAAATCAATACAAATAGAGAAACTCAACCTGAGTATACACTTTTGCAAGTTGTTGGACTTAGACACGTCAAATAAATGCAATTTTAAACGAAATATGAACGTGAAATGTATGCTGAATATGATCATTTTCATGTTAATCAAAGAGAGAGAGAGGGGTACGGGGGAGGGAGGGAGGGAGTGTGACTGTGTGAGAGTGAATGAGGTGTATGTATCCTTAGCTTATATACGAGAGGTATGTCTGTGTTTCATTAATCTAGCGTGGTGCCAAGCGATATACTATGTATATGAAATCGAGTGTGCGGTGTGTGTGTGTACCGCCCCAATTCCCATAGAGAACTCGAGTACTACTTCAGAGATAGTTATTTAGAAGCCTAGCCATTTTTTTCATTCAATTCTTTTCATCACGATCTCATTCAGATTTCAAACACGTCATTATCCAAGTTTATCACTGTAGTTAATTATTACAACCAAACATACACTTATATAACCCAAAAAGTACTTGTCAAATAGTCCCTTACATAACCATATTAGAAACAACAAAATAGTATTCCTACAAGGCACTTGGTGACGGTGATAGTTCTAGAGCCCTCAACAACTATCACCTGAAAATGGGTGTTTTAGGAAACCGTGAGTTTTAGATTCATTGGATAAAATTATTCAATATCAAGAAATTTGATCGTTTACGCATGTCACTTTATTTTGCATTATGTCTACCCATATCGGTCGGACTTTCAACATGTTTGCCCATCTCGTTATTAAATTGTTTAGGCTAATAACCGAATCATTTCATTTACGACCCATTTAATAACACAAACATATATTGAAAAAAAAAAGATAATAAATAACGTTACCCACTTCCTTAGCGTATGTTGATTCTGATTCCGATTAGTGGAGACAGCCCGGATCCGATGCTCCAAAACATTGTTTACACATATTCATTTAAATCATTATTCTATTCCCCCTTGTTTACACAATATCGTTACTTATGTCTCGTGATATGCAAACCCTACAACGTTATTTATTTATATTATTCTATATCTTTGCTTATGCCCCAAATTTCATCTTGTCTGTCATGTACTCATTTTCTTCGTTTATATCTTATTTCAAGCCGTCCGTTCCATCATATCTTTTCTCTTTTATACCTAATTAATCTAATTTCCTTTTATCTCCCAATTTTTCATGCTAGTTATGATTTTTCAACATGTCCCATAAACCTGAATCACGTGGTCTTACAAATACTAACATATTTTTAAAGTTCAGATACAATACATAACATATTATTACCTTATCTCGAAATCACATAAGAGTCTTACAAACAACATTCCATCCTTAGGTATCGTTTAACTATTTAAAGAATTCATATATTTTCATGTAAAGTCCATCTATCTACCAAGTCTTCATGTAACTTTAAATATTATCAGGTTCCTTCGTAATTTGGCACATAAATGTATTTAACACATAAGATACACGTAATTGACATACAATGTCACATAGTAAATAAAATCACTAGGTAGCATTTTGCAATTATCCTTAAGGTCATAGCTCATTTCCTTTTAAGTTTTCAATTTAATGCAAAATGTGATCATTTTCCCCTATTTTACAATCTTACAAAATTTTATTATTATTCCAAAATATTTCATTATGTAAAAGCTCATTATATCTAAGTCCTAAACCAAGTTGTCTTAACACATAGGCTTGATAATATCAATTTGCTTATCTTAAACTTTTATGACATTACTGACCCTCTTTTCTTCTAAATTCAATTTCTATCATCATCTTATTATGAGAAAATATATCTAACCTACTTAGTATTTCTTTTTTTCCAAAAGTTTCTAATAATGGGTCCATCTGTACAATGTCATGATTTAAAAGAACTGCACATTGTCATGCTCAAGTTTCCTAGCTTATTCAAATCCATAGTTCTTGAATAGATCAAGTCTAGCCGATTACTAATTATAATCCTCATGAATGTTTTCTACACTTATTTATATTTCCAAGGGCCGAAAACCCTATTAACTCAAAGGTCATCTAAGGCAGAAATCAACACAAATTTGACATCACTCATATCACACATGCCCACATAAATTTAATAGCTTCGATCAAGTTATAATTTCAAAGTTTCTGTTATATGGGTCAAATTCATCAAGGATATATGGTGTACAAGTGTATTTGAGTCCAAGGAGCTCAAAACCGGGTTCAGAACATGAAGAACCGGACCGGAGGAGAAAACCGGTTGGTCATTTAAGCATAAATCGGTAGTTAAGATTTGGTAGGTGTTGCTGTCAAAGACAACGGTTCCGTAACCGTTTTCTGATAAAAACAACTGCCAAGCTTTCTTCTTCAATTCAGGGCGTTTCAAGAAGATTCGAGATACAAGTTATATACCAGTAGACTCATATTGAATTGTAGAACAAGATTTTCAAGTTTTCCCTCTGTATTATTCACTTCAATTGTAGAATTGCAAATTAGGGTTGAATTGGGCAAATTAGGGTTCTAGTTTGGGTTTTATGCAATTCAGCTGTATTCTTTGTGTAAAGAAATCAAAGCCAATTGCATGCGATCACACAGGCTGTTCAGTCACAAACTCAATCACACACTCCAAACAGACTAGAGTTGTTCGGATGATAATCTCCAGTTCAACCGAACGGTGTTATACATTGAAAACTGAATTGAAACAAGCAAGAAAAAAACTTACGTGGTTCGATCAGAATTGATTTACATCCACGAAGGATCTATGCTCCTCAATCCACTAAGTATCACTGCCAATTACAAGAATTACACCAGAATTTACACTGCCCTATTTAGAACCCTAAACACGAACTGAAAAACCCTAACTCGACTAATTCTCAGTAATGTGTACAATGATCAAAGGGAAAATGTAAACAAATATTTCTATAAACTGAGACACTCCTGGGTATGCAGTTATTCCAGCTCGAATTGGTTGTAACAGCCTTGAATTACAAGTGGTTTCAATCGGCCAAATAACATTCGTGAATGATAACAGAAAACCGTTGTAAAATCCCCTCTGGCTAATGCATTTCACAACTACCGGTTCAAGTTTGTTACCCTTTTCGATTTTCCAATCAAACCCAGTTCTCCGGTCCGGTTCCGTTTCTGCTAACTCCGGTTCCTAAACCTACTCAAGCTCCACTACAATATCATGTCTTTGTTTGATAGAATTGACCTCTCATTCACAAATCTCCACCTCAATGAATATCAAACATATCACTTCCTCAACACCCTTCACTTCTACAAATTCAAACACATTTTACAAGCTTTACTAAGCTTGCACAATGTCCAAACTTGACACTAGGAAGAGACTTTGTTAGAAAATTAGCAGCATTGTCACTTGTGTGAACCTTATTCACACTTACAGATCCATTCTCCACCACATCTCTCATAAAATGCAATTTAACATCAATATGTTTTGATCTCTCGTGAAAAACTTGATGTTTTACCAAGTGGAGAGTGCTTTGATTATCACACAAGACTTCCACACATCCCTGGATTCAGTCCTTCAGCATACCTTTTAACCACAAGGCTTCCTTCACTGCATCAGTAACAACAATGTACTCAGCTTCTGTGGTTGAAAGTGCAACCACAGGCAGATGCACACTCTTCCAACTTATAGTTGTGCCATACAATGTAAAGATATAACCTAAAATAGACTTTCTAGTGTCTACATTTCCTGCAAAATCTGCATCTACATAACCAAGTAAAGGATTCTTCAAACTGTCACACTTTTGAAACATCAATCCCATATTCAGTGAGCCTTTCAAGTATCTGAGTATGTACTTGAGTGCTTCCCAGTGCTCCCTTCCTGGATTTCACATAAAGCTGCTCATTAGAGACACACTATAAGCAAGATCAGGCCTGCTACATGTCATG
Source organism: Ajuga chamaepitys (assembly GCA_958295605.1). Taxonomy (NCBI): domain Eukaryota; kingdom Viridiplantae; phylum Streptophyta; class Magnoliopsida; order Lamiales; family Lamiaceae; genus Ajuga; species Ajuga chamaepitys. The sequence goes on from OY282504.1 coordinate 31,246,137, forward strand.
CCATACATTAAACTCCCCACACCACTTGCATATGGTATTGTCTCCATGTATTTGATGTCTGCAGCAGTCTTTAGGCACTGTTCTTTGGACAATCTGACTTGTTGACTTACAAGAACACACACAGGTTTAGCTCCATGCATGTTGAACCTCTCCACAACCTTTTGCAGATAGTTTCTTTGAGATATACACAGTTTTCCAGCTTCTCTGTCTCTTAGAATGTCCATGCCTAGAATCTTCTTATCATCACCAAGGTCCTTCATTTCAAATTCTGAGCTCGTTCTTTGTTTGAGTGACTGAATTTTCAACTTGCTTTTGCTGGCAATTAGCATGTCATCCGCATATAAGAGCAGATATACTTGATCAATCTTGGTGTACTTCTGAAAGTAAACACAACAGTCATATGTCTTATAAACCCAGTTTTCTAACATAAACTGATTAAATCTTTTATTCCACTACCTTGGGCTTTGTTTCAACCCATAGAGAGACTTCTTTAGGTGACAAACCTTGTTTTCACTCCCTGGCACAACAAAGCCTTCAGGTTGCTGCATGTAGATATTCTCCACCAGTTCAGCATGTAGAAAAGTAATTTTCACATCCAGTTGTTGTAGTTCTAGGTCTTCTTGTGTCACCTTTGCTAACAGTAATCTTATTGAGCTATGCTTCAGTACAGGAGAAAAGACTTCATTGTACTCTATCCCTTGTCTTTGTGTGAAACCCCTGGCTACAAGTCTTGCCTTGTATCTCACCTTTTCCACCTCACTGACTTCAAGTTTTTTCTTGAAAATCTATTTTGAGGTAATGAGCTTTTGATGTGGAGGCTTATCCACAAGCTTCCAAGTCTGATTTCTCTCAAGGGATTGCATTTTCTCCACCATAGCCCCCATCCACTGATCCCTCTCACTTCCACTGATAGATTCTCTGTAGTTTTGAGGTTCATTATGCTCAAGTGATTATGCTATACTTAAAGCATAATAATGTATCCCAGCTTGTCCATAGAAATATGGCTTATGGATTTGCCTCCTTGGCCTATCTCTACCAATGTTGTATGTTCTAAGATTTGGATCTGCAGGTTGAGCCACTTCTTCATCTGATGAACTAGTGCTTGAATCATCATCTAGCTGTGCTATTTCAGGTGGAATATGCTCCTGGGGTTGCTCCACCTCAACTGCTATCTTCTGAGATATTCCAACTTTATCAGTTTCAACTTGATCACCTGTTGAAGTATACCCCATCACAGTTTCGTTGAATTTTATATCCCTGCTCAGAATGAGTTTTTGATTTCCCTTCTCAAGACACCACAGCCTGTAGCCTTTAACTCCATCAGGATATCCAAGAAATACACATCTCAGATCCCTAGGCTCAAGTTTATCTTGTCTTACATGTGCAAAAGCCAAACATCCAAACACTTTCAGTTCATTGTAATTAAAATGTCTATCATACCACACTTCATCAGGAGTTTTAAAATCAATGGCAGATGAAGGTGTTTTGTTGATTAGATAACACGCTGTATTCATAGTCTCACCCCAGAAAGTCTTTGGTAACTTAGCATCCAACAACATGCACCTCACTCTCTCCAAACTTGTTCTATTCATCCTCTCAGCCAAAGCATTTTGTTGAGGATTCAATGGAACAGTTCTATGCCTAGTTATACCCTTCTCTTTGCAAAACTCATTGAATTCTGATGACAAGTACTCTAATCCATTGTCAGTTCTAAGGTGTTTAAGTTTCTTGCCTCTTTGGTTTTCAATCTATACCAACCACTCCCTGAATTTAGAGAATGCTTCACTTTTCTGCCTCAAGATAAACACCCACACCTTCCTACTAAAATCATCAATAATGGTCATGAAGTGCTTCCCTCCTCCATGAGTTTCCACCCTTGTTGGACCCCAGATGTCTGAATGGACATAATACAAGGATTCCTAAGCATTATGAACCCGTTTCCCATATATCAACTTCTGAGATTTTCACTGATCACAAAATTCCAGTGTCAGTTTCTCTAAATTCCCCAGCACTCCTTTCTTGGCTAGCTCATTCAAGCCCTTTTCTCCTATATGACCTAACCTCTTATGCCATATATTAGCTATGTGCTTATATAGACCAACATTCACAGAGCTACACACAGATTTTCCCGTGAGAATGAACAAACCATTATGTTTCTTCCCTTTCGTCACAGTTTTGTTGTGTTTTGCCATGTAAATGTACCCTTCTGATGTCTTAAACTCACAACTAGATTCATTTAATGATCATAATGAGATTAAGTTCCTTTTCAAGTCTAGAACATACCTGGCATTTGATACCAGTCTTTGAACACCATCAAACATGTGGATTTTAATGGATCCAATCCCTTTAACATTGCAGGATTGATCATTTCCAAGTAGGACTGTCCCTTCTTCAATCTTCTTAAGTTCATGGAACCAAGCCTCATGTGGACACATGTGAAAAGAGCAGCCTAAGTCAAGAACCCATTCCTGAGATATTTGAGACTTAGAAATATTCAGCACCTCGGCATTTTCATACCCTTCTTCCACAACAGCTGCATCAGCTTCTTGAGAGTCCTTTTTCTTCTTTTTTTTGGGCAATCTTTCTTCAAATGTCCAGTATATTTACAAGCAAAACATCTCCTCTTTTTCATCCAGTTGGTGGACTTCTTGGCACCATCGTCTGAGGAATTTCCCTTTTGCTTATTTGAATTTTGATCCCTCTAGTTTTGGGCTTGTTTCTTGAACTTGATGTTCAATCCTTCACCTGCTGATGTGTTCTTCTTCTCACCTTGACGTTGAAGACCTTTTGTCTTCAAATAATTCACAATAGAGTCATAGCTCAGCTTATCATCCCTACCAAACATCAAGGTTTCTCTGAAGTTCTCCCAAGACTTACGCAGTGAGTATCATCAAGGACTTGTCCTCATCCTCTAATTTCACCTCCAGATCTTCTAATTCATCAACCAGTCGGTTAAAATCATCTAAACGGTCAGCCAAAGGCTTTTCATCAAACATCTTGAAGGCTAGAATCTTTTATTTGAGAAATAGTTTGTTTATAAATGTCTTAGACTGGTACAGGTTCTCCAACTTCTTCCATGCCTCGATTGCAGTCTTGGATTTAGAAATCTCCCTCAATGGTTTGTCTCCAAGGCAAACAATGATGGAACTCAAGGCTCTTGCATCAACATCAGAGTGTTTTGCCTTCTGTTCCGTAGGCCATTCTCCCAATGTCTTGAGAGCCATTGATAATCCGTTCTGCACCAGCACCGCATTCATCTTCACCTTCCACAGGCCAAAATTGTTTCTCCCTGTAAACTTTTCAACCTCCAACTTCATCCCTGCCATAGCTTCAGATTCCCACATACGGCGCCACTTGTGAAGAAATCAAAGCCAATTGCATGCGATCACACAACCTGTTCGGTCACAAACTCAATCACACACTCCAAACAGACTACAGTTGTTCAGATGATAATCTCAAGCTCGACCGAACGGTGTTATACGCAGAAAACTGAATTGAAACAAGCAAGAAAACGATTTACGTGGTTCGATCAGAATTGATCTACATCAATGGATGATCTATGCTCCTTAATCCACTAAGTATCACCGCCAATTAGAAGAATTACACCGGAATTTAGCCCTATTTAAAGCCCTATTTACAACAACAATAATAATAACAACAATAACCATACTACAACTACTACTACTACTAATACTACTACTACTAATAATAATAGTAGTAGTAGTAGCAGTGATGATGATGATGATGATGGTGATGATGATGATGATGGTGATGATGATGATGATGATGATGATGATGATGATGATGATGATGATGATGATGATGATGATATAGTAATAAAAATAACAATAATAATAGTAATAATAATATAATTAAAAAAACAATTGGAATATTATTAATAATTAGAAATAATAATACAATTAAAAAAGTGAATAAATCTTGATGTATAAATCGAGATTGGTAGTAATAGTACCATGGCCGAAGCTAATAGCAACACAGTCATGAAAATATCAAAATTGAATATACTTACATGAATGGTGGTTACTATTATACAAGTATTACCAGTAAGTAATCAGGAAAAAAAATAGACCCATCAGAATAGTCAGAGATGGAAAAAGAAGAACGAGTAGAAGGAGAAAAGGAACTAGTAAACAGAAACTAGGTAGTAGAAGAAGAATAAGAAGCTGTTGTGGGACGAACAAGATGAATAAGAAGAAGTACATGATGTTCAGTTGAAGGACAATCATTTATTTATGAGTAGATATTAACCCCATAAAAATATTGATGCTCCCACAACTACGATGACAAGCACAGAAATGCTGAGATAACGACATTTCCAAGAACTTGAGTAGTACTACTAATAATTACAGTAATGTAATTATTGTAGATGATAGTAGTAGAATTGGAATATTATTAATAATTAGTAATAATAATACAATTAAAAAGTTTAATAAATCTTGATGTATAAATCGAGATTGGTAGTAATGGTATCATGATCGGCGCTAATAGCAACAGAGTCAATGAAAATATCAAAATTGAATATACTTACATGAATGGTGGTTACTATTAATTATTATTCATATACAAGTATTTCCTGTTAGTTATCAGGAACTTTTTTTTGGACCCATCAGAATAGTCAGAGATGGAAAAAGAAGAACAAGTAGAAGGAGAAAAGGAACTAGTAAATGGAAAACAAAACGTTATCGTCACTGTCTTGATGGCATGGGAGAATATCCTAAAGAATTATGTAGTGAATGAAGACATCAACATCTAGTTCAACCCTCATACCAACAATTTTGACTAGAATGTTCCATTCAGTCCAAGTTATTTCGAGATTGGTCGTAATAGTGTCATGGTCACCGCTTATAACAACACGGTCAACGAAAATATAAAATAGACTTCTCCATACATGAGTGGTGATTTCTATAAATTATTATACTTATTCAAATATTTCCAGTAAATAATCAGGAAAAGTTTCTTGGACCCAACAGAATAGTCAGAGATGGAAAAAGAAGAACGAGAAGACGAAGAAAATGAACTAGTAAACGGAAAGTAGGTAGTAGAAGAAGAATAAGAGGACGTAGTGCGACGAACAAGATGAATTGAAAGAAGTACATGATGGGAGCAGTTGAAGGACTATCATTTATTTATGAGTAAATATTAACCCCATAAAAATATTGATGCTCGCACAACTACGGTGATAATCACAGAAATGCTGCGGTAACGACATTTCCGTGAATTTTAGTAGTACTAATAATAATAACGCTAATGTAATTATTGTCGAGAATAATAATAATAATAATAATAATAATAATAATAATAATAATAATAATAATAATAATAATAATAATAATAATAATAATAATAATAATAATAATAATAATAATAATAATAATAATAATAATAATAATAATAATAATAATAATAATAATAATAATAGAAGATGACAATTGGAATATTATTAATAATTATAGTAAGTCGTATTGAGACGAAAAAGGTTGTTAGAAGAAGAATAAAAAGTCGTATTGGGACGAACAAGATGATTAGTAACCAAAATAATAAGTTAAGTATTTCGTTGTGTTGGTTAAAATGAAAGCCTTCTACAGGCGGGCAACTCAGTGAATACAAAAGAAATTGGAACAACACTACCAGATAGGATTGTTCTGCTAATGGAAAATCAAGAAAAGACATGCGGACGCTATGCATCAATAATAGGTTCCACAATGTTCATAATGGTATTTATAATAATGTTATTAGAACTACTACTAACTACAGTAATAATTATACTAACACTCACAATCATGACGATTACAGTAGTAGTAACCGCAGTAGTAATGTTATTCACAGAAGTTACCAGTAAATTAGACTGATATCTTATATATGTTACTAATTGCCTGTAAGTTTTTGTCGATAGCCAACTCAATTAAAGGCGTAAATTTACATGAGTAAATATTTTAATGTTTGTTCTAAATTATGAAATTAGTTGCGGCCAGTAAGTGTCTTAATTCTCGTTTACCAAGTAATCAACAAATTTATTACTAGGGTAAGTGCATAAATTCCATTAGCTTACTAATGTACCCACATTTAATTTTCGTAGTGTAATACCTAATAACTCGTCCTACAAACTCTTCAAATTCAGTCGGATGGCGCTCCAATTGGTTAATATAGAAAAAAAATCAAATTTCCAAACATTTTTTAGTTCATAATGAGACTGCTGTAATTTTCACATAATACCCAATCTTCTGGGGCGGTTTGAGGCAGCCTATTAAGGCCATTTATTTATAAATAATACGTTATAGGTTATATTAGCAACAAATTGAGTAGCTTTAATAATAAAAATCAAAATAGTGCATGGACAAACATACTAAACCGGCATTTCATTTAACCATTGATTAATTCTTCAAAACACAATCCCGATGGAGAAAACAGAATATCTCACTCAACCCGTTACAGATAACTGGAATACCACAAAAACAACCTAAGCCAGACATCCATTACCCTTCTAACAATATAAGCCAAACATCTAAAACTTTCAAATCGGGTTCTTAAGGGCTTCAAAGGCTGTAGAAATCACAAGTTGTAACTAGACCTAGTGGAGTTGTTGGAGCTGCTGCTTGTACAACCTCCACAAACATCCAAAATCACCGATAGCATGCACCCAGTTGAAGTAATGCATGTTGATTTCTGCAATAAGATTAGTATCGGCAGGGTTCATCTGTAGGAAGCAAAGCCCAATGTTGTACAAGGAGGCATAGAACTGGATACTCAGCTCGGTATTGATTAGATGTTCAAAGACTCCCTACAGCATTGTAGACTTTTTGGCAAATAGTTGAAGCCGTTTCTTAAGAAAAATAAAAAATGAATAACATTAGCAACATGCATGTTATGATCTGCAAAAAAGAAAAAAAAAAAATAAAAAAATAACAATAATAATAATAATAAAAAATTTAAAAAAAAAAAAACAAAACAAAACAAACCCAAATAGAGTGTATTAGAAGCTAATCAATTGTTCGTGGTACTTTCTCACAAATACTTGATCGGATTGGAGCATGGTCTAAATGAGATTATCCATGGCTGCTCTTTGGAAGGAAGAACTATGCTATTGAATGTTTTTCCGGTGGGAGATAATGAGTAATGGGTGAAGGGGTATATAAAGGTGGATTAGGGCTTGGTTAAGAATCTAGGGGTTAGCTTCCCTAGTTGTAATGATGATTCTCTCAAAAGGCACTGATCTTTTTGTTGGAAACTTAAACAATTACTTGTTGTTCGTTAACTTTCTTAAGACTCATGCAAATATTATACTTTGTACTCACTATTGCTATTATAAGATTTAGTAATGATTGTGAACTAGTAAATAATGATTACACTCATATTAATGAAGATACCAGTTATGATAAATAATGTTTTATTGGACAATCAACAATGTAATAACTCCAATTCTAGTAAACCACAAATTTCTAAATAACAATTCCTTATAGCAACTAAATTGTCGAGGGCCGAACAACGACACAATTAGGCAAAAGATTTATATCGATTTAATTTTTTTTTTATAAGATTATTAGAGAGGTCCACGTTTGATTGTAGATCCGCACCATCTACGGGAACCAGTTAGAATTGATAACATTTCCAACAATCAATTTTATTTTCTTTAAAATAACAATTATCTTTACTCATTGTTGTATCAGGAATTGAATGTACTTACCTGCTCAAGAAAACCAGCCAGTTGGCTTTAGTGGGGTAAAATTAAAACAAGGTTAGAAATAGGGGTTGAATCTATGTGAACTCATAGCAATTAACGTTTAAAGGACATAATGCAAACATCTTCACCGTAGTCTCCAGTTATACTAATAAACAATCCTTTACCTTTTAAAAATCTGATTATTTGGAATCGTTGTCTTTCGATTAGTAGTATATTGTTACGCTATTATTACTAATTTGTTAGTTATACAGTTGCAATAAAAGTTGGTCATTAAGTGGGAATAGCGAGGGCGGCGTACTATAGGGGTTGGAAGTGATATTGAGCTGGATAGTGTACCCATATCCGTTTTCTGATAACTTAAAATTACAATTAATTTCAAAAGTAATAATAGATCCACATCTCATTGCCTTTGGGTGTGGACCCTAATTACAATTGTCAGATTAAAATCTGATTTTTTTTTTTAATAAATTTAACGTAAAGAATAATATCGAAAGAGTAGAAAACTATCAATTTTAAAATTACTTATAATCTATATTTATATAAAAACCATATATGTATATATTTAAATCTATATATATTTATATGTAATATTGCGATTGTCATGGATTCTAGACGATACATGGGGCGCCTCATCTTAAACACTTCCGTTCCCCCTGACTGTGGTTGAGGGACACTATATTACGTCCGCCCACATGTCGGGTTGCTATTATACGATTCATTTACGGTTCCTTAGTTTGAAGTTTTACTCCTGAATAAATGTATGCATAAATATTGATGATATGGTTGGCAGCCCATTAGTATATATACGGAATTTTATGTCTTTTGTTTTCATTAATGGTGAAATTAATAAGTAGACAACTTATATATTCCACTAAATACTCTTTACTATATCACATTGCAATACTAAGAGAATTTTAAATTTAATGCACCCTATTCCATCCAGTAACTAATTTAATAATGCAAGTGACTAGTGAAAGTAATCATTACCTGTGGTTTGATATCTAGAGGATGCCCCTAACCCTATTGTGCTAGAACTAATCCAATGAACAAATGACTCTGAGTAAATGCAGTTCCTAATGTAGGATTAAATTTAGGGCAAAATAAACAACAATTTTCTTTCCTAAAAGGACATAAGGTTTTTAATATTCTCATATTGGTCCCATAAGCCAACATTATATAAAGCCAACTAAAGAAAAAATAAAAAGGCAAGACTCATTTCAAGTTATAGCCACCACCATGAGAAAAAATAAAGAATATAAATAAAATCCATACTACAATTTGGATGATGAATTTCAATCTCTTTTTCCAGTGAGTTAATTGGTAACAACGAGGTTCCTAAGAAGGTCTTTGATTTCATCAAGGAGTCAGACAAAGATTGCAAGTCTAATTGCGTTGTAAGTTTATTGTTGTTCATTCTTCTGAATTTGTTAATTTGGTGTTTTTATTATTATTGTATAGAATTGTTTATTTGCCTTATAATGGTAACAGGACCAGACACAAGATTCTAAAGATGGGACAGTGGAAGGTAGCAACACAAGGACGTAGCGAGGCTTGTTGTTTGAGGACGTAAGTCCATGTGTTCGACGACCAACGCGGAAAGAAGGAAATTATTTTCCTGATTTTGTTGATGACGACCCTACTCCTTTAACCCCCCAAAAGGGTGTTTTATACGACCGAAACTCTCGAACTATACTAAAAACAAGGATCGCTTTGAGACGTTATTGTGAAATGATACCAAAATTTGGCCCTAGGAAAAAATCAGCAATCGAGTCTAGTGGTTTTGGGGGTTCTTTAGATTTTGTGGGGTGTGAATTGTACAAGTCTTGTTATACACGCACTCTTCAACCTTCGACACGATTACATTAACAATAGAAATTTATGGGAGAAAATATAACCTAAATGTAGAAGCTTTTTACAAACTAATGGGAGTGCCCGAGGGGGGAGTGAATTTAGTTTTCGAGGGGGACCTAGGATTCGATGATGAGCTTGGTGAAAAATTCCTTTCTCTATTGAGTGATAAGACCGTGAGTAAAACAAGAAGTCTATAACAGATCTCTACTCTTGCACGAACCCAACATAGATTTTCTAAGGGGTTATGTTTTGTTCACCACATCAACCCTATTTGGAACAACAACCACTAACGATATAAAACAAAACTATATTCACAACGTTTTAGACATCGATTTAATTCGTAAGAGGAACTGGGCTACACATTATTTTAACAAGATGGTGAAAGGGGTCATCAAGTACAAGCATAAACGGAGACCATATACTTTTATGACGGGATGCATTTTTTTCGTACATGTGATTCTTCAAATATATAATTCAAGTAGTTAAGCTTTGTTTTTCACTATGATGCCATATAATGTTTGCACTTGAATTACCATACTTTTCTGCCTAACTAACACTGTATTTTAATTTTTTAAATTACATATTTTCCCCGTGCAAATTTGTTTTAATAAGACCTTTTTATATTTTATTTTCATTAATGGGGATTGTTGCCTCGATTGGTAACGACTGCAGGTGTACTTTCTCAAAATAATTCTTCCCAAGGAACCGGCCATAGTCGATGCTCTACGGCGGATGGGAGAAGGTGATTATGTGGTGTGCAACCAATTGGCGACTAAGATTAATAACAATAAATGTTGTCTGAAAACCATGGAAAGTTTCCATTTTATCGACGTCATTCATATGACTTTACTGGGATTTAATTTGCAGCTAACTATCTTTCAAGTATCTACCTTTGTGTATGTATGACTTTCATGGGACATCCGCAACTTTTGTTTTTGCTCGTTTCCCTAATATGTTTTCTGCACCCAGGATAAAATGCATCCATAGCAAATGAAATGAAACAAATAAATATTTAAAAATTTCATGTCAAAATGGTGTATGAATTAGCAAGTCCTATTTAATGCAAGCCACATCATCTAGCAATGAGAAAATATGCTTTTGTTCGGGAGGAGTTTTTGAAAAATATGTACCCTTATCCTAGTTTAGTTTCTAGTAAAGTGTGACATTTCCTGTGACTTAATACTCTGCTATGTGAACTACAGTTAATTTTACCAAGAACAAAAATAAAGTCATAATTTTGAAATGTAGAATTAATAAAGTTTATTATAATGATTGCAATAGAAAAACAGTAGACTATTCTCATATTTCAAATTTGGCATAATGTTGAATTACACAAAACTTAACCGTCAAAATCCTGCTACTTAGAGTCTGCATAATTGCACATCCGATAATAGGACCAAGTGCTATCAATTTTGTGTAGCGAAGTATTCTTAATCTTCTAATCTTAGTTGATGATGTTCAGAATGGAGAAGGATTTAGTACGTGTCAAGATCCATGACCCATTTTTGTTATACTAACAATTATTTCTTCCAACTAAAGCATGCAGGCCCGGTCCGCCCTAACCGACCAACGTAAAATCCCGACTCATCTTTAAATAAATCTTTTTGGATTGCAATTCATAATTCTTGGACAAAACAACTCTCGTTAAATCTCAACCTAAACTATATCTTTTAATGAATGAATGTAATTTATAAAGTTGTACCTCAGTTTAAATTATTTTAGTGAGTATCTGAAATTCCGAAATATTTGTAGTCGGAATAACTTTCATTTCAAGAACCTATTTAATAAAGAAAAACGTAATCACTCCTAGTCATTCTCCAGGCAACACTATTAAGATTTACTGGGATACCCTGTGGTTCAGAGTCTTGATTAAATCTAAATGTAGACTTAGAGAGATTGATGAATTATTTTTTGTGAACGTAACGGAAAGTCTAAATTAAACTAAACCTAGATCGTTTTACCCATCACATTTTGGCAGATTTAAGTTTCTTTAATGTTTTAAAAATTTCCTTGAAAGAATTAAAATCTTACTTAGAATTCATTTTCCTTCATTTGCCTCTACGCCTAATAACCCATTACATTTGGTTACATAATATGTTTTTTCCATATAATTCAAGTAATTTATATTAATACATGCCTTTACCCAACTGGGATCGTGACTGAACGGTCAATCATGTATGTAACGTAAAAACCGCAAAATAGTCCTAAGTTTACGTTGTAAAACAAAGGCCCCCGAATTTGTAAATTGCCTTCGATCCTAACTCCTACTTCATTAAACATCTGCAGAAACAAAATAGTGGCTGCAGTTTGGGAATGCATGGCATCTCCAACACAGCGAAGAATATAGACAACAAAAAGCTAGTGAAAGAAATTGCATGGGTTAGTAATATAGGAAGAGTACCGAGTTCAGGGCAAAACACCCCAAAAATAGATCCTAGCGTTTGAAAAGTTGCTTAAGCAGTAACTCTTCTGGTAGATAGGGGATTAAGATTCTTGAATCACTATTGGAGGAGATTAGAAAGTCGAGACAATCGCAGGATACGATTTGGTCGGTTATAAAGGATTCAATGGAAATATGGCCGAAAGAAAAATTGCTTACGGCTCAAGTGAACATTTTGGGTAATACAGAAAGGGCGTTACAGGGTTTGTGCACCACGGTTGATAAATTGGGCGAGACTGCAAGGACTAACAGATTGAACTATAGCAGGTTTAATGGTGGTAAATGAGGGGACGAGGTAAGCAGAGATGATCAAGGTCCTACCTCAGTAGAGACTAGAAAGAGTTGACACCAGACGGAAGTGTCTCTAAGAAGCACGGATGCACGAAAGAATTATCAGAAGGTCCCACAATCGTAGATGTGGAAAAGGAATACGGTGAAATTCGAATTGAAACATCCAAAGCGGAGGAGAACGACTCTCAGGTTCAATTTAGTTATATAGTTATTTGATTGAAGTCAAACAATTAAATTACATTTGAAAATAAATTATGATTAGGCTTTCTTGTAACCCTCATTTCAGAACCCATAAGATAACGGAAACAAACGGCTAAAATCAATTTTGAAAAAACCAATGTACTCGACAACTCAGGACGTTTCTCGGGGAGTGGAAGGCGGCCGAGAAGCAATGAGTTCCACAACGTGGAGGTGTTATCTACTGCTTGGATACCCTTACACACAATCCAAAATCCTGAAGGAGGAATGATTGGTGAAAATTGTGATGTACACCTTAGACTCTAACCTCCCACTCGGGCACTTTAAATTAATCTCTGTCATTATCAAAAGGTTTTACTTCCATATTTTTTAAATATGGAGGCTCTATGCATTTCTTGTTCAGATAAATAATTTCGGAGACACGGAATACGTATCTGGACCGCTACGAATTAATAACAATGTTGTCGGGAAAGTGGTTAACATCTGCGGTAAAGTTTAACATTTTATGAGATTACTGTTTTTGGTCCTAACATTTAGTGATGAATTCAAATTTTGATTGTTTGAATTTTTTTTTAGGTCATAAATACTACATCTGACTTGCTAAACTTTGAGGAAGAACGCAAATCTGGAATAGCTATATGTTTTTTCCCAGTTTTCGTGGTGGTACATTATTTCTTTTTTTAACCTAATCATTGTGCCCTTATAATGGAAATTATCAACCTTGTTTAGAACTAATGGAATTAGGAAGCATCACAATGAAAGGCACAACATTTTTCAACTTTAAATTATAGGGAGAAGGTGCTACCGAGATCAAAACTTTCACAACGCAATTTGAAAGAATGAAAGTGAAGGGGGGGATTTGTTCTAGGGGACATCCGGTCAATCAAGAAGGTAATTTAAATTAAAATATGTGGGCATACACACATGTACAGTCTCACAAAGACATATATTTAATCAAAGTATTTGTTTGTTAGTATTATGTTGCCTTAACACCACCATCTTATGAGTACTAATTTTAAGGTCTTAATATAAAGAAATGTCATTTTGAAATTATCACAGATTTTAATACCCATCCACTTTTCAAACCCGAGCCATTTTAAGTTGGTGGTCATTGACATGCTCTTGAAAAAAGTTGAGGCACAAGATTCTTTCCCCGGTGTAACAACTCTGGACAATTCAACAAACTCGGTTGTTGAAATTTTGGTGAGTTTTACCACCTGTACATGTACATGCTACGTCCACAGACTACCTATTCACAAGAAAAAGACTAATTGTGCAACGTTCTACAGTTGAGAATGTTACAGGAACAATACGACAAAGAAATTGAGCACGACAACTTGGGGGATTCTCGGACTTACAAAGTGTGCACTGTTATAGGTGGAAACAAGCAGCTCAATTCGTAAGTTTAGGTTACTTCATACTCCATACTGTACCTACCAACCTACCAAATAAACTCTGGAAACTAACAAATTAACGATAGGTACGATTGCGGCATTTATGTCATTAAAAATATGAAGCGTTCCAAAAAGCTAGTAACTTCGGTTCGAGTAAACAGAAAGAACATGGGGTCGATGAGTGGGAGGTAATAATCTATTAAAATGCCCATAAGTTGATAACTACTAATTTTTTTTTTTTTTTAATAAACAGGATTAAAAAAAATAGCTTAAATATCTTTCACAGGGAGCAATCCAAGATTTGAGTATGAATGTCCTACTGTGGATGTTGTCTCACGAGAGCAACATTCTGAAGAGCTGGGTGGAGGAGGATGCAATAGATTGGTTTGAACATTGTAAATGGAAGGGGACAATATCGGGACAGCAAGCCAAACAGAAAAAGGTCAAAGCGTGGACATCTACCCCAATTTTCAGGAGCAATAAAAAAACGACAAGATAAACACACGCTACTCGTCAAAGATCAATGTTTTTTTGAATACGTTTGGATTTTATTTTTTTGGGATGAACCCACTACCATAAATAGTAAGTGTTAGTTCTCAAATGGAGTGGTGTTTGGGAGAGAATGTTGTTATGTTTCAACTATAATCAGGTTGTAATGGGACTTTATGTCATTCCGAACTTGAAACTGCAAATCTACTTCAGCCTTAACCGGGGTATTTCACTAAATCAGTCAGGTTTATTTTAATATGCCTAAATATTAAGGATCACTGTGCAAAGACATGAGTAGAAGGAAGTATCAAACATGTTAAACATAAGTTTAAATAGTAAGAAACCTAACCTGTTTATTCTCTGGTTCAGTCATAAGGCGTAAATCTTATTTCAAGTTGGTGAGTAATAGGGCTAAAGATTTTTCACCTTCCATATAAATAAGATACAGTGGTGCACGTTTTTTTGGCGGGAGAGTGAACATTAGCATCATCCGTGCGATCAAGTGCCTATAAATATCAGACAAATATCAGTTGATTTAAGAAACACTTCAAGATATCGACATATATACTCGATTATGAACGTGCATTACGCTACAACTGACTGCAAGAAATTTGTTTGAGCATAAAGTTTTAAAAATTGTGGATGGTCCTATAGTCCCAATACACCGATTTTTTTTGAAATCGTACCATATGTCAATGACAACTTGTATAATGATTTATATTATATATCGAAACTAAATGAACTAAGTTTATAGGGAAAGTTCTTAAATATTAAATTATCTAAACATACTACTCTACTTTGAACGACAAGTCGAACCTTAGACCAAATCGTGTAATTATGATCGAAGATAAGAATATCTTATAAATATTTTGGTTGATTGTTTAGTCCTCAATCATCGAATTATAATGAAATGAAAACATCTATCTGTAATTCCTTATATCAACTGCGATGTCAGTACTTGGACAAACAAAGACTGAGGTGAAATGAAATAAAACTTAAAAATATATTTTCATATTACTCCACTTTGAAAGGGAAGATTCCCCGATAACTAAATATGGAGATATTAAACTGAAGTAACTACATAACTTTTATATGTAGTAGGGATATCTTCTCAATTCAAAAACTTTAGTTTAAGTAGATAATTTCATACGATTAAGCGCTAACGGTGTGTCCTCACTATGCTCCCCTTTTCACTATACCTATTAGGGAGAATACAATTTCTGGCAGCTAGTATCATTAGTTGTGCTTCACTCTCTTTCATTTTTTAAATAATAAATTTAATCAAAACACATTTGCAGGTGTGAGATCCAGGCAAATTAAACTTAAGGGGACGTGGCTAATTCATAGGGACAACATCCTAGTTTATTGGGCTTTTTTTGCAAGTGGCAGTTAATATATGCATAGTCGTGTATTATGCTTTTCAATGAATGTGTTTTAGTGGCAATTGTGATTGCCTGTGTGAAAAGCCATCGTTAAAGAAGTCTCTCCTATTCATTATCTTTCTAAGCTTCAAGTACATCTGACCATCAAATGATCCCTTCTAGTTCACTCAAAGATATTTACCAACTCAGAGTAATAATGTCTCTGAAACCCCAATACAGAATTCGATCATGTGTTCAACTCGCAGACTTTTGTAACAGCCATTCACCAATCACTAACAACAGAAACAGAACAACAAGATTCGATATATCTTATCACTAGAGTGATATTTCTACAGAAACATTGACAAAGCACAAATCTTACTTGTTCAAACTTAAAAGTCGGGACAAGGTAATATTTCGAGCAATTTCTTTCAAAAGCTGGAACGACATATACGCCTCTTCACAATGCATTTTTTGTATCACTCATCATAAGGAATCAACGCTAAACATATCACGGCCACTTGAAATACTAATTTTTTTTTTCCAATTGTACTTAATTCGAACTTCCTATACCTAAAAAAAAATATCATCTATCAACAATATATGTATACAAAAATAAAAATATCATCCAAAAAATAAATGATACGTCATAGAAAACAAGAGCAGGCTCCATCTCCATGACATTTTCCATCAGTTCACAACAAACAAGATCATATGATTCTAATTTACCCTAAACTGCGAGACCTTTTTTTTTCTAATTATGTGTGGTGGCTCCATATCACATAAGAAGAAGCAAATATAGGCTGGATATTCAAAAAGAGTTATGTGCATGAAGACTACACCAACATAATATTCATTTGACATAGGTCAATTCCCTTCAATAATTAAATTGGAATCAACTAGGAGCAAAATGTGGAAAAAAATAGAAACTGAAATCGCAGTTTATTCGGAGGAACAAGTGTCAAAGCCCCAACACAGTTTACTAAGTCCAACTAGTAATTTCACTAAAATCACCTTAACACTAGACCATTTCCAGCTTCTTCATACCCTGTGCAATCTCCCCTGTTAAAGTAAGCTACAGAGCAATATCATGTGTCTTTGCCATAGATATAGTACATTAGACTAAAGCATTTAGGATTTCTCAATAATTATTAACAATCGGACTCTTTTCAGTCGAGGTCGGCCGATATCATAAACGCATTATAAAAATTCAATTTTGCCAAAATACAATACGACTAAACAGAGACAATCATAATATCCAACATTTGTTGATATTACCTTCATATGCCAAAAGGGTTTCAAATTGAATTAACTTCGAAGCAGAACCATTATCTATAACTCCTCTGACATTCACACCGCTCACTCGCACCGCCCCATTATCTTCCTCCGCCGCATTATACTTCACTCGACTCGGTTCTAAATGAAGCGTCTGTAATAGTGAAGCCGTGGATCAATCATATGCAAGCGGGGTACAATTTTAACATTAAAGTGAATAGTGGGAAGAAAACTTATTTGCGAAATTCGTAAAATATTATCACCGTCAATCATCGAAAAAATCATCCACAGCATAAAAAATGCAGAGAAGAGACAACAATGGTATAGTTCGAAACACTCACCATTAGAACGATCAAGAGCCACTGATTTAATGAATTCCTAGATAACGACAGATTCTCAAGACGATTGGTGCGAATTACAACTTACGAATCATGGGCATTAGGGTTCTACCCCAAACCAACAAATTATTCCCCACTTTTGTGAAAAAGGGAATGGAGAAATGGAAGAAGTGACATTTGGACTAACCCAGACCTTCAAACTTCATCACCTCCATAAATCTTTCTCTTCGTCGTGGAGATTGATGAGGGTAAATGTTGTGATAAACAAAATTCAGTTTCGAAAGGGAAAGAAAATTCAGAGATATTCCTGACATGAAATTTCTAAATGAAGTTAAGAGATTAAAATATTGCCAAGGGTCCCACTAAAGATTATAAAAAGACAATCCTCAAGTTGCACCGGTACAACAGTTGCACCACAAAATTACCCCTTAATTAGTTAAAGAATTCATATATTTACACGTAAAGTATCATCTATCTGCCAAGTCTTAATGTAACCTTAATTATTATCACATTCCTTAGTCATTTAGCACATAAAATGTAAGTCATAAGCCAACTTATGATCACATAGCCTTGACATATATCAATTTCCTTATATTAAACTCTTGTGATCTTACCAACCTATTCTTCCCCCTAAATTTAATTCCTATCATCATCTTATTATAAGAAGATATATCTAACTTACTTAGTCATCAATGTTTTCCCACAAGTTTCTAATAATGGGCCCGTCTCTTACAATGGCATGATGTAAAAGAACTACTCATGTCATGTTCATTTTTTCCACCTTATTCAAATCCATAGCCTCTTAAACACAAGTAACACAAAATACATGCCAAGATGAAGATCTACAACTATAAAGTTGGGGTCAAAGTCTAATTCTGGACTGCAAATATCTAGAATTTATGAGAAGGACGAATTGAGCACGTTCAAGGGGTTCGATTCTGCACTTATGAAGGCCAAACAAGCTTCTTATGTAATTTTTATTTTTTGTATCCTTACTGAAGGTCCTTTTCTACAGAAATAAAGGGTAAGGGATGGGGATGTGTCTCCTATACTAGAATCCCCTCACTCCCATTTTCAAGGAACAAAATTCATTTGAGCACATTCAAGGGGTTCAACTCTACACTTATGAAGGCCAAACAAGCTTCTTTTGTAATTTTTATTTTTGTATCCTTACTGAGGGTCCTTTTCTACATAAATAAAGGGTAACGGATTGGGATGTGTCTCCTATATTAGAATCCCCTCACTTCCATTTTCAAGGGACAAAATTCATTTGCTAGAATTTCAACTTTCCTCTCTCTCTCTCTCTCTCTCTCTCTAGAATTAAAACTAGGGTTTGGGTTTTCTTCCTCCTCTTCAAGGAGGAATCCATCTCTGAAGGAGAACTTGGAGATTATTTACAGGCGTGTGAGACTCATAAAGATTATTGAAGTTCTACAAGAATTCTTCAACCCATTGAGCACTCTTTTCTCCCTTCTCTATTTTCGGTTTTTACGTTTTCTTGCTTGATATTGTTGATTCTTGTTAATGCTTTAATGATTTGTGAGTACTTTTCTTGTTTCTCGGGAATAGGGAGTAGCCCAACCCTAGAATTGTGAATTTTGGTATAATATGTGTCGATGTAGGTTTGATTGATGGATGAAATTGACAGTGTGGGTTTGTATGGCTTATACCTTAGGAGTAGCTAACCGACGTTATATCGGTCCTCTACGATGGGCCCATAGGGAATGAAGAGGGGACCTGAATCACTTTTGTCTATCTTGTATGTTGTCTTAAGGCCTCAATCCTCAAGCAAGATTCCATTGGGGTGGGGATTAACGGGTTAATTTAATTGCTTTATTAATGCACTTGCCTTGTCTTTATTAATTCAATTGCCGGTCTTCAGTAATAGAAATTAAGGTGAATTATATGTTAATTGTTAATTTAGTGATCTCTCTTGTTTGCTCACTTGGATTTCTAATTCAGTAATATGACCTTCCTTAATCATACGTCCAACTATTAGCTCTTGTTTACCTGATTTACTTTCTTAGCTTGTGTGAAACCGAACCTCGGAAATATCTTCTCATCGATCGATTTCCTCATTGTTTGCATTTATTTGCTTTTATGTTGTTTAGCTTAATCTTCACCCTCATATATGTTTGGCCTAACTTACTCAGAAGTGCTTGAGCGGATGCTCACGGATAATCATTCATGTGGTTCGACAATCTTTTATACTACCTTTGTCACAAGTCGTGCGCTTGTGGTTTGAGAAAGGTGTTCTAATCTTAGTGATTTAGAACGATTTTTACGACAAGTTTGGAGAGCCAGGGCAATAATGGCAGTGTTAAAAAATAATCGACAAGATTTTCCATGACACGACCAAAATGATTCAAGAATAAAATTGGTTCGAAAAGGTTGAGGCGGCTGAAGAGTTAGGTATAGAACTTCAATTAAACAAAAAAGAAATATAAATTCAAGTGTCAAGCTATATAAACCTATTATTATTGATACCTTTTGGAATAATTATCGATATGTTTAACTTTTCCAATAATTGTAGGACATTGGAGCACACAATGAGCTTTTTGCATACTGTTCAACACCTCCAGGGCATCATGAATGTCTTCAAACAACTGAAAATAAATTCAATTATCTACATTATTTTTTTCATTGTAGGCGCCGCTTGACCATCTCGGTATTCTCTTGATACTAAGGGTTTCAAATACTTTTCTTGATTAGTTGCCTTCCTTTTCCTGTTCTAAACATAATTTGATGGAGACCTTAGTGCAATTAAACTACTTTAATTTTTTGTATTTTTTGCTGACATGTTATATTATAATATGCATCGAGAGAATTATGAAAAAAAATAATATAATAAATAATCAGATAACAAAGAAATGAGAAGATATTCTTGCTCAAAAGAGAGCAGAAGAATCCATGACACCAAGAACATGTATACAATATTTGTATGTTGAAAGATGGGAAAAACAGAAAGCTGAAAAGAAAAAAAAAAAAGGAATCAAAACGTGAGGTACGTGCTGAAACGACATCGTACCCCAGCATTAGTTGTTGCTTTTTTAAGCATGAGAGGATGCGTGTCTATACGACATGGGCTTGATGAGTTGAGTTCAAGTACTTTGGATTATGATGGGAGGTTAAATCGGGGCTGCTTGATTGCGTTGCTTCAATTTTTTGTGGTCACATTATATTTTTTTGGGTTACACGTTATTTATTAGATGGATCCAGCTGATTTGGTGAAGGATTTGCGCCACTAGCTGGGGCTTGAGGTGGCATTTTGGATGTCTTGGAGGATATGCAACTTCTAAAACAAACTCGGTTGGGATGGAGTTTTTGTGTCCTTGTGCTTGTCAGTCTAAGCCTCATTACATCTCATTTGCTACTTGGCGTTGAATTTCCATGACAATATGATTCATGACGTGCTTGGATGGTGAGATTTTGGACTTGACTATATTATTATTGGTGATCTTTTGGGTGATGGGTTCAAAGAAATTTCCACACTTGTGCATGGAGACTTCTTCAAAGATGGGCTTGATATTGTTGCCTAACATATGTGGGTTGGACTCGGGCACCAACTTTCATGGGACGATCTACTTGTTACCTTTTTTTTTTTTTTTCAATCTCGTTGGAGTTTAGGGTATGTTTGTGCTGGGATGTAACAAGATGTAGCACATCCGAACGTATACGCCCAATGATCTATACGTCCTGTGAATAATATAAAGTGATGCTTGTTTAGGGATGAAATTGGGTGGGATGGAAACTGTAGCAGTCAAATCAATAGGTTGTTGTAGGTAGTTTGATATTATTCTAATACAATATGTGTTGAGAGCCCATTATTTCTTACCAAATTTATAATACATTGATTTTGTATAATGGTGACTATCAGACGCGAATTTTTATGCTCTCAGAAGATATTCATATTAAAAAAAACAAATGGAATTGGATTCTCCTTTACTTCTGTTGTGCTGTACAATACTCGCATAATTATGCCCACCATATAATTTCCAGGATATGCTAATTTCTAGAACATGAAACCAGAATAGATATACAAAACTAACAAAACCAACACATATAGATATACAAAATAAACCAGCACCAACACAAATCACATCCTAATTTCCATAAGCAATATACGAAAACCAGCACCAGTAAAAGGTCAACACAAATACAGAGCCATTATCAGCCAATGAGAGGCTCAAATTAGCAAAGATCTGTGACAGTAGGCCTCTAGAAAAGCTTCGCTCCAGTGACACGGTCGGGGAGGTTAGGGCATTCAATTTGAAGGGCCAAAAATTCTAAATTCGTCAACGTTAACATTATTGTGACAGGAGGATAGTAACGGGAAGAATATTTAAGTGATTGCTTCAACTTTGCCATGAAGCTTCAAAAGATTCGACAAAGATAATGGAGAAGTTTTTTTCTTCAGTGATAGAAGAAACAGAAGGGGGGGAGGCGTGTGAGACAAGAGAGAAAGATGAAAGACGTGAATGAGGGGAGAGAAAAGGGAAGTGATCTTTGAGGCATGAATCAGGAAGGGAGAGGAAATGTGTGTCAGATTAAAAGTAGGGGATGGGAGAGATGGGGGAATCCCCATCTAAATGGTTGTACAAATATACATTTGTGGCTAGGCCATCCTCCATCCGGATGGGCCCAGCCCAGAACAAACATACCCTTAAAGTAAACATGATATGCTTATGCAGAAATCGGGACGTTACATGAAGCTTATGTTATCCCTGCATACTATATGAGCACTTTGGAGGGGGATATAAAGGATGGGAGGTGGTTAATACGTTGGATATGTTGGGATCAACTTCGTGTTAGTAAGAAGGTCCATGGGATGGGTTTTTCCAATTTCCATCTTTTCAATATCTAAATGCTTGGGAAGCATGTGGAGGTTTTTGTCTCCGATCCTGATGCATTTGTTTGTCATGTAATCGAAGCCAAATATTTTCCTCTGGGGTACGTCATTTTAGAGTAGAGTCCAAGTTACACTTGGAGAGACATCTGAACTTCACACGATTTAGTACAACAAGGTTTAAGATGACGAATTGGTGATGGTACAAGAATTAGAGTTTGGGACGAACCATGGATTCACAACAATGTTTCTTTTATGTCACTACTCTAATTAGTTCTTCCTTACCCCAACTAAAGGTCTATGATCTTCTGAGCCCGAGTTGCAAGGAATGTATATGGAATTAATTTAAGAAATAGTAGTTCATGTGATGCTACACAGATAGCACACTTGTTCTCTGGATTGTGTTGTTGATAAGTTGATTTAGCATTTCCTGAAAGATGGAAGATATTGGGTAAAAATGGCGTATAGGTTGGCTTGTTCTATATCTTTGGAGACTTCTATGTCTTTTCATGGTGGTTAGCAGTTGCCGGAGAATTTAAAAGTACCTCCAAAGAAAGAATCTTACATTTGGAGGATATGCAGGAATTATCTCTCAATGAGAGAAAATTTGGAATGATGTGGTATTCAAGTCTCATTTGATTTATGCTTTGTCTTAACTAGTTACGCGAATGAATTCAATAATTTCTTTATGTTTCCCATATGCCCTCGATTGTTGGCGATATGTAGGCCTCATATTGTGGATTTAATATGCATGTCCTTATCTTGGATGCTTTTCGGCATTTGGAGAGTGTGAAGGCAGCCAAGTTTGCTATGTTTTATGAAAAAATTAGAAACATAATGATTTTGTGTGGAGTAATTTTGCTTTTCATCCGTTCTTGCGGTTATAGATAACATGAGTTACCTCTATGTGTGGATTAGTGCAAGGTTCTGACCATCATTTCATCAAGAATAGGCTCCACCCACGGTTGTTATCATTAGCAACCACCACAATTTCACTTGTCAAGATCAATGTTCATGCGACCTTTAAAAAAAAAAAAAAAAAAAAAAAAAAAAAAGGAGACATGTATGGGTTTTGGTATGGTTGCTCGGGATGATTTGGGAAATTTTACTATTGGTTGTACCTAGTGATGTCAATATTGATCTGACCCGACCTGCCCCGAGACGTTTGGAACAGGGCAAAACCCGACCCATACTAGAACGAGGCGGGTTGGGCACGGGTTCTATGAGCCGCCCCACCTGCTTACTAAATTAATTTTTTTTTATATATTATAAATATTATGTAAATTATGTATATATACAGTCATATATAACGTGTAAAATATTATATTTTATATACAAAATTTGATATATAATATGTATATATGTCATCCTAACTTCTAATTACACTAGATAGAAATATAATATAGCTTTCTACTTTCAAGTAACTATATAAAAAATTTAAAAGTGTTAAACTAAATTAAATCCTACTATCTTTTTATTCTTATACTTTAGTTTAAATATTTTTGCAATTTTACTTTTTTATGCAAAAAATATATATTTTTCTAAAAAATAATAATAATAAATTGACGGGGCAGAGCAGGGCAGGGAGGGAGGCTGTTAGTGAAAACAACTCAAGAACACACAACACCAAAGAACCTGGAAATCGTACGAAGAAACTCTCTCTGTTCGGCCAGAGTTGAGGCCGAATTCAGCTTACGAAGAACAGAAATTAGAAATGAATCAAACGCAGTTTTAACGTGGTTCGTTCAATATGAACTACATCCACGTAGGCAAGGCACACCTCAATCCACTAAGAACTTCAATCAATTACAGAGAAATAGCTCAAGAAATGAAATGCCCAATTCTGAATGCGAATTAGGGCACGCACACTCTTTCTCTAAATACTCTCTCTAATCTAAAGTACAGGAGATAATGCTATATGGTTGTCTTCTCCTCAATGAGAGCTTTACAATGATATATGGCTTGAAGCTCGAATACAACTGGATAGGAAGTTATAACCGCAAGAAGTTCACGCTGCTTTCGTTGAGCTACAGGACAAATGTGACGGTTCCGAGTCGTCACTAACTGAATCTGCTTCGTCACAAATGGCAGTTATTTACCTAACTTGAACCCGGTTTGCTCATGACCAGTTTGTCTTCTTGATAATAAACCCCGGTTTAAACCGCCGGTTCTCCACTCCCTAACTCCGGTTCCACATTCCCAACACACCATATTACAAAGTATAGGCTCACTTGATGAAATTGAACATCACCACACAAATCTCCACCTCAATGAATCATGTGTGCCTCTTACTGCCTCACCACTGCCTTGTCTGTCAGTGCTCTTCATGACATTGCTCAAGCTGCAGCAGGCTCGAGCAATGCTCCACTTTGTTCCCAGGTACACCCTTAGTAAGAAAATCAGCAGGGTTATGCAATGTGTGTACCTTCTTCACTTCCACAGAACCAGAATCAATAATATCCCTAGCAAAATGCAACCTAACATCAATGTGCTTTGACCTTTCATGAAATGCTTGGTGTTTCACAAGGTGTAGAGCACTTTGATTATCACAGTAAATCACCACACACTTTTGCTTGATGTCTAAATCTCTCAAAATTCCTTTAAGCCAGATTGCTTCTTTGATGGCTTCAGTGAGAGAGATATATTCTGCTTCAGTGGTTGAAAGTGCTACAACTGATTGTTGTACACTTCTCCAGCTGATGGCTGTTCCAAATAAGGTGAACACAAATCCAGAAATAGACTTCCTAGTGTCTATGTTTGCTGCAAAATCAGAATTAGCAAACCCCCCCAATGCAACAGTGCTTCCATTCATTTTCTTCTCAAACTTCAGTGACAAGTTCACTGACCCCTTCAAATACCTCATCACATGCTTCAAAGCTTCCCTATGTTCAACACCTGGGTTTGACATGAACCTGCTCACTAAAGAAACAGCATAGGCCAAGTCAGGCCTACTACAAATCATGCCATACATGAGACTGCCAACTCCACTAGCATATGGAATATTGCTCATATGTATGACCTCCTCTTCAGTCTTTGGGCATTGTTCTTTGGTTAGTTTCTTCTGCAGATTAACTGGAGCGGAGAGATTTTTAGATTCATGCATGTGGAACCTCTCCAAAACCTTCTGTATATATTGCCTTTGAGATAACCAAAGAACTCCAGCTTCTCTTTTCCTCAGAATGTCCATGCCCAAAATCTTCTTGGCATCTCCAAGATCTTTCATGTCAAATTCAGTGTTAAGTCTGTCCTTCAACCATTGTACACTCTTCTTGTTCTTGCTGGCAATCAGCATATCATCCACATACAAAAGAAGGAAGACTTTATCTTGCTTTGAACACTTGTTGAAGTAAACACAACTATCATAAAGACTTCTTACAAAGCCAACACTGATCATGAAGTCATTGAACCTCTTATTCCACTGTCTTGGACTTTGTTTGAGTCCATACAGTGACTTCTTCAGCAAACAAACTTTGTCTTCTTGTTCAGGAACGACAAAACCTTCTGGCTGTTTCATATATATTTTCTCAATGAGTTCTCCATGTAAGAATGTTGTCTTTACATCTAGTTGTTGTAGTTCCATGTCCTCTTGAGTAACCTTGATAAAAACAACCTGATTGAGCAGTGCTTTACTACTGGAGAGAATACTTCATTAAAATCAATCCCTTCCCTTTGTGTAAAGCCCCTAGCCACTAATCTTGCTTTAAACC
Source organism: Ajuga chamaepitys (assembly GCA_958295605.1). Lineage (NCBI taxonomy): Eukaryota > Viridiplantae > Streptophyta > Magnoliopsida > Lamiales > Lamiaceae > Ajuga > Ajuga chamaepitys. The sequence continues at coordinate 31,272,026 of OY282504.1, forward strand.
TCACTTGTTTGGATCCTGCAGTCTCTAACTTCTTTTTGTATATCCATTTAGAACTCACAAGTTTCTGACCTTTTGGTTTATCCACCAATGTCCAGGTCTCATTCTTTTCCAGGGATTCCATCTCTTCAATCATTGCCTGAATCCAGTGTTCTCCTTCTTCACAATCTAGTGCTTCTTTAAAACTACTAGGCTCTTGTGGTTCCAAGTCTTCAGCAACACTCAAGGCATAATAAACACTCCCTGCTTGACCATAGAAGTCAGGTCTATTAATTGTTCTTCTAGGTCTGTTCCTTCCAATGCTATATTCTCTCACATTTTGTGAAGGTCCAGCTTGTTCTTCTTCTTCAGATGATGAATCACTATCTTGTAGATTCTCTTGTTGTTGTTGAGATGTGTGATCATCTTCAGCAGGATGCTCCACCTGAATTGATATCTCTTCAGTCTCTTTAGCACCATCAAGTTCTTCCTTAGACCCTGTTGAAGTATAAGCCATCACATTCTCATTAACCTTTACATCTCTACTTGTGATTATCTTCTGATTTCCCTTCTCTAGACACCACAATCTGTAGCCCTTTATCCCATCTGGATATCCAAGAAATACACATCTTAGAGCTCTTGCATCTAACTTGTCTTGCTTGACATGGACAAAAGCAAGACAACCAAACACCATTAAACCTTCATAACTTGGTTTCTGTCCACTCCACACCTCTTCAGGTGTTTTGAACCCAATCACTGATGAGGGTGACCTGTTAATGAGATAACATGCTGTAGCAATGGTTTCACCCCAAAATACCTTTGGCAACCCAGCGTCCAAAAGCATACACCTTACTCTTTCAAGAAGAGTCCTATTAAACCTCTCAGCAACCCCATTCTGTTGAGGATTCATTGGGACAGTCCTATGTCTCTTGATTCCTCTTTCTTCGCAAAAATTTGTGAACTCAGTGGAGAGGTATTCCAGTCCATTATCAGTCCTAAGGTGCTTCAGCTTCTTCCCTTTGACATTTTCCAGTTGAATCAACCATGTTTTAAACTTATGAAAAACATCACTCTTATTCTTCATCAACATGATCCACACCTTTCTACTGTAATCATCAATTAAAGACATGAAATACCTTGCTCCACCATGAGTCTCTGTCCTTGCAGGACCCCATATGTCAGAGTGGACATAATCTAATGGCTCTTGAGTTGTGTGAACACCCTTTCCATAGGGCAGCTTCTTGGACTTGCCCAAAGCACACTGATCACAAAACTCCAGGTTTTGGTTTCCCATGTTTCCAATTACACCACTTCTTGAAAATTCCTTCAACCCTTTCTCTCCTATGTGTCCAAGCCTCTTGTGCCATTTAACAAGCTCAGAACTGCTCAAGACCATATCAACACTCCCAACAACAGGTGAACCAATCAAGATAAACAACCCATTATGCTGTCTACCTTTAATCACCACTTTACCATGTTTAGTGATATGCAAGAAGCCATCCACTGAGCTAAACTGACAACCACTAGTTACCAAAGAACCAAGAGATAGAAGATTTCTTTTAAGGCCAGGAACATATCTTACATTAGAGATGATTCTTACCACACCATCAAACATTCTTATGCTCACTGATCCAATCCCTTTGACCTTGCATGATTGGTCATTGCCCAGGAGAAACATTTCCACCATCTTCTCTCTTTAATTCATCAAACCATGACTGGTGTGGACACATATGAAAGGAGCAGCCTGTGTCCAAGACCCATTCTTTCACCATTCTTGATTCAGTAACATTCAATACCTCTGGAGGATCTTCTTGAAGGTCAATGGCAGCAGCTTCTGCCCCTTGGTTTCCACCTTTCTTGTTCCTTTTAGGACAATCCTTCTTCAAGTGACCAAGCTGCTTGCACTTGAAGCATTTCCTCTTCTCAACCCATTCATTTCCCTTCTTTGGATTAGAATCTCCCGCTTTGAAGTCCTTAGAATTCTGTCCCTTCTTCCCTTGCCCAGGTTTCTTGAATTTAACATTCAAACCTTCTCCAGATTGCACCATGCCTTTATCATCTTGAGTCTGGAAGCATTTAGACCTCAGGGCCTTCACTATCCCATCATAAGATAGCTGCTCATCTCTCCCATACATCAAGGCATCCTTAAAACTTTCCATGGATTTTGGAAGAATGTTTAACACCATCAATGCTTTATCATCCTCCTCCACTTTCACATCCAGGTCTTCCAATTCCTCAACCATCTTAATAAACTCATCAAGTTGGTCAGAAATGACCTTATCTTCAGTGATCTTGAAGGCCAACATCTTCTGCTTTAAGAACAGCTTGTTGGAAACTGACTTAGATTGATACAAATCTTCCAACCTCTTCCATGCTTCTAAGGAACTCTTGCATCTTGAGACCTCTCTTAGCTGCTTATCACCCAAACACAGAAAGATAAGACTGAGGGCTTTCTTATCCACGGATACAAACTTGGGTTTCTCACTGGCTTCCCAAGAATCAAGAGGTATCAAAGCAAGATCAAGGCCATTGTGAACCAAAACTGCATTCATCTTGATCTTCCATAGTGTGAAGTCATTTCTCCCTGTAAACTTCTCAAAGTCCATCTTCATACCAGCCATTCATTCCCTTCTTTAAGCTGTGAGAGTTGTTTCCCACAGACGGCGCCACTTGTTAGTGAAAACAACTCAAGAACACACAACACCAAAGAACCTGTAAATCGTACGAAGAAACTCTCTCTGTTCGGCCAGAGTTGAGGCCGAATTCAGCTTACGAAGAACAGAAATTAGAAATGAATCAAACGCAGTTTTAACGTGGTTCGTTCAATATGAACTACATCCACGGAGGCAAGGCACACCTCAATCCACTAAGAACTTCAATCAATTACAGAGAAATAGCTCAAGAAATGAAATGCCCAATTCTGAATGCGAATTAGGGCACGCACACTCTTTCTCTAAATACTCTCTCTAATCTAAAGTACAGGAGATAATGCTATATGGTTGTCTTCTCCTCAATGAGAGCTTTACAATGATATATGGCTTGAAGCTCGAATACAACTGGATAGGAAGTTATAACCGCAAGAAGTTCACGCTGCTTTCGTTGAGCTACAGGACAAATGTGACGGTTCCGAGTCGTCACTAACTGAATCTGCTTCGTCACAAATGGCAGTTATTTACCTAACTTGAACCCGGTTTGCTCATGACCAGTTTGTCTTCTTGATAATAAACCCCGGTTTAAATCGCCGGTTCTCCACTCCCTAACTCCGGTTCCACATTCCCAACACACCATATTACAAAGTATAGGCTCACTTGATGAAATTGAACATCACCTCACAGAGGCAGACCCGCCCAGTGCAGGGCAGGGCATGAGGCAATTTTTTTTGCCCCAAGGCGGAGCACGGGGCGGGGCCTCAGGGACGCGGGGCATGGCAGTCAGATACCCAACTTGACCCACCCCATTGACATACCTATACCCATGCTTTGCATGGATTAGTTCGAGTTGAAGAATGTGAGGCTCTTGATTTATTTGAAGCTAGGTCATCTTTGTCGCCGGCCATACCTCTCTCTCTCTCTCACTTTTAACACGGCAATCTCACTCGATTATCTTTATTTAATTAGCTTCGTAATTTTGTTTATTCGATTTTTTATTGGCTTCTCTTAGGATTTTCATGGTTCATCATATCATGAGGAGCCTTAGATGTTACAATTAACGGCTACGAGTTTTCCATGTTACAAATCCACATAGGTGGTCATCTGATTTCACATCTTTGGACAAATCTTCATTCTATTAAATTTTTCAAAAGCTATTTGGTTTTGCTTAGACCAAAGTGAAGCCTCCAGTTCAACAGCAAGCGTGCTGCACACATTGATGGAAACACATCAGATTATTTATGATGACGGCCCAGTCACCGGCTTCACAACGACAATCCCATCACCTGCTTAGTAACAAGCGTGCTGCTTTTAAACCGTTGGTACTCGGGTTCATCTTAAGGCCAGCAACCGCCTAAGGGTGCTTTACTGCTGATTCTGATCAGGAGTCCAACGCACAAGAGGTTGCGGCTAACATATTCCTAGAAATATTAGAAGCAATGAACCATGGAATTAAAACAAGATTTGACATAGAACTGAAGGTATATCGATTCCAATTTGTGGAACTTTTTGGATTGGCATTATTGATAAGAGCCTTTATTTCGTGTTCACGTCTCGGGAACGTTTCAGGTAGCTCTTTCCTACTTTCTACACTTCCTCTGTGGGATTATCCGGCCAAAGCGTCATCAGCGCGCATTTCGTGTTCCATTGGCTTCTCAGATTTGAAGCTCCAAGCTAATGCATTGGAATCTTCCACGCCAATGTGAGGAGCATTAGTTTTCCCTCACGCTTGGATTTCGTGACACAGGGCAAGGGTGCTCCACTTCTGTTGTATGCCTGAAGACTGCTCTCAAATGTTGTTGGTTGCTCTATTTGGCTTACTATTGCTATTGCTCAGTGTTGGATTGTCTTGCTTAATTTCTTTGTTTTACATCGTGCTTTAATTCTCTAGGTTTTTTTTCTTTTACTCCTATACCTGTTGTCTTTAGGTTTTTCCCTTTTACTCCTATACCTGTCGTCTTGTGGCATGCATAGGTTGATTTTACTACATTGTGAGGGACCGGCTTGTGGTCTCCACATTTCCCTTTTTCTCTTTGTTTTCTTTTCTTTTAGTTATAAAAGAACCTATTTATCTTTCAATCTTGAAATTTTTATTTTTGATATTGACGTTGAAATTGTTTTTGATGCATTAAAGGCTTCTTGTGTGGATGAGTCGGAGCTTGGAGTAATTGTAAGTCTATCCTTGATTTGTATCCCAATTGCTCTTTATTTTTTGTCTCTAGGGATGTCAATCTTGTGGCAGATACTTTTACTAGGGATTCTATATCTTTTCGAGCCCCTATATTAGGTCTAAGCCTCCATCTTTTGTGGATGCCTTTCTATGTGGTAGTTGTAATTGCTTCTCATAATTTATGAAGTTTATTTTCCCTTTAAAGATATAATTTTTCATGTAAATATATTTGTCTAATTATGTACTAATTTCTTTCTATAATATTTTAACAATAAAGTTACATATACACGCATTATTTACTTCCTCTCAAATTAGATAGGATTGTTATTAGTTCACTTTCATAGCAAACCTCAATTCGGAGGCATGTCATGATTTAGTTAACATGAGATCCTCTATTGGACTTTGATAGAGGATTTACCCTTTCAATTTCATCATACTTCTATTACACTATTACACATACATTATAGATTATGTGACGTGTATTAAGTAACTATCAAAGACCAAAAATAATACTACTATGGTCACCATTAATTGCTCTTTCAAAACTCTAGTCTAAAAAAAAGAATATCATCATTTTCTATACAGACCACATAATCACCCTTAGTTATTAATTTAAGATTCTCTGCTAAATTGTTTTTTACTCCTTAATTCAACATCTCATTAGAGCTCATATTATTAAATATTTTCTGCCTTTGTTATCTTATCTTAAATAGTCTATTTCCATGTTTCACGTAAATTAAATTAAATAAATTATTAATGTAAATCAGTTACAAACTTATAATTACAAAATATAACACTAACTAAATAAGAAGTTCAAAAAAAAAAATTATTGAATTATAACTTACAAATTACTAACAACTTCACAACTAAAAATGTAAAAGTGTACATAATCAATAAACATTGAAAAAGAAAAGAAGAAAGGACTTGAATTTGATTCTTAGTTAAAAATTACTTAGAATCAAAATAGAACTTAATTTTTAACTTAAAAAAAAAAAAAGATATATAAATAACGAGAAACCGTCGGTTTCTGACGGTTCTGGTTTTCAACATGACAAACCGAAACCAAACCGCACATAGGACGATGTTTTGAATTGAAATCGGGTGAATGGTAACTGCCGGTTCGAATCGACTCGGTTTTCGATTTTCGGAACCGAATGGGCACCTCTAGATGGAGGGGGTAATAAATTTGATGGTGGGGGTTTTTTCATCGCATTAATTAAAAACAATTTGATCAATGCGAGAAAACACTACTTCAATAGTAAGACGTGAGAAAAAGTAAAAGGCGACGGCTAATGCCACCACATAATTTTCTAAGTACACTACAATTACTAAATGCACCACATTTAATAATTAAACTACTCTTATTTTCTAAGTACACCACAATAAATTCATTTTTCATCCTTAATATTATTATAACTAATAACAAATAATAAAGGAAAACAAAACAAAGAATCATTAAAAAAAGGTTAAAAGAAAAAGAAAAAACGACATTAATTGTAATTAATGAAACAAAGGCGACTAATCTTATCGTTGAAGTATCGCAGTTCGAAAACTCGTTTACGAACATGATTTATACTATTTATGTTGTAAATTTCAGAGATTGATTTACGTTCAAACTGTAGTTTTCAAACAGAGTTAATAAATTTCAGAAGTGAACTTCGAGCAATATATTCGGAAATTAAATTTGGTATAATCGGTGACATGTTGAATTCAATAATACGAACGTATGGACAACTGTTCAAAACATGTAATGTGGACAACTACCAAAGGGTTCGCAAACTCGATTATGAACATGACTTATAGTGTTCTTTTTGTAAATTCCAGAGATCGGTTCTACCTTGGGACTATAGTTTCCGAACAGAGTTAATAAATTTCAGAAGTGAACTTCGAGCAATGTATTCGAAAATTATATTTGGTATAATCAGTGACATGTTCGAAGTCAGTAATATGAACGTATAGACAACTGTTTAAATCATGTATTCCAAACAACTACAAAAGGGTTCGAAAAATGGATTAGGAACATGATACTAGTGTTCGAGTTTTATATTCTAGAGATCAGTTCTACGTTCAGACTGTAGATTTCGAATAGAGTCTATAAATTCCGGAAATTATTCTATGAACGCTGTATGGCAAGACACATATATAAAACACCAAAAACATGAATTTGAGCGATGAAAAAGTATGGAATGACTAACATTGTTTATACTTTTGGACTGTGTATTATCCATTATCTCTTTTCAACCGAATTAATTGTCTTTCACGTAGATAAATGAATAATAGAGGTTTATGGAAGAAAAAACGTGAGTATGAAAGAAGGAGAATGAAATAACAAATATACCGATTATAAGACATATTTTTTAACAAATTATTTTATTAAAAATAATTAAAAAATATTATGGTGTTTTTAGTTATTTTATTAATTCCAAAGGATAACTTAATCATCTATTTTAAGGTTATCTTTATAGATGTCAAAATATAGTGTACTTATATGTAAAATTCACAATGGGGCGAAGATATAATTCTAGAAAGCTGAAGGGCGCAAGCCGAAACCATTACTTCTTTCTTGTATGTCAGCTTTCAAACTTTGAATTGAAACGCAGAGAGAGTCTTCAGACACAAAATTTAAGGAGGCGTAAGGTACGGCACAACTATCGAATGATCTTATCCCTAAGATTCCTCATCTCTTCTACGCTGCCATGTTTATTGGTTTCGATTGTATATGCTATTATGTATTTGAAATATGCTTGTATTTAACTTGTTTTCTTGTGCTGCGGCGATAAAGCCTATGATAGATGCTGGGTTTTTTCCTTAGAATTAATGATAGCTCAAATCACGGAATTATTATTGTTTTTTTCTAATTCTGTTGCTGTAATTTCTACTAAGATAGTTCCATGTTTAAATTGCTTTCAACATAAAACTGCAGATCGGATTCTGGACTAGGGGCGGCATTTCCATTAGTGTGTTTCTAGTGGAAGTGAATCTGGAAGGTTTATATTCTATATGGAATTGTAATCGTGAGACATTCTGTTAATTCTGTAGTTTGGGAGGAGATAATGTTGTCAAGAGCAGATAGCAGAAAGAAGGATGGTGGGGTTTCAGGAAATGGGAAGCTTTTAAGCCACCTTGAAACCCTAAGTAAAGCCTATTATACGGACAAAATTCCCTCCAGGCTTTCTAGTTCTACCGCGAGTAGTCGAGCCAAGTCTGTTGGAAAATCTCAGGAGTCCAAAATGAAGCCAGAGGGCGCAAAGAATCATGCTAAAGATTCATTTGACAGAGATAAGAAGGCCTCGATTTGGAGTTGGAAAGGTTTAAAGGCTTTGACCCAAGTCCGTAACCGTAGGTTCATTTGTTGCTTCTCACTCCAAGTCCATTCAATTAATGGCTTACCAGCTCTCTTTGATGATGTTTGTCTTGTTGTTCACTGGAAGAGGCGGGATGATGAGCAGATGACAAGCCCTATTAGGGTTTGTAATGGAGTAGCTGAATCTGATCAACAGTTGACTCATTCTTGTTCAGTATATGGCAGTAGAAGTGGTCCCCACCATTCTGCAAAGTATGAGGCCAAGCATTCCCTGTTGTATGTTTCTGTATATGATGCTCCTGAACTTGACTTGGGGAAGCATCGTGTTGATTTGACCAGATTGCTTCCTATAACTTTGGAGGAGCTGGATGAAGGTAAGAGCTCAGGGAAGTGGACAACTAGTTTCAGGTTATCAGGTAAAGCAAGAGGTGCAACAATAAATGTCAGTTTTGGATATGTCATTGAGAATAACAACACTGAGCTGTCTGAGATCATGAGCTTGCAGCAGAATAATGCAAGGACAGCAAACGCGGGGCCTTCTGATCACCTATGTAGAGCAGTGAGTCTTCCTGCAAGGTCGTCCGCCTCAGACCAATCTGTAGAAGACATAAAAGATCTTCATGAAATTCTGCCAGTGCCGAAGTCAGAATTGCGTGAGTCAGTGAATATACTCTTCCAGAAAATGGATGAAGAGATGTCTAATACTTCAATCGGAAACAAAATGGAGACTGATTCTTCATATTCTCCAAGTGACCTTCATATAGCACGTTTGTCCACATCTCCTGATGCTGATGAAAAAAGCAATGGAACTGAATGTGGAGTCACTGAATTTTCTGTCATGGAAAAAGGAATAGAAGAGTTGACTGGAGAACATGTGAAACCAGAAAATGAGATGCAAAAAATTGCTCAAGCAGAAGATGAGACACAAAAAATTGCTCAAGCATCTGAAGATGGTCTTGAAGCAGGCTTTGTTGCTGGGGTGGACCTTCATTCAGCTGCCTCTCTTCATTCCTTGGCTGTAGAAGTTGTTCCTCAAATTGATGATCAAGTGTACAGCTGCAAGGATTTAGAGGAAGAATCTGACATGTACTCGAAGGAATCCCAAATGCTAGATCTGGAATTCCCACCAAGTCCTTCCACAGATCTGGTGAACGAAATATTAGATTCCGAAAATGACGAGACTGATTCTTTGGAAGTAGAAAACTACCTGGAGGTTAATTCTAATCACAGTGACCATAGAAAGGGAAAGTCAGTCAGTTTGGATGAAGTTTCTGATTCAGTGGCTAGTGATTTCTTAAATATGCTGGGCATAGAGCACAGTCCGTTTGGCTTCAGTTCTGAAAGTGAGCCCGAGTCTCCAAGAGAGCGTTTACTCAGGCAATTTGAGAAAGATGCTCTCGCCAATGGAGGTTTATTCAACTTTGATATCGAGATTGATCCAGCAGAACATGTTAGTGACGCTCAGATGGGAGCTTCCTGGGGAACTATCGCAGAGGAGTTCCATCAATCATTGACATATGAAGATTTCGGGGAGACATCTCAGTTCAAGACTGATGCATACAGTGCTAAAACAAGGGCTTCAAGGATGGAAGATTTGGAAACTGAAGCTTTAATGTATGAATGGGGCTTAAATGATAAGACCTTTCAACATTCTCCACCTGGTGGTTCTGTTGGCTTTGGCAGTCCAATTGACATACCTCCTGAGGATCCTCAGCTGCTGCCTCCCCTAGCAGAAGGTTTGGGTCCCTTGCTGCAGACTAAAGATGGAGGATTTATGCGCTCTATGAATCCTGCACTTTTCAGTAGTGCCAAGAGTGGTGGGAACTTGATTATGCAGGTGTCCAATCCTGTTGTGGTGCCGGCGGAAATGGGATCTGGTGTAATGGATATACTTCAGGGTCTGGCATCTGTCGGAATCGAGAAGCTTTCCATGCAGGCGAAAAAATTAATGCCCTTGGAAGATATTACTGGGAAGACAATGCAACAAATAGCATGGGAAGGTTTACCGAGTCTGGATGGATCTGAGAGGTTAGTTGATGTTATTTGAGCATTGTCAGAGAGACGTTACATCTTGTTTTCATGATTCCTTAAAATCAAAATGTTATTAGTTGTATCATGAAATCTTCGTTCTTGTTTCAGGCAAGATTTGTCGAACAAGGAATTTGAAATAAGGCAGAATATAAATAGTGAGCAGAAGAGTGTGAAAGGGATATCCCCTGTCCCGAAGGCATGTAAGTTTGAGTCAAGTTCCATCAGGAGTGACGCAGAATATGTGTCTTTAGAAGATCTTGCTCCTCTGGCCATGGATAAAATTGAGGCTCTTTCAATTGAGGGCTTGAGGATACAATCTGGGATGTCAGATGAGGATGCACCTTCAAATATTAGTGCACAATCGATTGGTGAATTTTCAGCTCTAAAGGGAAAGTCAGTTGATGTTGGTGGGTCTATAGGTCTTGATGGAACTGGTGGATTGCAGCTTATGGATGTGAAAGATAATGGTGAAGATGTTGATGGACTGATGAGCCTGTCTCTAACACTTGATGAATGGATGAAATTGGATTCTGGTGAAATTGATGACGATGATCTTGTGAGCGAGCGAACTTCCAAAATTCTGGCAGCCCATCATGCTACGTCATTGGGCCAGTTTCGAGGAAGATCAAAAGGGGAGAAAAGACGAGGCAAGAGTAGGAAGTATGGTTTGTTAGGAGATAATTTCACCGTTGCTTTGATGGTACAGCTCCGTGACCCTTTAAGGGACTATGAGCCAGTTGGTACTCCAATGCTTGCTCTCATTCAAGTGGAGAGAGTGTTTGTTCCTCCAAAACCGAAAATTTACAGCACAGTTTCTATGATGAGCAAAGATGACAAAGATGACAAAGATGAAGTGGCTAACGTTGCCAAAGAGGAGGATATTGTTGAGAAGCCAAAAGAAGAGAAGATGAATCATGAAGAAGACCTGGTACCCCAGTACATGATAACCGAGGTGCATGTTGCTGGTTTGAAGGCAGAACAGGGTAAAAAGAAGTTATGGGGTTCTACGAATCAACAGCAGTCTGGGTCCCGTTGGTTGCTTGCCAATGGGATGGGGAAGAAGAATAAGCATCCGATGATGAAGTCGAAGGCTGTTACAAAATCTCCTGTACCAACGACAACAACTGTACAGCCTGGAGAGACATTGTGGAGCATCTCTTCTCGAGTCCATGGGACAGGGATGAAATGGAAGGAACTAGCAGCACTTAATCCCCAGATAAGGAATCCAAACGTCATACTCCCTAAATGAAACAATCAGATTACGCTAGCTTGGAAGGAGGTTGAAGTTCTGCCTGGCTCGTTGTACATGTTTTGATATTTGGACATAAGAGGACAGGTCTTGAATCGCTTGAGTTCGGTGAGCAAAGTGATCTGAAGAAGTCATTTTGGTCGGTGTAAAGAATATGCCGGATCAAAGAGAATACAGTTATTGTTATTGTCTTGGTTTCTCACTTGTAAGTTAATGGCTTTTGAGATCATTAATTGGCAATTTTTCATATTCTACACCAGTACATCTTTCTCAGTTGTAATTGTCATTAAGAATATATACATATATGCCTTGAGTTAGAAATATTCTGTTTGTTGCAAATAGAATGATGAGAAGTTTAATTATCCCATTCATGGGAATTTTATACGTAGCTCTCAATTACGGGTATGTTTAATTGGGGGCTGGGGCACTATTGGTTGGCGGAAGTGGCTGGAAAGTAAAAAAATGATGTTTGTTTGGGTGATTGGTGTAGTGTATGATATGATTTTTAATTGTAAAATGTGATGTGTTGTGTGTAAGAGAATTTATGATTGATTGATGATGCGTATGATTGTTGATATGTGATGTTTAGTTGTTGTTGACTTAATATTGTTTATATTTGATATTTTTTAATATGTTAAATGGTTATTATATAATAAATATTAATGTGAGAAATTAATTTTGGGGTAATTAATTTTATTAAGGGTTTATTACCAAAAGCAACCTGATGTATACCCGTTTTTACCACTTGCAACCTATTTTAAAAGTCGTCGCCGATTGCAACCTGACTTATTCTCGTTTTACCGATTACAACCTATTTTATAAATTCCGGCCAAAATCACACGCGCGTAATTTTGAGCAAGTGGTAAAAATGAGTATACTTCGGGTTGCTTTTGGTAATAAATCATTTTCTTTTTTATTTTTTCTTCTCTACCCTCCATCATTTTCTCTCTCATCCTCCTTTTTTTTCCCTCCCTAGGGATGTACACAAACAGAGTTGAATCGAATATCTAAGAGTTTGAGTTTAATTCATTAATTATCGAGCCAAACTCGAGCTTAATTTATCAAATATATGGACGTCTCGTGAACTTACTGGAGCCTCTAGCGAGTCTAATCGAGCCCAAATGAATTCAATAAATATAAATTACAAATATGTTACTAATCATTATATAATTAAAATAAGCCATAAATTCTTAAAATGCATGATTTTAATTAAGATTAAAATACCTACTAAGATTAATTAATTACATATATACAAGTGCATGATTTTAATTATATAATTCTATATTTTTTATAAGTATAACTATAAAATTAGAAATTAATTATAAGTACATTAGCTTAATATTTATGAACTAGCTCTCGAGCCAACAAATGAAGTTGCTTGTGAGCTAACGAATCGAATATCATCAATCTTGAGTTTGGTTCGTTTATTTTAACGAGCCACATTAGACTAGCCCGATTGAGCTTTTCACGAACCGAGATCTGAATAGTTTACGGCGAAATGGTTCGTGTACGTCCCTATCCCTCCTTCCTCTCTCCACTAATCTCCGTAAGTTTCTTCAACACGAATCCTCTTCTTCATTTCTGATTTATAGATCCAGAAGAAACTAACTCTAAATCATCAAAAATTCGATCATTATCCAGAAGAAGTACTTTGAACAGTTCGGTGAAATTTTAGAAGTTGTGGTTATAACTGATAAAGCTACTGGAAGATTCTATGCTATTGTTGGATAAGAGTTCAATTCTCTTCGATTTATTTCTCAGTAGAAAATCTAGCTTGGAGTTATTCTAATTTGTACGTTTCTGTATCTATACTCATTCATTTCTTCAAATTCTCCTGTTGAGGATAGTTCAATTTTCTTCAATTTATTTCTCAGACTAAGATTTAGGTAGAAGTTGTTCTAATTTGTATGTATTTGTATCTATATTCGATCATTTCATCAAATTCTCCTGTTGAAAATGATGGAGGGAAGAAAAGAAAAAAATAAAAAAAGAAAAGAGTTTATTACCAAAAGCAGCCTGAAGTATACCCGTTTTTACCACTTGCTCAAAATTGCGCGTGTGTGGCACGCTCTTGATTTTGACCGGAATTTATAAAATAGGTTGTAATCGGTAAAACGCGAGTAATTCAGGTTGCAATCGGCGACGAATTTTAAAATAGGTTGCAAGTGATAAAAACGGGTATACCTCGGGTTGCTTTTGGTAATAAACCCTTTTATTAAATATATAAAAACGTGAAAAATAAAATAAAATGACTTTTCTTTTATTTATTTTCGTTTTTTCCCCCAAAAACCAATTAATTATGTTTGTTCTTCTATTTACTACATTTGAATTACAAGTTTTTGTTTTTCAAATAATTTTTTTATTAATTTTGTTTTTCTTCTTGGAAATGAAAGTAATATATATTATTAATATAATCTAGTTTGCATTTAGGAAATGATTGATTATTTTATTATCAACGACTTAAATTTTTTTTTAAGTGTAATGAGTAATTATAACGTTATTAAAGGTTGATTCAGCAGACGTGTTCATCAAAGTTTGTATGCTATCCAATACTAAGTCATAATATTATTTTAGTTATTTCGGGTTTCCTTGCGAACTTCAAGTTTTGCTCCTTTAATGTTAGTAAAAAAATATGTAAATAATAAACACGTTAATTAGTAAAAGCGTTAAACATTCCAACAAATTAATAAAAGGGATTGTAGTCCTACTTTGTCGCCCATAAGATTGTAAAATGATTCAACAGCATACACAACAAATACGAGTTATCCAAAATTTTCTTATAGCTGTATGCCACTTAATTCAACAAAATTAAAATCAAATTTGTCTTTTCATGGTGCATTGTAGTTCCGCATATGAACTACACATTGGTAAGTACCCAATTCTGTCTCTCTGTAGGGTTCAACACCAGGAACATCTCGGTGTTGAGAGGGATCTGTAGACGACGAATCGCTGTAACCTTGAAGATTACCTCAACTTCGTCCATCGCCCGGACTACATCAACATAATATAGAAAATGTGGATCCATCACTGGGTGTTCCAAGGCTATGAACATGTTTGTGCACATATCGAAGCATGACCGGCCTCGATTAATTATTTGACGGCCATCGGGTCGTGCCTGCAATCAAATACATCATCTCATTTAGGTCTAAATGCCTTGAAGACAACTGAACTGTGTAAATATAATTTAATTTTCCGTTTTACCTGAATGATTCGCTCCAACATATCGTTGTGTCCTACCGTAGTCTCAAGTATTAGGTCCCAACTCAATCCACTAAAGTCTCTCACATCGTATAGCAGATGCCATGCATGCCTTATACATTTGAACTTGGTCTACATGTGTCTTAGGCGGTAGACATAAGGTTTAGGAGTCAAGGCGTTTAGGCGTGACCCGATATTGTTCAGTACCTGATCACTAAAATGTTGCCTAAAAGGCAACTCATCCACGAAGTCACAGTACACGAGGTAAATGAACATTGCCTCGTTTTCCAAAGTCCACGTAGCCCTATCAACCAATTGTGGCCTATTCATATTTTCTGAACAGAGTAATAAAACTATTAGCATAAAAAACGATCACGTTTTCTAGTAAAAAAAGACGAAAATGTAGACATTTTCATGTAGATATTAAGTTCAACAATGACAATGGTCCTGTTTGTTTATGGCTGTGGGTGACTGGAGTACTGTAGGCTGTGGGAAATATAGTGGAATATGGAGTTTGGAGTAAATAAGTGAGTGTTTGTTTATGTTGGTTGGAGATTGGGTTGTGGGGGTGATTATAATATGAAAGGTGTTAAAGTTGATTTGATGTATGTAAGAGTTAGTTAGCGAATAATTAATTATTGATTAAAGTGTGCATTGGGAATGATATTTGATTGATGATGTGTGTAAGAGTTAATTAATGATTTGATGATGTGTGGAGATTGTGGGCAATTTATTACCCACAACCGGTGAACAAACACACAATGGGTTAGGCTCAATCCACAACCGATTGACCCAACCCTAAACAAACAGGGCCAATGTAACATTCAAAGTTATAAATCTATTCAGTTTAACCTTTCTATCGCTAGAAGCTAATGTGCATCAAACTAGACACCATGGATACAAAAGTGAAAACTTACATAAGAACTAGGCTAAGCTGCAATTGTATCAAAATATGTCACGCCTAGGAGATGCATACATAAACATTCAAATGTCAACAAATGATTCAATCATTATACAAACCGTAAAAGAAAAACAGCACTCGGAAGTTTGAGAGAAATAAGATTGTCTAAAACATAGTACGGCACCACAAAATATCAAATAACGAGATTAGCCACCCACTAATCCCCCTCTCCGATGTGGTCGGCCCACATCGCATTCGCAATAGCATCGCATAGTCCTCCTTGAGCTGCAATAGCTTGCTGAGTAGGGAGTCGCCTCTCGGAAAAGATAAGGCTGTCCGCCTCAAAACGCGCAGTACCTCCTTCGAAAAGATCATCAGGGTGTCTGAATTGCTTGATCTAATTATGTAGTGCACAACAAGCCATACAATCTTCTTCTGGTCCCTGATTTTGAAGCTTGGCATCCCGTATTGAAGGATGGGAAATCGGCGCTTGAGGATACAAAATGTTCGCTCAACACAATTCCGGAGTTGCGAATGACGATGGTTAAAAAATTCTTTGGTGTCAGAGGGTTGGATTCCAGTATTGTTGAATTCAGGAAGGTTGTATCTAGTTCCCCTATACGGGGCTAGAAATTTGTCATAGTTGGTATACCTGGCGTCGACTAGGAAATAACGACCTATATTGAATATGTGCTCATAAGCTGTAGGTGGGGGATAAATTTACAAATCTAACTTTTGAATATCAAATTTTGTAGGAATAAGTTCACATACCATCCGGTGCGTTCAAAAAGTAATCATTATTCATAACTGTGTGCATGAGGACGTGGGCATCGCGTGCACATCCCTTCCAACTGGCACACACATACGTGAACTTCATATCAAAATCCACAATAGCCAGAACATTATGGACAGTTGTCCCCTTACGAGAACGGTACGCAGGCTGATCGCTCACCGGGACAAAAGCCGAGATTATGGTACCATTGAGCGCTCCACACAATGCTGCGAATGAAATATAAGTATAGGTGTGACTAGTGAAATGTAATTTCGAAATATTACAAATGGTTTGAGAAAATTAATGGTTTGCTTGAGAGGAAAGGTGGTTATTAAAGGTTACTTCAAAGAACGGAAATACTTTCGTATCATATAGTATACCATTAGGAATTCTTGTGAACTCAGACCCTACAATGAGTTTGGCCACCAGTACTTGTAGCGCATTACAGACGTGGTGGAAGTGCGTGTTTATGGTGTGTGTCGAGTGCTGGAACCGTTCCTCGGTATCATGCATACGGAGATGCATACAAGCGGTTAGTATGAAAATCAAGACCGACTCCGCACAGCTTAACTAGGTCCTGTGATCTTCCCAGATGAACCCACGATCTCGTAACATGTTTACTAAGCCGAAGAAACATGGCATTGACATCCTTACATTATAATGAAACCTGGCAAGGTTTTCGGTCCTAAGGATTTCAGTCATCCAAGCCCTTCCTTGTAACATGGAATTGTTCTTCGTACGCGACTCAGTCCGCCTATGGGACGTCAGCAAGACATTGTAGAAGTACTCTGCCATCCTTTCTTCTTCGCTATCCACGGAATACACGTCGTCCTTAGAAGAACTAGACATTTCGCCCACTAAAAGAAGGGATATTGTTTTAGTGGAATCATATCAACGAAACGTTGTTAGAATGTGAATGATAACCACTTTCGATGATCACACATAAAATAAAATGCGAAAGATTAATGATATCAGATATTCCAATGCTATCAATATGCGTCCGGTTTAATTGAAAAGACAGAAATCCAATAAAGTTTCAGTTACAGACAATAGCAACGAAGTAAAGCACCGTTGGAGGCTAAAATCATAACACTACAAATACGGATGACAGTTTCCTAGAATTGTCGGAGGGAGCTACACTAAATTGATCAGCCACTCCCGCTTTTCACCAAAAATGGTTTTTGTAGTTATTGATCACCAGGGATAGAATTCTATTTTTGTTGGAAAATTTGACTATTTGAATATCCAAATTTATGAATTATCACCAAAAAATATTTATATTCTCAAACACTATATAATTTACTTATAACTAATCTTTACACAATCTCTAATTTTATCATTTTTTAAGAGCATGGAAAACACAAACTTCAATATGCTAGTTTCAGCTAGTCCAATCTTAGACCTCATTCTCAATGAAATTGCATTTTGATGGAAATAATAGATTTCAAATTCACTTCAACAATTATAGTAGATTTCAATTTTTGTGTTCTCCAAAATTAGTTCAAATTAAAAGTGGGGGGTTGATTTCAAATTCATATCCTCATCAAT
This sequence comes from Ajuga chamaepitys, assembly GCA_958295605.1. Taxonomy (NCBI): domain Eukaryota; kingdom Viridiplantae; phylum Streptophyta; class Magnoliopsida; order Lamiales; family Lamiaceae; genus Ajuga; species Ajuga chamaepitys. The sequence continues at coordinate 31,289,823 of OY282504.1, forward strand.
TTGATGCTACGCATTTCAAATCCATTCTCAAATTCATAAATCCAAATACAACCTGAGTGCCATAAATTCATCAATATCAGTTTCGGGGACTAATTCCACAATTACTAATTCATATAATCACTAAATCAGTTGAGATGAAGATTTAATTCCAGGAAAAAAAAAATGAATAGGAAGACGTAGTCATGCTTATAATAAGCAAGTTATGAATGTTCAAGAATTTGATGGTAAATAACAGTATTGTATCTAAAACACACCCACAAGCAAGAACCTGAACCGCAGATTTGAAAAGAAACTGAATCAGTTGTAATGGAACACCAGCAACCGTAAAAGTGAAAAATATAGATGTTATTTATGCAAAGACTAAGAAGAGCCCAGATGTTTCAAGCATAAGACCTCTACAACGAACAAATTACGTCTAGAAGGAAAGAGACAATCTAGAAGGAAATAGACAATCAAGAATAACTATCCTAATAAACAAGACCAGCAAACCCAGCAGCTAAGGAACTTATGAATAGCGTGCTCTTTTGTTACTACATGACGGGCATTTGTACTTCTTGATGTGCTCAGCCCTTGCAGGAGTGATCTTAACACACTCGCCATGGAACCATCTTTTACACATGTCACAGAAGATCCAAAACGCTTCTCTATCTTCCCCACAAGCTGCACACAAGGCATCACCATGCTCATCTTCCTCTTCCTCCTCTTCCTCTTCTTCTTCTAGTCCCTCATCCTCGTCCTTTATTTGGGGCTTCTATGATTTAAGATTGCAAAGTTTCATGTCACAAGCCATCAAGTTTAATCACATAATTCAATATTTTCTAAGTTTCATACCACAAGTCATAAATTAAATCACACAAACTAGACGAGAGCATTTAAAGAGGTACTGACTGGTTAATTAAGACAACAAATAAGAATCTGTTGATTTGCTTGCAAAGCAAAAATTAGTTGCTACCATCATTTTCTGAACAATGGTTTAGTACGTGCTCAAGCAACAAAGCAATACTCAAAATACTCGTTCCAATTTTCAATTTGCACAAATTGTAGATTAGAAATTTCTTGAATCCATATTTGTGCATTTTTAGAAGGTTTGATGGTGCATTTTCAGAAGGTTTGATGGTGCCATAAGTTATTAGACCGAAGTCATGTACACAACACAAATATTTTTATAAATATAATATATGTCATGTATGTATGTATGCATATAGTACTAAAACTATCATACGCACACACACATGTATGCATGTATTCATGAATGTATGTGTGTACGTATACATGTACATGTACATATCTAGTGGGAAACAAAATTATCCAATGTAGGAACCTCAGGCAAAAAGAAAATATGAATATAAACAAATTTAAACTCCATGCCTTCCAGAATAATAAGAAGGGATAATTTCTTGTACCGCTTTTGAGTTGGACTTGGATTTGGTGCCACTTTTGTTCGTGACAGATAATTTTTCATTGAATTGCTTCTTTGCAGCCCCAGCCACAACTTCAAAAATTGTAGGAAGATCATTTATCATGTTGAATAGGCGCTTCCTGCGTCAAGATACCGTCAGAAAAGAAGCTAAAATGGTCAAATTTAAGCAAATACGCTCGAACAAATCTTCAGCAAGTTATAATTCCATCTCTTACAGAAAAAGCAGCCACTTTGACTTACCATGAGAAAAGAAACCTTACAGAAAATAATACTAAATGCATATTGTACGACCCAAATCCAGGTACTTTCTCATCTAGACATCCATTTAAACCCGCTGTTCAAAAGAACACCTCGCAAGACAATTTAACATCATCAACACATCGACTCTTTTTACTGAAATCCCAGGGTACATCAAAAGTCATTTTATTTTAAAGGATAAATAGGGATGGGAAAATTACCAGGAAGCTTAGGGTATCTTTGGAAAGGACTTAAGTACGCCTGGGAAAATCCTAGACACTTTGAAATCCATGGATTGGGAAATCCTAATGAAGAGTAAATATATAATTTTTATATGAGATTTTATAGGAGATATCAAATCAATGTTGAAAGGTAGATTATTGCAATATTATATTGTAAAATGATGTGTTAATGACTGAATATGTGAAACAGTTAGGTTGTTGTATTGGGAGATGAAAAAATAGAGCTGGTGGATGGGATTCTTAGGAAATGAAAAAGTAGAGAAATAATGAGTGGTAGGTGCATCAATAAAGTAGGATTATATTGGTTTCTAAAATTCCTTTTTCAAGCCGGAAATAAGCATGACTTGGGATTTTGAGATGCCAAATCCAAGCTGGGAAAACAAACATACCCTTAGCTATATGCTAAGTGACCAACAATCAATGAATTAAGCATATTCAAGGGACACTCGCATGAACATGAGGACATTGAGAAAAAAGGAAAATTGAAGGGAGGGGAGGTGGGAGAGAGAGCACAAATAGGTCTCCTAACCAGAGTGATTACACCTCCGAAGCGACATAGCAACCACAAAACAATTTTCTTTTTTCAGAATTCAGATCATATCTACATAATAGAGTGGGTTCTTTTATAGTACAGCCTCGCAGAAATTACAAAACAAGAGAATTCCAAATTTAAGGAAACAAGAATGAAAACAGAACAGAAGAAAGAATCCTAAAGTTGACGAATTCCAAATAAGCCTACCTGCCAGCTTTATCGAAACCAAATCTTGCAGCAAAGTAGAAAGCAACAGATATGAGCCATGCATCACTGTGGACAGCAACCAAAGCCAACCAGTCCTTCTCATGCATTCCATCTCTGGCAAAGTTAATACCTAAGGCGGGTTCCGGAAGCTCTGGAGGCACCTCCTCAGCAGGCAGATTAACTTCCCACTGCTCATCGGGAAATCCATAAAGGCATAGATTTTCCTTCTCTACAATTTTATCATGTTTAAGAAAGGATATGATCAGAGTTCAAATTCAAACGCCTTCACCTAGATGTATATCCTCAAAAGCCACAGATATGATTTGTAAACGAGCAACTAAGAGATGCACTGATCGGCTATTAATTAACAATATGAGTACTAGAATTAATACAAGGACAGCTCTTCTTATGAGTAATAGACAAACTGACTCTTAAAAATGCATTCAGTAATAGACAACTCATTGACTACATTAAACCTCCATTAGCAAGCTAAATATTTGCTAATAGTTACTAAAGCTATTCGCCATTCAAATAAATGTAATAATACGGCAAACGTTTGTTTGAGTAAACTTATTCCAACAGTTGGTTAGAAGTTGAAATTATCCATGTGCTAGTACAAGAGTAAGGAGACGAATTGAAGAGAACATATAATCAAAAGGGACAGTAACCATCATAAGGAAACATAAAAACGATGTGCTATTAAGCATAACTGCAACAAGAAGTTCCAAGAACCTTAGCCCATATATTGTGTCACCACAGCTTGAAGTTGGATACAACTAAGAGAGCAGAGGAGAGATGAAGTATTGTTGAAGTAAAACCAAGTCAAGGGAAGAAAACAGAGTAACTTTGTAAAGGGATGTTTAGTCAAATAAATGACAGTCGAAATTACTCTTCTATGTATATAATTTAAATTAATTACTCCTACATGCTATTGCATAACAACACGGTTATTGTGAAACCCTTGAGACCAACAACTACAATAAAATACTTAATTTTGCAATAGACCATATCTTATGATGTTTGAGTGCAATTTATACCATCATCTCCACGTAATTGAAAGAGAAATTTAAAATACATAACAACCGAAAGAACAAATACCCTAGAAATTCAAGCAGAACTAAGTGTAGTAAGCAATTGAATTGATCAAGTACACCAGAACTCACCGGGATCGCACCGTTTAAAAAGTTCTCCAACTTCTGGAAAGGGGAAAAACAAACCCCAAATTCAGTAAAAATCAAAGAAAAGAGAGAGAGAGAGAGAGAGAGCAATTTAACGTTCAAGATAGATAAATGACAAAATTTGGAGAGTAAATACAAGTACCGGTGGTGAGAGCTTTGATCAAGCCATTACGGCGGCCCTTGAAATCACGGAAAACCTCCTCCACCGAGCGAGGGTTAGCTCCGACATCCATAGATTCAATTGGGGTTTTAACAAGGAACGGATAGAGTTTTGAATGAATTTGACTTTTCTCCCACAACTACTACATTTTCTTCTTTCCTTTTTCTTTTTCTTTTTCTTTTTCTTTTAAGAAGAATGTTTTATTAATAAGTGACTGATCTGTTGTTGACTTGACACGAATTAACGCTCATTTGTTGATCACTTTCGCATTTTTATTTGATAATATATAACAAAAAAAGAAATGATTAAAATTTATTACAAAGAAAAATTTTGTGTTTTTTTGCAGTGTTATTCATTCCTTGTTTATTATTCCAGAAAATCAGTTTTTCCACTAATAAAAATACATTTTAATTTTTTCACGAATATTTTCCTCGTATCTTATTCCATAAAATTAGTTTTTTTTTTTTTTTTTTTATTTCATCCGTTTATTTAGCTTCTCTTGTCTATATAAAAACATTCATATAATTATAATAAATTTTGAATAGATCACACTGAATGATAATAATAAATAAAGTGAGCATACATAATCTAGAATCCGATATCATTGAACAGATTGAGAAACAAAAAGTTTCAAATCTAATATCACTTAATAGGATTGAGAAACAAATAAGCTTAAGGATTATTCTTATATAAAAGTATTTTATTAGTTTACGTACAAAACATCTTATATTAGAAAAAAAATAAAAATTAAGGATTATTCTAATATGACATATTTTATTAGTTTACCTACAAAATATCCTCTATTAGAAATAAATTTTAAGAAAGATATAGAAAATATAATTTTATTTTAGGATGAACTGAATCTTCATCGTCCATATGATGATCTCATTCATATAAATAGAGTTGGATTTGGATTTAGAATTTTAAAAGACATATATGACCTCAAATCTTTCAATTTTTTATCCAATAATCTCCTATATCCATAGGATGAGCTCATTAATACAAATAAAGTTGGATTTTGATTTAGATACTTAATAGACATAAAGAAAAATTAATGAACTAAATTAATAAAATACTTTATATAAGAATAATCATTTAGAAAATATATTCTTTTCTCAATCTTATTAAATTGTATTCCAATTTTGGATTGTATATCTTTGTTGTTTGTTTATTATTGTTAATCAGTATGATTTATTCCAAAATTTATTATAATTTAATATTAAGATTTTGGCAGAGCCATGAGAGAAGAAAAAAAACGAATGAAATTAAGTGTTTTCCGAAAAAAAATTGCCATAGTAAATTTTTTAATTTTTCTAGAAAGTAGAAATAAAATGGATAAAATAACTTATGGATAAAATAATTTTGGGAAAAAATATATTTTATAGTGGAAAAAAACTAAAAAAACTAATTTTGTAGAATAAGAGGTGAGGAAGGAATAAAAAATAAATGTAGCTATTTTTTTGGTGGAGTGTGTTAGCTGACAATATAAAAAAATAGCCCATGCATCCTGCAAACCACTGTACATATTACAAAAGTTATAATCTTCATAATTGTATCCGTAGACATAGTAGAAAACTGAAAACTGATTGATGTTTCTGAATAATTGTGATGTGGGTGGCGATTTTATAGGCAGATTAAGAAATAAAAAATCATATCTAAAAGATTTGGAATGATTTGTCAATTATGTAACAGATATATTCAATTGAACATTACATATTATTGTATACCAAAAGATTGATAAAACAGATTCAGTTTTTTGGTAAAATGTTGATTCTTATATTAATATACACATCATAATTATAATTCATATTCCTATAATTTTAAAATCACGTGTATTTCGAGTTTATGATCAAAATATATATTAGTTCAAATTTATATGTGAATTCGTTTGTGCAATAGATCAATATATAATATAATTTTTTCTGCAATAAATGAAATAATCAATTTAACCTTATATCATGATATTATGTATATGGGGTGGTTCTTCTTAAATATACTGCATATAGTAAACATTGTTGCCTGAGTTTTGTCAAAGTCATTTTATTGTAAACATATATTGTAATAACAGGAAGAAAAAAAAGAACAGCTGATACATAAACTGTTCTGTATAGAAGATAAAAATTGAATTCTACGACAATAAAATCAGAATTATTCTTCGATTTCGGTTGAACCTCGAATGAGTTGATTATCTCTAATAGCGGATTGGCTGTATTCATGTTATAAACAAAATGAAAAGTTTAGTACAATATATGAACAATAATATAGATAATCCACATAACATAAATTAAAAAAATCAAATTGTTTTGATGATTAAATATTACCGTAGAAAGATAATGGTAGATAGATTTGATTCTACAATTATCAAAGTTCTTTTCGCCAGTTCAGTGTTGCTGATTCTTTCTTATTCTGATTTGCAGGTAATCCTTTTGGAGCATCCATTGTGAAGTACCTATCAAAATTCACACTGAATGAAAGATGGATGAAGGAATATGAATAATAGAAATTCAAATCAACAAATGTGAATAGAAACAGTGGAAATAGTTTCGAAATAAAGCTATTGCAAAATGAATAAGAAATAGAAAATACCCGGCTGCAAACGTGATTCTCATTTATTGAAAACTTTACTTTGTGAATTTATAGGAGATTTATGTAATTGGATAAGTTTTTTTTTAAAAAATTCAAATTTCAAAATTTTAAAAAATATGTAACAAATTATGTTATAAATATATCAACGGATTTATTGTCACTGAATTTTAGATGTAAAAAAATAATTCGAAATTTTAATCACACTAATAAAGTCGGATTTTTCAAAATCCAAATTTCAAATTCACGTCTATTTAAAGTAACTAAAAAATGGGCGGAAAAATTTTCAACTCACTATTTCCGGATGACTTGGCTTATTATATATATATATATAGATGATCTATTCTAAAATTTAATATAATTTAATATTAAGATTTTGGGAGAGAGATGAGAGAAGAAAAAAAACGAATGAAATTAAGTATTTTCCGAAAAAAATCTGCCACAGTGAATTTTTTTATTTTTCTAGAGAGTAGAAATAAAACGAATAAAATAACTTATGGATAAAAATAATTTTTTTTGGGAAAAAAATATTTTATAGTGGAAAAAAAACTAAAAAAAAACTAATTTTGTGGAATAATAGGCGAGGAAGGAATAAAAAACATATGTAGCGTATTTGTAGACATAGTAGAAAACTGAAAACTAATTGATGTTTCTGAATAATTGTTACGTGGGTGGCGATTTTATAGGCAGATTAAGAAATCAGAAATCATATCTAAAAGATTTGGAATGATTTGTCAAATATTCAATTGAACATTACATATTATTGTATATCAAAAAATTGACAAAACAGATCCAGTTTTTGGTAAAATGATCATTGTTATATTAATATACACATCATAATTATAATTCATATTCCTATAATTTTAAAATCACGTGTATTTTGAGTTTTGATTTTGCTGATCATTTAAAATATATATTAGTTCAAATGTATGTGTGATTTCATTTGTGCAATAGATCAATATATTATATAATTTTTTCTGCAATAGATGAAATAATCAATTTAACCTTATATCATGATATTATGTATATGGGGTGTTTCTTCTTAAATATACTGCATATAGTAAACGTTGTTGCCTGAGTTTTGTCAACATCATTTTATTGTAAACATATATTGTAATAACAGGAAAAAAAAAAAAAGGAACGAAATTAGAATTTCAATTGAAGCTGATACATAAACTGTTTTGTATAGAAAATAAAAAATTGAATTCTACGACAATAAAATCAGACTTATTCTTCGATTTCGGTTGAACCTCGAATGAGTTGATTATCTCTAATATTTTCCCAATATTGTAAACATATTGGCTGTATTCATGTTATAAACAAAATGAAAAGTTAGCAAAATATATGAACAATAATATAGATAATCTACATAACAGAAATTAAAAAAATCAAATTTATTTTGATGATTAAATATTACCGTAGAAAACGATGATGGTAGATAGATTTGAATTCTACAATCATCAAAGTTCTTTTCGCCAGAATTAAGATTCAGTGTTGCTGATTTTTTCTTATTCTGATTTGCAGGTAGTTCTTTTGGAGCATACATTGTGAAGTACTATGAATGAAGGAATAGGAATAATAGAAATTCGAATCAACAAATGTGAATAGAAATAGTGAAAATAATTGAGAAATAAATGTGAATAGAAACAGTGGAAATAATTGAGAAATAAAGCTATTGCAAAATGAATAAGAAATAAAAAATACCTAGCTGCAAACATGATTTTCATTTACTGAAGACTTTGCGAATTTATAGGAGAATTTATGTAATTGGATAAGTTTTTTTTTTTTACATTCAAATTTCAAAATTTTAAAAAATATGTAACAAATTCTGTTATAAATATATCTACAGATTTATTGTTACTGAATTTTAGATGTAAAAAAATAATTCGAAATTTTAATCACACTAATAAAATCGGATTTTTCAAAATTCAAATTTCAAATTCACGTCTATTTAAAGTAACTAAAAAATGGGCGGGAAAATTTTCAACTTACTATTTTCGGATGACTTGGCTTATTATATATATATAGGTGGGTTTCCTTCTATTTAACTTGATTTAAAAAAAATATTAAATATTATTAGATTTTGAAAATTCAAATTTGAAATAAAATTGATTTTCCCCTCTTTTTTCCTCATATGTATGCTCTCTTTTCTCTTCTCTTATTACTTTCTCTCCATCTTTTTTCTCTCAATCTTGTAGAAGCTTATAGAAGCTTAAAACCTCAAAAAATTAGAACTGAAGATGAAACCATTCTAGTGAGAGAAGAAGGAACAAGATGAAGAGTAGAGAGATAAAGTCATTTTACTTAATGAATACCAAACGTCACAGCTTGTGCTTATAAAAGTGATTAGCTATAGTTGTAACTGCTTAGCAACTTAACAACTTATTTAACAACTTATAACATCCTAACTTATTTCTATTTTACAGAATAATAATAAAAAATATTAATATATCAACACCCCCCCTCAAGTAGGACTGCTATTAATACTTAGAAGTCCAAACTTGAATAACAAATATTGAAATTGAGTGGGTCCTAATATCTTTTTAAAGAAATCAGCTAGCTGTTGTTTAGAGTGAATGTGTTGTAAGTCGATGAATCCTTGTTTGTATTTGTCACGAACTATATGACAGTCTATCTCCAGATGCTTCGTTCATTCGTGGAATACTGGGTTGGCCGTGATATATATAGCAACTTGGTTGTCATAGAACATCTTTATTGGTGTTTCAAACTGGACTTTGAAATCTTGAAGTATATATGTCACCCATTGAAGTTCAGCTATAGTTGCGCTAAGCGATCTATATTCTGCTTCTGCTGATGATTTTGAAACTGTTGTCTGCTTCTTCTTTTTTCACGAAACAAGCGAACTGCCCAAAAAAATGCAGAATCTAGTTATGGATCTTCTTGTATCTTTACACGAGGCCCAGTCTGCATCACAATAAGCTCTTGGAATTAAACTATTAGGTGATGCATAAAATAATCCTAAATTAGGACACCCTTTCAAGTATTTGACAACATGTAAAGCAACATTCCAATGCTCTTTATGTGGTTGACTGACAAATTGGCTCAACTATTGTACAACATATGTTATATCTGGTCTTGTAAAGGCTAGATATAACAGTCGACCAATTAACTTCCTGTACTTCTCAGGTTCATCCATAAGTTCGCCTTGTGATGAACTTAAGGTGAGACCTGTTGGAAGAGGTACAGAAGCAGGCTTGTAGCCTGTCAATCCTGTATCATGTAATATATCTAAAATATATTTTCTTTGACACAAGTATGAGCCTCTTTCACTTCTAGCAATTTCTATTCCCAAAAAATATTGTGCAAAACCCAAGTCTTTGATAGTAAATAAATGATGCAAATATGCTTTTAAATTGTTTATTAAAGAACTAGTTGAACCAGTAATTAACACATCATCAACATAAACTAGAAGTGCAAGAAAATCACCATTCTTGTTATATATAAAAAGGCAATGGTCATAAGCAGACTGATTAAAACCATATTCAATTAGTTTTTGTGTGAATTCACAGTTCCACCTTCTTGAGGCTTGTTTTAAACCATACAAACTTCTTTCTAACTTACATACTTGTCCTGGTTTTGCTTTATTATAACCTTGTGGGGGCTTCATATAACTTCTTTATCAATAAAGCCATGTAAAAAAGCATTATTTATGTCAAGTTGAGAAATCTCCAGTTTTTATTAGTAGCTATAGCAATCAAGATCCTAACAGTGACCATTTTTGCTACAGGGCTAAAACTTTCAGTGTAATCTTCACCATATACTTGGGTATAGCCTTTAGCTACTAACCTAGCTTTATATCTTTTAATAGTTCCATCTGGATTAAGCTTGACTTTATAAACGCATTTACTTCCAATTGTGTTTTTGCCTTTAGGTAAATCTGTTAATATCCATGTATTATTTCTCTCTAAGGCATCCAATTCTTTTTCCATAGCCAAAACCCATTCTTTATCTTGACAAGCTTGTTTATAACTAGCAGGTTCTTTGATCTCAGAAACATGAGCAATAAACTCCATGTATTCATCATTGAACATAGTAGGCCTTACATAGGGGTAAGACAATAAAGGATAAGGTTTACCTGGACCAACAGTCGGTTTAGGAAATGATAATGACTCACCAATTACTTGATTGCATGTGAAATCTTGTAAATAGGCAGGTGTTTTTTTTTTTTTTTTGTCTCTTACCTCTGCCCAACTCAATTACCTCCTCTGATGACTCTGAAATATAATTCTCTCTTGGAACCAAATTAGTAAAAGATGGTAAAACAGATAATGAATCATTTGAAGTTTCATTGAGTTTATAATAAGGAAATATGTTATCAAAAATTTTTACATCTCTAGACACCATCATATTGTCAGTTTCTATATCATACAATAAGTAACCCTTTTTTCCACTAACAAGTCCTAAAAACACACATTTATGTGATCTAGTAGTAAACTTAGTTTTATTTGGCAAAGTATTGACAGCATATGCTAAACAACCAAAAGGATGCAACGATATGTAATCTGGTTCTTTTGAATAAAGAACATAATGTGGTGTTTTCCAAGCAAGAACATATGTAGGCAATCTGTTTATAATATGTGCTGCCATTAACACAGAATAAGACCAGAAATGTAAAGGCATATGAGAGTGAAACATAATAGTTCTTGCAACCTCTAACAAATGTCTATGCTTGCTCTCAACAATACCATTTTGTTGAGGAGTATATGCACAAGTTGTTTGATGTATTATACCAAATGAAGAAAAAATAGATTTGCATTCCATTCCAATAAATTAAAGCCCATTATCAGTCCTAATAATTTTAACAGCTTTGTCAAATTGAGTTTTGACCATAACAACAAAATCTTTTATTAGTTTTGAAACTTGAGCTTTACTACTCATTAGAAAAACCCATGTACACCTACTAAAGTCATCTACAATAGTAAAAAAATACGGTGTATTTGTTATGCAAGGCTCTCTACAAGGGCCCCATATGTCCACATGTATTAACTGAAACACATCTATGGTCTGTATTGAACTAGAGGCAAAGTTCAGCCTATGTTGTGTTCCTTTGAAACAAGAATCACAATGTCTAAGCAAATCTATATCAGACTTATTACATAGTTTGTTCAAAAAAGGAATATGAGACAAGGTAACAGGGGAAGCATGACCTAGAGTTTGATGCCAGAATTGCAAAGTTTTACAGGATGTAAAAGTACTACATACAGGGAAATCTGTAATAGAACTTTTATTTAAACAAGAACTGAAATCAGTATGCAAAATGTATAGATTTCCTAGCAAGCAACCTTTATTGATCAAATCTTTACTCCTCTGGTCCTGTATAAGACAAACAGAATCAAAAAAAACAACTTGAAACTGATTAGACTTAGTAAGTTGTGATATAGAAAGTAAATTGTAATTAAAAGAAGGCATATATAAAACATCTTCTAACACAATTTTATCATTGATATGTATTTTTCCAGAATGTGTTATTATCTTGACAGAACCATCAAGTAGCACAATATTAACAGGACTAAGCAATAAGGAAATAGATGAAAAACATTGAATATTGGAATACATATGCTTGCTGGCACCTGTGTCCAATATCCAAGATGTTCTTGGTATTTATTTTAAGACAGATAAAGCAAACTCATTACTAATTATACCTGCAAATGTGACTGCATGAGCAAATTCAGCCTGTGAATCAACAGGAGCATTCTTTGAAGCAAAGAATTCAGCAATTTTCTGCTGAAAAAGAGCAGAAATATCAACAGATTTGAGATCATTAACAGGAACATCAGTTTTATCAACAGTGACATTAGCAGCTGAATAACCCTTTTGATCTTGCAACTTTTTATACCAATCTGGAACCCCACGCTGAAATTAGTCAGCTACCTCATGCCTCATACCACCACAATATGTACATTTAAGCTTGGCCCTGTCCTCTCTACTTTTTTTTAACTACACCCCTACCTCTACCAAAAGAATTCTGCAGATTCCCTTTATAATTTCCTTTATTATTTCCAAGATTTCTAACCAACATAGCAGCATGATCCACATTTTCAGGAAATACATTATGCAGAGAACGTTGTTTTTCCACAGTAACAATCATAGAGTATGCTTTGTTAACAATTGGCAATGGTTCATTTAAACCCATTAAAACCCATTAAAAACTGTATGAGTTTGGTTTGTAAATCCAGTGAAAGAACCATCTTACCAACATCACAAGTACAAACAGGTAAAGGGCAGTAATTAGAAAATTGATCCCACAATTTCTTTAGTTTTGTGAAATAAATCTGAACTGAATCATTGCCCTGAGAAATAATTGAAATTTCCTGCTGTAATTGATATAATAACGGTCCATTACTTTCCCCAAACCGTTGTCCTATTTCAGCCCATAATTCTTTAGCAGAATTAGCATACACAAATGCATCAACAATGTCTTTTGAAATGCTATTCAAAATCCATGAAATTACCATACAGTCAGCCCGTTTCCAAATAGCATATTCAGCAGTAGTAGTATCAGTAGGTTCAATAATCGTGCCATCAACAAACCCTAGTTTCGACTTAGACCCTAAGGCTAACAACATAGACTTCGTCCATGAATTAAAGTTGGTACCAGTAAGTAAATGGGTGACCAAAACCATACCAGGGTTGTCCGAGTTGGACAAAAATACTTGGATTGTCAAGCGATGGCTGAACGACCGGAGGAACCACTGGATCTGGCAGAGCCAGAACATTTTCAGGCGGCACTGGTGCATGTCTAACCATTATAGCAGCGGAGACAGTAGATCTATCCGACGAGATCTCAGAGAAAAAAAAACAAATAAAAAAAAATAAGATCTCCTTCTAAAGAAACGAAGGAAACCTACAATCGAAGATAAAACCGCTTCAAATCGGCGATAAAACAGACTGATCCGTAAAAAAGAATCGCTAAAGAAAGCGAAGAAGAGACGAAGAAAACCGAACGATTTCGAAACGAGAAACAACACCCAAAAGATCGTCTCAAAATTAATCAGGATCGAGTACCAGTAACTGATACCATGTAGAAGCTTATAGAAGCTTAAAACCTCACAAAATTAGAATTGAAGATGAAACCATTCTAGTGAGAGAAGAAGGAACAAGATGAAGAGTAGAGAGATAAAGTCATTTTACTTAATGAATACCAAACGTCACAGCTTGTGCTTATAAAAGTGATTAGCTGTAGTTGTAACTGCTTAACAACTTAACAGCTTATTTAACAACTTATAACATCCTAACTTATTTCTATTTTACAGAATAATAATAAAAACTATTAATATATCAACAACTCTCTCAATTCTCCATTTCTTCTTCTTTTCTTTCATAGCATACTTTATTTTGATATTCAATCTATAAACATTATGTTTTTTTAAGATTTGAAGTTGTTATTATATTAGTTTTCTTTCCTATTATTCAAGTTGTGCAAATAATATGGTAGATTTGTATTAAAAACAACATGGTTGTTTTGTGTTTAAACAATCGGGTTGTTTAAAACACTGGTGTTGTTTTTTAATCAAATAACCTAGTTGTTTAAACAACTCGGTAGTTATTTAAACAACTAGGTTGTTTAATATGTCAAAACATAAGTTGTTTAAATTAGAGGCTATTTTTTATTGTTTTGAATAAGTAAAATCATTCTTGATAAGTCATACTTTGACTAGGCCATTTATGAAAATACTCCTTCTTGTAATCTACATAGTGACTCATTTCTTGACATGGGTCGACTGATCTACTTGTGGATCCACAATTATTCATATTCATTAGTGTTTTTATTTAGGTCAATTGTGATTTGTGATCCACCGATTGACCAAATATTCAGACTGAAAAAAATTTAATCGGTAAATTATTTTAATTATTTTTTAAACAGAGAATAAATTTCATTTTCTAATGTTGGAAACAGCTATTCCTAATTGACAAGAAAGAGGGTGGGGAGTCCCACACAATTTGAGACAAATTACAAGACTTTGCAAATCGAGCTAAACTATGAGCTACGAAATTCTCATCATGGTTAATCCAAAAAAAGTTTAGATCAAACAAATTGGAAAGCATGCTTTGAATATTAAGTTTGAGAGGCAAACATACAGCAGAACATTCCATTCCCTCCAATGGGGAGAAGCAACACTCGAGTCCCCCAAAATTGCGAAATCGTGTTCTCCCAAGTTCATTACCCATCGAAGTACTTCCCTTAGGGTCAGGAATTCAGCATACTCGCTATCCGAAACCCCCTTTATCAAATGCGCCTGCTTGGATGAAAGCACCCTCACTTGTACGAATATAAACACTGACATAACAAGAGTGATGTGGTACTAAAACACCTCCGTCGAAGAAGACATGAAATCTAGCAGATGAAGGGGGCTGAATCCATAAGTTGCTAAGAGCAGCACTACTTAATTTCGAGTTTCCAGTAGCATCAATAAAAGCCTGCAAAGCACGACCAGCTCAGCTAATAATGACAACAGCTACTACAAGGGTACCTTAAAAAGAGCTCTATTTCTTATGCTGCCATATAGGACTCACAATCATAGCAAAATATGCTACTAGATGATGTTGATCCAAAAAGAAGACGTCCTGAAACCAAAGATGATAAGAATCTTGTTGTAACAATAGAAAGTCCCGCAAACCTACCATCTTCCACGCTGACACAACAATTGGGCAGTCGAAGAAAAAGATGTACCGAAGAATAATCACTGCCTCCGCATAAATGATATTTCGGGTCAATAGGGAGATTTCGATGGTCAAGATTTTCATATGAAGGCAGAGAATTGGAGCAACACCTCCACAGGAAGTGCAAAACTCTAGGTGGTAACTTAAGGTGCCAGAGTTTCTTCCACACCAGGTTGGGGTCGGAGCTCGAAGATGGAGCAACTGTACCGACACTTAGAGAGTCTGTAGAATAGATAAAATTTTAGGCCGTTTTAACCGAAAATGCCATACCCATTTTTCCGTAGCATGGTGGTTTCTAATCGAAATGGATAGGATAAGCTCTGCTTCATGTGGGAGGAAGGCAAATTGGATTAGATTACTGTCCCAGTAACCCGATTGATCCAGAAGAGCAGCAACAAGAGCACTAGAGGGAAGCATATACAAGGGAGATTACACCTGAAAGTGGAGGGGAAGACAGCCACCGATCTTGCCAAATCCGAGTATTTAACCCCAACAGATAAGTCGACGAGACCTAAGAGAGATAACTCTCATACCTGCATGATTCTGTTGGAAACATCCAACGTATTGGGTCAACACATGTCAAGTTTTATGTTATAGTTGTCTTATAGTAGCCCAAGTAAAGTGGTCTACTAAGGATTTAAGTTATGAACCTTAATGGTATTAAACAATCACGGGCTTTATGTAGATACCATAAGGGATTTTTAATTTATTAAGGGACCAAATTAAAAATAACGGAAACTTATTATTATAAGTTAGGGTTATTGTCCCCAAACGTCAGGTAATGTATCCCATGTTATGTACTCTCTCTGCAGAAGGTAATTGGAGGTGAAACTGATCGTTTGGAAGACCATACTAATTTTCGTATAAGATCATAATTAGGCACGCTTCCGTTTTCTAGATTACTGTTCATTCTATCTCGGATTATCATCCACTACTACAAAAAAGTTAAAAGACTACGATCAATAACCATAGTTAAAGGGGTACTACAACCGAGGTAGTAGATGGCGTAGTGGTAGACCTACCGCCAATAACTACAGTTAATGAACCGTAGTAATTAAGAATAAAGACTATAGTTAATAACCGTTGTCGTAATTGTAACATCTACGACTATGGTATGTATAACCATGGTTGGTGATTTTCTTCGACTACAGTCTGAACTGTAGTAATTCACAATAAAGACTACGGTCGATAACCATTGTCGTAATTGAGGATAAAGACCACGGCTGAGACCGTGGTCGTAGATTTATAATCTATGACTATGATACGTATGACCGGGGTTGATGACATATAATTCAAATTAATATACGTTTAAATGTACAATAATGCCACACTTTCATTATCAATATAACTAAAAAAATAATTTTACATTAAATATAAATTCTTTCAAATATCTCAAAACAATGACAATCACCATTACAACATCCCTACCACTAGATCTAAAGTGTTATTTATAAAAATACATATAAAAAACTAGTACTGAAATTACAAAAATAGCCAAACATCTAGGTCGACCATCAATGATCACCTTATCAAAGTTTCAATCGTCACCAACTTTTTCATCAATCCTACAAAAAATTGCAAAAATAAATTGAGGCCATATTAATTATTGAAACAACTAAGTAGAGAATAAGGAAAACAATATTCTCATCAAAATAATCAGTAAACAAGTATATTTAATGATCAAGTACAATTAATGATCCAAAAATGTTAATGATCACATACATTTAAAATAGCATGATCCAGAAGCTATACAATAGAAAATATCAACGATCACTTACATTTAAAGGTAGCAAGATCCAGAACTAAACAGTAAAAAATTGTAAAAGATAACTTTCTAAATGTCTAATTACACGATGCTCTTGAATTTCACCTCCAAGAGTTTTGTTGGGGAGCAGGGGAGTTCAATTCCAAATATATATGAAATCAATTGAGAACAAATCATTAAATATAAAAGAGGGAATGTAAGACGACTTCAACAATTAATTGTAAGAACTGTTTAACCAAATTGAGTCTTCTTATATAGCATTTCAAGAAGGTAAGAATAATGAGAATATAATTATTACATAAGCTACATATATTCAACGCATACAACAATCAAAGAACTGTAAGCACTACGTTGATAAAAGAAATATGCAACATGCAGGGAAATTTGACAGAAAACAGAGCTTCGAAAAAGGAATATTATGAGCTTGAGTCAAAAGATGTGATATTTTCCCCTGTTAGGTTGTCCACTATTGCCTATTAGTAGTAAAAATTCTGAAAAAACTATTCATATATAGAATTACAAACAAAAAGGTAGTCCAAACATATCAAAGGAAGTTTTCAAGTCTCACCTCACTGCAAAAACCAACAAGAGAGATAGATCTCTAGATATTCTTTATTTCAAGCCTCATTGCAAAAAGAAGTGTGTCCGTTCGCCTCCTGACCACTAAGCCCTAATGAGTACCTACATAGTGGTCCTTTTGGATAAAAAAATATTAGGCACTGAATAGCCAGCCAGAAAGTACACACATATTTAAAAAAAAATAACATAGTGAGAGAAACATACATCTGGGTCTTTTGCTTCTCTTTTGAAGGCAGAATTCGATCAACAAATCCATTTGGAGCTCTATGACCTCCAATAGATTGCTGACCAACGCATGTTATCATCTGAGAAATATTAATAGGGCATCATTTGGAACCACATTGCGATATAATACTATTTCTCCAAAGTAAATTCTTCATACATACCTAACAAAACAATTTGAAAAAATGATTCATTACATCAGTTGATTCCGACTGAAGTACAAAATATCTTGTAAACATTTTTTAATAAAGATTGTGATGAGCAGATTTAGTTACAAGTGATAGCAGTCTTTTCCAAACACACATGCACACGGATAAATAACCAAATGGAATGGCAATAAAAAGGTGCTAAAATTAGCAATGGGAATGGAGTGGGTTCAAACCCCAGCTCACATGAAACCCGCCTCGGTTAAACCCGGTCAAAAGGGTTTGAAGCAGGTAAAAGGTTTTGCTAAACCCGCCCTTAACCTGGCCCATATATATTAAATTTATAAATAATTTATAATTTTATAAATACATAACCCCATAAACAAGCTATTTAAAATAGTCTGCGTCCCCTCCCTCCTTTTAATATTAATTATTTTTAGGATATTTTGTACAATGTATGATATATTATTTGTTTATGTGTCCCTTATGTGTGCTATTTTTTTGTTATTCGGCTCTCCCGTGTCTGCATTTATAAATTAAGTTGTATATTTGATAATTAATTTATGACTCATCTTTAA
This sequence comes from Ajuga chamaepitys, assembly GCA_958295605.1. Classification (NCBI taxonomy): domain Eukaryota; kingdom Viridiplantae; phylum Streptophyta; class Magnoliopsida; order Lamiales; family Lamiaceae; genus Ajuga; species Ajuga chamaepitys. The sequence goes on from OY282504.1 coordinate 31,308,354, forward strand.
AATATTTAATATTAATTTAATTTCGTTGCACTTCAGGGCGGGTTATGGGTTTAGAAAAACCTGCCGCATCCCCTTCCCGTTGCCATCCCTAGTCAAAATAATTACAATTTTTTTCTCTCAATTCTAAGATAAGTTCACAACAATAAGTGAAAGAGAAATTACAATCTAAAAGGAAATTTCAATTGTAGTCGAGCAAAAATTCTAAATTCATTTATAAGATGCCACAAGGAAAAAACTCAACACTATGAGATGAAAAAACTATTATTTTACATAGTCCATGACTCTAGAAGATGTCGAGATCTTTTCCTAACACAATGTCATAGTATAAGCCAAAACGTGTTCAAAATTCAAAGACCAGGAATAGAATTCTTAATTTCTTATTGCCTCACATTTGCCATTTACTATTTAGAATCCATCAGAAAGCATGTTGAGAATAACACTGGACAATGCCATCCTATGTCAAACAATTGGTTGCTAAAGTAATAATATGATTATGCAGAATATGAAAATATCCAACACAGTAAAAGCTTAAATATATACTTACTACATTAATTCTTTATCTTAATCTATCTCAATAATAAACATATAAATTATGAAAACCACATAAACCAAGACATAACATATAGTAAAGCTATACGTTTTATGCTTCATCATCTGTAACTGTCTCAACTATAAATATATATCCTTGTTAAATTACTAAACTACTCTACCTTCTTTCCTAGTTCGTGAAACTACAATATATAAGTTCCTGGAACAAATTAAGTAAGTGAGATTAAACTTTATAACGCAACATAGGCACATTGAATGAGCCAGGAGTACCAAAGGCAGAGGATGCATAAACATGAATGAATTTCAACAAGCAAACATGGCTAACCTGTACAATCATAGTAGTTCCTGGATTCTCTCCGTCTTATAATAAGAGTCGTGTTTCAATATGTACAATTATTTATTTTTAGTCAATTTGATGATATTCTTAAAAAACCATTAATATAAACTCACATGATTTAACTTATTCAATCATACCTATGTGGAATATTTTTTTTACGTGAAGTAGTAAAACGAAGATAGAAATCTTATTTTGGAATAAGAAATTCTTTTAGGAGTATTCATTCCAACTAACAGTCAGTATGGGTCATGCTGCAGCTTCATGCTACGCATATTGAAAAAATACCCAACCGACAAGAGGATTAACAAACAAAACAAAAGCAAGAAAATTATTCCAAATCATTTAAGTTTTTGCCACACAACTAATCAGGATGGAAATTATGCGTTTATTCACCAAAAGATGGCGTTATTTGAATCATAGTAGATGCATCTTCGATAAATAAAAAAGCCATTAGGCTTGCCTACACTATTAGTTTTGGACTAATTCTTATCTACCCAGTCAGGTAGTATTAGATTGGGGAGTCCACTATTTATTTGGTGGTAAAGCCCAAGTAATTTTCATATATCCCCCGTAATCAACAGTAAATTATGGGTAATATCCGGAGGATAGATAAGAATGTCCCCTAAAAATCTTATGACTAGCTAAAATTGGAATTGAAATTCCTTTCAAAACAATATAGGAATTGATGGATAGTGTAATTTTGAGCAAGACAACAATATTTTGTTATTTTACCTTTTACGGTTATCCTAACTGGAAAATATATGTATTAAAAAGTGACCAGTGATACTGTAAATCAGGCAATAAGCAGCAAAAGCTCTCTTGAGAGCAACATAAGAAGGGCAACACTTGCAGATGCCGAATTGACAGCCGAAAGTATCCAAAGTTGCCTTCAGAATAACTAAAACCAAAGATTAAGTAATCGCTGAACTAACAAAAGAAATAAAATAATCAGCTAAATTTCAGGTTCATCAAACCACCTATTCTTGTGACACTCAGTATTGTAAATTAGCATAATACAACATCACATAAGCCAACAAAGAAGTTAATCCAAAACGAAAGAGAAAAAGAGGCACATAAACATGGATAAACATGGATAGTAAATGGACTGCAATTGCAGAAAATAGAAGTGTTTGGCACTGTTATGGAATAACAACTATTATTTTCTCTATTTCTTTGCAGAATCCTATGTCTAGTAAATGATCAGCTTCATCAAGGACCCATACTTCAACTCCCATCGAATTACGAGTAGCAAATCCAGATGTATATAGCTTATGCAATTGAGCATTCTTCTCTCCCTCTCTTCCCTCCTCTCTCTAAGTTTCAGATTTTTTGCTGGTAAAAGACTCATAATATACTAGCACAGTGTTTCTCAGATTTCCTCTATATATATTATGCACAAGAATCTCATTATGGATTTCGTCCTCTCAAAATTTATAAACCTCACCTAATATTAGAAATCCTAATATCAGAAGGCAAAAAAGGGGAAAAAAAAAAAAAAAAAAAAACCACCCTAGAAAAGAAGAAAAACAAAACAATGAACACCAAGCTATTTGAGCAGGCAATCTGCCAAGTAAACTCCCGAACCCGGCTTTGCCCAGGTCAATATAATCTTCCTCAGATACTGAATTTAATTTGCAAGCCTCTAGCAACAAATGGTGCAGATCGAGTAATCTGTGATGTTCTTTTAGCACCTAAAATCCAAAATAACAATATTTTAAGTTGTTATATAGAAGAACCAATATCCAAAATTTAGTTATTTATTTATTTTGGAAAAAAGAAAGTGAGAGATATACAAGGTAAATGGTGACTTCCAAAGACTATCTAAAATTGCTAACTTATAGAAATTGATAAAATATGTACCTTCTAGAAAGCTAATACAAGATTTTTATAGAACTTTTTCTATGTTGACCTTTTAAAACTTTGACATTGACCAAATATTGGATTTCAAAGGTGCTATTACATCAACTTAACCTGTAGATTCAACTTGTAAATCATATTTAAATTTATTTGATATACACAAAGACAACATGTGAGTTTGACTAGAGACGACAATATAGCAACTTCCTATAATCAGTTTATGCATAACCAATAATCATAATTTTGAAAATAGTCCACATAAATAAATCCTCCAAGAAGCAAGTTTCAAAATTAGGACAAAGTGAAAATAATTAATATACCTAAAGTTTGGAAGCAGCAGCCAGTGGAGAGCAGCGACAAGCGCCGCCGTGCCGTTGAGTAGCAGCGACAAGCGTTGTCGCGCCGTTGAGGAGCAACGAGCAACTATGAGCGCCGACACGCCTTTGAGGAGTAGCAGCAGCACGAGACTATAGTGGAGAACACCAACATGTGTCAACGAGGGAGGGGGCGATGTACGAGCGACGTGGGAACTAGGAGAGGCCAATCTGTTATTTTGGGAGTTGGAAAAAAATGAGAGATTTACTTAGAACATGATTTAATAAATGTTGAAACATAGGGATTAAATGTGTTGAGAAGATTATTAAACGTTTTTCTTTTAGAAACAAAAGATTATTAAACTAGTGTAATATATGAAACGCGCTTATTTTGTAAAATAAAAATTAATGAAAAGGGAAAGTACCACAACACTCCAACAACATTAAATTTAAATGTTGTTATTCACTGCATATGAAAAAAAAAGAAAAAAGAAAAAAAGGATGATGATGATAGACTACGCCAAAATAACAACGGAAGAAATAGCCATAGACTTTCAGCGCCAAAATGGAAATTCACAACACTGCAATAACAACAAAGAGCTAAAACTGTTGTCTCTGAGCGAAAAAATTCGCACAAAGACTACGACTCAGACTATGACAACGGTTGGTTAGAATACGACAAGGGCTTTTACCAAAAACCATTGTCATTGTGGTTTTGTCTATGAACATTTTCGTAGTAGTGATCATAGATGGTAATTAATCTAGTGATTGATGAGCATGTTATTTGGTCTAATTACGGTTTGTTGATTAGCATGTTGATTAATCTAGTGATTGATGAGCACCTCTTCTATCCAAAAGAGTTCCGAATCTATATCTAGGTGGTAGTGTGCAAGGCCATGAGCTACTTAATTGGCACTTCTAGTTACATGATAGAAAGAATTACAGTCCAAAAAATTACACATGGCCATTATATCATCGCAAATAAGCTCAGCTAGAGGGTCCAAAGCCGCTTTCTTCTTCAAACCGTCGACTAGAGGCTTACAGTCCGACTCTACACAGAAGTTTTGGATTCCACTTTCAATAGTAGACTGGATAGCGAAAAACATGGCCATACCTTCAAGCGTTGTCACACTCCCGTGACATCTTGTTATCTTTGCCCCTGCCAGTAAAACCTCTCCACCACTATCACGCACAATGACCCGAATCCCACCTTTCCATTGTAAAACATGCCACATCACAATTTAACTTGAAAGTATTCGGCGAAGGTGCACTCCAAGCTTGTCTCTTATGATCATTTAAATGTTGTGGGATATGTTCATCGGGTTTTATTTCGATAAACTTGTGTTGGGTTTTTTGAAGGATTTATGCCCAATCGAAAGGATGTTTATTGAAATAGAAACTGTTACGATGATACCAAATATTCCATGCGAGAATGAAAATCATACTTAGTCTATCACTTCCCATACTCCCCATGCACATCCATAAGTAATTTTGAAAAGCCTACACTCAAGTTCTCGATATCATATCTTACCGGACTGATCTTCTATAGGTTTTTTGTTTTTGTGCAGCGGAACATTAAGTGCGCCAGTGACTCTATTTCCTCTCCACAAAGGACGCAAACTGGGTCGTCGTCCCAAGCCCGCCTTGGTAGATTCTCTTTTGTGGGTAATGCATCGTGACAAGCTCTCCATAGAAACGTCCGCATCTTCGGAATTACATTAATCTGCCACAGCTTCTTCCATTCTTTACAGGTTGCTGTTGCTGATGCCATTTGTTGCTATACCGTCGAGAAATTGTCAAGTGCCAGGCGGTATGCACTTCGAACCGTAAATTTTCCATGTGAAGTCAGCCACCAATAACGAGCATCGGCTGGACGTCGGAAACGTAGTGGAATTTTGAGAATGTCCGAGCTTCGGGGCCTGAAAAAATTTGTTTCACCAAGTTCACATGCCACCTGTAATTATCAACTGAAAGCAAACAAGATACAGTAGCATCAGTGTCTTCAAAGAAAATATTAGAATGTGGTTTTCGGGGTCCATCTGCTCCAATCCAATTATCCTCCATAATTCAGATTTTTCTCCCATCACTCACCTTCCAACTTGTCCCAATCTCCACAAGCTCCTTCAAGGCAAAAATACTCCTCCAAATGAAACTAGGTTGGTATTCTACCCGACTATCTCCTATCTCACATCGTGGGAAATATTTTACCTTAAGAACTCTATGTGCCAAAGAGGAAGTATTGTCTTCGAGTCTCCAGAATTGTTTAGTGAGCATTGCTAAATTAAAAAAATGAAACTCTCGAAAGCCCATCCCGCCTTTCTCTTTTGGTGTTGAGAGGATCCCCCAATTCTGTCACACCCACTCTTATAGAATTACTTTATACCAATTTTAACATTACAAAACCTGTATTATTTTTTATTTTTTTTCAAAGTCAACAATCTAAAGCACTTCTTCATCACCAAAATCTTATCTACATATATTCACATAAGTTCAGATCGAGTACAAAAGCATCACACTTCATTCATCACCATATTAGAGTTCCTTAACTTGAACATGTCCAAAAAGGATAGTTATAACGGTAGCAAAATATAGTGAGTCCACGGTTTAGCCCCACGGGTTGTCATTCATATACACGAGGCCCCAATACTTGCAGAAGCTTCAACCGCATGCCAGATTAGTCATCGAGCTCATGCGTAGTCAAATTCACCTACAATGCAAGAACTACGTGAGCTAAAGCTCAGTAAGTAGAAATCATGCATGACAAATGCGTGAATGATGAGATGCAATTTACAAAACCATTTCATTCAACTCTTTTCTGAAAAGAAAGCTTTTCAGTTGGAGTTGGCTCCCTTCACTGGCACAACCTCACCGGAATATCACTCATTGGCCATACTCTTGACTACCAAGGGTCCCTCCTCCCCCCTTATAGTCCACCCGAGATATCAGTGATGGTTGGTACGACCAAGCGGCTATCCTCCCGAGACTACTAGGGGTCCACCTCTTACCTGCCCCCGCAGTCCACCGGAAAGTCTACCTCTTCCCGTACCCCTCATCATAAAGGTTCTGAAGTAGGAACCTCTCCGCGTGCTCGCCTGTCACCGGAAGCATCCCGAGAGATACCATATATAATATATAACTCTCAATGTGCCAGTGGTGACCAACCCTAAAATATTTTTAATTTATGAAATTATGCTATTTTGACTTCTTTCATGTACACATGCAAATTCTTACTGATGCTAATGCTAATGATTGATATGCTCATAAATAAAAACATGTTCACTTTCATCAGCGGAACAAACAAATTATACAAAGATAAGCAGTTGTGCATGTCACAATCAATTATCACAAATACTATGTTCAAGCATTGTAGTTAACGATGGATTTCTACTTACCTCTACTCCAGAGTACCTTTTGAAACTTCCTATCCCACAGTGGTAATCAATCTATGACAATTAACTCAAATCAATGCACAAATTATCAAATTCTAGATCGTTACGTACTTTTAGTCTGATAGTTCCAACTTCATCGCATTTTGGTAATAAGGCTCTAACTTTTTCCACGAAATTGATATTTATATGCTTCAAATTGGGTTATAAAGCTAACACATCAGGCCACAACTTTCATGTTTTGTACTCTGTCAAATTCAGCTTTCTAAAATGTCATAATCAACAAATTAGTTGACACTTATTTTAAAATCTGGACAGATTTAAACCCTACTACCTTAACCTTTTAAAACATCATTATAATATTAAGGGATAATTACAAAATGGTCGCCAAACTATTAGCACTTTTTCACTTCGGCATATAAACTATTAACATTGACTAAACAGCCGCCAACCTATTTGAATATTACTACTCGAAAGCTGCCGGCCAGAATACCGCCCAAATTCTGTCTCGAAAGGTGGTTTTGCAAAATCGGGTGTGCAATGAATTTGGGCGGTATTATGGCCGGCAGCTTTCGAGTAGTAATATTTGAATAGGTTGGCGGCAGTTTAGCCAATGTTAATAGTTTATATGCCGAAATGAAAAAGTGCTAATAGTTCGGCGGTCATTTTGTAATTATCCTTAATATTAAATTGGACATCACAATCTGAATTTTAACCTCAAATTTGAATATATGAATGTGTATAATAACCTGACAACTAAATAAATTGGTAAACATTTCATTCCTAATAATAAAATATATTAAATCCTAAGTTGGAGATTACTAATTACTTCCACTTAATAAATGTTTTGCTCTGAAAGATAAAACACACATGTTCTCAACTAAACAATCTATATGCATATAAAACCATATTTCCATTTCTAAATAATTGAGAATGGTTTTGGTGAAGTTACCTGTTATCTCGTTTCTCCGTTTTTGCGCCCCTTTTTCTTCTTTTTTTGTCTTCGCCTTCTTGTAGTCATGATATCTTAGGTATTAAGTTATAAAGATAGAGATATATTCATTCACTTCCGCCGACTTAATTTGGCGGCTATTTAATAATCTTCTATTTTTTTTTTCATTTAATTATTGTTATTATTGTTGTTGTTGTTGTTGTTGTTGTTGTTGTTGTTGTTGTCTCGTCAATAGTTTACTACACACTTCTAATTGTCCCACATATTACTTAGTGAATTTCACATTTTAAACTTGTCTCATAATCTTACGTTATTTAGACTCTCCCAATAGAGTAGACTAAGGGGTTCTCGACCACCAAAATAAACATTCCAAAATCCAATCGTGAAGTACATGAAAAATAAAATATAGATTGCAATATTTATAAAAATGTAAATAGTGCATGAAAAGAATGAAATGCAAGAATTATATTAGCCAGTGAGTCGGTATCCCTAAATATTTACTATGTTTTTCTACCTGCCGAACTCCCAATCTATTATACAGTTCAATTCTCCGCTCTTCACTTACATTCCCTCCACTACTCATCTCCGATTTTTCTAGATTTATTTTTTTCCCCGACACCTCTTCATAAATCTTAAGTATTTCCCCAAATTTATCCACTTCTTGTTCCGTTGCGAGAAAAAATAAGATGCTATCATCGGCAAACAGTAAGTGGGTAATTTCTGGTGCTCTTCGAGCCACCCTAAAGCCATGCAAACATCTATCCCTCTCCGCCTTCTTAATCAATGTCGAAAAGCCTTCTGCACAACAAATGAATAAGTAGGGTGATAGGGGATCTCCTTGACGGAGTCCCCTCTCAGGCCTAAATACATCAGTCGGGCTTTCATTAATTAATATAGAATAAGAGACCGTTTTGACACACCGAAGAATAAGAGAAACGAAATTTAGATCAAAACCGAGCTTGCACATAATAGACTCAAGAAACGACCATTCTACTCTATCATAGGCCTTACTCATGTCAAGTTTTAGCGTGACACGACCAATCCTACCAGTCTTTTTCTTTTTCATAGAATGAAACGTTTCAAAAGCTACTATTGCATTAGCGGTTCTGAGTCTACCAGGTAAGAAAGCACTCTGAGAATCCGAAATCACTTCAGCTAACACGTGCTTTAATCTGTTTGCTATGGTTTTCGTTAAAATTCGGAAGACCACATTGCAGAGGCTAACAGGTCTGTATTCTTTAGGAGAAACCGGTGATTTTACTTTAGGAATAAGCACAATATAAGTCAAATTTAGGTCAGTGGGATCGAAACCATTATTAAGAATATTAAGGATAATATGAACAACATCAGACCCAACAATTGACCAAAACTTCTGAAAGAAACCAGAGGACATACCATCAGGCCCATAAGCCTTTGAGGGTTGCATCTGCTTCAATGCTGTATATACTTCTTCCGCCGTGAAGGGATTTATTCACCAGCCGCTCATTTATCCCTGGTGTCACGTTATGATCAACCAGGTCAAGAATTCTGTGGGTGTCGGATGGTGGAACGGATCTGAAAATATCTATAAAGTAGTCTCGAATCACACGATGAACATCCGTCTCCTACTCAACCCAACGCCCCCCGTCATCCATTATTTTATCAATGCGATAACGTTTTCTCCTTTGGGTTGCTTTTTGGTGGAAGAATTTAGTATTACAGTCCCCTTTGCGTATCCACATCTGGGAAGATCGTTGGAGCCATCTAACCTCGTCATTCTTTAAGAGAGTGTCAAGTTCCATTTCGACCAGTTTGCTCTCATTTACTATCTCCGAAGTATGTACCCGTTCATGCAAATATTCCAGCCTACTATATAAATTCTCCATTCGTTTCTTATGATTGCCAAATTTGGAAGTATTCCACACACTTAATGCATTATTGCATGCTGCCATCTTACTGCCCCAATCCAACATGCTACTGCCCCAGCTTTCACTTACAATCTTTTCGCACTCTTCATCAGTCGCCCATAAGTTTTCGAACATGAAACGTCTCCCCCATTTCTTCTGTGCTAATAACTTGGCATGGTCAATCGGAGTAAAGTCAAACTGGATTAAAACCGGGTGGTGGTCCGATTTAAAACGGTCAAGATGGGTGATATGCCTGTTGATTGTTAAAGCATGCAATTCCGTATTAATAATTCTAACACGTGGTATCAGAGCCACTCTACGGATGATTTTCTGAAAATTTTGGAAGAATTAATATTATAAAATTACGGTTGTTTATTTAATTTCTTCGACATTCTCGTCAATTTATGATGCGATTCAACAATTGTGGTATTAGTCGGCTTCGCTTTATTGGTTTAGGTTATTGATTGAAGTTATGCATAGATTTTAGATTAATTGGTGTCCAATGTTGCATCTTGATTAATTTTTGTAGGGTGGCGCACATATATACATCAATTAAGGTGTCCAGAAGTCGCATCTTGAGTATATATACATCAATTAATTTTTTGTTGGATGGTGCACAAATTACGAAATCTATTATCAAGGATATATATAGCTGCAATTTATACAAAAATTGGATGTATATATATTTAAGCTGTAGTTTATACGACAATTTGGATGTATATATATTTAAGTATGTGCGTTTCGCATTTTTGTTCGGATAAAAAAATTGAATTTTATATTATGCTTGATATACTCAGTAATAAAGTATTTGCTCCCCTAATTTTTTGGATTGTTATATTGTTAATACATGTGTACATGTGCTTTTGCTTTCGGTTTATAAGGTTTGGATAATTATAAGAATTTTATGCAAAAGCATAGTACAATCAATTATCTAAATTAAATTTGTTTGGACATCTCATGTTCCCTTCAGTTATTACTAATATTCAAGATGGACTAATTGAAGCTTGGACTCGCCAAAGTGACCTCTTTTGTGGAGATTTTTCCATTGCGATATTAGGACAGTTATGTGTGTATTTTCATGTGGATATTAATCAGCCCGAAGAAAGGTTGATATCAGGCCTGGGATACGCGAACACATATGGTGGTAAATACACGACAATTATTTGGTTTTTTCATGTGAGCAATAAGTCGGCCCAAATGAAGGTTACTGCTTGACATGATCTTATTGTCAGTATTTGATTACTACAAATACAAAGAGGTATCCACTTATAAATTAATAGTATTGTCTAAAGACTTGATATTAATGTTATGCTCGGTGTGTCAAGATGTTACAAACATATTTGAATTTAATAATTAATTATATGAGGTTACACGTGAGCATGACAAGTTGGTTATGTTCACTGTTTCGTTATGACGTCTGCTACTTTTATTCTGCCAATACCAACAATATAAGAAATAAGGGAAATAAAGAAAGTTTTGTTGAGAAAGAAGGGTTGGTATGTTCTGAGGTTAATTTCGCTTCAATACCTAAAGACACTTGGTGGTTAGAATCTGATGCTACCACTCACATAAGTATTTCAATTTATGATTCTCTGAGCCACCGAAATCCAAGTGATGGAGAAATATACATCTATATGGGGATAAATTGACCTTGAAACAACAACGATTAATTACTATTGCTATCAGTAAAAGTTGAGGTAGTAGGACATTTTAGATTGTTGCTAATTAAGGATTAAATATTTTTGGATTTGAAAGATACTTTTATTGTACCGTCTTTTAGGTGGAATCAAGTTTCTATTTTCAGTTTGGACAAGTGTGGATTCACTTGTTCATTTGGAAATAGTCAGTTTAACATTTTCGAAAATTCCAATATTGTATGCACTGGTTCCTTAAGTGTTTTTGGTCAATCTATATATGTCTTGTATTGTACCTTTGTATCATGAATCCCAGCATGCTGAGTCAAGGGGTACTAAGCGAATATTAAGTAAATAAAATTCGGCTAAATTATGACAAAAGCATTTAGGTCATATCTCAAGAACCAGAATTGAGAGGTATGGTATTTTAGATACACTTGATTTTTCGGATCTTGATGTATGAATTAAGTTTATTAAAGGAAAACAGACCAACCATAAAGAGATTAGGTACCAATAAAGTTAAGGACAACTTCAAAGTGATACATATAGATATTTGTGGACCATTTCCTGAGGCTTCTTGGAATGGTTAAAGTTATTTTTTATCATTCGTAGATGTTACCCACGATGTGGGTGCCTATATCTAATTCATGAAAAATATGAGGTATTGGACAAGTTCAAAGTATTTAATGTTGAGGTTGAGAATTAACTCAACAAAAAAATTTAAAGAGTCAGATATGGCCATGATAGTGAATACTACGACAAATATGACGATTAAGGAGAATAATGTCTAGGACCTTTTGCAATCTTTCTAGAGGGATGTGGAATCAACCACTTTGGGAAGATTCACTAAAGCCTACAGTTTATATTCTCAACAGGGTAAAAACTAAAGCAGTTGCTAAAACACTTTTGAGATTTGGACTGGGCGTAAGCCTAGTATAAATATTTTTAAATTTTTGGGGATGTTCAGCTGAGGCTAGGCCTTACAGGCCAAATAAAAAGAAATTGGACTCCAAAACAGATAGCAACTACTTTACTGGTTATTCAGAACACTCCAGGGGTTTTAAGTTTTATGATCCCACTATCAGGTCTATTTTTCAGATGAAAAATACGATATTTTTTTAGGATGCTGAATTTGTGTGGGAGAATATAGGTTAGAGACTTTGAGGAGACAATGATCAGGAGAATATCCATGTTATTGTCCCAAAACCTCAACAAGATAATATTAGAGATTTTCCCAATCAGGAAGAACAACCTCAATAACTAGTGTTATTGAGGAGATACTCCAGAAATATGAGGAATGCAATTCTGAATGGTTAAGAGGTATGATAAAGCGCAATCCACTATCAAGAAAATGCAAGCCAAAGAACAACCAATCGGAATGTAAAGTGAAAACAGAACACAAGATATACGTGGTTCGATCCGGAGATCTACGTCCACGAGGGGAATAATGTCCCTTCGGGGTCCCTTTTTCTTCTTCTTTAGTTAGTTTTACAAGCTACAATTTTAGAGTATCAGAGTTTGAACCCCTCAAATGTCCTTAATTCTACTATTTATATCATACAAATCACAACCCTAACTATATTCCTACAATTCTGGCCACCAAATCTGCCTTCGTGATTGAGAGAAGATCGTGGGAGGAATCTTCAATCCCCCATGCGTCACTGCCGCCACCCCAATTACTAAATCTGTAATTGGGCCAATTGTTGGGCTTGTAATCCTAGACAACTGGGCCAATTGGACTGGGCTGGGCCGATTAAACTATTGGGCTTGTACTCCTGGACAACTGGGCCGATTGGACTGGGCCACACCTACCAAGGTATATCTCCAAGAGAGTGGGGACAATTTTAGAATGATGGAAGATGACATATTACTGTTCATCGAGCCTACAAGGGATGATGCCATGAACAATGAGTATAAGTTAGTGCAAGAAAATCAGGTTTGGGATCTTGTCCCATTACCAGCAGGTCCAAAACCCGTTGGTTGTAAATGGGTTTTTGAAAATCAAGTGGAATTCAAAGGGTACGTGGAAAGATATAAGGCACGTCTTGTAGCTAAATACTTTACTTAAGGGGAAGGCATTGATGTTGAAGATATTTTTCTCTGGTTTCTACTTTAAATAATAAACTATGGCATCAAGGGCAATTTTTTTATCTTGAGCTACATTAGATCGATGTAAAAATGGTGTTTCTCAATGATGACGTTGATGAGACGATCATGGTGCAACTAGAAAACTTTGTGTTTGGAGACCCAAAGACTACAGTTTGCATTTAAGAAATCCATCTATGGGCTCAAGCAGCTTCTTGTCAGTTGATTCATAAAATTCATCAAGTTATTGTCTCGTAAGGTTTTGAGATAAATCTTGTTGATCTTTGTGTGAATCACAAGTTTAGTTGGAGTAAAGTTTTGCCGACAGACACCTCTGTGGTTAAGGGAGATAATTTTAGTCTCATTCAGTGTCCTATAACAGATAATAAGGTTCAAGAAATGAAAATGTTCCATATGCTTCGGCTATTGGAAGTTTGATGTATGCTTAGGCCTGTAAAAGAAATGACATAACTTTTGGTGTTGATATGTTGAGCAGATACTTAAGTAACCTCAATGTGGATCAATTTAATGCAACCAAGAGGTTATGAGGTATCTATAGAGAACTAAAGTTAACATGCTTACATATAGGAGATCAAATCAATAAGAGATCATTAGGTATTCTAATTTTGATCTCGCCGGATGCCTAAATAGTAGGAGATCCATTTCGGGCTACAATTTTCTCTTGGTTGGGGAGCTATTTCATGGAGAAGTGCTAAGCAGATACTAGTAGCACCTTCTACCATGGCGACAAAATTTGTAGCACGTTATGAGGCATCCAATATGGGGATATGGCTCCGAAATTTTGTCACTGAGCTATACATTGTTGGAAGTATTGAGAGACCACTACAGTTGTACTGTGACAATATCAACAGTGTCATATTCCAACAACAATAGGAGCTCTACTAAGTCAAAGTGCATTGACTTAAAGTTAGTATTTGTGAAAGAAAAATGTACAGAATGGAAAGGTTGATATTGACCATATTAGGAAAGACTCAATAATTGCGGATCCGCTAATTAATGGATTACCACCCAAGGTCTTTTACCACTCATATGGGTGTATAATTATTTTAGAATACTTTGGTTTAGTAGGAGTCCATGTGAGGTTGTTTGCTCAATATATTGTGCTATGAATATTTTGGTTACTTTGGTTAATTATGTACATAAATAAAGTTTTTTGGGGTTTCCATTGGTTGATCTCATTAAGTAATAAGGTAGGACCAGTTGGAAAATGATATGTTAGATCACATTGCATATAATTTTCATGCCACACTCCATGATTGATCTATTAATGGTTGTATTGGTAGATGTGATTATTGTTGGATTGAATCATGCTTAATGTGACAAAAGTCTCTTTAGTCCTATATCAATATTATCAATGACAAGATTGTTTAAGGAATGCCTAAACGTGACGGCAATGTTTGAACTCATTTAGGTTTAATGTGTATAGTTGTCTTATGGTGGCCCAATTAAAGTGGTCTACTAAGGATTTAAGTTATGAGCCTTAATAAGTACTCCATCCGTTCCATATTAATTGACATTTTAGAATGAAAGAGAAGAATTAAGGATGAAATATTTTGACAGATATACCCTCAGCTAAAGATTAGACCAAATCAAAATATATCTGATAGATTGAAAATTAGAGATATTTTAGGATTGAGTCCAAGGAGAAAATTGATAGAATTGGTGAAAAATATGTAAAACGTCAATTAATTGGAAAAGAGAAGAACATCCTAAAACATCAATTAATATGGAATGGAGGGAGTATTAAATAATCATGGGCTTTATGTGTAGATACCATAAGTGATTTTCAATTTTTTTAGGGACCAAATTAAAAATAAAGGAAACTTATTATTATAAGTTAGGGTTATGGGCCACAAATGTCAGTTAATCTATCCCACATTATGTACCCTTTATGCAGAAGGTAATTGAGGGTGAAACTAATCGTTTGGAAAGCTATACTGGTTTTCGTATAAGATCATATATAGATTCAGGTATGCTTCCGTTTTCTGCATCTCGGATTATCATCCTAGAGGGTATTTAATTTAGTGATTGATGGAATGCTTATTTGGTCCGATTACGGTGTGTTGATTATTAAAACATGCAATTCAAGATTAGTAATCCTAACCGCTTCCCCATGTGTAGGAGGGTCGTAGACCAAATGATGTATAAAAAATTGATGAATTGGGATACTATTTAGCTTTCATGACCTTGGCTAGATGTAACCCCAGCTCATCATTACTACTACTACTTATGTTAACCATGTAACTTCCTCAATCATTAATTCTTATTTATGCTTGCAATGAATTTTATTAATGTTAGTATTAATTGTCTTTACTTGACCGCTACTCGTTGAGTGTATATATATATGTATATATATACATATATATCACACACATATATATGTATGTATGTATGTATGTATGTATGTATGTATGTATGTATGTATGCATGCCTGCGTGCAGGTTTTGTAGTGCAAAGGGAGATATAGACAAGTGTTTATTTCTAATATAACATATGAACTAGTATCATCTTCTATTGTTGTTACTCTTCATTGTTAGTTTATGCATGTGTTACATCAAAAACATATTTTAATAGTTGCATTGGAATTGTCTAATTCACATAAACTTAAGTGTTGGAGATGCCCAGTTACGTTTTAAAGTACTTTGCTAATATCCTTAACCACAAGTTTCTATTTGTTGGTGATTTAAAATTTGATTAGAATAATTGGTAGGGTGAATTAAAAATTCAATTATTTACATTGTAAGTGATTATTTCAACTCAATTCTATCTATGTCTATAAATAATATTTCATCAGATTTTTTATATTTTTTTTATTATGTGACTTGTAATTATAAATTTGTCGCATATTTTGTCAACTGCGGATCTAGTTGCATATAAATTTCTTTTTGTGAAAGCTAATATTTCAAGTGCTAATAACAATTGAAAATATTTATTTCTTTTTCCTTGATACACGAGATTATATCTAGTACAGTGATCGATAGTAATTTTAACTTCTAAAGGAGTTGCAAAATATCTATAAACTTCTTTTACTAGCAGTTCGGATCCTCTATCCCACATTACCTATCTCAACCAAATCTCTCTCTAAAATTGAGTCATACAACATGAATCGTGAACCTCGAAAACATGAATCATGAACCCTAAACTATGAACTATTGAATTATAAACACTGAACCATTAAATCATGAACCATGAATCGTGAAATTGTAAGTCTAGAATAGAAAATATATCCGCCCAAAAAAGTAGAACCCTGGATCCTAAACATGGAATCTAAACATGAATCCTAAATCCTGAACCAAAATCATGAACTTTAAATTCATAAATCGCAAAAAAAATATTATAATTGGCTCGATTTTGAAGTGGAACACGGTTGGGATATGATAAAAGTGGGATAGAGGATCCCATGTGTTTCACTAGTGTTTATCTACTTTTCGTGTCTCTAAAATAATAAATAAATAAATATATATCTAGTAATTTGTTAAAAAAATATGTAGTAGTTTAAATAGTCCTTTATAGTGTCATGAGAACATTATTAGTATTTAATATTTATTTCAATAAGAAAATTATTTTTTGTGAATAAACGTTGATCGTGAATGTGTATTTTGTTATGTGATTTGATATATGAATTGAAGAGCTTAGAGTTTCTTGTTTACAAACTAATAAGAAAATTACGAGTGAATTTCTTATTAGGTTTTAGAACCACAAGAATAATAATATAAATAAAAGATTAATAATTGGAGAGCGATTCACCATAAAGTGATGGTAGATGAGAAATTAAGGAATTGAGAGAATTTTAAAACTGGGAGATTGTTTAAAATTTTATAACATGGTTTCTTGTTGACCATGGGTAACAACACAAATAATTTGATCATATATATTGACGACTTCTGTGAAGTAACAAAAATATTTGTATATATCTTGTCGATGTTTTATAATTATATATTTTTTTTATTCGATACTCACATTTGATGTCTAAAGCTTAATATCAAATAACAAAGATATCCATTAATTATATTGTGATTGCAATGTGTCTTCCACTGTACTTAAAGACACGATGATGATATGGTGGTGTATTTCCATGTTTTGTAAGGTAAAATTATTTGGAAGTCAACATAATTAATATTGAGTTATTATAACATTTTGATATGAAATTAGTTGGAAATGAGGTTGAGGGGCTAAGAAACTTCTTAGCTAGTGTTCCTCTTGGTGTAAAGCCGACACTGTTGTTGTCGATGTTGTGATTGACATGTGGGAATAACCATTGCAAAGAAAAAAATATTGAGTCCTTCTACTATATTACCAATTACCTGCTGAACTAGTCACCAAATTCAATGATGGAAAATTATGACTATGGCTACTGCTATAATTAAATACACAATTAAATACGCCTAAATATGATTAATTGCCTTATGCATATTCAATAATTCAAATGTCGAGGCACCAACATTCTATCATTGGTTTGCTTTTACTAATTATGTTTCTTCTCCATTTTTTTAAAATTATATTTGTATGGTTGACTAATGCTATTTTTCACTTTAAAAAAATATTCCAACAACTAAATTAGTAAGAATAACATTAATTATCACACTCTAATTTTGACACAATATAACCTTCATAAATTTACCCCCTTAATAATAACATTTGGACCAGACAAAATATTTAATAAAAAAAATAATATTAGTTCATCGATATCAATTTAGTCTGTTGACCTTAAATGGGGACGGGAACGGGAAAAATTTATTGTATTAAAGAAATTATTAATTTACTGAGTATTGATTTAAAGAGATTATATTATACACAACTTATTTTATTTTATTCCCAATAGAAGACATGCACATCAAGATATAATCAATACTTTTTAGCAATGAATTAATTATTTTGAAAGGCAAAAAGAAAAATGTATATTAGTTAACCCATAAATATACCTAATAAAATGAAAACTTTTTATTATATAAACAAACAAAATTTTATTGTACACAAAAATTGAATTAATTATTTTGAAAGGGAAAAAGAAAAATGTATATTATTAATTGTTATTTATGAAATATTTTCTCCATGCATAATAAGCTATAATGGAATAAGATAAATGTGTTGTCGGTCCTACATAATTGGCTAAAAATAATAAAAAAAAATTACTTGTTAGCAACCTGCTATAACAGGTAAAATAAACAGGTGTATTAATACACCAAGTGTATTATAGAATTACCCAAAAATATTTCAATGGTGAAAAATAGACATATTCGTCAGAGAGATGAAGTAGTGAACAAATGTTATGAAATTGAGTATATCCATAGAGTATGTGAAGTCAGAATTGACTCTGACTAATTTTAGTACATAACTCGTGTGGAAAGTTAATTTTTAAAACATCGAGGGGATTGAGACCAAACTCTAAAGCTAACATGATATTAACAGCAATGGTAACCTAAACTACTAGATAAATAGGTAGTATGATAAATAAAGAAAACAAAACAAAAGGAAGTAAGAAATTGTGCAGATCACGGTCTAATCACTCACAAAATACAAACGCTAAAAATAATAAAACCTCTTGATGCACATACTAAAGGGTAACCAAGAGAAAAATTGAAACAACGATGCCAAACAAAAACCAGTCAATCGTGAACCCAGTGTAAGCAAAAAATGTCAACTAACCATAAGCAATGCTATCATCGAGGGCACTACTGATTCAAAGTTCCCTTGCGCTATGAAGAAAATCCCGACCACAGGGGAATCCAAAGCTCATCACTTAGTCGTGAATCCAATATCCTCGAGATGAAATCAGCGCATTGGCTAGGACCTAACAAATGAAAGACACCGACGAGAGACGCTAATGTGGTGGAATATTCTAAGACCGATGATGAGGTTGTGGTAAAGTAAATGTGATAATGGAATTTCCATCAGCTATGGAGAAATATCCAACGGGGCAACGGTCGAGTTGAACGGAAGTGCAGCCTACCCAGAAGGATCCAATAACTGATGAAACTGCTAGAGATAGCAGCGATAATCGAGACGGGACAGTCGGAAGGACATATACAATGAAATACAACAACATTACCTTACGAAGAATATATGTGACTAGAGACGTGATGTATAGTAAAGCACGGGCCTCTAACCTCCACCATGAAGAACCCAGAATAGATGTATTCAGACAACGAAAGCACCCAGTGCAGTCTGTCTGTTGGAAATTGGTTTGGAATTTTGGGTGTTGACCCAAAATTGACAAATTTTATTATATTAATCCATTTGTCAAAAATGAAAATAAGTTGCGAATTCTTAATCTACGTCTGGGGTAGATGAATTTGATGTGTTTATATGCTCAAAACCAATTTCGGGTGAATGAGATATTAGTTATCAAAGTTAGCAACTTATTGATTCAAAGTTGAAGAGAAATTGTGGGGGAAGGGGGGAAGTGTGATTCCCTTGTCCCACATGGGAAAAAAAAGGAGGAGTTGGAAGCTCCTTATATGTAGATTCATGCATTGGATATTTAATTTAGTCCATTGCCTACATGGTAGTGCTCTAAGGTTAGCCCAAAGGGCTAACCCAAAAGACTATAGTCTCGCACTCGCAAGGGCTCGGGCACGTTGCACTTGTCGTAGCGGGCGCTTTGAGGTGCGCTTTGCACTTCGCACGTATGCATCGTTGCGAGGAGCTGAGGTGCCTTTAATTTTAGCAAGGCATCGGCTCGGTCATGGCTCATAGGTGCATGCTGTAGGGTTCCAACTCGAAATAACGGGTCGAACCCGCGATGGTCGGTGCTCGGGTCGGATAGATTTGGGCGCGTGTAGCGGATTGGGCCTGAACTGATGCGATCGATCAAGATCCAAATCCGAGTTACTAAACCGCGGATAGGTCCATTGAAAGGGTCCGATCAGAACCGCTTGATCTAAAGAGGCGCGATCGGAGGGCTTAGATTCGCCCAGATTCAAAGGTTTCCATCTCTCTCCAGAAGATACCACATCTCTTCAACAATTATAAATACCCCTCTAGAAAACACTCTAGACGCTTGAAAATTCACAAAGCACAAGTACAGCTTAAAAGCATTGTAGTTCTCCTAAGTTCTCCATTAGTTGTGTCAAGAATGTTTCGAATACCTGAGTCCGTTAGCCGATAGCTTCTGATTCGTAGTGCAACGGTTTGAAGTTTTAAAGTAGTATCTTGGGGGCAATTTCTTTGATATGTATTGTACCTGTGTACGTGGCAATATCATCTTACAGACATAGAGTCAAACTCTAGCCTTGTTTTTATTTACAAGAGTCTGCATCTATTTCATCTTCGTCTATACACATTCAACTGTAAGATAATAGCGTAAGACGATATTTCTGTATTTTCGAAGATGTCTTCTACTATTTCTACCATTTCGATTCCTGCTGCTCACGCTGAAAAACGAGCAAAATTTGTCGAAAATGATTTCAAGAGGTGGCAGCAGAAAATGTTGTTCTACTTGACAACCCTCAATCTTACTCGTTTCTTGAGGGAAGATCCTCCAGATGTTGAGGTGGGTGATAAATATGGGCAGAATACTTTGGACGCATGGAATCATAGTGATTTCCTGTGTCCCAATTACATTCTGAATGGTCTAGACGAATCACTTTGCGGTGTCTACGCAATTTTAAAAACCGCAAAAGAGTTGTGGATGTCTTTGGATAAGAAGTACAAAACAGAGAATGCCAGAATGAAGAAATTCATTATCGAACAGTTCCTTGAATTCAAAATGGTGGACTTGAAGATGGTCTTGGACCAAGTTCGAGAGTTGTAGTTGATCCTCCATGAGATTCATGCCAAAGGAATGTAACTATCTGAATCCTTTCAAGTAGCTGCATTAATAGAAAAGCTACCGCCCCAGTGGAAGGAGTTCAAGAATTATCTCAAGCACAAACGCAAAGAAATGGGGTTTGAGGACTTGGTCGTGATACTAAGGATCGAGGAAGACAAACAAAAATCTGAAGTCAAAAGTGACAAGAATCGTGGAGAGGCACGAGTAAATTTTGCTGAGTTCGGAAGTGGCAAGAAGAGAAAGTACAGTGCTGACTCTAGAAAGCAACAGAAGACCTTGAATAAAAGGTTCAAAGGTAACTATTATAATTATGATAAGCCCGAAGACAAGTCGAGTGAATGTGACAGCCAAAGAAGGCAAATCAAGGTAATCAGATCAAGCCAACCTTGCCGAGCACAATTCCTTGCTAGAAGAGATGTTTGAACTGGATCTGTCTACCGTCATGTTCGAGGCAAACTTGGTGGATAATCTAAGGGAATGGTGGGTCGACACAGGGGCTACCCTTCACATCTGCTCAGACAAGGAACTGTTCTCTACTTACCAAGAGATTAAGGTTAGAAAACTCTTCATGGGAAACTTTACAACGTCTCCGGTGGTCGGATTGGGGAAAGTTGTATTGAAGATGACCTCGGGAAAATAACTAACTCTCGTGGATGTACTACATGTCCCTGACATTTGCAAGAATTTAGTCTTCTGCTCTTTGTTGAGTAAGGTCGGATTCAAGCTTGTGTTAGAAGCTAATAACTTTGTATTGACCAAAGGTGGTCAATTTATTGGGAAAGGTTATCTTGAGAAGACCTTTTTCGAGATGAATGTAATAACTGTAAAGCGTGACATTAAGCACAATATTAATATAAGTGAAGGTAATTACTTGCTTGAGTGTTCTAATTTATGGCATGGTAGATTAGGACATGTAAATCTAAATACACTTCGACATTTAGTGAACTTAGATTTACATCCTAGAATGGAATTCGATTCATAAAAGTGTGAGACCTGTGTGGAGGCAAAACTGACCAAAATAGCATTCCATTCAGTGGAAAGAAGTACTTCACCTCTAGAACTTTTCCATACTGATATGTGATCTGAAGTTTGTGCAAACTAGAGGTGGTAAGAATTATTTCATAACTTTTATTGATGATTGCACAAGATAATGTTATGTATATCTTTGAAAAGCAAAGATGAAGCCATTGAGGCATTCAAAAATTATAAGAATGAAGTTGAAAATCATCTTAGCAAAAGAATCAAAGTGATTCGAAGTGATAGAGGTGGAGAATATGTAGCTCCATTTGAAGAATTTTGCCTACAAAATGGTATTAATTATCAGACTACAAATTCATACTCACCTCAATCAAATGGCATTGCAGAACGCAAGAATCGAACTCTAAAAGAGAGGATGAATGCTATGTTGATAAGTTCGGGCTTACCCTAGAACATGTGAGGGGAAGCAATCTTGTCTGCCAACTACATTCATAAAAAAATGTCACATAAGAAGAGGGACAAAACTCCGTACGAGTTGGGGAAAGGAAGAAACCTTCCTAAATTTACATTAAAGTGTGGGGGTTGCCTAGCTAATGTTGAAGTACCTAAGCCAAAACAAGTGAGAATAGGACCCAAAACTGTTGATTGCGTTTTCATTGGATATGCGCATAACAGTAGAGCATATCAATTCTTGGTGCACAAATCAGACATTGCTAAAATGAACGAAGGGATGACTATTGAGTAAAGGAATGTGGTGTTCTTTGAGAACATATTTCCTATGAAGGAAAATACAGAAGTAAGTTCTCGTAAAAGAACTTATGAAACTGCAAATGGTTCACCTGTTGAGGTTAATGAGGAACCTAAGGTTTATGATGAACATAGACACAGTAAGAGGGCCAGAAAGGAAAATCCTTTGGGCCGGATTTTCTATCATACATGATGGAAAGTGAACCCAGGCAATACATGAGGCATTGTCCAGTCCAGATGCTCCTTTCTGGAAAGAAGCAATAAACAGTGAAATTGAGTCCATCATACAAATCATACGTGGGAGATTGTAGATCTACCACCAGGTTGTAAAACTATTGAATGCAAGTGAATCTTAAAGAGGAAGTATGAAGCTGATGAATCAATTGATAAGTACATGGCTAGAGTGGTAGCCAGAGGGTTCAAACAAAATACAAGGTTACAACTTCTTTGATACATATTCCCTTGTTACGAGGATCACTTCCATTAGAGTACTCATTGCTATTACAGCTTTGCATAAACTTGAGATATATCAAATGGATGTGAAGACGGCCTTCCTGAATGGGGTATTGCCGTATTGGATGAGGAGATATATCTGGAACAACCTGAAGGGTTTGTTGTGCGTGCCCAAGAAAAGAAGGTGTGTAAACTTGTTAGATCATTGTATGGACTCAAACAAGCACCTCTTAAATGGCATGAAAAAATTGACGCTGCGATGCTCTCTAATGGGTTCTAGACCAATGAGTGTGACAAGAGTGTCTATATAAAGGGCACTCCAGAAGATTATGTGATAGTGTGTCTATATGTAGATGACATGCTTATTACGGGGAGTAATCATGACTCGATCGTGAATAATAAAAACATGTTAAAACGAAATTTTGACATGAAGGACATTGGTCTGGCTGACGTCATCCTAGGGATAAAAATCTCTAGAACTCCTGAAGGAATTTTCCTATCACAAGCTCATTATGTTGAGAGTGTGTTGAGGAAATTTGATGCTTATGACGTACCCCCCGCTAACACTCTTGTAGATGTTCACCCACACTCAACCAAAAATAAAGGAGACCCAATGTTCCAACTGAAATATGCAAGAATTATTGGAAGCTTGATGTACTTGACGAATGGTACGTTAACTGATATAGCATATTCAGTTAGCAAACTTAGTAGATTTACAAGTAATCATAACAGAGATCATTGGAAAGTTCTGATGAGAGTTTTGAGGTATTTAGAATATACCGTGAGTCATGGAATTTTGTATACAAGATATCCAACTGTGTTGGAAGGATACACAAAAAATTGCATATCTGATACAAAAGATTCAAAATCCACCAGTGGTTATGTATTCACTATAGGTGGAGGAGCTGTGGCTTGGAAATTCTCTAAACAAACTTGCATAGCTCATTCCACAATGGAGTCCGAGTTCATTGCATTAGACAAAGTTGGTGAAGAAGCAGAATGACTTTGAAATTTCCTATATTCCCGGTTGGTTCAAACCGGTGCCTCCCGTGATGATACACTGTGACAACATGTCTGCTATAGGGAGGGCACAAAGCCACATGTATAATGGTAAGTCTCGACACATACGAAGGATACATAATACCGTTAGACATTTGATCTCAAGTAGAGCAATCTCCATTGAATACGTAAAGTTAAAAGAAAATATCGCGGATCCGCTAACTAAAGGTATTGGTCGAGATCAAATGTATAGTGCAGTAAGGGGAATGGGGCTAAAACCCACACATTAAAGGGTGTTCATAGTGTTAACTCGTCCATGATAACTTGAGGATCTCAAGAACTTGGTTCAACGAAATAACTAAGGTTTGAAGCATTCAATATTGCACTTGAAAATTACATTTCAAGCTCATTCTCGATTCCGCTCAAGTGCTAATTGCACCTATTTGGTTTAGAAACCTAATGACGTGTGGTGAGGGTAAGCTTAACAACTTTTAATGATTCCTATACCTTCGTGGTGGTGTATTTCAGGGTACCCTTAATAGGAGATCACCTATATAAGTGTGAAGTGGGGCCGCTTCAGATTGACAAATGTAATATTTTTAGTACACACTTATGAATCCGAGATATGGTCCACGGCCAAAATGGACAACAACGTGAGAACCAAAAGGGTATTATATTCGTCATTGTGTGGTTGTCATTGTACTAGATTTACACAAAAAGCTGAACAGTTCAAGACATCGTGTTCACTGAGCAACGGGCAAATTCGACGGCATCTCACTAGGGAAGGTTCAAAGCCTAAGTTACCTATCCTGATAAAGGGACGGCTCGTCGGGACTTTCTTAGGTGTGCATGCAATAATATCATTCATGTGGGGGATTGTTGGAAATTGGTTTGGAATTTTGGATGTTGACCCAAAATTAACCAATTTTATTATATTAATCTATTAGTAAAAAATGAAAGAAGTTACAAATTCTTAATCTACGTTTCGAGTAGATGAATTTAATGTATTTACATGCTCAAAACCAATTTTGGGTAAATGAGATATTAGTTATCAAAGTTAGCAACTTACTGATTCAAAGTTGAAGAGAAATTCTTTTTTTTTTTTTTCGGGGGGGGGGGGGGGGGGGTAGGGGAGGAAGGGGAATGTGATTCCCTTGTCCCACATGGGAAAAAAAAGGAGGAGTTGGAAGCTCCTTATATGTAGATTCATGCATTAGATATTTAATTCAGTCCATTGCCTACATGATGGTGCCCTAAGGCTAACCCAAAAGACTATCGTCTCGCACGGGTTTGTGCACGTGCATGTTGCATTTGTCGTAATGTTCACTTTGAGGCGCACTTTGCACTTCGCATTTTAGCTAAGGAGCCTTTAATTTTAGCAAGGCATCGGCTCGATTATAGCTCACAGACCGTGTCTCGACTCGAACCGGTGGTTACAGGGCGCGTGCTGGAGGGTTCGAACTCAAAACGACAGGTCGAACCCACGACGGTTGGTGCTTTGGTTGGATAAATTCGGGCGCGTGTAGCGGATTGGCCTGAACCGACGCGAGCGATCGTGATCCGAATTCGGGTTACTAAACCACAGATAGGTTCAACTGAAAGGGTGCGAACAGAACTGCTTGATCTGGAGAGGCGCGATCGGAGGGCTTAGATTTGCCCAGATTTAAAGGTTGCCATCTCTCTCTAGAAGACACCACACCTCTTCAACAATTATAAATTGACCCCTCCAGAATGCACTCTAGACACCTCTTCAACAATTATAAATTCTGAATACCTGAGTTCGTTCGCGGATAGCTTCTGATTCATAATGCAATGGTCTGAAGTTTTAAAGTCACTGTACCTTGGGGGCGATTGCTTTGATATGTATTGTACCTGTGTACGTGGCAATATCGTCTTACGGACATAGAGTCAAACTCTGGCCTCGACTTTATTTACAAGAGTCTGCATTTATGTCATCTTCGTCTATACACATTCAATTGTAAGATACTAATAGTGTCCATACTTGGAGGCATGGACTAGCCCAGCGCCTGGAAGAGAATGCTGGTAAATTGAAAATTGCCCGATGTGTAAGCCTCTTTTTAAAAGAGAAACGCGCTAACTGCGCGGTGTAGAAGACAAAAAAATGCATATATGTAGGGTTAAGGACAGTCGCAACGAGGGTTGCGTGAATGATCCAAAAACAACCACAGGTTTAGGAACATATAGAACGTGTAGATCAAGCCCTAGCCATACGAAGACCGTGTGGAAGAAGGAGAAAGATTCCTCCAATCGAGAAGGAACACAACAACATAACCCTGCAATTGAACAAATTTGCCGAAATTAGGAACCCTAGCTGTCGAATGAAAAGAGACTTGCACAAATAAATCCTTCACTTGCCCCAATCTAAAATGATACATTGATGCCCTTGAAGCTGTAATCAGATCTAAAAAAAGACATAATGCGCGGCCATGGAAATAAAGTAAATAAATCGAGATCGGTAAACCAGTAATAGATTATTAAATGATAGTAACTACCATGTGAAATAGAGACAAGAATGAAGGAGAAGAGAGTGGTATGACCCGTGGTTGAGAGTTGCGTGGCCATAGGCGGATGTAACATAACGAGCGCCCTGGGGTGTGAGAGAGAGAGCAAAATATAAAATTCCATTTGAGTATTCGAGACAAGTCGATGGTAACCTAACCTATGTGATTGAAAATCCCATGAATCGGGTTCATATGGGCAATAACAAGTCAGTCGTTACTCCTGCGAGCACCTTTATAATCTTGTCCCTTCATATGGTGTGTGTGGTGCTAAACTGCAAAAATTGAGAGGATAAGCTAAATTTTTTGATGAGTTTCATACCCCCATACGGGTATGTAGTATTTGCAAAATATACTTGATGGACGTACCTATATGAGTGTAGAGTGGAGCCGCTCTCATGAGATCATGGCTAAGTCTCTAGAGTAATCATGAACAACTAGGCACGTGCATGGTTGATGAAGCGCAACACCGCGTTGAACAATAAAGTACGTGTGAGATGTGATTGATAAGAATTTTAATTTACACTAAAGAGATTGTAATTCAAAGAAGTTAAAAACTTCATTAAAGCTATATCATCCCTGACACACCAAAATAAAACTCTATTACAAAATTGCGAAAGAGACTCTGTAATTTCAATACCTAGAGGTAAAACATAAAATGATAATGATAATAAAAGATGTAGTGTAACGACCAACCGGCAAGTTTCCCATAGGGTCAAAATTTAGCATACTTAGCGTCACAAATACCCATAAATGATAATGAAGAAACTCGACTAAAATTTCAAGAATCATCAGAGATTAAAATACCTGCGTAAGAGGAGTTTTTGGTACCGAAATGGCGCCATAAAGAAAGCCAGTAAATTTTGGTAAATTTTATTTTTCCCAATTCGATGAATTTCATTTTCCCCATGTCTTATTTGTGTCCAAAAGAAAAAAAAAATCCAACTATGAAAGATGAACTATAAATCCTTAAATTGTGAAATCATAAATCGTGAATTGAAAATTCACCATCATTCCAAAAAATTAAAATTTACACCCTAAACTTTGAACTTGGACATAAGTTATAAAACTAATTATCTTCACAAAAAAATAAGTATAATTGTTAAATAAAATATTGGTGGCCCATTTAACATCCAAGAAAAGTGGAATAGAGGATACTTGTGTAGGATTTTTTGGAGAAATATTATGTCGTAGACAAATGAAAATTTTAAGTTGTGTTATAGTAACACTCTCCTAAAATATTTACTTGAGTAATTCCCCAGGATACAATAGAACCTCTAGCTTATGCTAGGAGCAGAAATCAACAAATGTATTTTATAATCCAACAAAAGTGTAATATATAGAAGAAAGAGAAGATAATCTAAACTCTTCTGCAAAGCATGATGAGATATATAGATGTACCGATCAAATGTATACAAATAGGAAATATGCAACGTTAGAAAGTTAAACTACAAATATTCAATTCTAACATTAATAAAATTCATTGCAAGCATAAATAAGAATTAAAGACTAAGGAGATTATAAGTTTAATAATAAGATGTAATAATGAGAATATTAATAATAATTTAATTAAATAATAATGAATTGGGGTTACATGCAATTAATTCAACATAATAATGAATAATTAAATATAATTTCTTTAGAAATATAATTTATCCAATAATCCTCACCTATTCCAAAAGAAAGTATTTTATAGAAAATAATGAAAACTTATATTGTTGGGTTAAGAGTGTAGAATGCATCAAATCTGATGTCTTTTAGACTATGAATCGAAACTAAAAAGATAAGACATAACTAGCAATCCTTTAGTGAAGTTTTCAATTTCTATGAACTAAGGTCTCTCTAGTGTAAGTTAAAATTCTTATCAATCACATCCCACATGTTATTTCATTTTTCAACGCGGTGTTGCGTTTTATCATCCATGCACGTGATGATAATTCATGAGTTCTCTAGAGATATAGCCAGTATCTCATAGGAGGGGCCCCACTCTACACTCATATAAGTGAATTCATTAAGTATATTTTGCAAGTAATATACCAATCATAAGAGATATAAAACTCATAAAAAAAATTTCAGCTTATCCTTACAATTTCGCAGTCTAGTACCACACACACCTTAGGAATGGACAAGATTATAAGGTGCTAGGAAAGCGACTAGTTATTACCTATATCAACCTAATTTATGGGATCTCCAATCACACAGGTTGGACTAATATCACTTTTCAACACTTAAATTGACTTTAAAGTTCAGTCTCATTCTCCTCGATATTTTATAAAACAACCATCAATTATTCAACGAATTGACCAAGTTTCAGTTCTAACTTCACATAGTTGATGGATATGATTCCATCTCTCAATATGTAGTTAACCACTTATGTCTCAAATAATTTTAACACAATTTATCATCACTGTATAAACATTGGAGAACTCAGTATAATAATACCGCAGTTTACGACATTTATCGATATTTCATTACTAATTAAATCAGTTTAATGAGCATGGTAGGAATTCACTCAATAGTAATTATGCTGAAGTAATTTCACTCCACCGAATGTGAAAATACATAACCACTTGTAGATAATCTTTTATGCATTTCAACAATAATCATCACTGTATATTTGAGCATAATGGAAACTCATTACAAGACTAATATAATTTATAATATCACTTTACATAACCTCAACAGATGATCCCCCCATTTTGAAATATTTTAGTCAAATCAACCTTTATAAATTTCTTTATTTTTTCTTTCATAAATGACATCATATAATTAATCAAGATGTAAATTATTTAAAAGTTACCAACAATCTACTAATAGATGCTTTGCATGTATTCCCTCCAGTTTATTGCAATCGGTAAACAAACATAATTGAGAAAGTAGCTTACTCATTTCCATCATGTTCAAGAAAATTTCTTCAAGATTTATCAAAAAATCAAATGACTAAATAGTTAAAACCATTATATTACAAATTTCTAAAAATACATTCTCAGAGAACTAGGCACAATAATTTCAACATAACTCAAACAACTAGTACGAGAATCATTTTTTGATGGGTGTCAAACCACCAAATTAAATTACCTCCTTTCAAATTAACAAGTATAGTAGCAAGTAGGGTCGAATTCACGGGGAACGGGGATGACTTTCTTTTGAGGAAAAACAAGAAATAAATGGGGGGTTTCGGATTGATTTTATCTAATTAATCTAAAATTCTAAAATTAACTAAACATGCAAATGAAACAATGAAATTGTAAAAACGAATCAAATACTACTTGACTTTGATCCAAGATGGGATTCAATCATATTATTGATCATAGGCTCATAAATATATTTTCATGCAATTCAAATAGTTAACCAAAGATTTATTAGGATAGCCATAATAAATCTTGTGTTTTCCTAAATTAATTGACCAATCCCAGCAACCGATCAATAACTTATCATTAACGAGTTAGGCACGATAGAGTTCCATACCACGTTAATGATAGTATGAAGATTCATGAAATCAGCTAAACCTAATTACTTATAGCCGAGATAGCTGCAACTATAAATAATTAGCTTGTAAATTCAATTAGGTTAAATTAATTATGATAGCACGATTAATTCAACCTGTTGCTACTAGGGTCAAATCCTTCATGACAATTATGGATCATGAATTCATAAATAACAATCAGAAATTGAATAATCAATTGAGTTGTCAATTCAATCAAATAAACAATTCCTATATAAATAGGCTTGAATCTACAAATAATTGAATTAAACAAGAACGGTTTAAACGCACAGCCTCACAATAACATAATTGAATCAACCCTTGAACCAGAAAATAATGTTAATTAATGGCGGTGAAATCCGGTGAAATCCAAAGTCTTCAACAGATAGTAGAGAATAAAAGATAAAGAAAACTCGAAGAAAAGAAATAAGGTATGCGTGAATTTGAGAGAGAGGAGAGAGAGAGCGCGTATTAGTTTTGACTGTTGTCGCGCCTCTCCTATATATAATCACGCTAATAATCCTCGTTTCCTACTCCTAAATCTTAATCAAATCTTAAATCAAATCAAATCATCTCCCTTACTCTTAAAAGTAGAATCGTGGAAAAGTCTTTTGGGGTGCTGTGTCTTTTTTTGGTAATTTTGAATTATTTTTAAATTAAAATGTGTTAATATTTGTTTAATTTTTAGCGGAAAAAAAAAATAAGAATTGTAACTCCCTCCTACAATTAAGGAGAGTGGACCAATCATTTTTTTTTTCTTTTCTTCTAAATATTTGAAAGTCGTATAACTTTTTCATCTCAACTCCGTTTTTTATGAAAAATATATTAAATTAATCATCTTTTCACGATCTTCGATTTGACACCCATTATGCATGTATTAAATATTAATTTTTAGGTGTAGTTTACTTTTTTATGATTATTATGATATATTTTGATTTTAATTTTTTTGTATATAAAATAAAAAGTGTCATGTATTATTATAAATGATAATGATAATTTCTTTTTGTTTGAAAAAATGGTCTACTCTTTTTTAGAAGATTAATTTATTTTACTTTTTATTAAAAAAATTAATTTCTTTTACTTTAGTTTCGCCTTTTCATAGTAATTTTGGATTGACTGAATCATTGTTTTTAAAGAAATATGATATAAAAAATGAGTCGATTTGTTAGAGGTACAATTTACAATAGAATTTATTTTTTATACGGGTTTTTAAAAAAGCAACCTGAACTATACGGGTTTTTATACTTTGCAACCTAAAGAATTTATTTTTTCCGATTGGAACCTGTATTATGCGAATCTGCTCACTTTACAAATCCGATCATTTTTTCCGTTTGTATGTCACGTGGCCACTTTTAAGTATATTTTCAGTTTTTTTAAATAAAAAATACATGTATTTCTATTTTTAATTACTGATAGTTTTTATTTCACCGTATATCACCCATTAGTATTTCACCCATCAGATTTAATTACATATATTTCACCCATTAGATTTACCCCCTTGTAATTTGAAAGGTTACTTTCTTCTTCACCTAGCCAACCTTGTCGCGATTTCTACCCCAATTTTTCCTTCCATCAAATTGTCGATCCGCGACACCGATTACTGGAGTTTTCGATGCCGTGGAGAGTCCGCGACGAACGACGGTGCAAGCTACGGGATGGCTGCCTTGTTCCTGACTACGGTATGTGACACTAACTGAATGGGATTGACGATGAAGAAAATAAACGATGTTGACGTTGGCTGTAGTGGGTTAAATACTAACATTGTTGTCGTTTTTAGTGCGTGTATTCTGAGTTAAATTGGGGTTTATGTGTTAGTGTGGATTAGTGGGTAAAATCTGCTTATTTTAATAGTTTTTCTTGAAAATTGACTCGGTTTTTAAAATCGCAATATGTATCTTGGAGTGTAGTAGGTACCAGTTCTTTAATAGTTGTTATTAGTTTACTTCTTTATATGTTGTTCATTTTGAAATAACCACAGTTAATTTTAGGGTTTTTACAGTGTTCAGTAAAGATGTAATTTTACTGTTTTTTTGTCCAGTTTTATGTTTTGTATTTGGCAGTCGAGTTTTTCTGTTAATTTTTTGTTTTTTTTTTTGTATTTGTTTATTTACACAGGTGATTGCAAGTAGTTATTTACAATTAAAATGCATCATTCTGGTTGTTTTCGTGATTTGGGTATTTTAGTCTATGTGGGGGGTTCTGTTGCCCACATAGACTATTGCGACCCGGATGAGATGTAAATGATTGAGTTGAGTGAAATGGTTAAAGAATTAGGTTTAGTCGACCTGGATAAACTGTACTACAATAGGAGAGGGGTCCACAACTGTAGTGACTTGTGGCCATTAGAAGTTGACATGGATGCAGCCAATTTAGGTGGGTTTAGGGACTGTTTCAGTATGGTTGCTGTCTATGTGACTCACTTCGGGGAAAAATTCAATAGGGATAGTGGGGTTATTGAAGGGCAGGGTCAAACATTTAATCCCCAACCTGAAACACAGAGCCAACTTGTGATTTTTGATGGAAAGAATGATAGGCCTCAAACACCTCCTTCACATTCCACACCCAGTGAGTTTGCTCAACTTGTTAGTAGTGATGAGAGCAACGATCTTAATTCGGTCGGCTCAGATTCTGATATATCTAAAAAGTTTCTTGATTCTGAATCTGAGCTGTCTGATGAAGATGATCGCTTCTTTGAGGAGAACATAGATGATGGGGTTGAGTTTGGTGGGCTTGGTAGTGGCACACATACGACATAAACTGCCAACACAGACACGAGCACAAGCACAACCCCTAAGGCAGCCTCTAATCACAAAGGACATCCCATTTTCAAGCATCCCCGTGTTGGCATTGCACACCCTCAGTTTTTTGTAGGTCAGTGTTTTGAAACAATTGCTTCATTTAGGAGGGCGATTAGGGTACACTCTATTGTGAATGGTAGGGAGATTTTATTCACAATTAACAATGTTGACAAGGTTCAAGCCAAGTGCAAACATAGTACTTGCCCTTGGCTGATCTTTGGCTCAACAATGAAGGGTGAAAATACAATCCAAGTTAAGACCCTGTGTGATAAGCATAAGTGCCCTAGAGGTCAAAAAGTTATGCATGCCAACGCCAAGGTCATAGCTGATGTCTATAAGAATAAGATTTACACTGACCCCAATTGGCCCATTGAGTCCATGATCTCTTGGATCAATAACGATTTGAAAGTGACCGTTAGTAAGCAAGCGTGCTATAGGGCTAAGAATTTAGTGCTGAAACATGGGACTAGGTGTGAGAGTGAGGAGTATGCCCTGTTGTGGTCATACGCTGCAGAGATTTTGGACACCAACCCGGGTACGACCGTGAAAATAAAGTGCAAAAAAACAGTCGAGGGTACTAGATTTAAGCGAATTTATATATGTTGGGGGGCTTTAAAGAGATGGTTTTTAGAGGGATGTCGACCCATTATTTTCTTAGATGGATGTCACTTAAAAACTGCAGCGGGGGGAATTCTTTTAACTGCTTGTGGCATTGACGGGAACAACGGGGTGTTTCCATTTGCATACGCCGTTGTTGAGAAAGAGAAGAAGAAAATCTGATCCTGGTTTCTTACTCTTTTATTGGAAGACTTAGGTGGGGAAAATCATTCTAGATGGACCATGATGTCGGACAAGCAAAAGGGCTTGGTAGATGCTGTTGACACTTTGATGACCGGATGTGAACATAGATTTTTTGTTACACATCTTTATCAAAATTTTAAGTT
Source organism: Ajuga chamaepitys (assembly GCA_958295605.1). Lineage (NCBI taxonomy): Eukaryota > Viridiplantae > Streptophyta > Magnoliopsida > Lamiales > Lamiaceae > Ajuga > Ajuga chamaepitys. The sequence goes on from OY282504.1 coordinate 31,342,068, forward strand.
GCATCATAAGGGACTTCAGTTGAAGAACTTGCTTTGGAAGGCTGCTCGGGCTAGTCGGGTGGTTGATTTTCAGTCCGTTATGGGAGATATAAGGAAGGTTGATAATGGGGCATTTAATTGGTTAGTAGGGAAGCCTCCTCATCACTGGAGTAGAAGCAATTTTAGGACATATTCCTGCTGCGATAAACTTGAGAATAATATGAGTGAGAGCTTCAACTCAATGATTTTAAAAGCAAGATCAAAACCGATCATTTCGATGCTCGAGTCTGTTAGAGTGTCACTGATGAAGAGGATCCATATTAGAAGGGATAAGATCCGGGATTATCATGGTGAATTTTGCCCTATTGTGGAGCATATGTTGGAGGAATTAAAGAAAAAAGCGATGGAGTACCGTGCCGTTTGGAACGGTGAAAACCAGTTTGAGGTGGAGAGTCCTTGGGGTTCTCGGTGTAAAGTCCATCTAGGTGAATGGACATGTAGCTGCCGGAAATGGGAATTATCTGGTCTGCCTTGTTGCCATGCAATTTCGGCCATTTACTATCTCGAACAAAATCCCGAAAGCTACGTGAATGTTTACTACAAAAAAGAAACATTCTTGAAAGCCTACAACCACTTTCTTGGTACCCTAGATTCCTCTGATAATTGGCCGAAAACCGAGTGGCCTCCATTGCTCCCGCCTTTAGCTCAGACCATGCCGGGGAGACCTAAGTTGTTCAAGAGAAGACCAAGGCCTGATGAAGTTGCAGTCGGGGCCTCTTCTAGCCAGCCTCAGAAAGGGAGAAGAAAGAAAAAGAACGGTGATAAACCTATAAAGCTGACCCGAAAGGGTTCAGTCATGTCATGCTCTCTCTGTCACGAGAAGAATCACAATGCCCGGGCCTGTCCTAAGAAACCGCCTACCCAAGTGGAGTCCCCAATGAGTACTCGTAGGGGAAAGGATATCCCGGCAGCTCAAAAGGTATGTCTGATTTATTACATTACCTGTTCGTTTAGCAATTAATAACTACTTTTATAGCTGTCACCCTAACTTTATTTGTATATCTGTCTTAAAGTCTCCAACCGGTAGGTCTAAGCGTTCGGGTGAAGGGACCAGTAACGCTGCATCAGGAAAAAAATATGTGGCTCCCGGGTCGAAAAAAGGTATAATTGATAGCTTGATGTGTTGCTTACTTTCTGAAATTATTCTCTCGGTCTAACTTTTTTAATTATTTATGTGTAATAAATTAGGCTCCAATCAGAAGGTCTAAGCGTTCGGGCGAAAGGACTAGTGACCACGCAACTGGAACTGAAGCTGCTGTCCGTAAGGCTGCAACTGGAACTGAAGTTGTTGTCCGTAAGGATGCAACTGGAACTGAAGCTGCTGTCCAGGTAGTGAAAAAGGTAAAAATTTGATATTTTTGGTCCTCTTTTACTGTTTTTCATTAGTAAATTCAACTTAATATGATTGTATGTTTTGCTTTTTTTGATATCTTATAAGCCAACTAAACGTAAGGCTACTACATCCGGCGAACCGATTAACAAAGAGCTCAAGAAAAGAGGCACGGTTTCGCCCCCGAAGAAGAAGACAACAGCAACTAAGGCTGGCAAGAACGAAGACAAGGTAAGAATGTATATTACTTGAGTTTATTTTGCATCTTCCGTTTTTTGAATATTCCCTTTAGATACCCTATACATTCTATTAATGTATCACTAATTTAGGTGAGTGATAACAACAAAACTGATTTCGTGGATTTGGCTGATGATTTGGACCCTTTGGATTTGCTAGTGTATTCACCATACTTGTTGCAACCATTTTTCAAGAATACTTTGGTTGTTGCACACTACAGGAACGTCAAGAGAATATGCTCACACCAACGAGAACAACTAGAAGCATGTTGTTTAAGAGAAACGAGCAAACCCCTTCAGGGATGACTAGGAGCAAAGCTACGCAAATTATCGAAGAATCCTTGCAGAAGAATAAGAAGCCCGAAGGTCAGCCCTCTAATCTTCCACAAGCCTCTAATCCCAAAAAAACTCCATCCAAGAAGCAAACCCCAAGGAAAATCACACCGAAGAGGTATGCTAAACAAAAATCGTCCACGACTGAAGAAGTGCATGGGGGCACACAAGAGTCAACATCGGTTTCTGCTGTCCGCAATCCCATTGCTAGAAGGAAACTTGAGGTTAATATCATATTGTTCAAGTGTTTTAAAACTTTCTGATTGGTTTCATCGATTACTTTGTCTCAATACATTTCTGTCATCAGGTGAGGAAGAAGCCCGCTCCTAGGGATCTTGTGGCTGGCTCGTCTATTTTGGTTGATAAGCCCAATCCCAAGAATTTCGCCAAGCCTGTTTCACAACCCGGAGCTAGTACCCTCACAAATGAAGTCAGATTCTCGAACACTATACGTGAAGCAGCGTCTCCTATGATGTTTATCCCAGCAGAAGGCGCACCTAAATGTGCGCAAAAATAGCTGTTAGTGATTTCTTTTTTATTAGTTTGGGCAATTGACTACAATCTTCAAATGAGATTACTTTTTGGACGTTTGGTACGTTAAGAGGTGGAAAGTAGTATTGCACATCTTACCAGTCTCTTTTGTGGATGAAAACCACTAGTGTTAGAAATGAGGTTTAGGGAACCTCTGTTTTTTGCATAATATTGTTGCTGCAGTCAGTTTGCCAAACTAATTTCCATTTTCTGTGATTCATGCACAAACATGATATGAAAAACATTCCAATGTTGAATGTATGATATTAATCAATTCAGATTGGTTAATGTGTTTGATTTTGTTTAACCCTTTTGTTTTGTTGAGGGCTAAGTTAATTTTGGCTTGTAAGTGTCGTTGAATTATTTAACCCTTTTGTTGAATGGACGGTTTGGATCAATTTAAGTTAATTTCAGATTGTGAATGTGTTGGAATTTTTTAACCCTTATGTTCAATATATGAATCGATCGATTTAAGTCAAATTTGTTGACAAATACATAGTTTACCTTTCTCCCTATTTGGTCGATAAATTTGTATGCAAGACGTCAATTAATAATGTTTTTGTCGTTAAAATGTTACGGAAACCATCAATTTCAAGCTCTTTTTGTCTAATTTATATTCCCTAAACTATCAATTTGAAATAGTCTGTCATAAGGGCATGTTGGTCCTCACCACAGCTTTGTGTGATAAGAAATAAGGTCTAAACTTACGTGCATTGGCCATTACTGACAACGTTGTTTTCTCTATGTTTGAATGCATCACCTCAGCTCCTTGCATTACCCAGCTTACATAATGAATTAGACTCTGAGATTCCTTCATCTCTTTAATCAAAACAGAGCTGAGAGAAAAATCCTATATTGAAATGTACAAGTAGAGTATTTCTCCTAGTATTAGCTTTATTAGAAAAGACAGTGTCGCGGAGTGCCCCTTCAGTTGTTCGAATGCTGATTGCATTCTTTTGTCCACTCAAACGAGCTCATTTTCAAACGATCATGAGAAATGGTACCTTTTTTTCCGTAGACTTGCATATAAAGTGACTGAGAGCGGCTAGTCGTCCGTTGAGACATTGAATCTCCCTGATTCCCTCATGTGGTTTCATATCTAACATAGCTTGGACTTTCACAGGGTTCACCTTAATGCTTTTTTTGCACCATGAACCTCAGACCCAACGCCGAATGTGCATTTGACAGGATTCAATCTCAGGCTAATCATCTTTATTACTCCGAAAGTCTCTTCTAGATCTATTACATGATCCACAACTCTGAAGATTTTGACAAGCATATCATCGATATACACTTCCATATTCCTGCCTACTTGCTCTTTGAACACTTCATCCACCATAGGTTGGTAGGTGGTACCCTAATTTTCAAACCAAATTACATTTTATAATAAAAGAAGGGACCACAAGACACCACAAAACTCACCCTATGCTTATCAGAATGGGTTCACAGGATTTGATGGTAGCTTTGGTAGGCATCAATCATACTTAACAACTCATAGCCAGATGTCAAATCCACTAATTAATCAATTCTGGAGAGGGGATAGTTGTCTTTGGGAAGCCCTTGTTCAAATCTCTAAAATACACACATGTTGACCAAGCTCCATTTCCCTTGGAGACCATAACCACTTTGGACAACCATACCGAGTATTTACCTCCTCTATATGTCCTGCGTCATTAGCTTATCTACTTCAACTCTTATTGTTTGTTCTTTCTCAATTCCAAAGTGTCGCGAGCTTTTATCAATACCTCCCATCTCTTGTGAGATTGAAACAAACAAGTGTGCATTACGCCTTAGGCATTTTATCAGCACTTTTGATTCCTTAAAAGCCATTTAGGTACCTATGCGAGTTACATAACCCGTTTTATCAAGGAATAGTTCAACATTCAAGAGCTCTTCTTGGGGCTGAACTCACGGCCTTGGAACCTCTTCATGCTCCTCCCCTTTTTCCCTCAGAGACTTCACCTTTGTCAGAGGCGTGGGAAGTGTTATTACACGTCGCTCTGATAGATACTACGTAGCACTTCCTAGAACTGTGTTGGCCTCCCGCGATCTCCCCAACACCATCCCCCAAAGAGGTACTTTAGCTCCATAGGGTAAGGTGACACTACTGCTTGAAAAGCTTTCAGCATGGGTTTGCCAAAAATAATGTTATATGCAGAAGGGGCACCTGTTAGAAAATTTATGTATAGTTTTGGTTATGACAAAATCACAATGTAAAGCAATAACTAGTGCCCCACAAGCTCTGTAATCTTTGTAATATATAGGGCTAGTTCTATTTAGACATAAGTCACAACAGACATACAACAAAGTCATCAAGGATACATGCATCAAGGAGTCTGTAGCAAGCAGCAAGAAACAGAGACTACAGTGCGCAAGTAGCAAGGAAGCTTATGACTAGGTGGCATACAACAAAGTTTGTTGTAAGGAAGATCCAACACACTGCTTTACTTGGATCCTACAACGTGCATACAACAACCATGTTAGCAGTGATAAAGTCAAATCAAAGTCAGAGATTCGAAGATTAAAAAATGTAGCCAGTGGAGACAAGATTTGCAAATCTTGTACTGGCTATCCAATAACGTGGGGATACATAATCTCACAACAGAAAAAGCTACACTGCAACGTTGACATCAAGAGGTACCTATTCTTAACCACTTCATGCGACAAGGACATCGGCTAGAAGCCATATGATGAGTGTTAAATGTCAACAAGAATACATCTCACTCTTCAGCGAGAAGAAATGATACACGTTAATTATGCATATATTTAGATTGATTTAGGAACATATTTTATATCATTTATGTGCATATTTGATCGAGATTTATTTATATTGATCATATTGGGTCGTTTAACATGTTTTAACTTGTTTTAAAGGTTTTTAGGTTGAAAGTCGTATTTTACGATGATTAGATGAAGGAACAAGTCAAGAAGGAGAAAACCCGTTTTGAACTGGCCCAAATCAAGGCCGGCCCAAAATAACTCATCATGACTGCGTCACCATGGTGAGCGACTGCGCCAAAAGAAGCTTAGAAAGTGAGATTGCACTGAGCACTCGAGCGACTTCGAAAGCATTGCGCGAGGCCGCGACAAAAGTTGTTGTTTTAAGTTGTTGGGCTCAAGCTTATCGCAACCACGACAGAGCTTGCGTGCGGCCGCGACAAAAGTCCAAATTTGAAGAAAATCCTAATTTTATTAGGATTTTGACCCTATCTTTGCAAGGACTCGTCCCCAATCTATAAATAAGGACCCAGGCTCGAGTTAGAGAGGAAGAATCTGATATAATTAAATATTCTAAACACTCCAAAATGCTCGGAAGCAAGGATCGAAGAACAAGGCGTGACATGAAGAAGATCGGAGATCCAAGAAATCGGGTTTACTTATTTTTTCTTGTATTTGTTTCTTTATGATATTTGTTCACGAATGTTATATGGGTTTGAATTTATTTATGAGTAGCTAAACACTTTTGTGTTCTAGGGTTAGAAATTAGGTTATGTATGACGATGTTTTGATTTATTCTTTAATTCTAAGACTCCAATTTGTTGTTTATCTATGTGTTTGTTTTCTTCTTATGATTAAATTTAAATTGATCACTTAACTTAAATCTACACATTTGATAGTTCCATTCTGGGAGGAGGGAATTTTTAATAGACATACGACGCATAGCATTGTCTATGATTACATAGACATTAGTTAAGGGTCTTTTGAGAGTCTTTAGATTTAGTCGACTTGGAAGGGTGATTAAGTCTAGTAGATCAACAACCTAATTGCTTCGGGAGGAGGATTAGGTTTACTAAAGTGCCATCTAATAAACATTATAACCGGTTTAAAAGTCTAGAAATTTTAGGTTAGATCAGACATCAGAATCGTAATTGAAATCTAGAATACTTTTTCCTCCATCTGAGTTTTGTTTAAGTATTCAGTCTCTTGTTTTTTCCACGTTATTCTTTAATAGTTAATTACTTCTATGCAAATTAGTATTAAATTTTACTATAAACTCTACCATTCCAGAGTCTAGTTAGGAGAGTCCTAGATTATTCGGAGTACCGAACTACGCTTTAGAGTTAGTCCATGAGGATCGACCTTCACTATCACTACCTACACCAATATTGTATACTTGTAGTAAGCTAGAATTAGGAAAAACCATTCTCATATTTTTTGTGTCGTTGCCAGGGATTGGTTAATAACAAATCTGCTAGGGGTCATAACAAATCTGCATAATAGGGTGACTGCTATACAGAACCTGTTTCCACACCATCTCAGAACGTTCAAGGTGATCCAGACGATGACACCACACCGATCAGTGATTGTCTTTGCCTTTTGTCGAATCAGCCTATCGGAGGAGTTAAACCACCACCAATGAATGAAAATAGCTTGGAACTTAAGCTAGCTCTGATTAATATAGTCCAATAGAATCAATTAGGTGGAAGTGCACAAGAGGACCCCAATGTTCACCTACACAAATTTCGTAGGCTGTCCGAGACTATAAAGATAAACCACGTTCCACATGAGCAGGTCAAAATGAGACTATTCCCATTCTCGTTGAGAGAGAAAATACTGCTATGGTTTAATTCGCTGAAAGATGTTACTAAGTGGGAAGATTTGAGCACAATGTTTCTACTGAAGTATTTCCCACCGAGTAAGATGTTGGATCTACAGAATGAATTCAATATGTTCAAGCAATTAGATGCAGAACCATTTGGCGAAGCTTGGGAGTGATTCTAGGATCATATCCGGAGTTTCCCTCAACATGGATTTACCAAGAAGCAACAAGTATGCAAGTTTTATAATAGACTACAGCAAGGGAGCATGTAGATGCAACAGCAAAGGGTGGTTTGATGGAAAAGAATGTGAGGGAAGCATTCTCTATCTTGGATACAATAGCCAAAACGAGTTACCAGTGGCCGAATGAGAGAAATCAGCCAAAAAGAGTGGCTAGCGTGACCGACTCCGAGCCAAACGAGACATTTACTTCTCAGCTGGCCGCATTGACAAATCAAGTGAGTCTGTTAACTAGTTTGACTCTAGCTCCGCATACATACCCACCGTCGCAACAGTCATCCGGAAAGGAAGAAGTTAAAGAAGTGAATTCTTTAAATCAAAGAAATTTCAACAACTTTCAAAGGCAATCAGCAGCAGTACAATCACTATCCACAAGGTAATCGGAACATCCAAACTTCTCTTATGCCAATCCCAATAGTTCACTTCAACCACCATTGAGATTTTCCGTCACCAATGACATGATTCATGATTAAAAAACCTAACTCAAGAGGATTTAATACATTCACACCTTGCTAAATATGACGACAAGTTAGTTCAATTAGAGAGAAAGATGGCAATCAAAATCATTGAGTTGAACAAATAGACTAGTCAAGGGGGGGGGGGGGGGGGATATCAAGGAGATTGCAGTTAACATGAGTCAATTGATACAACTCATAGGGGCACAACAAAAGCAAGGACAATTTCCTAGTGACACTATAGCCAATCCAAAGGAGAAGTGCAATGTTGTCTATTTGACGGATGAGACTGAACATGTGAGCCAAAAGCCACTAGAATCAGAAGATGGGATTAAGCAAAACTAAGAAGACAAAATCAGCTTTACATTTGCATCGCCAAAAAGGATCATAATCGAGGATGACCCCAAATACATACCTCCTATCCCATTTCTTATAACACTCTGTAGAAGGAGGAATGAGTAAATTCGCATCGAATAAGCTAAGCTTGTGGAGGAACGTGAAGCAAAGAAAAAATTAGCGGAAGAGAAAGTCAAAAAGCAAAAGAAGGAAGTCAGTGCTATCCTAGATAAGAAAATTTTACCTTCTTTTTTTTTAATAAATTGTCTCAGTTGTGCTTACATGATATATTCTTTGCTAACCTTGGTCCTGTAGAATGCACTAGTACACTATCTATGCTGCAAGAAAAACCTAAGGGGAACATTGAGGATGAGGGGGTGATGAAGAAGGCTCCAGACCAACTTGTAGAGAGAGCTAACTGCGCACAAAAGAAAAAGCAGATGACACACAAAAGGGAAGAGGAAAGGAAGAAGAAACTCGCGAGTCCCAAAAAGAGCATAATCACAAGTACCCACCCAAAAAGAGCAACGAAAGAAAACGACCCAAGAAGTTTTTCTATTTCTTGTTCTATTGGTATTAATAAGTTCCAAAATGTGTTGTGTGATTTAGGGTCGAGTGTTAATTTGATTCTCCTTAAGATGTATATGCAATTAGGAATACGGGTAGTGAAGCAATCCATTACTACTATTCAATTAGCGGATGGATCTTTACTAGTGCCATTTGGAGTAGTAGAGGACATGCTGGTAAGAGTTGCAAATTTTGGATTCCCTAGTGACTTCTTAGTTGTTGATATGCAAAGGAGTACTAATGTCTCTTTCATCTTAGGTTGACCTTTCTTGGCAACTAGTCAAGCTGTAATCGATATGCGAAAGGGAGAATTGACTTTTCGTATTCAAAGCGATATAGTCACATTCCCAATATACAATAGGTCGAGTCTAAGAGGAACACACAAATGTTGTGTTGTATATATTGTCTGCCAAAAAGCCCAAACTGCTGTAGGGAACCCGAAACCACCAAATAGAACTTTAATATATCAAAATGCATGTAAATCTACTTGGTTGGAATTCGGCTGATAAAACATCGAAGGGTTAGTCTAGCTGAAGACGTAAAACTTAGCGCTTGTCAGGAGACAACGATGTTTATTATATTTTCTTAGTTATGATTTTACATTTGGTTTTAGTTGTTTTTGAAGTTTTAGGAACCAACATGATACAACATTGACGAAATAATGAAATGGTCTCATGATAGCAAGAAACGGGGGTTGAAAGAATGAAAAAGAATGAGAGTTAGCCAAAAAGGGGCAATGCGACCGCGCCACTATTGGGAGCGGCCGCGTCAAAAGTAGCATGGAAAAGAAAACTTCCTGACCCATCACGACCACACAGGGCTTGCACGCGGCCGCGACCAAATTAGCTTAGAAAACCTAATTTTAGGTTAAGACTGTCGCGGCCGCTATATCCTCAGCGCGGCAATAACAAAATCGATTTCTAACATGCAGGATTGAGTTCGAACCAACGTGGTTGCGTTGATCAGTCTCCGCAGTCGCGTCCCTTGTAATTCAGTCACGTTCAAACCAAAACAGGTACAGGAACCCTATGTTGCGACAAGGAGTGAACAAGAGATGAGATGCAGCCAGGAGCAAGACATCCGGTGGGGTGCAATAGCCTAATATTGGAACCAACATGGTTTCCAACCATCGCCTAAGCTATAGTCTATAAGTAAGCGCCAAGACGTACCACTCTTTCCCTCCAAACATTGGTCTTCGACCAAGTTTGGGGGAGGGGGTGAAAAGTGGGACGCCTTGGCTACTATTTACGTTTCTTGATTGGTTATGTTGGGTTTGTGAACCCGTTTATTTGAGTCTATTACTAGTCGATCATCATGTTGGGTCACTAGTTGTTTTTATTTATTGCATTTATTTTTTATTTTGTTTTTTTGGAGTCTAGAAGTAAAAAACACCCGAGTCTTTGGTTTGTTGATAAGTGATTTGAAAAGAATAAAATAGGGAAGGATAGATGATGATGAGCTAATGATGAGACGATTTTGAGTAAAATTTTGCAAAATTGGCACATAGTCGGGCATGATAAGTAGTTTGAGATAAAATTGAGCTTGTTCTTAGAACATTTGATCAAAATAAGCCATGTGAGGTTTTGAACCTAAATTGTACTCCCACTTTTTGGAGTAATTTATGCATTCTTTCAGTGTGATTTGATTGGATATGTGTGCTTGTCTCTAGAATCTACCTCGAGTCTCTATTATGAATATATCGAGTATATGTTGTGACTAAGAAGATGATATTAGGCAACTTTTATTTAGCCTATTTTTTAGCCTTTAAAAGTTATCATTTTTATCAAATTCTAAAAAATTATCCCTAGTTAGCCAACTTGAGCTTTATAGCCTTATTATTTCGTATACCTACATTATGATAAGCCTAATTTCTAGCCCCTAATTACCGCAAGTATACGGGTGTAGGTGTAGTAGTGGCAGTCAAGGTCGATCCTACAAGGAATATGTTAGGTAGTTCGATACCCCGATTGTCTAGGATTATCCTAACTAGATACTAAAATTGCAAGGTTGTTTGTAACAAAATTAACGAAATTAAACTGATTAATTACTTAACTATAACTTATCAGACAAAAATAATTTCAATTAACAAGAAAGTATCCTAGGGATTCGATTTCAGTACTTACTTCAATGATGAAATTGCTCAACTTATAGACATTTAAACCAGATTCTCATGTTTATTAAGCGGCGCTCTATTAAACTAACCCTTATCTCGAAGCGACTAGATAGTATATTAATTAAAACAATTACCCTCTCGAGTCAATTAATCCTAATAACTCCCAAAAGCTCACAAACCAATGCCTACACAATCATAGACAACTGCACTCTATGTCGTACGTCTGATAACAATTCCCTCCTCTCGAAGTGGAATTGTTAAACAAGATTACTAAACCTAGATAGCCAGTCTAAATTCAGTTGAAAAAACTAACACAGAGATAAACACATAAAAACAGAGTCTATAAATCAAAACATAATTCAAAACATTGTCGTAAAAATCGTTACTTTCTAAACCCTAGGACACGAATAGCTTAGTTACTCATGCCTAGTTTCAATCCAATACAATATTTCATGCAAAACATCATAAAGAACAAAACTAGAAAAGAATTACTAAACCTGAATGAATCGTCTTGTTGATCTTCGTATTCTTCGTCTTCCAAGTCTTCTAACTCTTTTTCTAAGTACATTTGAGAATATGGAGTGTTTAACCCTTTAATTCGCGAGGTTGGGGACCTATTTATAGTTATGGGTTGAAATCCTTGAGAGATTAGGACCAAAGACCCAACTTAAACCCAATTTGGAGTTCCGGAAGGCTTTTGATGCGGCCTTGAACTCTAACAGAATGAAATAGCATGACGGAGGAGGAATTTGACGAGGCCTTGAATGGTCTGGACGCGGCCGCGTCAAAAAGTGCCCAGAAATGGTGATTTTCTGTCAGCTTGATACACCTCCAGTGTTTTGGCCATAACTTGAGTTATACAACTCCGTTTGAGGTGAAATTGGTGGTGTTGGAAAGATAATTTGAATATCTAAAACTTTGTCCGAAAGGAGAAAATCCCAAAATGAATCGGAATACCCTCAAAAATTGGTTTGAAGTCAGACCTGAAATCCTATTCCGAGCCCATTTCACCTCTTTTTGGTCCGTTTTGTCTCTAGTTCGCCATATACTCGATATTTTGGCCTAAAATCCACAAAACTCCACAAAACATGTCAAATGGTCCAATGTGTACAATATAAAAAATTCTCGACCATATACGCATGCAAATGCTATAATACACCCCTAAAATCGACCTAAATGCATGCATACACAATGTGTATCACATTACAAGCCAAATACCTTTCAATGTAAGTCTTTGGCCTTATACTGGACTAATTGAGTAAGAGGGATGTGGATTGGAAGGTAGGTTTGGGGAACATATTAGGAATAAAGTGGATAAACTAGTGGATATTTGAAAAGGTGAAGGAAATGAGAAATTGATAGGTGAAAAGTCGAGAAAAATGACCTCTTCTAGTTTGTTAGTTGCTATTTTCGAAGTTTATTGTTTAGAAAAAAAACGAAAATCAGAAAAGGAAAGAAAGAGGAAGTTATATATTTGTGTTCTTTTGTATAGTGTCGAGGAGAGGTTACAAAAAAGTACTTAATTGTTTGATTAGGATAGAAAATTGGGTAGTCCCAAAGTTGTGGTACTCGAAAAGTTAGTTTGAAAAGCACTTAGTAGTAAGTACTTTTTTAGTGAAGAAGTCATTCTTTGAGACGACTTGTTGAAATTTGAAGAGTGAGATTGAGTGATTGTAGTGAGGGGTATTCGGGCTAGGAGTAACTTGATTAGTTCAAGATTAGTAATTTTTATCCAAAGTTATTCCACCTTGCTTTAAGCCTACATTACAATAAAAAACAAAGACTTTTTTTATTCTTTGTCACACATGTCAAGTACAAGATCTAATTTAGATAATTGGCAAGCATATGGTAGACGGTGCATGTAATCCAATTTAAGCGGAAAAACGTCCTAAATTTAAACACTTGAGAGATGAGTGAAATGAGAGATGAGTGAAACACTTACCCGGTGAGGATCAAATTGTTCAAAAGTTTCAAGTCTCAAAAGTAGTTGATTATGCTTTATCACAAATGCTCAATTTTAGTGTGTTGTCTGGTTTTTTGAGAAAAATCATTCTGAAACTAGATTCTTCATCCCATCGCTCTAAACACACGCCTAATCATTTGTATCCTTTGTTATTTTATGTTTTTTTGTTTGGGACAAACAACAGTTTAAGTTTGGGGGATTTTGATATGCATTGATTATACATATATTTAGGTCGATTTAGGAACATATATTATATCATTTATGTATATATTTGGTCGAGAGTTGTTTATATTTATCATATTGGGTCATTTAACGTGTTTTGACATATTTTAAAGGGTTTCAAGTGTTTTTAGGTCGAAAAGTCATATTTTACGATGATTAGATGAAGGAACAAGTCAAGAAGGAGAAAAATTGGTTTGAACCGGCCCAAATCAAGGCCTACCCAAAACAACTGGCCACAACCGCGTCACTAGACATGGGCATCCGGTTCAGAGAACCGTGGAACCGGCGGTTCAGAACCGGCGGTCAACGGTTCCAAAACCGTTGACCCGGTTCCGGTTCCAAACCGGGACCGTAACCGGTCACATCGCGGTTCGGTTCCGGTTCCACCTAATCTGGAACCGGGAACCGGCGGTTAAACCGGCGGTTCCACAGGCGGTTCCAAACCGGCGGTTCCGCGAATTTATTATTATTTTTTTAAATTAAAAAATGTCACGTGTCACGATCTGGTGAAGTGTCCGTTGGAAATGGACGGCGTGATCTTCGTGGCCGTTACAAGAACCGCCGGTTTTCCGGTTCGAACCGGCGGTTCCTCGAATTTTTTTTTTTTTTTTTTAACGGCTATGATCTGTTGGCCGTTGAAAATCAACGGCCCAGATCATTTGGCCGTTACAAATGCTCAATTTCAGATTTTTAGGAGGGGGGAGGCTTGGTTTTTGGATTTTTTTAAATTTTTTTGTTATTTTATATTTCAAACCCCTATAAATACATCCAACTTCAACACAAATCACTACACCTCTCTCAATCTATCTCAAGCTCCCTCAATTTCTCTCAAGCTCACTAGTCTCTAGTCTCTACTCTCAAAAAAATTGAATTTTAATTCCATTCTACCAAAAAAATATTTATTTCTTCTAGTTCTTTTCTTCAATTATATTTTGTTATTTGCATCTTTATTCTTCCTACTTCTACCAAAAAAATGTCTAGCCGAAGGGGAGCTTCTTCAACTTCATCATCTCGCGGTTCTCGCCTTATCTCCGATAAGGGCAAGAGTCATGCGCCGGAGGAGTATGCTCCACTTCCACCTCTTCCTCCACCTCAAGTATTGTTCGACCTCAATGATGATGATGATGATGATGTCATTCCAATTGATTTGGATGCCGATGACATAGCCGCTTGTCTAGGTAAATTTTATATTTGAGCAATTTAATTTTTAAGATTTAATTGTATTATTAATTATAATTTTTCTAGTAGCAAGTAAAATCATTTTATATTTGAGCAATTTAATTTTTAAGATTTAATTGTAGTATTAATTATAACTTTTCTAGTAGTAAGTAAAATCATTTTATATTTGAGCAATTTATTTTTTAAGATTTAATTGTATTATTAATGCTAATTTTTCTAGTAGTAAGTAAAATCATTTTATATTAGTAGTGTTTTAATAAATTTAAATCCTATTGAGTAATATGTTTTTTTATTTATTTCAAATAATTTAGGAGAAAACGCCGCCGCTGCATTTGCCGCTCAAGAAGAGGGAAATCAACATCCAACACAAGAAAGCCAAAGTCAAGGCCAAGGTGGAGGACGACGATCTCGTAATCGTAGTGCTTCACAAGGAAGCCAAGGAGATACGGCGGCTTTAAAATCCGAGGTCTTCACTATCCACTTTACAAAAGTTCTAGTGCCGGGATCATCAACCGACTACAAAGTCACTTGCAATTATTGTGGGGCACCTTATAGTTTCAAGCACGGAGGGGAATATGGAACACTAACAAAGCATGTCAAAAAATATCATCCCGATAAGTGTGGACTCGACCAATCCCAAACCCAAATGCCAAGATACACCGTTGGAGGTTCGGATTCTAACTCTCGCTCTCCTTTATTTTCCTTAGTGAGACAAGATTGAGTAGAAATTTGGCTAAATTTGTTTCCGTAAAGCATTTGCCTTTTAACTTCGCCGATGATGGATTTTACGAAGATTTTATGCAACTAAGTTGTGGTCCACAACATAGGAAGATTTCTAGAAGAACATTAACTCGGGATATTGCGAAAGTTGTTGGGGAATTTAAACTTGTTTTACTAAATATGTTTGCTTCACTTAAACAAAAAGTTTCAATATGCTCGGACATTTGGGGTGATCATTGGCAAAATCATCACTACATGGGCATCACTTGCCATTGGATTGATGATTCTTGGACAATGCAAAAAAGATTAATAGGTTATAGAGAATTTGATACCGAGCATACCGCATCAAACATTTGTCACAAAATTATTTCCATTCTTCAAGAATACAACTTGGTTCAAAAAAAAATTTCGATATCTTTCGATAATGCTAGTGCAAACAAAGCTTCTTTACCCCAACTAATTGATTTTTGCAAGCCATCTTGTGGAGGTAAATTTTTTCATATTAGGTGCATTTGTCATTGTTTGAACTTATGTGTGCAAGATGGCCTAACAAATTTCAAAACATATGTTGCTCCTATTAGAGAAGCAATCACCACTATTTCTAGACATTCCTCTTTAACAAAAAAATGGGCAAGATTTTGCAAACAAAGAGGAATTCATCCCAAAAAAATTTCTTTTGATGTTCTTCACCGTTGGAATTCTACATATAAAATGCTCAATGATTCTTACATGTATAAGGAAGCTTTGTGTGCATTTTTTCAACACCATCAAGTTGGTATTTGTTTATTTCCCAATCAATGGGATGCTTGTGCTAATTTAATTTCACTATTAAAAATTTTTGAAGATACAACTAAGGAACTCTCCGCTTGCTACTATCCTACTTCACCTTTGGTTCTTGATCATTGTGTTAAAATTGCACTTCTTTTTAATGAATATAAAGACGATCCGATTTTGCATGAAACGATAGATTCTATGAGGAAAAAATGGTTAAAATATTTTGAGGAAATACCCGATTTATTTTTAGTAGCAAAATTGTTAGACCCTAGGATTAAAGAAGATGGCTTAGAATATTTGTTAAAAATGTATTACGAAGCATTGTTCCCCAATGAAAATGATGTCCTAAACCCCTTGCATATTGTTGCCAAAGCAAAGAGTCTTTTGTTTGATATTTTTAGAGAATATAGGATCCAATTTGGTGATGGTAATGATAGTGATGTTTGTTCAAGTGGTCTTGGTTCTTCAACCCAATTCGTTGGAAATTCGAGTCTTGCCCGTTTGCAAAATATTTACGATATTCGTTCACAAAAAAAGGCAAGGTCTTCCTCTAATCCTTATGGGGAAGTTGAAAATTTTTTACAAACTACTTTTGAGGAACTTTCTTTTGAAAATAATACCGACCTCCTAAAGTGGTGGTCGAAAAGATCCAGCTCCTTCCCGGTTTTATCTATTATTGCCAAGGAAATTTTTGCTTGTCCCGCTTCAACCGTTTCGGTTGAGCAAGCTTTTAGCGTTGGAGGATACACCTTGGATGCCCGAAGATCTAGATTAACCGTGGAGAATCTAGAAAATCAACTCCTCCTTGAAGATTGGACAAAAGCCGAAAAACGAGCTCAAGAAGTTGACTTCGATGAAGACGAAGAAGGAGATACACTTGATTTCGACACCGGCTCATCCGGCACACCACCTTCTCAAGGAAGTGAATGTGAATGAGCACAACCGAACCAACTTTATTTCGAAAGGTAAGTGAGGTAAGAGAACTACGTGGGCTTTGATTCCTTGACCTTAAGCCGGAAGATCGAGGATACGTAGGCAATTTGGTACTAAGTTAAAAATTAGTTTTAATTTTTAACTTAGAATCAAACTCAAGCCCTTTAATCTTTTTCCCTTTTCCTTCCCAATATTATTAGTTAAAATTGTATAGTTGTATACTTGTATTGAACTTTGTAGGTTGATTGTGTTTTTAAATAGTGTTATTGTATTAAATTTTACTTTGTAATTTAAGAGATTATAAATGGTATTATAACATTTAAGTTGTAGTTTATATTTGTACTTTGTGTTATTGTATTAAATTTTACTTTGTAATTTAAGAAATTATAAATGGTATTATAACATTTAAGTTAAATTTGACTTATTAATTTTATCTTTTAGAAACTATAAGTTGTATATTATAATAAAAATAAAAATAATAATAATTAAAAAAAAAAAAAAAAAAAAAAAGGAGAGAGAACCGTCCGGAACTGGCGGTTTGGAACCGGAACCGGCGGTTCTATGCCGGTTCGGAACCGTAACCGTAACCGGGGTGTTCTCGGTTCGGTTCCGGTTCCAGTAGGGGCGGTTCCAGGAACCGGCGGTTCGGAACCGAAACCGGAACCGGGAACCGGCTGCCCACCTCTACGCGTCACCATGGCGAATGGCCGTGCCAAAAGAAGCTTAGAAAGTGAGATTTCACTGAGCACTCGTCGCGACCGGGCAAGGCATTGCATGCAGCCGTTACAAATTTGTTGTTTTAAGTTATTTTGGGGTCAAGCTTATCGCGACCGCGACAGAGATTGCGCGCGGCCACGGAAAAGGTCCGAATTTGAAGAAAATCCTAATTTTATTAGGATTTGACCCTATCTTTGAAAGGACTCGTCCCCAATCTATAAATAAGGACACAAGCTCGAGTTAGAATCGGAAACGCTTGGGAGCAAGAATCAAAGAACAAGGCGTGACACGACGAAGATTAGAGATCCAAGAGATTGGGTTTACTTACTTTTTCTTGTATTCGTTTCTTTATGATATTGTTAACAAATGTTATTTGGATTTGAATTTAGTTATGGGTAGCTAAACACTTTTGTGTTCTAGAGTTAGAAAGTAGGTTACGTATGACGATGATTTGATTTGTTCTTTAATTGTAAAACACCAGTTTATTGTTTATCTATGTGATTGTTTTCTTCTTATGATTAAATTTGAATTGATCACTTAAGTTAAATCTGCACATTCGATAGTTCCGCTCAGAGAGGAGAGAATTGTTAATAGACATTGGTTCGCATAGCGTAATTGTCTATGATTGCGTAGACATTGGTTAAGGGTCTCTTGGGAGTCTTTAGATTTAGTCGACTTGGAAGGGTGATTAAGTCTAGTAAATCAACAACCTAATCGCTTTGGGATGAGGATTAGGTTTACTAAAGTGTCATCTAATAAACATTATAACTGGTTTAAAAGTCTAGAATTTTTATGTTAGATCAAACATTAGAATCGTAATTAAAAATCTACACCCTAGAATACATTTTCCTCCATCTGAGTTTTCTTTAATTATTCAACCTCTTGTTTGTTTCCAAGTTATTCTTTAATAGTTAATTACCTCTGTGCAAATTAGTATTAAGTTTTACAACAAACTCTACCATTCCAGAATCTAGTTAGGAGAGTCCTATATTATTCTGAGTACCAAACTACTCTTTAGAGTCAGTCCTTGAGGATCGACCTTGACTATCACTACCTACACCTACACCGTATACTTGCGGTAAGCTAGGTTTAGGAAAAACCATTGTCTAGAAATCCAACAGCAATAAATAGAAGGAGATGGAGGACGAGCAAAGACTACTGAATTACTGATTCTATTGAAACTACTAAGCATTGACTACTTTGAGCTTTCGATTCAAGGCAATCAAGCACTTACCATTAGAAATCTTTCTAAGTGAAAGTGCTTAGTAACCGGAGCAAGCATGCAACAAGCATTCCACAAGTGAAGATTCAAGCTACAACAACTTCTCAAGTCAAGCAAGGTAGGTCTAAAACTTGCTTAATCCTTCTCACCAAGGAAGCTTGCCCACATTACAACTGATATTCAAGTTTAGTTACAGCTATAAGAAGTTGAAAAAAAACACTCCCATTAAACCAACTCTCACTAGCGGTTTTTAAACAGGGAGTCTTCGTTTGAATCTAGGATTCAATGTACACTAGGTGTTTTGAGGAACGTGTGTATAGTAGAGGAGTGGCCTTCCGAGGATAGGCAACAAATAATGTAAGGTACTAAGTTGGACTGACACCGGCGTATAAGATTGTATTGTATGAACAATTTAGTGAATTTTCTTTGTGAGGTAAAAGGATTAACCCCACCTTCTAACCACTATAAATTTGTGTCTATTTTCTAATTGTTTTATAAATTATAACTATTGTTGGCGTATTATCATACTACTTGGACAAATTTTTAGAAAACGTATTTGTATATTCCGATGCATAAAACTCTACCTACGCGTTGCTTGTTGTAAGCAACCCGAGCCCAGTCTAGTTCAAGCATATTGCATAAAGGTTACTTATTCTACCAGCTTTGCTGTAAGAACTAGTTTCTTAAAGTAAGCATCATATCCTGCTCAAAGTATTTAAAAAGTAAAAATCGAGTTAGAGGTTTATTCAACCCCCTCTAAACTCTACCACTTGGGACCAACAACATCCACTAGGAGAAAATTCATAAGCGCGCACTTGCTGAATAGAGTTGTATCCACAATTAAGGTAATATTTGCCCCAATATTTTAATAGATCTGCCTGTAAAGCAGAATAGAGTTGTATCCATGTGTCCATCTTGACCTTGAGATCCATCTTCTTAAAACATTCCGAAAATATTATATTAGTTGAACTACCTGTGTCAATAAATACCTGGGATACCAAATAACCAACAATTTTCGTAGCGATAACCAATGTGTCACTATTTGACCTGTTGCATCGGCGTCATATCTTGAGGCCTGAAGCTAATATTGGGAAACATGCCAGCTTGTGAAACCTCCAAATTTTCATGGGATAGCTACCGATATATAGCACTGAGGTGTGCCTTCCGAGCTCTGTGAGAGTAACCATTTTCAGGTCCCGTGATTATGCTTATGAAACCCCTTCCTGGTGGAGAGGGCTAAGCTTCCTTTCTGCCAGGCTCCGCAGGGCCTTTGCCTTTGTCTTTCTCAGTACCATTTGCCTTTTCCTCGGTAGCTTTCCTTTTTCGATCTTGCTGGTCCCTGTCTTGATACACAAATTCCTTAAGATTGTCAGCTCTGATGAGGTGTTAAATTTCGTCCTTTATATGGAAGCAATAATCTATAGCGTGACCATATTCATTATAAAACCTACAGAAAAGCTTTCATTTTGGCCTTTGAGGACGTTCAAGGCGTCTAGGTTGATACTCCACTGCCTCATGATTTCAACTAGGTTGAGTATCTTGCCTCAACGGAGTATAATTTTCATATCCGACATCATCCTCCCGAGTATGGGGAAAAAGATGCGATCGCCACTCTATGTACTAGGTCACGACTCTGCCCCTTTTAAGGCCTAAATCCCTATCACGATGCCCTCTTTCAGGCTCTGTGCTCTGCTCGCCCTCTTACTCATCGGTTTTCTTTGTCTTTCTTATCTCTTCCAGGTTTATGAAATTTTCAGCTCTTATCAACAGCTCTTCAAAGCTAGTTACTAGTTTTTTGGCTAATGAAATAAACAACTCACTATCCCAACGCCTGTTGCGAGCGCATTAATTTTCACTTTTGAGGTCACCATGGATATCTCTAAAGCCTCAATATTGAAGCAATGAATGAAATCTATCAGACACTCCAAGCTTCCTTACTTGAGGTTGAACAGGGACAACGTCGTCTTCTGTTGTTGCCTAGCGCTGGCGAATTTATGCAAGAACAAAGAACTTAATTCTCCAAAAGAGTGGATCGATTTTGGCAGAAGCTACTCGAACAACTGTTGAGTTGCTCTCTCAAGAGTTGCCAGGAACACCCTACATTCAATTTCGTCAGTATATCCATGCAACAAAGTAGAATTCTCGAATCGCAAAAGTTGGTGACTAGGATCCGTAGTTTTATAGTATCCAAATTACAGTTGCTTGAAGTTAGGTGGGAGTTCATCCACCAAGATATTATTCTCAAACTCTTATTAGGATTGTAAGTGGAATCAACCATTTCCTCTCCTTCCTCCAGTTCTGTAAGCAACCACACTCTGCAGGCTTATGACGTGTTCTTTCACCAAGTTCTTCTCTCGACGTGTTTTAACGAGGGACATGTTGATCTCTTACATGTAAAAACTCTCTCCCTAGCGGAGGAGGTGGAGGAGGTTGTGGCGGCGGAACCCCTGGCGGGGGTGGTGGCGATGGTCCCCCTACCATATGGTTGACGAGGGCATTACACACCATTACATTGATATAAGCTCACAACTGGTCAGCTAATGGTAACCATCTATGCTCTTCAGTTTGCACCCCCATTTACTAGGGTTTGTTCCACGTCCCTGCGGAACATTTTTGCAGCCCTATTCATCTATTCCTCCAGATTTCGAACAGTGTCAGCATTATCCTTATCCACCATCCTTAATCACGGAAAATTCCTGAAAAAACCCATCAGAGTTTTATTATCCAGAGGGAAATCAAAGCAAGACATCAGCCATAAATGGGAGCTCCTTATGCCTAATCGGCATGGTGTTGAAGTCAAGTGTTAAACAGAGGAAATAAAATATAAGTGAATTATAAGCAATCATATCACAATAAAAAATACTCCCTCCGTCCCGCTCAGTTTTGCACACTTTCCTTTTTGGTCCGTCCCATTCAGTTTTGCACACCCTTAAAAAGGAAATTTCTCTTACAATCTCCACCCTCAAAATCTCCACCCTCAATCTCCACCTTTAAAAAAGTCAACCAAAAGCAAAAAGCAGTTTTTTCTTAATATATGTGCCCGTCCCTACGTGCAAAACTGAGCGGGACGGAGGGAGTAATATCCAAAAACTCACGCCTTGTACCCATAAACGATTTTCCATCGATGACGCCATTGATATGAGTTGATAACTCAAATCCCAAATTACGATTTTTATAAGAATAAGGCAATGAGAGTAAGAATAAAGTTGAGACAATTATATTTAAAAAAAAAAAAGGATAAAAGGATCTCTTCAGCCTGCGTTTGGCCTTGGTTAAGCACAAAGATGTTACTTGAAAAACCAACCGGACTATTTCCCCGCGGACGACTACTGATAAAGTCAGTAAACTTGAAAAATGAAAAAGAGAAAGACAATAGCAATGAAACAGTAGAAACCCTACCTTGAATTTTGAAAAGAGATCCCTATTTATACTGATTTACCTTAAGGGCAAAATAGTATTTTCTATGTCTGTGACCAACCCTAATTCCGTACATGTGGCCCCATGATGATAGGGATGGCCCCCTCTTACTCAGTTGAATGTACTTTCTGACCGCTAGATAGAGGAGCAGTGAGATCTACTCCACACGCTAATTAACCCAGAGCAAATAATATAACTTTAGGTCATAGTTAACTTATCTCCAACATTTTAGCTCTGAGGTTTTTCTTTGTAGTGAATGGGACGAATAATATCACCTACAGCTTTGGCTCTGACTGTCGTGAATCGTAAGACAATATTTATGCTCCTCAGAAGAGTTATGTCTGCCTTTCATGCGTTCGGCGTGTCTCCCTTCTTCCTTCAGCCCGGGTGAGCTTACACCCATCACCCGTAATGTTGTTACAAACCTTTGATCACTTCAAGGGTTTGTACAATGGTTCAAGGTTGTTGTTAAGTAGGCTTGGAAAACACGTTCCAGAAGGAAAAGTTTTAACTATAAGTAATTTTGGTAAGTTGATACTAATTCCAAGACTGTCCCACACTCCATCTGATTTGAGACTCCTATTCAAGTTGCAAAGACGACATTTCCCCATCATTGTGCCCTACGCAATGTCAATTAACGAGAGTCAAGGCCAGTCATTGTCACATGTTGGACTTTTCCTAAAAAAATCAGTATTCAGCAGTAGGTATCTAGCTATATGTTGCAGTTTCTAGAGTAACAAATCACAGAGGACTAAAAATATTGGTGTTTTCTGATGATAAAGTTCAAAAGAATGCAACAAAAAACGTGATCTTTCAAGAAGTGTTTCGAAATGTATAAATTATATTTTCCATGTAAATATTTTAAGTTCTTTGGTAAAAACATCCCAATTTCGTCTTATATTTTTTAATAAAAACAAAATATTTGTGTTGTAAATGTTTAATATATAACTGGATCACAAGTATTTTGATATTAACTTTAATAAATAATGGTTCAAATGATAAAATAAACTTAATCATCCCATGCAATTACACGGGGTGAAATACTAGTGTGTTTGTTTTAGGTTGTCCTTAATGGATTGATGAGACCGAATTTCAATAAAGCACGCTTATTTAGGTTGCCCTCAATGGATTAATGAGATCGAATTCCAATAAAGCAGACTCATATACTCCTTCCAACTTTAAGCAAACACACTCCTAACGAATAATATATAGAAAAGCAATATTAATCACAGTATATATGCGTGTGTATTAATCCCATTCTCTTAGCATGGACACATACTGAAGTGACCACAAACTGATGTGTTAAAATCTGTTACGAAAAAGAAATCATCCAATCTTAAATTGAAGGATTAGGATATCTACACACATCAGCAATTAACCCATTATGACTATGTGCCGACGGTGATTACAGGAACATTTCTAATATATTTATAAGCATTTAAAGAAAGCTAAAGCAACTTAGAAGGGAATGGAGATATCACTCTTTCGATGAGATTATGGTGTTAATTTTCTTAATAAGCTAAAAATAATTATTTTCAAAAGCAATCCAGCAAAGAGAAATTCCATCAAACAATCCACAAAACCCCAAATTCGAAACAAGGTCTTCCAGTAACAAGGACACATTCTGCAGAAAAAACCTGCGAGTTAACAAAGCCAAGGATGAATTGCCTGCCCGGGTGGGACCCTCCCTCACCGGACAATCGAAGCATAATGCCGGTTCCCGTTGAACACAAGACCACCACTACCTTGCATTGGAACCGCCATGCTAGAAAACCGGCCTTCTGACTGCTGCAAAACAGCATCACTGCCCGAAACCCTTGTGCCTTGAGCACCACCGTACTTGTTGCCTTCGCCGTAATTCAAATGGAACGAGTGATCTGGAGTAGCACTCTGAGAGGTGGTTGCGGGAAGAGAATCAGATTGCTGCTTCTTTGTGCTCAGAAAGCGCCCCCCAGAACCTCTAACTCGATTTAGTGCATGCTGGTGTCGAGACTCATGCAGGTACGGCTGCATTTAATCGAATGTACTATATAATCATTTTACAATATAAGAAAGAAGACACAGAACCTAAAACCAATGGTTTAGGAGGTACTAGGTAGTAGGTGCTCTTACCACTTCGTTAATAATCTTTAATAAAAGGTGCCTGGCTCATATGTAACTTACTTTTCTAGTTTTGACGAGTTTGTTCTGCGCCTCCAGCTTAGCCCGTGTTTGTCTTCTTCTGAGTATCCCGTGGTACTGTTTGGCATTGACATATATGGGACCGTCCTCAGGAAGATCAGCCGGTAGTGGGACCCGTCCACCAGTAGCTGCCATTACCTGTGGTTGGATCTGATCCAATCAGCAATTGGAAAGAAAGAATTAGTGCCAGTATGCAAATAGATGAATACATGGTTGAAGATGGCGCAAGCTCACCATATTATGAGGTCCATAGGCAGAAAACAATCCACTGAAAAAGGGGTCAGAGTAAGCATATGGGAACTGCACCTGAGACGGATCGAAATCAGATTAAGTAAACACTATAACAACCTTTATTTAGAGAACAACTTACAATTGGTTGGTTTATCTCAGCTTGTGAAGCATTTATGGGATTGCACAGAAACAAAGCAGCTTTCATATCTTGTCCATAGCTTTCATCGTGCACTAAATTGAGCAAAAAATAAGCAGTTTATATTTTAAATTCAACAAAAGTTATTGTAATTAAAAAAAGATGAAGGTGTTATTACCAGAGTCTGACGAAGCACATTGATCTTGAGAACTTGCCTTTCCCATGGCAGTCAATTCCGTTGACTCAGTCGACGAACAGCCCATATGGTTTGTCTTGTGGCCACGTTTTCCCACTTCAGAACTGAGGTTTTTGGGTATTATCTGAGGAAAATGCTGATCCTGACAAGAGAATCATCTATCAACAATACTGAATTACAAAAGTTCAGCGTTGAAGAAAGTTTTGAAGCCATACAGCCATTAGTTAGCGAAGTAGCTGAATGCATATGCATATAACCGAATAGCTCCGTGGGATTCACTTTAACTGCTCCGGGAAAAGAAAAGATGATCACAGATAGAGTAATTGACTACAAAATCAGAGGGAATCTTAAGAACAAATTGCTCATTTATTAAATGTATAAAGATGCAAGAGGCAGAGAGACACATGTAAAACAGCAAGTGTCATCACAAAGCCGTGATAGAGATTTTACCGTTTGTTGGATAACATACAGAAAACATATCCAGTTTGAGCAAGACAAAACTTAGGTGCTTTTTCGAGGAAAACATATCCAGTTTGAGGAAAGCATATAGAAAATAATATATCTAAGTAGGTGCTTTTTGAATATCTAACCATTTGAGCAATACAAAGCTCGAACTTCCACTTGTGACTGACAATATAAATAATACCATGCATAACAAAACCAATTCCAAAAGAAAAATGAGAGACATTCACCGGTTGTTGCTGTGCTGATACTAGGAACGAAAGACATTTTTAACGGATGATCGATCAAACTACTAACCTAGCAAAGTTGAAAGCTTTTTATATGTGTGTGTATCAGAGATCAATTCATCACCAGAATCACAAAAAACACAAAGATTTTCATCACTAAGCAGCTTCAATAATACACAACACAATAAGCAAAGTGGAAGACAAACAAACAAATTAATCAGAAGTAGGATAGTCCAACGTTGTATAATATTGATCAGAGTACAATAGTTGGTGAGCTTTCAATATAACATGTTAAAATGTAATCAATGGACAAGTCACCTAACAGCAACTCATTACCTACTAAGAAGGCCCTCTCTCCTCCATAAACTCACACACACATACATATTCTAACCGCAAAATATTCATCTTAAAATGACTACCCCAGTTTATCAAAGGGTTTGAATTTTCCATTACAAAAAAAATAAAGGGGCAACAAAATGCTTTGATTCAAATTTAGTCATGTATGGAAGATCCCCGGAAAGGAAAACCAAATCTGTACCAGAAATAAGAGACATGAAAATTCAATAAAACTTCACTAAAAATCTAACCCCAACTACAATAAACTATTCTAACGCATGCATCCACTGAAATCCATCAAACCCCCCAACAAACATTTAAAAAAAAAAAAAAAACAACCCCCCAGGTTTTTGGCATATCCATAAAACACTCCAGATTAATCACCAAACAACAAAAAAAGGTCCTTGTTAAAGTCTACATCTTTTTAAAAAGAGAAAAAAAGGAAAGCAACAACCCTTTATAGTATCTACATAAAAAAGAATTGAGAGAGAAGTCGTGTCTGTATGTTTTGTGTGTGTATATATAGGGGAAGAGAGAGAGAGAGGGACCTTTAGGATCTGATGCCAATACTTGGAGGAACAATGAACACAACTGTTGGGATGAAATTGGGCATGTTTCCCTTCCCTTAAAACTAATGTTTCTCCACACAAGATTCTCTTAGGATTCTTCCCTCCCTTAATACTATACTATAGAGATACACTACACTACTACCACTCTACGCAACAAGTAAGCAGTAAAGACGCACGCTACTACCCACCAGCACCATTGATGGCATCATATCATATCACCTCCCTTTTGTTTTTTGCATTTATTATTTTCTCTTGAGCCTTTTCGGAGCTTGTTTTTTGTTTTTTAGCGCTCGGTGTCTTTTTCTACTCAACTGGGCCCCACTTGTTTCTTGGACCCTTCTCTCTGTTTCTGAATCACTTCCATCAATTCAAAACTTCACCCTACTCTCTCCATCATGCTTACAACTTTTTATTCTAGTAAACATTTGTAAATGCGTTTCTGGATAATGACAAAATTTATTTATTTTATATTCCTTCCCTCATGTTTTAACTAGTGATAACGTTCTTATTTTCTTTATCAATAAATGAGACTGCAACTCGCTACCCATTTTCATTTCACTTTTGTCTCTTAATTTCAACCATATTCGACTTTAAAACATCATTATCATTAGGGATGCCAAACGGCCCACTTCAGCGCTTTCAGACTATTCCTTACGGTTTTTAAATTTATGGGCTCTTCAATTTATCGGTCCATTTTTAGGAGACCCATAATATAGTATATATAACCCTAATTTTATCAATTTTAAGCCTAATCGTGCCACTATTGAATTATAAGTCAAAACTTTCATAATTATACCATAAAATCATTTAAAGTTCAAAATATCAAATTAAATCACCATTTCATTACATAACAAAACAGCATAATATTATCAAGATTGAACTTCATTCATATCCATATACATGATAAAAGCAGTTTAACATAAACATTAAAGATAGAAAAATACTCCCTTCGTCCCGGCCTACTTTAACTTTTTGTTTGTCCCAACTTAATTGGCTTAGCCCGTAAATAGCAAATTTCTTTCACAATCTCTACTCTTAATCTCCACATTTGAAAAAGTCAAAGATTCCACAAAATCTATTTTTTCTTAATCTCCGTGCCCGGTCAAGGTAGGCCAATTAGGCCTGGACGGAGGGAGTACTAATTAAGAGTAAGACGTAAGTAAAAGTGTTCAACTAGTTCCGATTTGGAACCGCAGGGGTGGGAACCGAAACGCCTATATGGCGGTTTCAGTTACGATTTGGAACCGGATGAAGACCGGCGGGCCGGCGGTTCGGTTCGTCAATTATTATTATTATTATTATTATTATTATTTTTTTTTTTTTTTTTTTTGCAGTTTATTTGTTTAAAAAAAATCTTGTGAAGTTGTAATATATTTAATGTAAGAATGTAACCAAAAAATTGATACACCTTATTAAAGAATTGCACTCCTTTAGTTAATTGATAATTTACAAATTACTTACAAATTGATAATACTAAATTCTAATCTAACTAAGGAGGAAATTACAAATTAATCAATAAATATTCAATAACAAAGTTACAACTTCAATTCTCCAAATTCACAACTTACTAGCTACAAATTACAACTTCTAACTAATTATTGAAAATTTGAAAAGGAAAGGAAAAAAAAGAAAGGGCTGGAGTTTTACTAATTTTTAACTTAGTATAAAAAGTCTCTACGTATTCTTCACTTTACAGATTAAGGCGAATGAATCAAATCTCACGTAGTTCTCTTACCTTGCTTACCATTCGGAATTGAGGCCGGTTCTCTTCGTTTCGTGATTAATCGCTTCCTTGAGAAGCGGGTGTGCCGGCTCCGGAACCGGAGGAGGTTATTGAACAATCATAACTAAGAAATCACCCTCTTCATCTTCATCAAAGTCGGGTTGTTGTTCTATTTTGCGGGTCTTTGTCCAACCTTCAAGCAAAAGTTGGTGTTCTAGATTTTCTACGGCCAATCTAGATTCAATAGTCCAATGTATAGTCATCTATACTCAAAGCTTGCTCGACGAAAACGGTTGAAGCGGGGGCAAGCAAAAACCTCCTTTGCAATTATATAAAGAATGAGAAAGTGTTTTGATCTTCTTAACCACCACCTCAAGAGAGAATTAGAATGAGTGAGATCGAGATACTCAAATACGGTGTTGAAATACTTTTCAACCTCCCCGTATGGGTTGCTGGTCGAAGAACCTCTTGAACCTTTTTTTTTATCTCTCTTCATAAAAGCTTTGAAAACGTGCAAGACTAGGATTTGAAACACTTTGAGAAGAACTACCAAAATCACTAGATTCACTAGTGTCATCACTTCCATGTTGAATTAAATACTCCCGAAATGCATCAAATAAAACATCTTTAAGATTAGCTACAATTAGTGCAACCTTTGGGGGATCATTGCTACCTGGATATGCTTCATAATACATCTTTAACAACTCAATTAGGTCATCTTCCTTAATCCTAGGATCTAGCATCTTAGCAATAAAATACAAGTTGAAAATTGACATAAAATATATTACCCACTTTGTCCTCATAGAACCAATTGAATCTTATAAAACCGGGTCATATCTAAAATCATGGATGCAAACAGTTTTGCAACAATGCTTAATCACATTAGATGAAGTGGGGTAATAGCAACCAGAGAGGTCCTTCGTTGCATCTTCAAAAATCTTTAAAAGTGAACTCAAATTAACACATGCATCCCATTGTTGAGGAAATGAAAAAGCATTATTCATTGGGTGTTGTTGAAAAAATTCACATAAAGTCTCTTTATAGTCATAAGAATTATTTAATATTTTGTAAGTAGAGTTCCAACTATGAGGCACATCATAAGAAGGGCCGAATTCCCTTTTGTTACAAAATTTTACCAGTTTTTCAAAGTAGAATGTCTAATAATACAAAAAATAGCCTCCTTAATAGGAGCAACACGAGTTTTGAAGTTTGTCAAACTATCTCGAACACACAAATTTAAACAATGGCGCATGCATCTAATATGAAACAATCTCCCACCACTAGAAGGTTGGCAATAGTTACTGAGAGCGGGTAGAAATCATTTGTTAGCACTAGCATTGTCAAAAGAAATGGAAAATATTTTTGTAACCAAACCATATTCTTGAAGAATTGTGATAATTTTATGACAAATATTTTGTGCATTGCGCTCGGCACAAAATTCCACGAATCATCAATCCAATGGCAAGTGACGCCCATGTAATGATGGTATTGCAAATTATCACGCCAAATATCCGCACAAATTGAAACTTTTTTGTGATAGTGGAATAAATATATTTTGCGAAATAATTTTGTATTCCCCAACTATTTTTGTAATATCACGTGTTAGTGTGCTTCATGAAATTTTCTGAGATTGAGGATTGAAACTCAATCTAGCTAGTGAAATCTTCATAAAATTCATCATTGCCAAAGTTAAATGGAATATGTTTAACACAAACAAATTTTGCCAAATGGCAACGTGTGTTTGCTTCACTATAATGAAAAACACAGTTAAGATCTGTACCTTGCGAGGAGGAGCCCCCATGTATCCTCGCATTTGGGTTTGGGAAGTTTCAATCACAACCTTGTCAGGGTGCTTTGTGATAATGTGCTTTGAATAAGTGCAATAACCACCACCGAGAGGCATTGTGTATTCCTTACAACAATAGTTAGTAGTACCACCAACTTCCTTTCAAACTGGCTTGTGGCGTTTACGTTGCTTGAAGGGTCCTCGCCTCTAGTGATTTGGGCGCCGTCTTAGGCCTAAGGGAGTCTAACAATGGTTTAGTATGCTTCAAGCTTCCATTGAGTCTCTGCACCTACAAGAAATGCGCTCTGGCAAACCTTCCAGGAATCACTCGATCTCTTGGATGGGAATGTATATTCTCGTAAAGTGAATGGTGAAGATTGGGCTCTTGGAAGCCGCTTGCCCCTCCAAAGCCGGAGGCGGACCTCAGCCTCTCCCGCCACGCCCCCTAAAGCCAAAAAATTGAGACCGGCCTCCTCGTTGGCTCTCTTGAGATGACCGCTCTTTGTTAAGGTCAGCATGGGCGGCTCCATTCACTCCCTCAATATTAATACACAAGCATAGTTACATTTTAAAAGTAAAACTATATTATTAAAATTAAATTATACTAACTAAAATTTGTAAAATATAAGAACCATAAAAATATTTATTACTAGTTATAAATAAATATAAAGTATGATAGCAAATACAATATAAACATCACTACTAGTACTACTATACTACTACTTAAATTTGGTAGAAAAATTAAATTTAAGTACTAAGTTGAAACATTTTAAAATTTACTACTCATACAACAAAATTAAAGTGTCAAATTTACTACTACAATATTCAAGTAAAGAACAAAAATAAAAAATACCTAAAGCATCCATACTATCCGAATCGATTGGAATATCGTCTAAGTCGATGTCTTCCTATTCCACAAGGTTGAAGAAGCTCGGAGGAGGAGGTGAAGAAGATGAGTCACCACCTTGACTCTTCACTTTCAAGGTAGCTCAACGAGAAGACGATGATCCGGCTCTACTACTTGACCTTTTTTTATAGTTGAAGTGGAAACTAATTAAAAATCGAAGAACAATACAAGTTGCAAGAACTCACTAGAATTGGTAGAATGCAAGAGATTGAGAGAGAGATGAGAATGAGGTGTAAAAATCGGGATTGAAATAGGGTATTTATAGAGTTTTTAAGGTAGAAATAATTAAAAAATTAAAAAAACACCCCACCCCCTACACTATTCTGCCGAAAATCTTACTTATAAACGACCACTTGATCCTAGCCGTCGGATTCAAAAAAAAAATCATTTCGGTTCAAACTGGCGATTCCAGAAAGCGGTGGTTCTGGTTCTGGACTGCTGGTTATACCCCCGACAGTACTTTATCTTAGACGTTTATTTTCAATGGCTAGTTCATCCTGGCCATCCACATGGAAAATTTTAAAAAAACAATTATACTAAGAACCGGAGGTTAAACATTCGGTTCACGGTTTGGGCATAGCTAGAATCGAAATCGACTCTATATTTATATGGGTTCAGTGCCAGTTAGGAATCGAAACAGCAGTTAATGGTTCCGGAATTGTTGACCGCCGATTCGAACCATGGCAGTTCGCCGGTTCTCGAACCAGTTGAACACCTCTAACTGTAAGTAAGAGACGAGATGAAGAATATATATAATGTAAGAATTAAAGAGTACTAAAGTTAGGGGTGGAGAAAAATACCAAAATATCAAAATACCGCATATACCATATCGAAAAATTACCGAAAATATCAAAATTTTCGATATACCGAATTTTTGGTACAGTATGATACAGTACCGGAAATTTTCAGTACGATAACGGTATGATAATCTAAAACTTTTGGTATTTCAGTATACCGAAACACCAAAAAAAGTTCGATATTTTTGGTATACAATTTTTTTTTGTAGTTTGATATTTTGGTATATCAAATTCCTAATGGTATACTGTAAATTTTCGGTATACTAAAATTAACGTTATGGACCGATATATACCGATACGGTATTACCGATACTGTACCAAAATTTTGGTATGCCGAATCACGGTATACCGAAATTTTTGGTATGGTAACGGTATGAATTTTTTACGTACCAAAAATTTCGGTTCGGTAACGGTATGGACGATTCGGTACGGGGAACCACCACTAACTAAAGTCTTAGAGACCAGGTAAAAAATAAAATGATGATATATTTCAGGCTAGCCCGGCTAAACCTCGAGCCAACTTGCATCGTCTGCAGGTCTGAGCTAAAAAGGGGGGGTCGGATTTCAACATCCCTAATTATCATAGGGGCATTATACCTTGGAACTTCATTTATTATTAACTTTGACTTTTAAAACATCATTCTCTATCACAAAAGAAAAAAAATGGTTTATTAGCCTATTAGGGTAACCAAAAGTTTTTGAAACAATACACTTGCTAGTAATTGATACACATTGTGTATACATGCATTTAGGTCGATTTAAGTGTCTATTTTGTAAAATTTGCATGTATAATTTGTCGAGAATCGTTCATATTTGTTATATTGGACCATTTGACATGTATTGACTTGTTTTGTAGAGTTTTAATGGTTTTCAGGCTAAAAAGAAGATTTAATGAGGTTACATGAAGAAATAAGTCGAAGAAAGGACAAGATTGGCTGTATTGGGTTAAAATTCAGGCCCAAAGCATTGAAGAAACGACACAACCGCGTCAAAAAGGAGCTCAAAGTGAGAAGTCAGTATCAAGTGACTTGACCGTGCCAAGAGGCAACGCGGTCGGGCCCAAAGAGGCTTGGATAAGGCGTTTGAAGCTGTGAAGCTTGAAGCGACCGCATCTCTTCTTGCGCGGTCGCACCAAAATATGCCCCTAAAGTAAATCCAGATTTTGATGGGATTTTTATCCTAATCTCTTGAGGATTTCCCCAATTTATTAATAGAGGTCTAAGCTCGAGTTTTCAAGAAACACATCATCATTTCTCATACTTTTACGTACTTGGAGTAGAAGAGCGAGAGCAAGGATTGACGAGCAAGACAAGACGAAGATCGGCGAGTCGAACAATCGGGTTTAATTATTTCTTGCTTAGTTTTTATTTTCTTTACGATGTATTCTCTGAATTTTTGCATTGAATTAATACTAGGCATGAGTAGCTAAACTACTCGTGTCCTAGGGATAGAGAGTAAGGTTTTACAACAATGGTTGAATTCTTCTTTTGATTTATAGACTCCAATTTTATTATCTATCTTTGTGTTTGTTCTTAATTTATGATTAAACATAATTTGATCAACTAGTTTTAGTTTAACCGTTTAATAATTCCACTTCGAGAGAAGAGAGTTGTTAATAGATGTACAACACATAGCGTAGTTGTCTATGGCTGCGTAGGCAAAAGTTAAGGATCTTTTAGGAGTTGTTAGGATCAATTGACTCGAGAGAGTAATTATTCTAATCAATCCACGACTTAGTCGCTTCGAGAGAAGGGTTAAGTTATTTAAGTGCCATCTAATAGATAGTAAAATTAGTTTAAAAGTTTATAAGTTAGAGATTAATCATCATTAGCGTAATTCCTGAAATTGACACCCTAGGATACATTCTTGTTGATTGTAATCACTTTTATTAATTAATTCATGTTATTAGTTTATATGCAATTTAGTTTAATAGTTAATCAATTATTCACCAATTCCAGTATCTAGTTAGGATAGTCCTAGATGATTAGGGTATCAAACTACATTAGCCTATTTTCTATGGATCGACCTTGACTTTCACTATGTACACCTACATCCGTACACTTGCGGTATTTAAGGTTTAGGATTAGAGTCTGTCAAGTTTTTGGCGTCGTTGCCAGGGAATAGGTTTAGCGTCTTACTTTTTATCCAAAGTAATAGGAGGATATTAGACTATATTTTATTTTTCTGCAATTTAAATTCTGTTATTTAATTTTTGCTTTTATTTATTTTAGTATTATGTGGTATTTTGTTTTGTTGGTGTTTCTTGGTTTCGCATGCAAACTAGGTCAAAAGGGAAAGAGCATCTTGTTGCTTTCGATCCCGAGATTGAGGCAACTGCCCGAAGATACCGTACAAGAAGAAATCCCACCTTTGAGATGGAGAACGCTCCACAGAATCCAAACTAAGAAGACGTACTGAATCAGATATTAGGAGCTCTAGCCCACTTGGATGATAGAGTTACTAATATGTAGCATCAATAATCATCACAGCAGCGGAGACAAGCTCAGATTATGCAAGATGATGCAGACGAGGACATCACACCCATAAGTGATTGTATTCTCCTCATGCCGAATTAGCCGGTTGGAGGAGTGCAACCACCACCATTGAATGCGAATAGCTTCGAATTGAAGCCCGCACTAATAAATATTGTTCAGCAGAATCAGTTCGGTGGGAGCACACTAGAAGACCCGAATGTGCATCTAAACAAGTTCTGCAGGTTGGCTGAAACTATAAAGATAAATCACGTGCCACATGAGCAAGTAAAAAGATGATGTTGTTTCCGTTTTCACTGAAAAACAAAGCATTGCAGTGGTATAATTCACTAGATGATGTCACAGAATGGGAAGACTTGAGCACAAGATTCCTTCTGAAGTATTTTCCACCAAGCAAGATGCTAGATCTACAGAACAAGATAAATCAGTTCAAGCAGATGAATCAAGAACCGTTAGGTGAGGCTTGGGAACGATTCCAGGATCTTATCCAGAGTTGTCCCCCACATAGGTTTTCAAAGAAGCAGCAAGTGTGCAAGTTTTAATATGGTTTGCTTGCTCCAGCACGAGATCATGCGGATACTACCACAGGGGGTAGTCTGATGGAGAAGAACGAGAGGACTGCATTCTCGATTTTGGATGCAATGGTCAGAACTAGTTATCAGTGGCCTAATGAAAGAAATCAACCAAAAAGAGTGGCTAGTGTTGTAGAAGCAGAGCCTGTCAAGAATGAGCCGAATGATACTCTTACATCTTAGTTGACCGCTCTGACGAATCAAGTAAGTTAGCTAACTAGTCTGACGTTAGCACAACAGCTGATACTTCATCACAACAGTTAATGGGCCAGGAGTGATAGCAAGATGAAATCTTCAAGATTATCTTCTGCTTAAGTTTAGAAAAATATTTGTTGTGCTTAAATTTAGGGATATTATTTATTAATTCCTCGTGTAAAGATTTGTTGTATAACTTTCTTTTGTAGCACCCATGTAAACACGTATTAATATGAATGAATAAACTCAGAAGAATTTACAGCAAATCTTGAATTATTCTACATGGTATCAGCCTGTTAGGCACCAAAACCCTTCCCTTAATCTCTCTCTTTCTCGTTCTCACTTCTTCTTCTCTCATGGAGACTACAAATAAGCTCCCCTATCAGACCCTCATTCATATGATTACTATAAAACTTTCCTCTACCAATTACCTCTTATGGCGGAGCCAACTCATGCCTCTTCTCACTGGACAATGTCTTCTTCCTCTAATTGATGGTTCTTGTCCCTCTCCTCCTTCTGAAATTACGGATACTAATGGCACGACAACTGCAAATCCTGATTACCTCCTCTGGCATGCTGATGACCAGAAACTCATTAGTCTTCTTTTTTCATCTTTGACTGAAGAATCCATGTCCGTCGTCATCGGCTGCACCACTTCTCGTTCTGTTTGGTTGGCCCTTGAAGCAGCGTACTGTCATGGTTCGAAGGCTCGCGAACTCCGTCTCAAAGGTGAACTCTAGACTTTAAAGAAGGGCGCCGACTCCATCCCTGAATTCACTCGTAAATTCAAGCTCATTTGCGACCATCTTGCTGCCATCGGTCGTCCCATTGATGACACCGATAAAATTCACCACTTCCTTCGTGGATTGGGACCTGCTTTCACTAGCTTCTCGGCTACTCAACTGTCACTATCTACCTTACCCTCATTTCAGACGCTCATCTCCAATGCTGAAAACTTCAGCATGTTTCAAGAATCCTTCGACTCCTCGAAATCGGTTGTTGCTGCCTTCAACGTCACGACTGCCCCTTCCAGTCGTCCTCATCACTCTTCATCACATCATGGGTCTGCTAGTTCTCACCAAAATTCCGGTCGCTCAATCGCGACCTCTAGAAATTCTGCACCAGGACGTGGACGCGGAAAGGGTGGGCCTCGTCGCCCTCCCCACTGCCAAATCTGCCGCACTGACAGCCACTATGCGGATGTTTGCGGTGATCGGTATAAAAATGCTCCTCCATCTGTTGCTTACATTTCCGAGTCTTTTAGTGCAGGCTGCCATGTCTCGCCTCCCGTCTCTGATTGGTTTCTTGATACCAGTGCCTCTGCTCACATGACTCCGACCACTTCCTCCTGACACCTCGGTTCCGTACTCTGGTTTCGAAATGTCATTGTCGTTAATGGTGCTCAACTTGTGATTTCTGATATTGGCACTCGCTCTCTTTCTCATGATTTTAAACTCTTAGACGTTTTGGTTGTCCCACAAATAAAAAAGAATTTGCTTTCAGTCAGTAAATTGACTACCGATTTTCGAGTTGATGTTCTCTTCACTAATGATTCCTTTGAAATTTAGAATTGAGCAACCAAGGTAACTCTGGCTCGAGAAAGACGGGTTAATGGTCTCTACGTATTGGATGAGCCACCTACGGCTCTAGTTTCGGCCCTGCACTCTTGGCGGCCTAAAGCTTCTTTCGAGCTTTGGCACTCCCGCTTAGGCCATATTTCCTTTGATATTATTAGTTTGTTAAATAAAATTGGTTTACTTTCCGTAACTTCCGTTTTACCTAAACCTAAGATTTGCTCATCTTGTGAACTTGCAAAAAGCAAGTGTTTACCGTATTCTTTAAATGATAAAAGATCGGCTGTTGTTTTGGACTTAATTCACTGTGATTTATGGGGGCCTACTCCTATTTCTTCTCGTGATGGATACCGTTACTATGTTACTTTTGTCGATGACTTTTCTCGGTTTACATGGCTATACCCTCTTCATTTGAAATCTGATTTTTATGATGTACTGCTTCGATTCCATACATTTGTTGGTACACAGTTTGGTCGACGTATAAAACAATTTCAGAGTGATGGGGGTGCTGAATTTACCAGTAATCGTGTCCAAACTTTCTTCGCCAATCAGGGTATTCATCACACCATGTCTTGTCCATACACGCCAGCACAAAATGGTCGTGCTGAACGGAAGCATCGGCATATCACAGAACCTGGGCTTGCTATGCTTTTTCATTCTCGCATACCGTCTCACTATTGGGTTGATGCGTTTAGCAGTGCTGTTTACATAATCAACTGTCTTCCATCTCCGGTTTTGGACCACAAAACGCCTTTTGAAATGCTCTTCTCCACACCGCCGTATTATGAAATATTCCAACCCTTCGGGTGTCGCGTCTATCCATGCCTCCGGGACTACACCTCTCATAAGCTCGAACCTCGTTCCTCTCCTTGTATTTTTATTGGCTATAACAGCCAATACAAAGGGTTTCGGTGTCTCGATCCTATTACTCTATGGGTCTATGTTACTCGCCATGCAAAATTTGATGAATTTTGCTTTCCATTTTCATGTATTGACCGGTCTATTTCCTCGTCTCCTCTGGATATATCCGAATTTAGTGAACCTGCTGCACAGACTTCTTCTTCTCCATGCAAGCTCTGTGATCCGCCACTCGAAGATGTCTCATGCACGCAGCCTGTTGTCATTCCACCATCGGTGGATGATTCGCCTCCTCAATCATCTCCTGATGTTCCCCCTTTGGCAACGACTTCTTCCCATCCCATGGTCACTCGTGCCAAGGCCGGAATATTCAAGCCTCGCCAATTTGCTGATTTTGGCATACACCGCCCTTACCGCTGCCATTTCCTCAGTCTCCGAACCGAAAGGTTTTAAGTCAGCCGCCAAGCATCCTCATTGGCTTCAAGCTATGGAAGAAGAAATACGTGCTCTTCATACAAATGACACCTGGGATCTTGTGCCTCGACTTCCAAATACCA
Source organism: Ajuga chamaepitys (assembly GCA_958295605.1). Taxonomy (NCBI): domain Eukaryota; kingdom Viridiplantae; phylum Streptophyta; class Magnoliopsida; order Lamiales; family Lamiaceae; genus Ajuga; species Ajuga chamaepitys. The sequence continues at coordinate 31,379,733 of OY282504.1, forward strand.
ACATTGTCGATTCAAAGTGGGTCTTCCGCACCAAATTTCTCGCTGATGGCAGTATAGATCGGCATAAAGCACGTCTGGTAGCTCAAGGCTACACTCAGCTTCCCGGTTTTGACTACTCTCACACATTCAGCCCAGTCGCCAAGGCCTCTACGGTTCGCATTGTTCTTGCTCTTGCCGTCATGCAAAATTGGTCTCTTCACCAACTTGACGTCAAGAATGCCTTTTTAAATGGCGTATTGTCTAAGCCGGTCTTTATAGACCAACCTCCGGGTTTCACTGATCCTCAGTATCCTACCCATGTTTGTTGCCTTAAAAAGGCACTATATCGCCTCAAATAGGCTCCCCTCGCCTGGTGTCAACACCTTAGTGATTTTCTATTAAGCATTGGGTTCTATTGCACTCGCTCGGACTCAGCTTTGTTCATATTTCACCAGGGATCCTCTTTAATATATCTCCTTGTCTATGTTGATGATTTTATTTTAACAGGTAACGATGCAACACTCTTGAAATCCTTCATGACTCGTCTTCACAAAGAATTTGCAATCAAGGACCTTGGGCGATTAAGCTACTTTCTCGGCCTTGAAGTTACTCACACCTCTGACGGCTTGTTCCTAAATCAAGCCAAATATGGTGCGGATATATTACACCGGGCAGATTTAACTGCTTCAAACCCGGTCCCAACTCCTCTTGCCACCGGCTTTCAAGTTTCAAGTACCGGTAAACTCTTTGATGACCCTTCTCTTTATAGGTCGTTGGTGGGCGCCTTGCAATATCTTACTATCACTCGTCCCGACCTCTCTTATGCCGTCAACCTCGTCAGTCAATTTATGCGCCGACCAACCGTTGAGCATTTTCAAGCTGTCAAGCGTATCTTACGCTATGTCAAAGGTACCTATCATTTTGGCCTTTCATTCTCGCGATCTTCTCCTCTTTCTCTCCTTGGATACTCCGACGCCGATTGGGCCCGGTGTGTTGAGACACGTCGCTCAACCTATGGATACTCCATCTTCCTTGGGGACAACTTAATCTCATGGAGTGCGAAGAAGCAGCCCACAGTTGCTCGCTCTAGCTGTGAGTCGGAGTACAGGGCTCTTGCTAATACCGCTGCTGAAATGGTTTGGGTTGTTCAACTCCTTCGTGAACTTCGTATTACTTTACCATCTCGCCCTACTCTGCTATGTGATAACAACAGTGCAGTTTTTCTTACTCAAAATCCAGTCGCTCACAAACGTGCTAAGCACATTGATATAGACTTCCATTTTGCCCGCGAATTGGTTTCCTCTGGCCGACTTGACACCAAGTTTATCTCTTCTGAACACCAAATCGATGATGTTTTCACCAAGAGTCTTGCCCGACCATCTTTTTAGTATTTCGTTCCAAGCTTCACGTCGGTCCTCAACCTACGTTATGCTTGAGGGGGGATGATGGCAAGATAAAATCTTTAAGATTATCTTCTGCTTAAGTTTAGAAAAATATCTGTTGTGCTTAAATTTATGGATATTATTTATTAATTCCTTGTGTAAAGATTTGTTGTATATTTTCCTTTTGTAGCACCCATGTAAACACGTATTAATATGAATGAATAAACTCAGAAGAATTTACAGCAAATCTTGAATTATTCTACAAGGAGGATGTTGAAGATGTTAATTTGTAAACCACAGGAATTTCAATAACTTCCAAAATAATCAGCCGAGGTACAATCAGTACCTACCTAACCAGAATCACCAAAACTTCTCTTATGGAAACACGAAGAATTCACTCAATCCGCCACCTGGATTTGCCTTCACGAATGGTACGATTCATGACGATAAGAAGCCAACACAAGAGGAGATAATGCAGTCACAGTTCGCCAAGTATGATGAAAAATTAGCTCAAGTGGAGAGAAAGATGAATGTTAAATTTATTGAGCTAAACAAGAACATGACTGGTTAGGGAGCAGACATAAAGCGACTCGAGAGTAGTATTACTGAAATTTTTACCAACATGAGTCAGCTGATAAAGATTGTTAGAGCCCAGCATAAACAGGGGCAATTCCCGAGTGACCCAATGGTGAATCCGAGAGAGCAGTGCCTAGTGATTCAGTTGAGAAGTAGCACTGAGTATGAGGGTCCGAAGCTGCCATCTGATAAAGAGATGGTAGTGGAGAAGGAACAGTTGGAAGAAGAAAGAGGGACGCAAGGAAAGGCAAAGAAGGAAAAAGATGCCTTGAAACTGAGCGAGGGGCGAGACATCAAAGCCAACATACCAGAATATGTTCCTCCTATTCCATTCCCGTAAGTCCAGGAAGAAAAAGATAGATGAGCAGTTCGCAAAATTTTTGGATAACTGAAGAAGATCCAAATCAACATTCCTTTTGTTGAGGCACTACAACATATGCCTAATTATGCGAAGTTCTTGAAGAAGGTAATTGCAAAGAAAAGGAAGTGGGAAGAGTATGAGACGGTGAATCCGACAAAAGAGTGCAGTGCAGTGATCCAAAGGAAGCTACCATTAAAGTGTAAAGATTCAGGTAGTTTTACTCTTGAGTGCAAAATAGGTAATTTAACTTTTTATAAGGCATTGTGCGATCTAGACTTGGTATCAACTTAATGCCTTTGTCTATATTCGATAAATTACGAATAGGCACAATGAATCCCACTACAACTAAACTAAACTAAACTAAACTAAACTAAACTAAACTAAACTAAACTAAACTAAACTAAACTAAACTAAACTAAACTAAACTAAACTAAATCCAAGGGGTATTGTAGAGAACGTTTTATTAAAAGTTGGTAAATTCATAATCCCTGCTGGTTTTGTGGTCCTAGATATGATTGAAGACAAGGAAGTCCCCTTGATCTTAGGTCGCCCGTTTCTAGCAACGGGTAAGGCTTTAATAGATGTCCAAAAAGGGGAACTAACTTTAAGGGTAGATGAGGAAAAGGTCACTTTCATATATAAAACTCGCCAGCAACACGATAGTGAGGAAGTAAATCAAATTGAAACATGTAGCTCCATACTATCTTTAGATACCACATTATAAGAAACTAACCTCACCTAGTGATTATGATTCCCTTGAAGTTTGTCTTGTTGATTCTATTTTTAATATTGATCACCATGACTTTACTAACCTTGATCTTGTAGAAAGTGTTAGTGCTCTTAATCCTTTGCAGGAAGCTCTAAAAGGAAGCTCAGCCCAAGAGGACATAAGTGAGAAAGTTGTGGAGGAAGTACCAGAAAGGGGGTGAAGGATGCCCAGACCTTAAGCCATTACCAGATCATCTACGGTATGAGTTTCTTGATAACGAAAGAAGATATCCGGTAATAATCTCTTCCTATTTAACTGGGTCTGAAATTGAGAAATTGTTGTGAGTTTTGAGAAAGTATAAATCTGCGATAGGTTGGTCGAAAGCTGATTTGAAGGGAATTAGTCCCACAATATGCATGCATAAAATCCTAATGGAGGATGAGTATAAGCCCTCAGTCCAAAATTAACGTAGGCTTAACCCCATGATGCAAGAAGTTGTTAGAAAAGAAGACCTTAAATGGTTAAATGTAGGGAAAATCTTTCCAATCTCGGATAGTAAGTTGGTAAGTCCGATCCAAGTGGTCCCTAAGAAAGGGAGGATGACAATAGTAAAGAGTGATTTAGATGAGGTCATTGCTACTAGGTTAATTACGGGATGGCGAGTGTGTATAAATTATAGAAAACTGAATACAACTACCCGTAAAGACCATTTTTCCCTCCCCTTCTTAGATCAAATGCTCGATAGGTTACCGAGGGTATGAGTACTACTATTTTCTTGATTTCTATTCAGGCTACAATCAGATCATGATTGCCCTGGAGGACCAAGAGAAGACAACATTTGTGTGTCCTTATCGTATCTTTGCTTTTTGTAGAAAATCGTTTGGGCTTTGTAATGTACCTGCTACTTTTCAGTGTTGCATGATGGCGACATTTGGGGATTTGATAGAGAACATAATGGAGGTATTTATGGATGACTTTTCTGTTTTTGGGGTCATCTTTTGATCATTGCTTAGACAACTTAGTCAGGTTTTGCAAAGGTGTGAAGACACCAATCTAGTCTTAAATTAGGAAAACTGCCATTTCATGGTTAGGGATGGCATAGCTCTTGGTCATAAGATTTCATATGCAGGGCTAGAAGTAGATAGAGCTAAGGTAGTTGTCATAGAGAGATTACCACCTCCAAAGAATGAAAAAAGGGTTAGAAGTTTTTTAGGATATGTGGGATTCTATAGAAGGTTCATAAATTTTTTTTCTAAAATTTCTAAACCTTTATCTTATCTACTAGAAAAAGATACTGCTTTTGTGTTCGACGATTCTTGAGTGCAGACATTTGAGGCCTTGAAGAAAGCATTGGTGACCCCCCAGTATTGATCACGCCGGATTGGTCTCAACGATTTGAGATAATGTGTGATGCGAGCAACATAGTTGTAGAGGCTGTTTTGGGCCAAAAGAGAGAAAAAATCTTTCGAGTCATCTATTATGCCAGCAAAACACTTCTTGATTCAGCTCAAACGAATTACACTACCCCAGAGAAGGAGTTGCTAGCTGTTGTTTATGCATGTGACAAATTTAGATCATATTTAATACAAGCAAATACAATAGTATACATTGACCACGCAACCCTTCAATATGTGTTTGCCAAATAGGATTCAAAACCAAGACTGATAAGATGGATATTGTTGTTGCAAGAGTTTGACTTGGAGATCCGAGATAGAAAAGAATGTGAAAATGTCACTTGTCCAAAATCGAGAATGAAGCAGATGAAAGGGGACATCAGAAGGCAATTAATAACACATTTCCGGATGAGCATGTGTTGGTTATAAAAGATTATCCTTGGTACAGCGAGATCATGAATCACATAATGAGTGACATTCCGCCGAATCTACCTCCTTACAAGAAGAAAAAGTTCTACCTATACAGAAGATGTGCAGACACTATTATCCGAAGGTGTGTTCCTTATACTGAAGTAAGGGACATTATCACACAGCGTCACTCTTCCCCAAGTGGGGGACATTTTGCATTAGAAAGAACAGTCGCGAAAGTGCTCCAAAACGGCTTTTATTGGCCAACAATCCACAACGATTGCCATTAATTCATCCTGCAGTGTGACCGATGCTGAAGAACGGGAGGAATATCCCGAAAGCACGAAATACCCCTCACCACGATCATTGAAGTTGAACTATTTGATGTGTGGGGCAGCGACTTCATGGGACCTTTTCCATCTTCGAATGGATTCCAATATATCTTGGTAGCTGTAGAATATGTGTCAAGATGGGTAGAGGCTGTACCGACCCAAACAAATGATGCCAAGGTAGTACTGAAATTCCTCCAAAAGAACATTCTTACTAGGTACGGGACTCCAAGAGCCTTGATATGCGATTGGGGGGGGGGGGGTCACGCTTTTGTAAAAAGTGGCTAGTTGCATTGTTAGCCAAATATGGGGTGAAGCACCGAGTCACAACTCCGTATCATCCTCAAGACAATGGTCCAGTGGAGCTGACCAATCGAGAAATCAACCAAATCCTTGAGAAATCAGTGAATGGGAATAGGAAGGATTGGGCGATGAAGTTAGATGACGCACTATGGGCATAAAGGACGACATATAAGACCCCGTTGGGAATTTTGCTGTATCAGCTCCTTTTTTTGGAAAGCATGTCATTTGCTAATGGAATTGGAACATCGAGCTTATTGGGCAGTAAAAAAGTTGAATTTCGACTTTGAGACAGCTGGGAAATAGCGAATTTTTAAGCTCAATGAATTAAAGGAATTCAGAAATCAAGCGTTTGAGAACTCCAGTTTGTACAAAGAACGAGTGAAACGGTTTCACAATCGTATGATAAAGAATCGAAGATTTGAAGCCAGTTGAACAAGTTTTATTGTTCAACTCTCAATTGAGATTATTCCCTTGAAAGCTGAAGTCAAGATGGTTGGGGCCATTCACTATCAAGACTGTTTGAGCATCCGGTGTAGTAGAGTTGATGAACGTAGATGGCAGCACTTTTCTCGTCAGTGGACAAAGAATCAAGAAATACTACAAACCAGACCAAATTCAAACCGTGCATGAAGTGCGGTTGAAAGATCTCAACTGAACCAAAAAGGTCGTCCAGCTTGAGACATAAAATGAAGCGTTTGTCGGGAGGCAACCCGATGTTTACCGTTTTCTTTAATATTTGTCATTTTTGTTATGTTTATTTATTTTATATGTTACTTGTGTTGTTAATGTCTTTGTGATTTTAGGGAACAACATTGACGAACCAAGAGCGAAAGAAAGTGATAGCAAGAGGTAGGGGTAAAAAAGACAAAAAATTGACCTAGCTCACGAAGGAAATCGATGCGACCGCGCCATAATGGGACGCGGTCACGTCAAAAATAACCAGGAAAGCATTTTGATTATGTTCTGGGCAACGCATTCACGCTGAAGCTCAACGCGGTTGTGTCAAAATGCACCCAGAAACTACAAGTCAGGACTGCTCGACACGGTCTGGTCCAAACCATGACGCGGTCGCGTCATTTTGAAAACATGTTAAAATCTTCAGGTTTAAACTCCTCATTCCCCTTCTCTTCACTTGCTTGCACTAAACACACAAGACCAATTTTTCTTCACATTGTCACCAAAGCACACACCACCACCCACAAACACATTCACACACCTCTATTCCTTCATTCCACCGATTCAACTTGGGTTAGACGAACCCAATTCGGTGAAGTTAGGGCACATCCAAAATTTCATAATTCGACTAAAGCTCTCCGGTAAGACTTGCTAACCCAAAATTTTATGCTTTATAATTCATAGTTATGCTTGATTATTGTTAAGTTTAGTTGTATTTGAAATTGTGGATAGTTCTAGTTAGGAGTTCATTAATTAGGGCACTTGTAGTGCCATGTATATTGAATTCTTGCTTGGGTTATTTGATTTAGATGAAATTGGTGTGAATTGAGCATGAATTTTAGATAATTGGTGGTGCTGGGAATAGGTGGATAGCAACATTATGATGATTAACGTGTTATCTTCATTGGGGAATTTCATCGAACATGTTATGGGTATAGGTTGAATATAGCTATAACTTGATCCTCTCAGGCTTAATGTGTGTAATGAGATGATGAATTGCTTAAATATTAATTTTTAGACATTCATAGGAGTCGAATTACATAATAGTTTGATCTAATTAGACTATATGCCTAGTCTAGGGGGTAAAATTTAAGTTAAAAATTGCTAGGTGTTGCTTAAGTGATGCGTATGTTTTATAAAGATGAATGAACTAGTCTTCAAACACTAAATTCGTTTTAGAGCAAAACCTTAAATTGAGCTTTGATTGCAAAATTGTGTTCAAAGAATGAAATTTGGTTGTTTAAGTTAGTTTATGATTTATAGATCATCATTGGTTGTTGAAGTTGGGTTGTGTTTGGTGTGTGTCAGGTTCACTAAGATGGCTTCAAGAAAAGCTAGCACTAGCAAGGGCAAAGGGAAGCAAAAGGTGGTTGAAGAATCTCTAATTCCGGCTCCAAGGAGGGTGGTGATTACACCAAATGACAGCCAAAACCTAATCAAGTTTTCATTAGAAAGAGACGAGCACCGACAAAGATTTGAACTGCTTAGTCGGTGCATAATTGTGCCCACCCGATTCTCAAGTAACAAGTTGACGAGGGCTATGGGGATACATGAGATGTAAGACCATTCCTCTTGGTTACAGGATTGGAGGAATTCATGAAGGCTTAGCAAACATATGAAAGGCTTACAATCGAATTTTTGAGCACGTTGGAAAGCATAGTGGCCAGCCAGCCCGAGCAAAAGCGACCAAACAAAATCGCTTTTCAGTTGATGGGTGAGCAGCAGGAGTTGACATTTGAGGAGATTGATGAGATCTTTGAGTTTTCGACACCGACTGAAAGTGAACCGCCAGAGGTGTTTAACCCGAATGACTTTTTAGGGGCGGTTGTCAGCAGCTCCTCTGCTAGTGCCTCCTCAGGCTTATATCTCGAACAATGCCAGGGCTTCATGGATTCAGAACCCAGCGATAAGGTACTTCCAGAAGATGTTGGCAAATACACTCTTTGCCAAAAAGGAGACGCGTGCAATAAGACAGAAGGAACTCCACCTGATGTGAAACGTACTCCATAACCGCAAAGTTGATAATGCGGTACATTTGGTAGAGCAGTTTGTAAATGTCATAAAAAAGTAGAAAGACAACATCAGAATCGAAGGTATTATAACATCGATCGCTGACCACTGTGGTGCTCCACTTGACAATTTGGTACTGGTAAAGGGAGACATTCGGTTCACATGGAAGCTACTAGAAAATATGCAGGTGGTTGTTCTAGGAGAGGATCGAAAGGTCCCATACGTGTTTCAAAATGTGGGGCCCTATTTCCGACTCCTCGATGCCGAGCTCACTTCAATTATGAGCCTTGCCGATTCTGACAACCTTGCCACGTCATCTGAAGAGCATTTGGTGAACTCCCAAAGAGCGGATACCCCGGTATTTCAACCGGGCCAAACAGTTGAAGGAAGCAGTCATGGTCCTTGTCCATCGAGGAAAAAGAGAGCAACCACTGTTGTTGCATCATCTTCGGAGAGAAAGCTGTGAAGCTTGACGTGACCGCATCACTTCTGGCACGGTCGCGCCAAAATATCCCTAAAGTGAATCCGGGTTTTCGACGCCAACTTATAAATAGAGGCCTAAGCTCGAGTTTTTAAGAAACACGTCATTATTTCTCATACTTTTACGTATTTGGAGTAAAAGAGTGAGCAAGGATTGACGAGCAAGACAAGACGAAGATCGGTGAGCCAAACAATCGGGTTTAATTATTTCTTGCTTAGTTTTTATTTTCTTTACGATGTATTCTCTGAATTATTGTATTGAATTAATACTAGGCATGAGTAGCTAAACTACTCGTGTTCTAGGGATAGAGAGTAGGATTTTACAACAATGGTTGGATTGTTCTTTTGATTTATAGACTCTAATTTTATTATCTATCTATGTGTTTGTTCTTAATTTATAATTAAACATAATTTGATCAATTAGTTTTAGTTTAATCGTTTAATAATTCCGCTTCGAGAGAATCGAGTTGGTAATAGACGTACAACATATAGTGTAGTTGTCTATGACTGCGTAGGCAAAGGTTAAGGATCTTTTGGGAGTTGGCAGGATCAATTGACTCGAGAGAGTAATTATTCTAACCAATCCGCGACTTAGTCGCTTCGAGAGAAGGCTTAAGTTATTTAAGTGCCGTCTAATAGATAGTAAAATTGGTTTAAAAGTTTATAAGTTAGAGATTAATCATCATTAGCGTAATTCCTGAAATCGACACCTTATGATACATTTTTGTTGATTGGAATCACTTTTATTAATTAATTCAGGTTATTAGTTTATATGCAATTTAGTTTAATAGTTAATCATTTATTCACCGATTCCAGTGTCTAGATAGGATAGTCCTAGATAATTTGGGTATCAAACTACGTTAGCCTATTCTCTGTGGATCGACCTTGACTTCCACTATACACCTACACCCGTACACTTGCAGTATTTAAGGATTAGGATTAGAGCCTATCAGTAATCTAAAGGAGTAATGTTTTTTTTTAGCTTTTTTAGGTTCTATTATCTTTTACCGGAGTTCTCATTTGATTTTAATTTTTTAGGGTTCTAGAGTTTTTCCTAAGTTGTATCAGGGTATTCAATTAATAGTTTAGTTTGTACGTGTTGTTTTTTTATCCTTTGTTTATTTTATTCTCGGGTTTTTGAATTGAATATCAAGTTTTTTATTTTCTTGAGAGCTAATCTAAGAACAAAGATAGTAGGAAAGAAAAATAAGGACTATAAAAAAAATATTATCCAGTTCGTAAAAAGTTTAACTACGTCTAAGTTGCACTACCAAGCTAGTAATTTTCAATATTTCGAAATAGAAAAGAGATAAATACATCCGTGACTATTTATAATATGGATAATCCTATTCATAGAAACTATTATCTCTCTACAGCGACCATGTTTCATATGTCGATTCCACCGGCGATTCATATGTCGCATTCTTGCCCTCCTAGTTTAGGGTCTTTTGATCCACTCATGGTGGTGACTAGTATTAGGGTTTCGAGATCTCTCACCATTCTGACATCAGACCACCCCTATTAGTTGTAAAAGGACTTGGCTCTAGGTCTTCTACATCACCCAGCTTCTCACATGGCGTTTTCCGCAACTAGTTAATCTCTTTCAATTTTCGCTGATGTACCAATTTTTTTTAAACCGGCTATGGACATACTTATGCCAGCCTTGGGCAGTTCAGCCTCAGGGACTTACCATTCTGTAGTCACTATCGGGCGGAGTTCGGGACATGTGGTTGTTCGGAGTTCGGGTTTGACTTCTTCTGCGACTATAGTTTCAAAATTGGTCCATTTAATCGTGGTTTAAAGACGACATAGATGGGTGTGGGCTTTATTCCTCTCGAGCATAACTTCGTCAATTCCTTACATTCAACAGTGGATGCCTTGGCGATGCTGCATACTTTAATTTCTAACCCAGTGAAGAAGGGTGAGCTTTTCTCAGTTTCGGTGGACAATCAGGTTTATCAGCGGCGATTCAAACTGCTATCGACTTCACTTAATGGTCGTATTTTCTATGTGAAGAAAGACAAACTTGGACACTTCCTGACTTGAAGAACCTGTTGCAGGAGTTCTGGAAATTATCAAAACCTTAGAAGCTTATCCCACCGGGCCGCAGTCATTACAATTTCCAGTTGGACTCGAATGTTGAAGGTCTAATACGCTCTCTTGTCGGGCGCTCTCTGGTCGGGCCATTTCTCTTGAACAAGGGGCATTGCATATCTCATGATGGTATCCCAATTTCATCACATCTTAGGCAAAATCTACCTCGGTGGCACAGGTCTGGCTTCGTATTTATGCCTTACCCTTGGTATATTGGCACAGTTCCGCCATTCTTAGAATTGCTAAAGTTGTTGGAACTTCGTTGTAAGTGGATGAAGGGGTTCTAGCGGCTTCTTGTGGTCATTTCCCTTGTGTCCTTGTCGAGGTTGACTTTAGTAAGATATTAGCATAGCATGGTATGGTTGGCATAGTGGTAATAGCTCAATGGTGAATCAGATTTTAGCAAAGCATGTTATGGTTGGCATGATTGTAATAACTTCATGGTGAATACTATTTTTTGAGAAGTTGCTAGATTGCAGCATTTTCCAGGTTGTGGGTCATTTGGTAGCTACATGTAGACGCAGAAAGCAGCCTGCTGTTGTGATTCCCAAGACCAGCCCTGCGCACATCCTCCCATGAAGCAGGTCTTTCGTTCTAAGGCAGCACCCACAACTTCTTCCTCGGATGTTTGCCCACTACTTCGTTGGATACCGGCCAGGCTCATTTGGCTTTCCGCGTCCTCTACTCCTGAAGTTGATCCTTTCCAGAGTTTTGCTCTTCTATGATGTCTTTTGCCTAGCACATGGGGGTGGTTGCTAGTGTCCACGATGAATGATTTTTCTGCCTTAGCTGCACTGGATGAGTACTCTCATTCAACACATGTTTTCACGAGATTGGATGATACAGTTGACTGCAGCTCTCTTGTGAAGGCTACAAGATGTTTGTCCTTCCAGTTTCTCCGCTGAGTATCCTGTGCCGGAGGGCCCTTCGCTTGTTGTGGACCCTATGCCCTCAAGCACTTCAGCAATGGTTTTGCACCAAACCAATTCGTTTTTCTACTAATATAGGGGGCAATCCGGATTCACCTTTGAGCTCTTCTATTTTAGAACCACAGCCAATTATGACAAGAGCAGCCTCAAGTCGGGAAACCTCCCGTCGATCTACTGCATCTCAGTGACAATCCGGGGCAGCGATTCGAAAGGCTCACATTTACACCTATGCTTAGGATCTGAAGTTTAATGTGATGGATTTGATCGCCAATACGAAGCAGGGGTACATCACGGATGATCCGCCTTAATTTCATTTCTTTGGTACTAGCTACCGGCTTGAGGTAGCAGCATTTTAGATGTTGTTGTTTTGTCTAGAGGGTAGTTTTTGTTTCTTTTTTTCTATTTTCTTTTTTTCCTTTTCAGTAATGCAAACAACTATTAGCTCTACAGATACCATGCCCTTAAATTTCTTGTTTTACCCATAAGCAACTTTCCAAAGTTTGTTTCTTCCTTCTATAACCACCATGTTCTCCTTTGTATTTTCTCCTGTCTATTTTGATGCATAAGAATTTTAAATTTAGATACCCAAGATCACAATAAACTTCTTCTCCCATTAACTTTCGGCCATGTTCTCTAATTACCATTATCTCTTTCAGATTTACAGAATTAGTTACCTGTTTGTAAATTCTTCATTTTATTTATGAAGGACTATTTTTTATTGAGACATAAATTGAAATCTATACGAGAAATCAAAATTATCAAAATTTATTGGAGGTATAATCAATAGCTTTTCTTAATTCTCTTTTCTTACTTCTTAATCTAGAGAGTGTCAACACATGAAACTCTCACAAGCTATCGCAACCTGTTATTTAATACAATACATATTTTACAGAGCTAAATTATAACTTTCTCATCGTAATTATGAAAAAGTCTCCATACCGTTAATCAAACACGGAGCATGTAACCAAAATGAGAGAAAACATATATATAGTAAAGAAGGCTTCAAAAAAACCTTTCAAAAAAAGTAAAGAAGGCTTTAAAGATGGTGGAGTTTGGGGGACAAAAGTTTGATCATTGAATTTGGAAATAGATGACGAAATTTTTAGGGAGACACAAAATAATATAGTAGATTTTGGAGCAAATATGATTTTTTTAGGGGAGAAACTTTGATTCTTTTGTCAAATTAATGGCTATGGAAAGCGAGAGAGATGGAGTTTAAGGGTAAAATCTGAAATTCATGTTATAGTGGTTGCAAAGAGAAATATTGTGGTTATGAATAGAACTACTCATATAATATAGAAACATGGCCATTAAGTTTTCTTCTTTGGGCAAGCTTCATAACTCAATATCTTGCGAAATGATATTACCATGACCTACTTATGACATATATAGTTGTGATTATTAACTACGTATATGCAAGTTTATTTTAAGACTCATTATATATGGCATTATATATAATGATCCTCGAAAGCAGTGTAGTGTGCGATGGTTGGACAAGAACAAAATGCTTTATGAAATATGATATTTCATGTTCTCAAATTCACTCACTGAAAAATTACAAATTTCTGGGAAGTTTTCATATGTGATTATTAAAATGGCAAAATCCACACACACATATTGATGAGAGTTGGAAGGATGAAACTAGCTTTTACCTAGAATAAAATAATATTTTGAGCATTAACAATATCAAGTTGAGTAACAAAGACTTAAAGTCCATATATTTTAAAAATAAAATTTTAAGATATATTCTTCAAATATTCTTTAAGAAAAAGTTTAAAGTATAAATGTTACACATTTTTTTAAAAAAACCGAAAGTTTAAGTAAAAGAAAATTAGAAGAAGAATAAAAAACGATATATGAATAGCACCTAGTGACTACTTAGCACTAACACTAGTTGTTCATTGTTACATTGCAGTTGTTGTGTCACGCGCTTCGATATCATCTCGATGACGTAGAACCTACACGAACCATGCTTAGAGGTGCCCAAACGATTCCGTTTTAGGTTCCAAAATTGTCTATCCTTGGAATCGAAACCAAATCGTGATATACATGGTTACGGTTTGGAACCGTTCCCCAAATTGGCTGCAAACCGGTTGTTCTGTTTTAACCACCAGTTTCTGCCTATTTTTATATTATATTTTTCTACAACAGTTTAAAAAAATGGTTTAGAAAATTAATTTCAAATATAATTGACATAAATTTATTAAATAAACCATCATTACAAATTACAACATAATTACAAAATAATTATACTAAAGTTTAATTGTCTAAAATGTACCACTAACTAAATAAAGATTTAAAAAAATAAATAGAGCATAATCTAAATTTACAAAATAATTGTTGAATTACAAATTTACAGCTGAAATTGTATTGTTACATAATCAATAAATAATAAAGTGGAAAGTAGGGCTTGAGTTTCATTCTAAATATTAAATTAGTTCTAATTTATAACTTAGATTAAAATTGTCTATGTATCCTTGAACTTGAGGAATCAAAACTCATGTAGTTCTCTTACCTTCTGGACATGAGGCTAGTTTCGATTGGCTTGCTCAATCGTCGTTTCCTTGAGAAAGAGTGTCAGAGGTGCCGAAATCGTACATAGGTGGCTCATCCTCTTCATCTTCATCAGAATCAACTTATTGTGCTCCTTTTTCGACTTTTGTCCAATCATCGAGCAAGAGTTGATTTTCTAGCTTTTTCAACGGTCAATCTAGATTGTTGAAGGGTCTAATCTATAGCCTCCAATACTAAAGCTTACTCGACGTAAATGGTTGAAGTGGGGCAAGCAAATATCTCTTTTGCAATAATAGATAAAATTGGAAAAGAATTGGCTCTCTTTGGCCACTAGACAAAAGCCGGAAGGAGTTTGAAATTTGATTTCCTCAAATTTGGTTTGTAAATATTTTTAACCTCCCCATAGGGTTGAGCATTCGGTCGGTTCATCTGAAAATCGAACCTAACCGAACCAAACTTAAATTTGTTGGTTCGGTCTGGTTCAATGGTCGATTTTAGACTATTAGATATTGAAACTCCAAATCCACCACATCTCAGAAACTAAACAATCATAACACAATATATATATGTATATATATATAATGAACTATGATTCTGTCAATGTAAAACTTAAAAAATGTTGATAAAGACAATTCAGTTCGGTCTGAATAACTGATTTTTTTTTTTTTAAAAAAAAAATTATAAACCAAACCGAAAAGAAATTTAGTTCTATTTTTTCCCACCGAATTGTATAAGCATATATAACCGAGTTCAGTTTGGTTTTGCTCACCCTTATCTCTCCGTAGAGATAAAAGGAACCCCTTGCACATTTTATTATCAAAAGTTCATAAAATATTTGTAAACGTGCAAGGCTCGAATTTAAAACCCCTTGTATCGAGCAAACACCAAATTATATTTTATACTCTATAAATAAATCAAATAAAAATCTTTTTGCATTAGCAACAATTTGAAGGGAACTCGAAGCATCATGGTGGTTAGGAAACAAAGCATCATAATACATTTTTAACAATTCCACTAAACCATGATCTCTAATCCTATGATCTAATAATTTAGCAACTAAAATAAATAGGGAATTGTAAGAAAATATTTCAACCATTTTGTTTCATGGGAGCAATGTTGACCTGAAAATTGGCTCATCTTTATACTCAGAAAAGAGAAGTACAATTTTACAATAATGATCTAAAAGACAAGGATAAGTAGGGTAATAGCAATCGGATAATTCGTTAGTTGCTTCAAAAAACTTTCAAGTGAAATCAAATTAGCACATGCATCCCGTTGTTTGAGAAATATTACAACACCTACTTGATTTTGTTGAAAAAATGCACACACTGCATTCTTATACTCATAAGAATCATTTAATATTTTATATGTAGAGTTCCAACAACGAGGGACATCAAATGAATTTTTTTCTGATGAATGCTTCTTTGTTTGAAAATTTTTACCTATTTTTTCGTTAAATAAGAACGTCTGGAAATAGAAGTAATTGTCTCTCCAATAGGAGCAACTTGAGCTTTGAAATTTGTTAAACTATCTTGAAACATAAATTCAAACAACTGCATCGAATATGAAAATTCTCCACCACTAGATGGCTTAAAATATTAAATAGGTGATGGTAAAGAGACCTTATTACCACTTGCACTATTAAAAGAAATTGAAAATATTTTTTGAACTAAATTGTATTCTTGAAGAATAAAAATAATTTTATGACAAATATTAGAAGTCATATGTTCAGAATCAAACTCGTTGTATCCTATTAATCGTTTTTGTATAGTCCAAGAATCATCAATCCAATGGCAAGTGATACCCATGTAATGATGATTTGCCTATGATCACCCCCAACTTTTGATTTTATTTTTTTAAAAAAGCACAAATACCAATTAAAACAAATTTAACTCACCAACTACTTTTGCAATATCACGTGTAAGTGAACTTCGTGAAACTTCCTACTATGTGGAGCAAAACTAAGTCTAGTAAAACTCTCATAAAATTCATCATCGGCAAAGTTAAAGGGAAGATGTTTGACCGCAATAAATTTAGTTAAATTCCTCCTAATGTTGATTTCATTATATTTTCAAGAGAGAGAGAGGGCTAGAATATGTATCTCCAGTAAATCTACCCATTTATATTTGACCGCCTACCGTGTCCACTTAGTTGGGATGTACGTTGTTGATTTATTTCGTGAAGATTCCATACCCACCACCATGCCTAAATTGATCAGAATGTATCTCCATCTCCACGTCCTCTCCCATGATCACGACCATGACCCCTTCGTCCAGTTTAGTTTCAATTTTGGCTCTCTTCTATTAGATGTTCCTCGTCTTGAGACTCTTATTATTAAAGGCAGCCGCAACATTTTCTCCCACAATTAAAAATTGGGAAAAAATCTAATTAGGAAAACTCTAAAGTTAAAAGAAAAACTAAAAAAATTGACTAATTGTAACATTGAATTTATAAAGTATAGAATAAAAGAAATACCTAAATAAGCCACAGTGTCATTAACATTGAAATTGATCAGAATATTGTCCAAGCTCGATATCATCATCATTTTAGCCGTCCAGATTAAAAAAAATGTTCAGGAACTGGCAGTTTCAGTTTCGAACTGCTGGTTCACCATAACGGCCAAATTATCTCCGTCATACAATTCAAACAGCCAAATGATCCTGGCCATTAGCATGGCCTATTACAAAAAAAAAAAAAAAAAAAAAAAAACAATAATTAATATCTGGAATCAATGGTAAAATAGACAACTCAGGTCCCTAATTTGTAATATATGAAATCGAAATCGAACAAAAATATTTTCGATTTTAGTTATTGTTCAAAATCTAAATTAAGTCGACGATTTTGGAACCAAGGACTCTGGGTTCGAAGTGGGTCAGTTCCTGGTTCCTCGATCCATTTGAACATGTCTAACTATGCCTATAGGTTGGGGTGTCAATATGGGTTGGGTTCGTGTTGATAAGTTAGGTCGTAGAGGGTTCGTGGGTAAATTCTCCTAACCCGTACCCGACTTATTTGTTAAACGCGTCTGAAATTAGAACCCGTACCCAACATGCTAATTTTGCATGTTAGCCCATTTAACTCACATAAATATATAGAAAAAACATATTTGTGTATTTAATATTTAGAAGTTATAAAATTGCATACCATATGAAAATATCTAAAAAACATACAACTCAAGTATAAGTGACAATCAAAATGATGATTTACTTTGTTGACATGATGTAGTTAATACAAGGGTTAATTAAAATACACAATTTGTACTGATAATGCACAATCTGATATCCAAGAAACTTAACGAAAACCTACGTAAGCAATATGAAAAAACACAAGATTTACGTGGTTCGATCCGAAGATCTACGTCCACGGGCACAAAATAGCACCTGCCGAGGTGTTTCTTTCACTAGATCTTTGAGTTTACACGTAGTAATTTCAGAATACAGAATGCGAACCCTAATTCAGAGTTCTTTCCTCGTATTTATACTAAACCCTACTGAACCCTAACTAACTCCCTATTGTCGTGCCTATTTTCCGCTGCATGGCGGTTGGGGACGAATCGTGGGCCTTGAATCGCGGAACTAGCTATAAATTGGGCCGCGCCACATTATCTGGGACGACGCGTATTTCTGGATCTTCTGGGCCGGTTAGTGGGCCGAAGTATTAGGTATTAACCCGACCCGAAGTGACTGGGCCATCCCTATCAGATTTCCCCCCCCCCCCCCCCCAGCCGGAGCGAGGAAGGAGCTTCGGTTGTAACCGGGGTGGAACTATAGGCAAGATGAGCCGTGGTCGTTGGCGAGCCGAAGTGTTTGTGGGTAACCAAGATTGTTCCGCGTCTAAGGACCTCCGCGTCGTAGTCCGGGGAAGCGGAACCGAACTAGGCCGAATTACACCGGGATGATAGCGAGTCCCCCAAAAGCAAGAAACGGTATTGGAAGTCTATGATGATCTGGCTGAGGTAAAGGAATCACCGGAGTGTAGTAGTTTGGCCGAAATGAAGGGAGCACCGGAGTGTGGTAGTGTGGCCGAGGTGAAGGGATCACCGGAGTGTAGTTTAAATCTTCCTGGCCAAGAGTGAGGTTGATGTGATTGGCGGCGCCATCATGAGAGAGAGGGATGTGAAGTGACACGCTCTGCGATTTCCAATAAACCTGTTCCCCACGCGCCTTGGGAACCGTAAAGCACGTGAATATCACGTCCAAATCTCCATCACTGAATTTGAATAGGCTGTATCAGAGCCGTTGGTTTTTTGTGTATATATTTGGAATAATGGCACAGTAACCCTTCATCTTCTTCATTGCGATTTGCCAGTTTAGAAAGCGGGAAAAAAGGGGAATTATGTGCTTGTGATTCATCTCAAATCCAAAACCTCTCAAATTTAACCCAAGTAAGTATGCCTTTTTCTTCATCTTCTTCTTCTATTCAAGAAGTAGGGACTCAGAGCGCTCCGTTAGATGTGCCACCCCTTCGATATGTTATTCCGGAGAGGAATGAGGTTAGGACGGTAGAAAGGGCCGACGGCATGGAAACCAACGTTAGGATGGTCGGTTTCTATGAATGCGCGGAGGAGGACTTTGAAGTGCCCACTGTAGCGTTACGTATGACGCGAGTGCAGATTGAGAGAGAAATCCCCTCATTTTATCTTCCATTTAACTTAGAATATATAGTACCGGACCCCGGTGATAGGGCCTGTTGCCCGCCGCAGGGTTTTATTAGTGTGTATATAGACCCCCTGAGAATAGGTTTGAGACTGCCCCTGTGGGACATTGTGGTCCGGCTACTGAGATACTACAACATTGCCTTAAGCCAACTAGCGCCAAATGCGGTTAGGCAAGTAGTGGGATTCACCGTAGTATGCAAGAATGCCGGTGTAGAACCGACCGTAGAGCTATTTAGATTCTTTTTCCAACTAAAAGCCTTCGGTAAATCCAAGGGGTGGTACTCCTTCAGTCCCCGAGCCCGAGGTGGGTTCAAGGTTCAAAACCCGAGTAATGTGGAGGGATGGAAGGAGAGGTTTATATTTGTGAAAAACAAAGTAGCTCTCCCGAGGTGGAGGGATGAGGTACTTGATACCGCTCCGGTGGAGAACCCGGAGGCCGAAGTCGTACATATATTCCGGTCAGTGGGGACTTTCAAGACCCTCTATACTGAGGAGGAACTGGAGGGGGCCGGACTGATATTATTCGGGCGATACGGTTGCCGAAGAGGGTAGGAGTTCTCATGTCTTGCTTTTTACAAACTGTTGCCTTGTATAGGACTAACATTAATCTTCTGTATGCAGTGGGACGCTTCGGAAAAGAGCCAGCCGGAAGCCCCGCGGCGGCTGCCGCAGCCAAAAAGAAAGGAAAAGCTGCTGAGGCATCTCCCCGGGGGAAGATGTCACCTGGCGCGAGGCCCAGCGCTGGGTCCGATGAGCAGGTAGGAGCGGCGAGGCCTACCCATGTATCCAAGAAGAGGCCGGAGCCATCTGGGACTCCTCCAGCAACAACAAAAAGACTCCGCACCGGGGAGAGCATGGAGGTAAATCCAGGAAGTTCTGTTAGTTACTGTTAACGCAAATGCAGTGTACATTTATCTGTGCTGATTTCGTTGTGCTGCTACTGGTGGCAGTTGAAGGAGCAGGGCCCCCCAAGTTTGTTGGGGTTGGAGGGGGCTGATGCCGAAGAACTTCTGCGCTTGGCGCGAGGAATCATGGACCTCGGTCGTAAGAGCGAGAAGGAAGGCAAGGAGGAGCTAGCCGAAGTGGCTAGAGAGCTTCGGGCGCGCAACGACAGGTTAACACAAGACCTGACCGAGGCGCGTAAGAGGGCGGCCTTGGTTGAGAATGAGGTTGCGCGGCTGCGGGGAGTAGAGGCAGAAGCCGGCGTCCTCCGAGGAGAAATACTGCAGCTGCGGGCAGAGATGGAGGCTCGGGAGGCTGCCATAGTCGAAGGTCAAGAAGCGATGCTGAAAGCATTCGCTGAGAAACTGTTCCAAACCAGCACGTTTCTTGACTTTCAGACCGACTTTGTTGCAGTAGGGGACCAGGCCACGCGATCTGTGCTGCTGGAGCAGATCAAGGAGGTCTACCCGAATGTGGATGTATATCGTCTAGAATTCGGGTACGACTTTGATGCAGTGGCCGGGGTGGAGAAGGCCTACTACACAGCATTAGCAAATCTGCCGGAGTGGCCTCTGTTGAAGGCTCTAGCTGAGAAGAAGCAAATTCTGAAGGCCGAGGAGATTGCTAACTGTGAGGTGGACCAGGACCAGGAGTTTCTGGCATTCCGCCGGGGTGAGCTTGTCTCCAACCCCCGAAACAAAGAACACCCCCCTCGGATGGAGGTTGATGCCATAGCTGCGGATGAAGCTGCCGCAGTTAATGAGGAGGAAGAAGCTGAAGTATCGGAGGGCCGGCGAGAGGTGTTGCCCGAGGATACTGAGGGGACCGAGCGGGAGGTCAGTCGTTCCCCTCAAATTTAAAGTTGTAGATAATAGGAGTATATGTAAACTTTGTACTGAATCATGGATAATGTACTTCGATTTTGTTGAATATAAATCTTGTTTGTGAACTGAATTCCCGCTCATTGTATGCTTGAGATTGATTGTTCCCGTTGATTCTTTTGTCTGTTTAGAATACCGCGGAATTGCATGAGACGATGAAGAAGCTTATGCGATCACTTGAGTGGTTCCGCGAAGAGAATAACAACCTGCAAATGCACGTAGTGCCAAGGCTAGAAAAGCGGGTGGCCGCGGCAGAGAGAAAGGCGAAGGAGGCCGAGGAGAAAGCCTTTGATCAGGAGTTGAAGTATCTGGCAAAAGTTGCTGAAATGGACCGAGTCCTCATCCATCAAAGGGAGTATGACCGAATATTGACCGAGTTCGGCTTACTGACATTTGAGGAAGTTGAGGCGCGGGTCGTAGAAATTCAGGATGAGATTTCAGCGCTTATGGCAAGGGGCCCGGCCGAGTCCTCGGAGCTCGTAAGAAAGCGAGAGGTGTTAGAGTTGCTCCTCAACATGTATGAAGGACTGAAGGGCCGAGGCAGGTGGAGGCCTTCTGCCGAGGAATTCATTGCTAGTACAAGCCGAAGCCAAGGTACTTCAAAAGCCCCCCGGAAGGGTAAAAAGAAGCCCGAGGTAAAGAGCACGGGCATTGTTATTCGAGAGCCAGTTCCAGTGACTACGATCGAAGAAGAGCCCGCCGTTGTTGTCGAAGAGGCAGTTGAGGAATTGGCGAGAGAAATCGAGGTGATGGTCCCCGAGGAATGGGACCCTGTGCAATGGGCCGAAACCCCGAGGTCTGCTCCATAGCCAAGTAGCCGTGCTCGTACAAGAGACGAAGTTCCCAGACAAGCGCCAAGAATAAGTCCACGGCGTCGGGAAGCCCGCGGGGGGGAAAGAGCCGGAGCCCGGGGCCGAAGAACGACAAGATCCTGGAGGACGCAGCGTAGGTCTAGGAGTAGGCCTCAACGCCGGGGCGCTGAATACTGGCTCGGGGGCCGTAGATAATTGCTTGTTGTTGTTTTTTGTTTTTTTTTTTTGAAGTCTTATGTAAAAAACTTTTTGGCGTCGCATTATTCGGAAGATAATAAAATCGTTTTGGTGTGCATAGATGTGTTAAGGAAAACAACAAGTTATTAACCAAAAGTAATAACTGTTTTAATCGGGTGTTCGGGAACACAATATGGATAACTCCAATGTAAATCTCCCCGGACGGATCGGGCGGGAGTAAAATCTCCCCGGACGGATCAGGCGGGAGTAAACACTTCTCCGGTTAAACAGGTGAGAGAGTGATACAAGTCCGGGGACGAAATGTGAATCTCCTCGGACAGACCGAGGGAGAGATTCTTAGTTGTCCGGAGACGAATAATAATAATACGACTGCGTTAGGGCGTCCCCGTAACGTAAAAGAAAACACAGCAAGATGCATAAACAAAGAGTATTTATTCAATGATGAGTGCCGGAGCAAATTGAAGGATACAGAGAAAGATAACAACATCAAAGAAGCGTACAAAGAGCATAAAGATAAGATGATACTTGTCATTTGGCATTCACAGATAGAAGCGTCTCAAGTTGGTAACATGCCAGCTTCGGGGAATTGAGGTTCCATCGAGATGCTCTAACTGATAGGATCCGGAATCGTGCGCAGCAACGATGCGATAAGGACCCTCCCACGAAGCATGTAATTTCCCCTCGGGAGCAGCTTTGCTGGCTGAATTGAGTCGAAGTACTAGGTCCCCGACATTGAATTGAGTGCCTCGAACCCGGAGGTGATGATACTGGGCTGCACGTTGTTTACACCTGGCCTGCTGGATGAATGATTGATCACGACGATATTCGAGCTCATCCAAATTTGCACGGAGAGCTTCGTCATTATCCTCGGGAATCACTGTGATGAGGCGGGGGCTTGGTACGCCGATTTCTGCTGGAATAACTGCTTCGGAGCCGTAAGTTAGGCTGTAGGGGGTCTCCCCGGTAGAGGTATGCGGTGTCGTGCGATAAGCCCATAGAACTTGCGGAAGGTTTTCGGCCCAAAGACCTTTGGCATTATCCAGGCGTTTCTTTATACCCGTGAGCAGTGTACGATTAGTGACTTCAACCTGACCGTTGGCTTGAGGGTGAGCAACCGAGGTGAAAATTTGTTTGATATGAAGCTCCTCGCACCATGACCGGAAGGGATCGTTGGCAAATTGTTTGCCGTTATCCGAGATAATAGTGCTCGGTATGCCAAAACGACATATGATATTTCGCCAGACGAATTTCAAGATGTTTTGGCCAGTGATGGCAGTAAGAGGTTCCGCTTCTACCCATTTGGTGAAGTAATCCACGGCGACCACCAGAAACTTCAACCCCCCCGGAGCGACCGGAAATGGGCCAACAATATCAATTCCCCACTGAATAAATGGCCACGCACTTTGGATTCCAGTGAGTTCGGTTTGAGGCAGGTGTTTCACACGAGAATGTAGTTGACACTTGCTGCATTTTGTCACTAAGTCGTGGGCATCGTTAAACAAAGTTGGCCAATAATATCCCCAGCGGAGAACTTTCTTGGCCAATGTCCGGGAGCCGATGTGACTGGCACAGGCCCCTTCGTGAACCTCCCGTAGAACTTGATTAGCCTCGGTAGGAGCGAGGCATCGGAGACTCGGTTGTAAGTACGACCGTCGATACAAGACTCCATCATGAAAGGAGTATTTGGGGGCTTTGAGGACTACTTGTCGAGCTCGCAGCTTATCATTAGGCAGAATTCCATCTCGGAGATACTGAACGATAGGGGTCATCCAATTCGGATCACTATCAGTCAATACCGAAACTGTTGCCTCATGAATTGCCGGATGAAATAAGTCTTCGACTATTATATCCGGAGATATGTTAATTCGGACCGCGGAGGCTAATTTGCTGAGCGCATCTGCTCTTGCATTCTGAGTACGTGGTATTTTCTGGATAACAACTGTATCAAGAGCTGACATAAGTTTGAGTGTTAAAGCACGATACCTGATCATTGTTTCATCCTTGGCGACATAAGTCCCCTGGATTTGCTTGGACACGACCTCGGAGTCCGTGAAGAGCTCAAGATGGCGAATGGCTAAGGATTGAGCGAGCCGGAGCCCGGCGAGAACTGCCTCGTATTCTGCTTCATTATTGGTCACCTTAAATTTGAATCGGATGACGTACTTAACTTCAACTCCCTCGGGGTCAATGAGGAGCACCCCGGCACCACTTCCTCGAGTCGTGGATGCACCATCCACATATAATTGCCACTTGCGAGGTGAGGATACGAGGGTAGCAGGATGATGGGTACCACTGTCTGCCGAAGACTCATGATTATCCCCCGGGGTTTCAGCCAAAAAGTCTGCAAGTGCTTGACCCTTGATAGCTCGGCGGGGAAGAAATTGAATATCATATTCGCCTAATTCGACAGCCCATTTGGCGAGGCGCCCTGACACCTCGGGCTTGACAAGAATCTGACGGATAGGATGATTGGTCAGAACTCGTATTTCGCGCCCTTGGAAGTATGGCCGCAGACGCCGAGCCGCCATGACAAGGGCCAGCACGATTTTTTCCAACATGGAGTACCGTGTCTCCTCCCCGTGAAGTACTCGGCTTGCGAAATACACGGGATGTTGAACACCATTGACTTCTCGCACGAGTGCGGCGCTAATAGCTTCCTCGGCGGAAGCCAAGTACATATAAAGAGGCTCTCCGGAGAGAGGAACTGACAAAGTGGGCAATTGCTGGATATGATGCTTCAAAGCCTCGAAAGCCTCGGTACACTCCGGGGTCCACTCAAATGACTTCGCTTGTCTCAAAATTTTGAAGAATGGGAGTTGGCGCTCTGCCGCTTTAGATAAAAAGCGATTTAAGGCCGCCAAACCACCCGTGAGGCGTTGAACGTCTCTGAATGTCTTCGGTGGTTGCAGATCTAAAACATCCCGAAGTTTGGCTGGATTGGCCTGAAGACCGTGTTGTGAAACCATATAACCGAGAAACTTGCCGGAGCCAATGCCGAAAGTGCATTTTGCCGGATTAAGTCGCAAATTGTAACGCCGCAGAGTACGCAACGTTTCGGCAATGTCTTGCACGCATGAAGAATGGGAGGTACTTTTTATAACCAGATCATCGACGTAAACCTCGACATTGCGGCCAATCTGATCATGGAAAACGCGGTCCATGAGACGTTGATATGTGGCTCCAGCGTTCTTGAGCCCGAAGGGCATTTTCTTAAAAGCAAAACACCCAAGAGCAGTGATAAATGCCGTCTTGAGGGCATCCTGCGGATCCATAAAGATCTGGTGGTATCCCTTATACAGGTCTAAGAAACAAAGTGCCACATACCCAGTAATGGCTTCGGCCTTTTGGTCGATGGAAGGTAGAGGATAACAGTCCTTCGGGCAATGTTTGTTGAGGTCGGAGAGGTCGACACACATCCGCCATGCCCCGCTGGACTTTATCACCATCACTGGATTGGATAGCCAAGAAGGGTAATACACTTCGAACAAGATGTCAGCATCCAAGAGTTGTTGCACCTCGATTCGAATTGCTGCATTTCGCTCCGGAGCGAACTTCCTTTGCTTTTGCTGTATAGGCTTTACGCTGGGATCGATGTTCAGCTTATGGGTTATTACATCGGGAGAGACCCCGGGCATATCCAAAGGGGACCATGCAAAGACATCGGAATACTCTCGCAAGGTCTGAATGATGGCCTGGTGTAACCATGGCACATCCACGGCACCGACAGTTACAGTTTGTTCTGGTTTGGACGGATCAAGCGGCACCTGGACGGTGGTATCCCCCAATGAGGTACACACCTGAGGTTCAAGAGTCGATGATGCTACTTGAAGCTGCTGTTTGGGAGGAACTTTGGTAGTCTTTTTGAGTGCCACGTACATGCACTCCTTAGAAACCCACTGACTACCGCGAATAGCCACTTCGCCATGTGAGGTGGGGAATTTTAGCGCGAGGTGGTATGTGGAGCATATGGCTTTGGCAGGAGTAAGCCAATCCCGACCCAAGATCATGTTGTACGGTGACGGGGAGTTAACCACGTAAAAATCCACGAAAATGGTTTTTATCGCCGGATAAGTCCCCAGAGACGCCGGGAGAGTGATGACACCTTCTGGCTGGACTTCACCCTGAGTGAAAGTCTGCAGTGGCCCGGGGGCCGGCCGAAGTTGTTCCCGAGGAATCCCCATCTTTTGGAAACAGTCGGCGAATCTAACACTCACTGCGGCTCCATTGTCCACGAAGACCCGCTTTATTGTAATATTGGCTACAGTCATGTCGATGACAATGACGTCAGTATGAGGTGTTATCTCTAGAACCGGGTCCCTATCTGTGAAACTAACAGTTTCGGATTGATGGAGGCGCTTATGACGTGGCTCCTCGGGAGGAGGACGGCGAGCCTCTGCCTTCAAGGCATTTCGTGAAGCCCCGGTGGGGAGGGCCCCATATATCACGTTTATTACGTGAGTGGGTGCATTGTCTCCGGGTCCTCCCGGAGGAGGAGGTGGTGGCAGAAAACGAGGTTGTTGGCGATTGCCAGAGTCTTGCCGTGCATAATTGCTAGGCCCCGGCCGATTATTCTGCCACGGTGGTCGATTTTGTTGTGTACCCCGGTCATGATAACCTCCGCGGTTATTAGAAGAACCCCCATTCTGACTTGTCCGAGGTTTGTCATCGGTCCGCGCAATGTATTGTCGCAAGAGACCTTTCCTTAAACACTCCTCAATTTCCTTACTGAGCTCTCGGCACTCCTCAGTCTCGTGCCCATGATCTCGGTGGTATGCACACCACTTTCCACGGTTCCTCTTTTCAGGCGGAGCAGTCATCCGCGGACAGGGCCGTAAATCATTCTTGTGAACAGAAAGAATTTCAGCTCGTGATTTTGTCAGCGGAGTGAATTATGGAATATCACCTCGAGATTCTGAACGCCCCGGGTTCAGACGAGAAAAGGCACTAGGTCGTGTGCTAGGCCCAACTTGTGCCCTGTCGGACTGCCGCTTGCTAGCATGTTTCTCACGTTTCCGACGAGTCTGCTCCTCGGCCTTAGCATATCTGCACACCGTTTTGAACAGTGCTCGGGTTGTGACCGGTGGATTACGAACCAACTCGGTGTAGAGTGGTCCGGGACGGAGTCCATTCATGAATGCGTTGATGATTACATCATCTGAGCAATTTCCCACTTTGAGACTCTCCGCTGTAAAGCGGTCAAGAAATTGGGTAACGGCTTCGCCGTCCCGCTGTTCCATATTCATGAGGTCGGCCAGGGTGGCCATGGGTTTCGCACGTGCTTCAAAACGCGCCCAAAAATGCTCGGCGAGTTCTCTGAAAGAGGATACACTATTGCGAGGGAGAGAATCAAACCAAACCCGAGATTCATCCTGAAGGTACTCAGGGAAAATCTTACAGTAATGAAGGGATGTAGTATGATCGCGGCTAAGCATGTTGTGCCTGAAAGCTCCAAGAAAATTGGCTGGATCTCCGGTGCCGTCGTAAGGTGGTATGGCAGGCCTTTTGAACCCTTCGGGAAGGGAGGCGGCCATGATTTCCTGAGAGAACGGTGTGATGATATCTCCATTGGCATCGAGGCCCAGGATTCTGTCGAGCTCGACATTGCGTTGGACTCGCTCATACTCTTGAAGATCTAGAGTATGAGGGTTGGCATAACGAACTCTTTTAGCCGCGTTGAGTGGACGGCGGCGATCGACATCCGTAGGTTCGTCGTTGCGCTGTCTTGACCCGTTAGAACTCCCATTGTCCTCGGAAGAACCAGGTCGTTCCCGTCGCCGATCCTGGCGCCCGCGGAGCACCGGGTCTTGTCGATCATGCGAGTGCTGACGATGTGGAGGCACCGCGGGATTGACATCATGTCCGGTAGGTCCCTCGGGATTTAGGCGATTGGCCGCCCAGTCCTGAAGAACATGAGCATGCTCTTGTAGGAAGGCATGGAGTAATTCTGGAGTTATTTGAATATTGACCGGTGGCCGGGCAGTAGCGAGATTAGGGTTTTGCATGTCTTGTGGGGGTGGAGGTAAGAACTGGTTGTTTGGATTCATAACCGGGCCTTGGTTGCCCTGATGATGAGACGTACCTCTTGTCGGCGATTGCCTCGGCGGCAAAACTTGATCCACGGGTGGATCTTGATTGGCTTGATCACCCTGGCGAGATTGATTCAGACGAGTCATCACCATGATACTTGAATGCACTGTTGATGTCAAAAACTACTTACGATTCCCACAGACGGCGCCAATTGATAATGCGCAATCTGATATCCAAGAAACTTAACGAAAACCTACGTAAGCAATATGAAAAAACACAAGATTTACGTGGTTCGATTCGGAGATCTACGTCCACGGGCACAAAATAACACCTGCCGAGGTGTTTCTTTCACTAGATCTTTGAGTTTACATGTAGTAATTTCAGAATACAGAATGCGAACCCTAATTCAGAGTTCTTTCCTCGTATTTATACTAAACCCTACTGAACCCTAACTAACTCCCTATTGTCGTGCCTATTTTCCGCTGCATGGCGGTTGGGGACGAATCGTGGGCCTTGAATCGCGGAACCAGCTATAAATTAGGCCGCGCCACATTATCTGGGACGACGCGTATTTCTGGATCTTCTGGGCCGGTTAGTGGGCCTAAGTATTAGGTATTAACCCGACCCGAAGTGACTGGGCCATCCCTATCATGTACTATGTGCACTTTGCAACATAAACTTTTTTATTTTTTCCGATAAAATTCAGCAGTACACGTTTTTATTTTTTAAATTTACAACCTCTGGCTATACACTCTGGCTATACATGAACATGTGCTCAACATATGCCAAAATGTTCAGTAAGATGGCAACATGTGGCCACCAATAAAAAATTTCGAAAATTGCAAAACAGAAGAAAAAGTAAAAAACAACACATACGAAATTTTTTAAAATATAAATAAAGAAATTTGAGTAAAAAATTAATTTTAGATTGTTACAAATAAAAATAAATCCAGGAAACTAATAAAATTTTGAAAATAAAATAAAGAGTATAGAAAACAAAATAAAAAAATTTAGAAAGTAAAAATAATTGTAGAAAATTAGTAAAAACAGAAGAAAATTTATAAACATTATATAAGCAAAGTAAATTTCTAGAAAATAAGAATAATAACAAGAATTTAAAATTTACTAACTTCAATTAAAATATAATTTTAGTTTTAAAAAAAATAAAAGAAAAATATATTCAAATAAGAATTTGGATGTTATAGAAAATTAGAAAAATAATAAATCCATAAAATTAAAAAGCCCTAATTTAGGGAAGAACTTGGAAATCTTGCATATTGCTTCAATGGAGATCTTGCCTCTTTGCATAAATTAAGATCTTGACATTTTCTAGTTTCTCATCAGAGGAGATCAAGCGCTCTCTCCTATTGAAAAAACAAAATTAATTATAAATTCCTGCATAATATTATGCTCACTGCTTGTTTGTCAACTGCAATGGAGAACATTAAAATAGATTAGCACATCGCACTCTCCAGGAGGTTGGCCGCCTA
Organism: Ajuga chamaepitys; assembly: GCA_958295605.1. Classification (NCBI taxonomy): domain Eukaryota; kingdom Viridiplantae; phylum Streptophyta; class Magnoliopsida; order Lamiales; family Lamiaceae; genus Ajuga; species Ajuga chamaepitys. The sequence continues at coordinate 31,408,883 of OY282504.1, forward strand.
TCCTAGATCTTCTCATTTTAGAATGAAATTAATGAATTTTCTACTTACTAAAATTTTATAAAATGAAAAACACTTCTCACAAGATTAGGTCAGTAATTTTAGTAAAAGAAACAATTACGCCAAGAATCAAAAGTGCAGAATTTCCAGAAATGATGAAGTTGCTTGAAGAATTAGAAGTTGCAATAGTGGGTGGCTTGAAGAAGACAAGATAAATTTGGGGAGAGAAATATATATTTCTTAAAGAATAAAACGAAAAGTCAATTTAAATTTTTTGATTTTTTTATTAGTGGCCACGTGTTGCCACCTTATTGGACGCAATGTGCTAAGCACATATTCATATATAGTAGGTCGCAAATTAAAAAGTGCATTACATGTTGTGATAGGAAAATATAAAAAGTTTAGGCTGCAAAGTGCAAAACGCGCATAATACAAGTTGTGTTTTTTAATTAACTCTTAATACAATACCTATATCTACAATTACATATGAAAGCAAAGAAATGTTAGAGTAGTTTAGAGTTTCGAGTTTCGAGTTTCAACTAGCACAGGTCATACTTCACTCTCAAACCTATGATGTTTTGAGTAAGTTCTTCTAAATTTATTTGAGATTTGGCTACATTGAGATTCTACTTCCAACTTTTTTTCCACGGGTTTATTTTTATATGTTCTTTTACATTTAACTTTTTAATATATTTCAAGTCCTTTTTATAATTTTATAAATGGGTTTAACAAGTTAAACATATTAAAGCAGGTTGATTCACATTCAACCAATTTTTTAATCGTGTTTGACGGGTTTGGTCCATTTAACCAATGAACCCATCTCTGCCCAAAATCATTTAAAGTGGATTGGATTTGTATTGGGTTGGTGTGTTGGGACCTATATTGCCACCCGTACCTATAGGTAGTTATTGCAAGCGCCGACAACATGAGTGTAGGAATGCTTCTTATGTTCTTGCACTTCCCATACTTGCAAACGATATTTATTTTCTAAAAACTAGTAATGCTCCCATTCGATGCATGGGCATATACAATATAATTAATTTATATTATGCATAAACTTTATGCAGGAAAGTTAGAGTGAATTTAATCACTTTGGAAAAAAAATTAAAATTAATAAGGGAATGAATTGGACTATAGAAAATAATGATAGGAATTTACATTAGAGAAAGAAAATAAATAAAAAAAGAAATTAAAACTGTAAAAAATGAAGAAAAAGAAAAAAGAAAAAAGAAAAAGTCCAATAGGCAACTTCCATAGTATTACGTTGGGTAAATTCCTAAAATGTCTTAAACCTACTAAAACTTATAGCATCACACCACTTCAATCATCTTTATATTACACAAAATGTATCTGCTAGAGCTTATAGATAAAAAAATCCTTTAAAAATAATTTATGAATTAATAAATTTCCAATTTACCTTAATAACGGTACATTTTCTTAATCTACTACAAAATAAGCATGATAGTTGTCATATATCTTCAGTCGCACCCAGAAGAATGAAAGTTATTAGTAAGCCTCAGATTTGGCTGACAACCAATCACTTTTCAAAACAACACTCTACATACCAACAGAGTATCTTCTAAATTAATGAAAAAATCAGTCATGTTTATGTGGACCACCACAGGTTTGAGTATAAGATTGTTGTTTACTACAAGAAACTTGTTTTTGCAGCAAAGGAAATATAGTAAGCTTACTTAGGCAGTAGGCACAAAGCAGACTGGGTTAAAGTAACTTATAGTAACCAATGGTCAAGGGAGTTTTACGTGCAACATTCTTATCAATTTATTCAGTAGATAAGTAGTATGCCAACAACAATAATAAAAGCATTATAAAAATAGACATAATTATTATAATGCTTCGAAGGTGGGGATAATCCTTCTACGTCCACTCTTCCCTCACATAGTGAAAAACCTCACTAAGAAGTTTACACACAATACAACTTAGCTACTCTGAAATATAAGTCCAACTTAGCTCCTTACAATAGTTTTGTCTATCCACGGAAGGCTACTCCTCTACTATATACACATTCCTCAGAACACAAGTCAGCTTTGAATCCCTGATTCAAATGACGACTCGCCATTTCAAAAACCTTTCGTGAGATTGGTTTAGTGAATATTTTTCTTTAACTTTTGGTAGCTGCCTCTAAACTTGAATACAATAGAGATGTGGGCAAGCGTCCTGGTTTGAGAAGGATTACAATCGAAGTAAAGCTTGAGATCTAGCTTGACTTGGGATTTTTTGCAGCTTTGGATCTTCACTTGCGTGCTTTCTATCTTGCTCTAGTATACTTTGCATAAATACTGGCATGATTATCAGAGGGTATGCTTTAAAGTTTTGAATACGAATGCTAAGTGCTTGATGCTAAGTAAATTAAATGCTTGAGTTTAGGTAGAATTTACTTAGTCCTCCATCTCCTTCTATTTATAGCAGTTGAGATTCCTTCTTGTTGAAGAGAGAGAAATAATCTCATTGACATTTAATGCTCCTTGTACGGCGAAGAGTCGTTTGTCCTTTCTCGCGGGGAATTGGTCAGAGTGGCTGCGGCTTGGTGTCAGTGTCCAGAGTTGCTTTTTATTTTTGTCAGGGGACGTGTCCCCACGTTATTGGGTAGTCAGTACAAGGTTTTAAACTTATCTCCACTGGCTATATATTTGAATTCGAATACCTTGACTTTGACAATGTGGACATGACTTCTGCTTGCATGTTGGTTGTACTTTCCTTGCTGCAAGAAATGTTGTATAATGGATGGGCATAAGCAACCATGTTGCATACTCACTGCAGTCTCTATTCCTTGCTGGGATAACGAACTTGTTGCTTCTGGTAACCGTGATGGTCTTGCTACTTGCTTGTTGCGACTTCTGCCTAAGTAGAACTAGCCCTATCTATTACAAAAATTTACAAAAATTTTGGAGGCACTAGTCCCTACCTTATAGGAGGTTTTACCATCATCAAAACTAAACATAAATTCTAACAACAAGGATTCTTGTGTTTGATAGCCCACGAGAAAATTCAATTTCATGATACTCCAATCAAGGACTCATAAAGGTACGATACAATATATATGACATATAAAATTAATTTTTAAGAAGAATAATACGATCTATGGATCAGCAAAAAATACAAAAATAATAATTAAAAGAAAGAAAATAGAAATAATAAAACGATTAAGGTGATTCAAGTTGCCATAACTTCGTGCAGTTTTGTAACTCTAAGATATAACGCAACTACTCTATAACTTTCGTGAAATTTTGTATTTTGACCATAACTTCCTCATACGACGTCCGATTAAGATGATTCAAGTTGACATGCATAGCTGAGACAAAGATCTACAACTTTATAGAAGATGTTGAAAGCTTATTATAGATGGAAATATCAAATTTTCCAAGAAAGATGAATCGAGCGCGTTAAAGGGGTTTGACTCTACACTTATGAAGGCCACGCAAGATTTTTTTTTTTGTAATTTTACTATTTTACCCTTACTAAGGGCTTTATTTCTGTAGAATTGGAGGGGTGAGGGATGGGAATGTGTCTTCTATATTAGAATCTCCTCACTCCCGTTTTAGCACAAACCAATTCATTTGCTAGATTCTAACATTTCTAATTACTCTCTCTCAAGAATCTCTTCTCTCTTTTCTCACTAGAATTAGAACTAGGGTCAGAGTTTTCTTCTTCTTCTTCAAGGAGGAAGCCATCTTTAGAGGTGAACTCTGAGACTATTCATGGGCTTGCGACACCCGTCAATATTATTGAAGTTCTACAAGGATTCTTCAACCCATGGAGCATTCTCCTCTCCCTTCTTTGTATTTTCAGTTTGTATGCTTTCTTACTTGATGTTGTTGATTCTTGTTTATGCTTTGATAATTTGTGGGTAGTTTCCTTGTTTCCCGAGGTTAGGGAGTAGCACAACCCTAAGATTGTGAATTTTAGTATAATATGTGTTGATGTGGGTTTGATTGATGGATGAAATTAAGAATGTGGGTATGTATGGCTTACACCTTGGGTGTAGCTAATCGGTGGTATATTAGTCCTCTTCGATGGGCTAGGATTTAAGAGTTAATTTGTTTTAGTTTTAGAAGCGACATGATAAACTATGATGAATTTTATTAATTTGATAAAATGAGCTGAGATTGAAGTCACTTAGGGAATATATGTTGGTTAGGTGTGGACCAATAAGTGTCACTAGAAAATGTTTGATTTAAGTGGATAAAATTAAATGACTTGATATGTTTCAAGATGGCCATCATCTAGGTTAATATGTTAATACATGGACTTCAACCAAAGTGATATATATGTTAATATACTAAATCTTGGGTAAATGAGACTTTTAAAGTTGATTAGCTAACCCAAGAATAATATGTTAATGAAAAGGGTGGAGTAAAGGGGAAATATATCTGACAAGATAAATTAAAGTAAAGGAAATAGGAAAAAATTATAATTAGGATGAAATATGATATTATGTTTGATTGTGTAAATTGAATATGCTTTAGAATTCTTCTAGTTATAATTTCAAATATGTAACTTGTGCTTGCATGACTATAATTTCAAATATTGTATGTTTATGATCTTAAGAATGTATGATTTTTTTTAAATTTATATGTTAAGGGTACGTTGTAATTTGATCATGACTAATTGAAGAAATATAATCACACTTGACCTTATAAAATTTAGGAAAATAATAATGAAGAAGTAACCAAAAAATGTATGACACCATAAGAGAAGACATGCATTAATTAAGGAAATTAAGTTATTATGACACCGAAAGAGAATAATAAAGTGAACTAGGGTGAATAATAGAAACTGAGTAATGACAACTCATATGCAACGATATAGAGTATTTAAGGAGGAAAGGAAGAACAACCTAAAACTGAATAGGTCAAACACCGTTGGCAAGGATCGGACCAGCACTGTCTCCACATGATCATGAACTACTTTGTTGATCCCAAGTGGTAGAGGTTTAGAGGGGGAAGTGGAGGGGTGAACAAGCCTCTAATTTTATTCGATTTTTACTTTTCAAAATTGTTAGGATTAGCTCAACCTCTCACAAGACAACACACTACAGAATTTGAATGAAATACAACCAAGAAATCGGCCAATCAACAACCGAACAAAGAACATAAATGAAAATGATGAACACAAGGCTTTTACGTGGTTTGATCAAAGGTGATCTACATCCACAGAGGTTCTATACACCTCAACTCACTCCACTAATCAACCAATTACAAGAATTATCCAGAAATCCAGTAAACCCCAAATCACAACTTGATTTGAGCAGACAACCCTAGAGATCTAATTCTATTGATTGAGTAATATTTATAGAGGGAAAATTACGTCTACTAGTTCGCAACTGCAAGTGTTTACAATGTATATAAGTGCTGGAGCTCGAATCTGGAAGTTGAGGAAGTTTTAACCACTTTGACTCAGCATATTCAAAACTGCTGCAGCGGGGCTTTCACAACGGTTTCTCATGCAACAGACTAAAACCGTTGTGAACGACGGTTATAACTACCTTAAGCCCGGTTCTTCTTTTAACTCCATTTCTGATCTCGGTTAAAATCTGGTTCTCTTATCCGGTTCTTTGCACTTCGAACCCGGTTCTGGAATCCTCAAAACGTCTACTTCATACCATAAACACTTGATGATATTGAACTGATATCTACAAATCTCCACCTCAATGAATTCAAGTGTATGTCACTACCTCGAACATGCTATGTTCTTTACCTTTCAATTACATCGTTCAAGCCTAATCAGGCTTGAGCAATGAACTACCTTGCTTCCAGGCACTGCTTTGGTTAAGAAATCAATAGCATTGTCACTTGTGTGAACTTTCTTAACCTCTACTGACCCTGCATCAATCACATCCCTTGCAAAATGCAACCTAACATCTATATGCTTGGATCTTTCATGGAAAGCTTGATATTTTACCAGATGTAGTGCACTCTGATTATCACAATATATAGTCACACATTCCTGCTTTATCCCCAGATCCTTCAGAATTCCTTTCAACCACATAGCTTCCTTAATAACTTATGTCAAAGCTATGTACTCAGCTTCTGTAGTTGATAAACCTACTACAGATTGTTGTACACTTCTCCAGCTCACTGCAGTACCATATAAAGTGAACACATATCCTGTGATTGATCTTCTGGTGTCAACATTACTAGCAAAATCAGCATCTGCAAAACCTTCCAATGGAATAGACCTGTTTGCTAGTTTCTGAAACTTCAAACCCAGATTGACTGTCCCTTTTAGATACCTCAACACCTGCTTCAAAGCCTCCCAATGACCTTTCCCTGGATTTGACATATACCTACTAACCAAAGACACACAATATGCTAAGTCTGGTCTGCTGCATATCATTCCATATATTAAACTTCCAACCCCACTTGCATAAGGCATATTTCTCATGTATCTCACTTCTTCTGCTGTCTTAGGACTCTGTTCCTTTGATAATCTGAGTTGTTGGCTTACTGGAATACTCAATGTTTTAGCCTCATGCATCTGAAGTCTCTCCACCACTTTCTGAAGATAATGCCTCTGAGACAACCATAGAGTTCCAGCAGCTCTATCTCTGATTATACTCATTCCCAGAATCTTCTTTGCATCCCCCAAGTCTTTCATGTCAAACTCAGAACTCAACTTCTTCTTTAGCTGATGTATTTTATGTTTATTCTTGCTTGCAATAAGCATGTCATCCACATACAGCAACAAGTATACAGGATCAACACTTGTACTCTTATCAAAGTATACACAACTATCATACAGAGTTCTGACAAAACCAGCTTTTAATATAAACTCATTGAACTTCTTATTCCACTGCCTTGGACTTTGTTTCAATCCATATAATGATTTCTTGAGAAAACATACTTTTTCTTCATTTCCAGGAATCACAAACCCCTCAGGCTGCTTCATATATATGTTCTCAACTAAGTCTCCATGTAAAAATGTTGTTTTGACATCTAACTGCTGTAACTCCATATCTTCTTGTGTTACTTTTGACAAAAGTAGTCTGATAGAGCAATGTTTCACCACAGGAGAGAAAACCTCATTGAAATCAATACCCTCTCTCTGAGTAAAACCCCTTGCCACCAACCTTGCTTTATACCTTATCCTATCTGAGTCTCCAGCTTCAACCTTCTTTTTGTATATCCATTTGGAACTTACCAGCTTCTGCCCCTTAGGTTTATCCACCAATATCCAGGTGCCATTCCTTTCCAAAGATTCCATTTCTTCCATCATTGCACTAACCCAGTATTCACTTTCATCACCACTGACAGCTTCTTTGAAATTCTGTGGTTCATGATGTTCTATGTCTTCAGCAATACTAAGTGCATAATGTACACTTTCAGCCTGTCCATAGAAGTCTGGTCTCTGAATTTGCCTCCTTGGTCTGTCTCTGGCAATGTTGTAGTCTATCAGGTTTGTATTTCTGGGTGGGATATCCTCTTCTTCTGAAGAACTGTCACTTGGGTGTTCAGTCAAGTTTTCACCTCTTTGTGGTCCATGATCCATCTGAGTCTCCACCTGAACTGATAACCTTTCTGATTCAATACTTCCATCATGTTCTTCTTGATTTCCAGAAAAGTGATATCCCATAATTGATTCATTGAACTTCACATCTCTGCTTATCATTAGTTTCTGGTTTCTAGGTTCCAAGCACCATAACCTATAACCCTTTATTCCCTCTGGATATCCCAGAAACACAGACTTGTATGCTCTAGGATCAAGTTTGTCTGATTTCATGTGAGCATATGCCAAGCATCTAAACACCTTTAGACCTGAATAATTTGGAACTCTTCCACTCCATACTTCTTCTGGTGTTTTGAACCCTAGAGATGATGAAGGTGATCTGTTTATTAAGTGACATGCTGTATTGATTGTTTCTCCCCAGAACACCTTTGGTAGTTCAGCATCAATTAACATACACCTTACTCTCTCAAGAACAGTTCTGTTGAATCTTTCTGCCACTACATTTTGTTGTGGATTCATGGGAACTGTTCTATGTCTAGTAATCCCTTTTTTTATTATAGAAAGTTGTAAACTCAGTAGATAGATACTATAAACCATTGTCAGTTCTCAAATGTTTGAGTTTCTTCCCCCTTAATGTTTCCATCTGAAGTAACCATGTCTTGAATTTAGTGAAGGCATCACTCTTGTTTCTTAAGATAAACACCCACACTTTCCTAATGAAATCATCAATAACAGACATGAAGTACCTTCCCCCCTCCATGAGTTTCAGTTCTGGATGGTCCCCAGATGTCAGAGTGAACATAATCTAGAGGTTCTTGAGTAATGTGAATCCCCTTAGCATAAGGCAATTTATGTGATTTGCCTAATGCACATTTGTCACAGAATTCAAGTCTCTGGTTTCCAACCTCTCCTATTATACCTCTTTTGGATAGCTCTTTTAATTCCTTTTCCCCAATGTGTCCTAACCTCTTATGCCACAGTGTTAATTCATCCTTACCCAGAATATTTCCCACATTCCCAACCTCTAGTTTTCCTATCATGATAAACAAGCCATTGTGTTGTCTTCCTTTGATTACCAGTTTATTCTCTTTGGTTTATATGTAATTGACCATCAACAGACTTAAATTCACACCCAGTAGCAACAAGAGATCCTAGGGAGATCAGGTTTCTTTTAAGTCCAGGCACATACCTTACATTAGTAATTTTTCTTGTGACTCCATCAAACATATTGATACTTACTGATCCAGTGCCTTGAACTCTGTAGGGTTGGCCATTTCCTAGCAGTACACACCCTCCATCTTCTTTCTTGAGGTTTTGAAACCATTCTTCATGGGGACACATATGGAAAGAGCAACTAGTATCCAATACTCATTCCATCTCCATTTTTGACTCAGTAACATTCAAGACCTCTGGTATTTCATCTTCATGCTCAACTGTAGCAGCTTCAGCACCCTGGCCTTCTTTCTTCTTCATCTTCTGTGGGCAATCTTTCTTTAGATGCCCAATTTGTTTGCACTTGAAGCATTTTCTGTTTTCTACCCATTCTCCAGATTTCTTTGGAGCAGTGTTGCCACTTTTGGGATTCTTTGAGGTTTGACCCTTCTTCTTTTGGTAGTTTCTTTTGAACTTAACATTTAGTCCTTCACCAGATTGAGTTGCCTTCTTGTCTCCTTGATTCTGTAAACATTTGGTCTTCAAGGCAGTGATGATTGAGTCATAACTCAGTTTAACCTGTCTCCCAAACATCAAAGTATCTTTGAATCCTTCCATAGATCTGGGTAGAGCATTTAATACCATCAAGGCTCTGTCATCATCCTCCATAGTTACCCCATGATCTTTCAGTTCATCAAGAAGTTTTGTAAACTCATCTAATTGATCAGAAATGTCCTTTTCCTCCACCATTTTGAAAACCAGCAATCTCTGCTTGAGGAACAGCTTATTTGATACTGACTTGGACTGATAAAGGTCCTCCAGTTTGGTCCAGGCCTCAATTGCATTCTTGCACCTCGAAACTTTCCTCAATGGCTTATCACCAAGACACAAGAGGATTAAACTCACTTTTGGTCTATTTCTTCATATTTGGACTTCTCAGTCTCCACCCAGTCACTTTTAGGTTTGAGAGCACTCACCAACCCGTTTTGCACCAGGATGGCCTTCATCTTGATCTTCCATAGGTAGAAGTCATTCTTCCCTGAGAATTTATCCAAATCCATCTTCATTCCTGACATCTTTATCTTCTGGTTGCATGAGAATGTTTCCCACAGACGGCGCCACTTGTTAGGATTAGCTCAACCTCTCACAAGACAACACACTACAGAATTTGAATGAAACACAACCAAGAAATCAGCCAATCAACAATCGAACAAAGAACAGAAATGAAGACGATGAACACATGGCTTTTACATGGTTCAAAGGTGATCTACATCCACCGAGGTTCTATACACCTCAATTCACTCTACTAATCGACCAATTACAAGAATTATCCAGAAATCTAGTAAAACCCCAAATCACAGCTTGATTTGAGCAGAAAACCCTAGAGATCTAATTCTCTTGATTGAGTAATGTTTACAGAGGGAAAATTACGTCTACTAGTTCGCAACTGCAAGTATTTACAATGTATATAAGTGCTGGAGCTCGAATCTGGAAGTTGAGGAAGTTGTAACCACTTTGACTCAGCATATTCAAAACTGCTTCAGCGGGGCTTTCACAACGGTTTCTCATGCAACAGACTAAAACCGTTGTGAACGACGGTTATAACTACCTTAAGCCCGGTTCTTCTTTTAACTCCATTTCTGATCTCGGTTAAAATTCGGATCTGTGATCCGGTTCTTTGCACTTCGAACCCGGTTCTGGAATCCTCAAAACCTCTACTTCATACCATAAACACTTGATGATATTGAACTGATATCTACAAAAATACTTAAGAGAAAGGGGTTGTTGTCTATTATAGGAAGCTAGTTCTTACATTAGAGCTAAAGCAGTAAGTTCCTTTAGGGCAATAAGCTTACAGCAGACTGATATTTTGGTCCTTACAGCTAGCAAAGCCCAGGGAGAGTTTTATGTAGCGGAAATATGCAAAAGTATTTTCTAAGTCAATGTAGTAAGTACATAGTATGCTACAATTGTAATGTAAAGATATAAGAAATATACAATAGTTTATAGTGGTTCAAAGGTGGAGGTAATCCTTCTACGTCCACTCTTCCCTTGCACAAGGAAAATTCACTAAGTTGTTCACACAATATAATCTTAGCTACACCAATGTCCAAGTCCAACTTAGCACCTGACAGTAGGTTTTGCCTATCCTCGGAAGGCTGCTCCTCTACCATACACATTCCTCAAAACAAATCTAGTCTAATTTGAATCCTTGTTTCAATTATAAACCCCTCGTTAGAGAAGGTTTAATGAAAGGTTTTCTTCGACAACTGGAAGCTGCCTCTAAAATTCAATATTAGTTGAGATTTGGGCTAGATCTATTGAAGAGAAGGATAAGGCTGGGACAATCTTTCTGAGAGCTAGCTGGATTTGACTTGAGATAGTTGTTGCAACTTTGAGAATCTTCGCTTGAGTAGTAATTGATTGCTTTTGTGTTGCTGATTTTTCTCTCTTTACTTAACCCGCACTTTCTCTGAATGATTGTAAGTGATGAGTTATTGGAAATTTTAAGTTTGATAGCTCAAAATTGATAGTGATAGTTTCAGTGATATCAGTAATTTAGTAAGCTCAATAGTTTTAGTAGTCTTTGCTCGTTCTCCACCTCTTTCTATTTATAGCAGTTAGATTTTTTATACACATAGTGTATGCATGCATTTAGGCCGATTTATGAGGTCATTTTGGTAGTGTTTACATACAAATTTGGTTGTTTTATGTTTGATTTGATTATCTTGAACCGAATGAAATATTTTCTCGTTTTGTAGTTAAAATTATATATTTAAGGACCAAATCCATTGGAATAAAGCTCGAGAGTAAAAACGAGCATGAAAAGAGGTGAAACAGTGAAAACAGTGGAATGCAACGTCAAATCCTATCTTGACATGTTTTCCGTATTTTCCAAATATCTTGAGATTTACAAGTCCAAATTAGGTGAAATTGGTAGCGTTAGAAAGGTAATTCAAATAGCTACAACTTTTTCGAAAATAGCTAAATCCCAGTTCGGATTGGAAGACCTCCAAAATGGGTTTTTAAGTTGGACAAGTAGTGCAATTTCGGCCCATTACTTGGCCCACAAGTCTATTACTTGGTCCCTAAGTCCATAGTTGCGTTTTTGGCCAGATTTTCCTATCTAACATAAGAGTTCTCCTCTTTATCCTAGTTATGTACTCCTATAAATACCCCAAGGCTCTATACATCAAAAGGGGATCAATTCATCATCTAATACCATAAGAATCGTCTTGTAGGCTTGAACCAAAAGGCAAGAAGCGCGAAGCGAAGAAGATCGAGATTGAAGACTGTAGGTTTAGTTTATTCGTTTTTCAATTTCTTCTTTATGTGTTCTAGGGCAAGAAAGTAGGTTTCAAGTGACTATGTCTTGAATTATTTTATTTATTCTAGACCCTGTTCTTTATGTTTATCTTATGTGTTGGTTCTTATTTTATGAGGTATTCAACTTGATCACTTGTTTAATTTTACTTGCTTAATAACTCGGCGCCTCAGAGGGGAGGTAGTTAATAGGCAAACAACACATAGTATAGGTATCAATATTCATTTGAGAGGAGTGAGTACTTGTGTAGGCATTGGTTTTAGGAGCCCTTTGGAGTTACATATGTGACAGTTAGCCCGAGAGATTAATTATTCATATGTAATCAACACGTTAACATTGTCCGAGAGAAGGCTTAACTAGAGTAGTATCGTCTAATAAACAATGAAAATTGTTGTAAAAGTCTAGAATAATAAGATAATCAAACATAAGAGATTGTAATTGAAATCGAAACCCTAGAATACGTTCTTCTATCTGAGTTATTCCTTCATGACTTCTTGTTGCTTCTTTGAGAGTTTTATATATTTGATTTACTTTATTTTATGCACCTTAGTTTCAGATTAAATCAACACAATCTCTTTATTCGAGAGTCTAGATAGGGTTGACCTATTATAGTTAGGGTATTAAATTGAACATAGAAATAATCTCTGGGGGATCGACCTTGCTCACTACTAGCTGCAATCGCACCATATCTTTGCTGTAAGACTAGGGTTAGAAAAAGTGTTGTCAGTTCTGGTAGGGAGACAGGTCGTTGAACCGATACCAAATTAATTATATTTTTATAGTTTCCAAACTTCTCACCTTACAAGGTAAAGTGGTAAGTGCGGGTCGAACCCACAGGGAACGGAGGAATAGTATTACATACGTATCAAGCACTAAGGACCTCGAAATAGGAAAAGTAAATGAGTAACCAAAACAATAGGAAAATGGGGGGGGGGGGGGTTGGTTGTGATTATCCAACTGTAAACTACTAGCGATTACCAAGAACAACTATTGTTGATGCCCAATGAATTACACAACTATTGTTGATGCCCAATTGAAAGCATTTCAAGTTCCTATTTCACGACTACTAACAAGCTCTAGCAACCGTGTTATCTCTTAATTCTAGCTAATCGAAATAAGCTCTTCGACTAACCCTATCCAATTAAACCAAAATGTCGAATAAGCTCTCTTCAATTTGGCAATCGAATGATAAAAGCTCTAAGATAACGAAATAGATTCGACATAAACCTCAAAAGCTCGGGTTTAGAGGTCGAACTCTACACTATCACCAACGACATCACTTGTTGTTTGCTACTAGGGGAATCGAAAATCCTACAATTACAGATAGTAATTTCCAATTCTAGAAACACATTCATACATTTCCTAGAGGGTGATCAAACCAAGAAAAAACATATAAATATGAGCCAATAACAGCAAATAGTGTAGAACACTTGAAATTTCAATCAAAAGGTTACATCAACTAGCAATAATCATGTAAACATTGTCACTTAAAGTTTTACGTTTGATCAAGGGTAGAAATAGGGGTGCTACTCACCTATTGAAGTTAAAACAATAGAAAATAAGTAGCATAGCAAGAAAACATGATCTAAGATGGATGAAACCAAAGATGTCAATTGGAGAAGATGATCCTTCAATCTCTTGCCCAATTTCCCTCCTTGGTGGCTTTGGTGGCTAGAAAATGACTGGAAATAAGTCCCAAGATCGGTCAAATTTGAAATGGAACTTATATATATAAGGGAAGAGTTGTCACTTAAGTTTTAGGCAAAATTGCATTCACAATTTAAAAACAGGGTGACTAATCTCGGCAGAGATTCAAGTGTGTCTCGGCCGAGACGAAGCAACAAGGGTTTTATGTTTAATGGCTCGAAGGCTGATCATGGCCAAGATGCAATTGTATCTCGGCTGAGACGTGAAAAGAGGAAATCAAGGCTTTGCTAGGGTTTGGCTCATTTCGGCCGAGATTGGGTTTCATCTCGGCCGAGATCTTGATCTCGTGAAAATCTGGCTTTTCCCTAGAAAGTCATCTCGGCCGAGATGCATTGCCCGTCTCAACCGAGATCTTCAACTTTTCAAAACTTCAAGTTTTCCCTGGAAGGTCATCTCGGTCGAGATTTGTAACCTGCCTCAGCTGAGATCTTCCTTTAGCCTTGCCCTTTGTTGCTTCGATCGATCCATCGACTCTGCGATCTTTTGATGCTCTTTTTCGATCCATTTGCACCTATTTTAACAAAAAAATGAACCAAATGCATTATTTTGCCCAATGAGAATTAAATGCACAAAGTACACGTGAAATTGCACAAAAACATCACTAAATTGACACTTAAAGCATCCTAAAGTGTGTGCACGAACAATTGTACCAAGTTCCTTCTCGTTGAAGAGAGAAGTAGTTTCCCATTGACATTTAATGCTCTTTGTACGATTTCTAGCCGTTGTTGTCCTTTGTTGAAAGCAGGTCAGATTTGATGTAGCTTCATGTCAGCGTATGCAGAGTTTCTTTTGCTTATTTCAGAACACATATCTTCACGTAACTGTTTAGTCAGTACAAGAATTAATTATTATCTCCACTATGCTATTTTTGTCAATCTTCAAACTTCTAACTTTGACTTGACTTTTCGTCTACTGACATGGTTGTTGCGTGTCCATTTTGCATGATCCTGACTTATGAAGTGGTGGCTAGGCTCCATGATCCACTAAGCTCCATGATGTATGCTCTTTGCAACTTCCAATTCTTACTTCCTACATCGGACTCCTTGTTGTATGCTTCCTTGATGACCTTGTTATGTCTCATATTGCGACTTCTGCCTAAGTAGGACTAGCTCTATCTATTACAACGTATTTGAGGGCACTAGTTCATACCTTACAACATGTTCTTATCATCAAGACTTGTTTCCGGCTAGGTTTGCTAGATGAAGAAAAAATATTTGTGTGATTTGTCATGGCCATATCTCATTGATGTGTTTGACGATCTTATACATAGTATTCAATGAAATTATGGTTAGTTATCTTAGAGTTTTTTTCTCCAGATTGGTCTTCGGAATCCACAGCAGCCTAGCTAGGGTTTCAGTTTTGAATCATTTCTTGCCTGCGCTAGCTTTGCTGTTATATTCGACGTGCATATCGCCCTTCGTGTTTCATGCTTAGTTACGCTGCTGCGCCACCCTTTCTCGATGGTGGTGGCTAGGGCTATTCGGGGATTTTCTGTCTTATTTAGCCTTGCCGCGTTATTTTGAGTTCTCATTCAGGCTGCTCATTGTGTTCCGTCCACTGCCAATTGAGGGATCTATTGTAGATTCCTCTTTCTCGTCGGGGTGACACACAAGAGTATTTTGATTTGAACAAACTTGCAAGACGTTTTCTCAAGGGTGGTTTGGCAATGAGGATGGCCAAATTACAGAGGCACCTTCACGTACTTTTGGTCCTATATGCCTGGAAGCTTTTGAAGATGTAGTATTGACACCTTGTGCTCATCGACTATGCCGAGAGTGTCTTTTAGCAAGCTGGAAAAACTCTACAATGGCCTTTGTCTCGTTTGTAGGACAATTAGCAAACATGAGCTCAAATCCATCAAAGGTTTCTACTGTTATGTGTGAACTAGGACTTTTACAGTCGGCGGGATCAAGAAGTCCCGTCATTAGCCTCATGACGGTAGTCCTGTCACCGGCCTCATAACGGCAGTCCTATCACCGACCTCACGATGGCAGTCCCTTCGCCCACTTTACAACAATCGTGCTGCATTTAAACACAAGATGTTATCTTACTTGTGCTTCGCTGATGGAGCGCCATCATTGTTTCAGGAGGCAATCACACTGTCGATGGCAATCCTGTCATTTTTCCATTGTCGATGACAGTCCTACCATTTTCATGGAAGATGGATTATTACGCAGAGGCAAACCCCTTGTCTACGGTAGCAGTCGTGCTGCTTACTCCACAACTCTTCGATGGATCGTTTTGCTCCGATGACCTTTGTCATTGGCTGAAGAAGAGGCCATCATTGTTGTTGCTTCGTTGGATTCTCGCTACATTTGCACCTAGCTAATGCAAGGACTTCATCATAAGGAATTTTTGGACTCACAGTCCGGTGAGGAGCGTTGGCATCCCCACACTTTGGATCCTTGATATAGGGCAAGGGTGTTTCGTGGTTGTAGTATCTCTAGCTTAGCTATATTAGTTACTTGGTCATTTTCCGTGGCTCTCACTGGATTCCTAGTTTAATAATTTGCACTATTGGCATTGTATTGTGTTAGGTTCCAGTTATCTACTTTCCATCATTTTCCTGTAGCATGGAAAAGTTTATGCTTGCTTTTAGTTTGATTTGCGAGTGATCAAGTTTTGGTCTTCGCACTTTACTCTTGCCTTCTATCGTTTGTTTTCTTTTTGCCATAATCAAAATTGCAGAATTATGTACATAGTCTTATCATCATCAAAATTATACATAAATTTCCTAATAATTTCCTCCTTTCTGATGATGTCAAAACTCTAAAAATGTAAAACTTAATGTCACAAGATAACAAATTGTTAGTTCAGAATAGTTAATCATCAAAAGGTAAAGCATAACAACAAAATCTTGTCATGTAGCCAACAATGGGCGTCTTACCAAAAGTGGTACCGCCTTCGTTTATGTCAACTACAATGAAGTCGACCGGAAAGACTAATGTGCCTACTTGAAATAATATATCCTCCACTACTTGCACAGAATGTAGTAATGACTATCCGCTATTTGGGTAGTAGTAGAGATGGCATGTACTTGCCTATGTTCAACTTATAGTATGTCTAGAGGCCTCAATTTACGCTAGATCTTATATCACGGCGAAAAATTTCAAATTTAAATTTTCCAATGAAACACGTAATAGAAAAACTCCTTGGATATTTTTGTACATGAGGCAAATAGGTTGCACGAAGGGGCGGCAACTTTTGATTTCTTTTCCTCATTCGACTCATTTTCTTCAAAATAACTGCTTCTTTGGTCTTTTGTCTACATCGAGGATTTCTCTCCAAACACTTGCAAAACACACTCGTAGATTAGCACCTAGTATTTTGAGCCATATGAAATGTAAAAGGACTCTAGACTTATGAATTAATTTGCAGCCTCTTTGTTTGTTTCCATTCCCTCTTGATTGGTATCTCAGCATGATCTCTAGTCTTTCAACTGCTTTGTTTATTTAGTCCTTTTGTTCTTATTGTCCTTCCTTTAAGATTTCATGATCATTAGACGCGTAGACGGGTTGCATCATCAGAGGCCCCACTGATTTTGATAGTATCGTAAATTTAAGAACTGGGCCAGATGCCCATTGAGATCCTCTATGCTGAACCACATAAATTAGTGTAGTTTTAAGCTCGAATGTATTCTTTTGGACTGGTCGCGTGGTGATGGCACTGATCTAAATAGGTCATGAATTGATGGTTGGACCTCTTCTTGCTGCCTGTTAGTTGTGCGCCATGCGTTCTATTCGTTTGACATTGCGAATAAACTATGTCGGATTCATTCAGAGTTCTGCTTGTGGCAAGTTGGTTCAATTTTAGTATTTAATGGTATAAGCTTTTCCAGCTTAGGCCGTGTTCTGAAATGCTAAACTAAAAACAAACACAAATCAAAATCCAAAGCAAACTAGATATTTGAACAGTACGGACTAAACATGATAGAATAAAAAAAAAAAATTAAAATTTCGAAGAAGTTTTTTTCAAGTTTTAAAAAAATTATAAATATATAAATGCATAATTTAATTAAAATTCATAATTTAAATAAAACACAAATAAAAAATAAAATAAAATATGTAGACTAGACACCACTAAACACCTTAATATCTAAGCAGCACCTAAAAACAAGTCATCGGCAATGGCGCCAAAAAGGTGATCGTTCTTTTTGTTAACAACTATACCGCAAGTGCACAATGTAGCTGCTAATGTAGTGACGAGTAAGGTTGTATCCCATAAATACTAGTGAAGTTGGTCTAACTAAAGTACTACGATGGCCTTAATACTTTATATCTAGTCTAGTCGAACCCTGAATGTGATGGGTTGGGTTGCCCTAGTTACTCTAATCAAGCCTAAATTAAAGTAATCGGACAATTGACAGCAAAAAAATTATAAACTATATTCAATAATTAAAAGGCTATGTTATGGTTGTCTGATTCCAGAATCAATTACAACTGCAACAAAAATAATTAAATTCTTAATGTGTGTTATTCCTATTATTACGAAGCTTCACGTATATGTATTTCAAACCCCCTCACATCTTGTTTGAGGTTTAGATTATATATAACAGATCAACCTCCCGATTTAACTCATGTATATAACTCCTAAAAGTGCCTAAGAAATATCCCCATAATCATTCTCAACCCCCGATCTCTTGAATGATTATCTTGTGCGCATTCTGGCCATCAATGTCCTCATCTACCGAGTGTTGGCCATGGATTCGTGTGTTTAAGTTATAGGTGATCAGGCTAATCATGCATCAATCATTCATCAACACAAAAAATAACAATGTACGAAATAAACATAAATTAATGGAATTAAATATTCATCATTTACATTGCAAAAGAAACCTACTTCCTAAAATCCTAAGATATGCGACAACAACTCAATACTAGAAATAATAAAAATATTAACCATACATAAAATAGTGTTTAAAAATAATAAATCTAAATAATATAAGTCACTTAAGAGATCAGACGGTGTGGCGACGTGCTCCTCCCAAATACCCACTAATACTACTTCTTCCTTCTGGCTTTTCAAAACTCTCTCTCTAAAACCATATAACTGAAAATTGGATGAACAAAAGTCTCTCTAGGTGGAGAGCCTTGGGGGTATTTACTGGAGGGTGTAAACTTGGCTAAGTTGAGAGAGAATCGGATATTGACCTCCAATTTTCGTCAAGACATGTAAATAAGGCGGTAATTGGCTCGTGTTAGAACATTTTCCTTTCAGTGGTCTTTAGTGTTTCAACCTGTGTAGGAACACTCTGGGGAACAATAACGTGTTTCAACTTGTGTTGAAACACACTGTGAAACACGTTCTATCTTTCTTTCCAATTTGATGCCCTTATGTGTTAGTTATATGTTTATCTGTATATGTGTATATTCGGATAAGTTGGATTTAAATTATCTAACCACATTAGAAATTTATCCAAACCAAAAATCTTCCTTTGGAAGATTGGCTGTTATGTTTTTTGTTGATCTTATCTTGCAGGAGATAACTACCATTCCTGGTGGATATTTATATGATTAACAAGAGAAGATCGTGAGTGTGGAAAATAGGAGAAAGAAACCGAGTGCAAAGATTCAGAATTTCTTCAAGACATTTTCTCACCAAAAGTCGAAGACTAACAACTTCATACTTCTCACATTCTTTGTTGTGAAACTTTGTGTAATCTCTCTCTTAAAAGAGGATTGCTTTGTATGTAAGATTGTAGTTTGAGTGTAAATCCGATGGCTTGTTGTGTAATCGAATTTAGGTCGTTTTAAGACTCTTGTATAAAACGCATTCTGTTGTGAATGAGATAAAACTTGCTCAGGCTTTTGATGCTTTGCCTGAGTTTTCTTTATCCATCTCTGTTCTTCATTATAAGTTTTATACAGTTTTACATCTCGACTTTAAAATAAGAAGAGTGTTTGTTCATATGTCACAACACCCTCAGTAACACTCTTCATGACCAGTCCATAAATTCTTTCAGCTCGGCCAGGCAACTTTTGCTTGTTCAAGTGAAACAACAAATTCGTTAATGTAATATCCCAAAATTTTAGTCTATCAAATATATTTTTACGTGCTCGTATAAATAATTAGATATTATATAATTTAATATGTCTTTCTAAATTTGAGCCTCGATATTTATTTGTAATACTAAAAAGTGAAATAAAAATATCATTATTTAAATTAAAATTCAGTATAGGCAGATTTGACGCATAATTCACTTTATACTTAGGTACATATTATCAAATTATTAGAAATATATTTATGAGAATAATTATATTAGCTGGTAAAAATCAATTTATCTAGTTGTTTCTGCCGAAGTAATTGGCCCAAAACTAGTCGAGAGCCCAGGTCTCATATTAATGTCCAAGTCATATGTGAATCAGTTCATGTCTCATTTAGAAAATATCATTTCTTAATCATATTTAAATTCAACTAATTATATTCATTTTTCCAATAAATCTATTCATTTATTGATTTATTAAATCAGTCCAACTCATTATATTTTCAATTCAAAGTTGGGCTTATGACCCAACCGAAAGTAAATTTTGGTCCGTTTAATATTTCAATGCCTAGTTATATCGAGACACATTATTTAATTATTTGTGAGCTCATTTATCTGTAAGATTATTTATTAATTCTAAGATCATTGTCTCAATATGAAAACTATTCATTATCATCTAGTCCATTTCTTTTGTTTTTCATCTCAGAGCTAAGCTCATGTCTTTGAGCCCAAGACTCAAGTCCAATGCACTAAATTGTAGGACCATGTCTTGAGCCCAAATACACCCAAAATTTCTAACAGGTTGTAGTTACGTAAATGAGGGATCTATCTTTATCCATAACAGATTAACCCTATCAGAATCATATTCCCAACCCTACATAACACCAGCCAAATATTCATCACAAATACGCAGTTAAAATATCCCAAATCTCTAATAATGGGTGTCGGCCATCAATCGGCTTCTCCCAACAATTCACCCTCAACACCATTAAACCTCCCTCAATTCAGTTAATTATCAGACTGTAAATAGCCTAAAGGAGGACCCAATCGGCGGAACACCACCGCAAACCACCATTGTCAAGTTGTGCTACCAGGAGAATCGGAAAAGCAGTCTGCAACAAAATCAATCTAGGTAAAAGTCTAAAGTTCAAAGTGATGTTAGTATTAAAGTATTGACTATAATATTGTTTAGCTGTCGATTTTTGACCAATTGTGCTGATGTAATACGTCCTAGATGTTGCTAGAAATTATTCAAATATTCTTGAATAGTTAATATTATGAAATGTATCTTAGATAAAATCATGATTATTATGTGAAGTTGATTTGTTAGGGAAATGTTTAGGAATAATGCTATTTTATTATTATAGTTTAAATTATTTTTTCATGATCGCTTAATTGCTAATAAATAATATGGGTTTGACTAGTAGTTGTATATCTGTTTTGTTGTTACATGTGTTATGAATTTTCAAGCGCATAATGATGTTAGTTGATATAGGATATTAATCGGGATTCAAATTTTGAATACAATATTACTTGAACAATAAATTTAGATGCATTTCCATTTGGTTCTTTTAAAGATTTTATTGGTGACTGTCTTTTGTATATAAAAGAAAAAAACGAAATTGACTATTCTTAATTTAAATTACATTAAAACATTTTATAAAAATTGGGTCGTACAGTTAATTTGCTTGGCCATGTAACTTTTGCTCTGTGGGGCGAAATATTATGTTTCTGCAAAGTTTAGCCTTTTACTCGGTCCAAGGTCTTTCTTAAGCCCAATCACTTTAATTTTTCATTTCAGACCACAATTGCTCCAAATAACTCCAATTTATACCAAAATGGTATAAAATCAACAAACAAATGAAATTCATCAAATACATAAAAATAAGGGTTAACAGGTATCATTTTCACGTACCTTAATATTGTTTTTGCTACTAGTTAGTGCCTAAAAATCATATGCAGTGAACAACAATGTTTACAACCGACCTCTAATTAGGCCTCAAGCCAAATTTTCTATCAAAATAAAGCACTAGACATTCATATTATATACAAAAACTATTTTCTTTTCAAAATAGATGAGTTGTAACTTTGCGTGCTTTACTGATGACCATATGAACTTTAGTTCAAAATCACTATTTTTGCTTTAAAAATTGCATAAGAATCTAATATAAGCTAAATAATATCACATTAATCAACATAATGTCAAATCAACTAATTATTTAGAAAATTAATTAAATTTGGGTTTTTTTTTTTAAAAAAAAAAGCGATGGTACTATAGGAATATTAAACAATTTGAAGTCCTATGTTTTGAATTTATTCATTCAAATATTTTTCGTGGGCTTCACCACAAATGTCAAAAAAAGGTGTAAAAGATAATTTAATGATAATTTTTGTGTGTGTGATCCTAGGAATTTCATAAAAGATTTAGAAAAATCTAAACAATTCTTATACATTTTTATGAGCATTTTCTAGGGTTCCATCTTTAAAAAAAATTATATCTTATTTTGTAGATAGTATAGTTGGGGTTCCACCTAATGGGGACATCCCTTCCGAAAAAACATTTCATGTGTCGACCACTAGCCTCACCCTTGTAAAATAAAATGTCAGGTCAGGTGAGATGTAATAGTGGGAGGCATTTCAAGTCAAAATCTTAAAATGTTGTATTATGTTTGCACTTGGAAAATAAGATATCCTGGAGAAGCGAAACTATTTATCGTCCTAGTTTAATTAAAGCTACAACTCATCTATTTGTCGTCTGGTCAATATTACATCCTTTGGAAATCCATAATACAGCAGCATGTATGATTAATTTGGTTAAATATTTTGTATATCATCATCCCAACATTTCTATAATTTTAGCTTAATCTTCGATGACCACTCAAAAATATTTGAATGCACTTGATCCCCTCCTATGTCTTCTCCACTTTCACCTGCTGCAACCCTAATTATATCCTCAATCAGACCAAAGTTTCCCAAAATATCAACATGAGCAGCACTTTGAGTTCCCCTACCTTCTAAAACTGTAGCGGGTGGGGAATGATCATACTCCCTTATAAAGTTACGGATGCCTGAGGGATTGAATCTCGTCTTTCCACGCCAACCTTTTGCAGACATGAAGCCGGCACTTACAACTGGTACTGTTTCATCTCCATCTACGAAATAGACACCTCCTTTCAGACAATGTTCATCATCTCCACCCTCAGCTGAGGCATCAATTTGGAAAGGAATTAAGCATTCTGAACCAAGACTCAACCTATACACATATGCTCTTTCAGTAGGGATACCCACTCCATACATTGAAAAGATTTCCATGTCCGAGGAGTTTGGTAATCTGCACGACCATTAAACTTGCATTGGAGTTGGCTCCATATGAAACCGGATATTTTAACTTCTTAATATGTATATAAATGTATGTGTGTGTGTGTGTTCGTGTACAAAACTATCACTAAGTGATGGTGCAGATGTTAGGCAAGCTGAAAGGCTTGCAAAGTTAAAAAAGAAATTGGTTCAACCCGAAATGAAGGAATGAATAGAAGAGTTTGAACTTATTTGCATAGGATGAAGGATTAACTTTGTTTCAAGAGGATTTGACCAGTACTTATAGTGATCGTATTTTTTCTCACTCAGATCATCAGCGATTCCATATGAAAAATGATCGCCACCACGCTTCATCATCTTTGGGGCAACAAAACGAAGCAAATCCAACACAGATTGAGCAGTGTAGACTTTAAACTCAATGATTGCTTTTAGCCCTCTATTGCCTATATCATGGTACTCTGTCCATACGTCACTGCATGTTATGTTTGTAAGATTATTTCCTTTGATAGCACTCTATAAGATCACACAAGATACAAACATAAGTTAGTAGAGGTTTCTTGAGGTCATGAAAATAATTTCATCTTTAACAAGAAAAGAATCGTTTCGTTCATAATCAACACAATCAGCTTATAACAATGTTTACTGCTGAAAACATGTACAACATAGAGATCTTATCTTTGTCTAAATAAAATCAGAGATCATAAAGTAGCGAGACCACAACATAGTAGTATTCCATGATGTACATGGACAGTTATAAAAAACTAGGTTGAGAGTGTTAATTGGGTAAATGGCTCAGTAAACAAGTGAATATAAAAAGGTTACCTTAAAATCAGCATTCCCAATCTACGAGGAACCCAAATCAGCTACATCCTTTCCAAATGATAATAGCCTTCCATACTTCGCACTAGTAGAATTAGCTATATCCCAATTCTTAATATGGTCTACTTTCGGATCATTGTTGTTTTTCTTTGAATTGCAGTTGTGGCCTTCTTCTGGGGACCAATCAAGTCCACCCCAAATAGTCTCTCCGCCTTTTAATAATAACGACATTGTAGAGTCCCAAGTACGAGTCATTCGAAGGACATGCTGTAAAGTTTGAAAGCCAAATACGTCTTTATCCAAAATAGTTGGTGCAATGACCTGCACAAGCAGATTAAAATAAATCCATACCAGGTCTTGATAATATAACTTGAGACAGAGTGGACAACCCCCAACCCCTACCAGCCACCCCAAAGAAACCCAATAAGAAAAACAAAATAAATAGAAAAAATAATCACACATCTTAATAAATGCATAATTAATTGCACACTCTATACACATAACAGATAAGCAATATCATTGAGAAGCATAATTACCATAAGTTATGCTAGCCACGCATAGGTACCAATAGACTACTGATGTCATTCAACACAAAACCATCAAAAGATAAAATAAACTTTAAACAAGTAAACGAAAGATTTTCTTTAAGTAACCAACTGTATTTTGCATGCTCAAACTTTATATGACAGAAATACTACTGCAAAATAGTTGTACATGATGGATTCTTAGGGACAGGTTTGAGCAGTTTGATGAGTTCAACTATTCACAAAGAAAATAGCAACTGTGAGTGTTAGTGATGTGACAAAGATATAATTATTTGAAGAAAACAAAATACAATAGTTAAAAAGAAAATTCCATGTGGTGAAGAGAAGCATATCTATGAGATTCATATGAAACAGAAAAAAAAATGTTAAGACATTACCTTGCGATTGCTATATCTTTGGCTTCCGCTGAAAACAATCCCGTAACAACTTTAGGAAGACCTAAAAAAGGGCCACCAATGTTCATCACGGCCTTTATATGATCCGCACACCAATTAGGCCCACCACCACCACCCACTGGTTTAGGTGCTTCCACCCATTTCATGAAATGCAAGAAATACAGAGCACCCATTGAATGTGGTACAACCACCACCTTTTTACCATCACTTGTAGCAACCATGAGCTCTATGTTACTTTTTATCCTGGTTAGAGTTTGGTCCCGAACCTGATGGATTAAATTAAATAGAAACAAAAAATATAGTACCAAAGAGAACCGTTGCAATGAGCAATGTCAATGAGTCCATCTTCAACTAAACAATCAAACGACATAGCCCAACCTAATGAATGTTCTTGTTATGGATGATAGGAAAAGAAATACTCTCATTGATAGCAAAGGCATGACTACGTGGTTCAAGCTTTCTTGAAGACCCTAAAAACAGCAGGATTTCATGTATAAGTGTGATTTTCCAAAATTATTGGCTGTTGGTAAAAATAATGAACTATGTAGATGAGGTCACCTTCAAGAAATAATTACGCTATATAGCCCAACGTAATCAATGTTTTGTTACATAGATGTAGAATAGAAGAAGTGACTATAATTTTCAAGTTTTGTGAAGACCCTATGCAACAGGAAATCATGCACAAGTGTCTTTTTTCTAGAAAATTAATTAGTTCCTGCTATATTAAGTTTTTTAAAGGATATTAAGCATATCTACTAAGAAAGTGGCACACCTCAGTATTTTGAAATGAAAGCCTCCAATCATACACTGCCGTATACATGTTTTTATCCTCGTATCCTATATGAGCCAAGTTGGCAATTAAAACTGCCCAAACAAAATAACCAGGTGCAAAGTAATCAGCTGCTACAAGTCCAGAAACAGGTCTAATCTTTATGCCTGGAGGATCTAGTCCAGTTTCATTATCGAGTGACATGTGCTCAATCCAGCACAAGGGTCTGCAAAAATCATATAATCATTGAATAGAGAACATGAAAAAGAACAGAGTTAGAATAACAAGCTACTTAAGGCGGTTGAAGAAAGTATCAGGCATTTTTTAATTTAAATTAGGTCAAAGTCACTATAAAGAATATTACAAAGACATCGAAAAACTGTTGCAAATTAACTAAAGCATCAAGAATTTAATCCCTTTCCAATGAAAATTTACAAGTTTGACCTCATGTCTCCTTGATGATACACTTTTTAGGTCAAACTACTATAAGATATTTCATGTAACACGTCACACTTATGAACTAAATATCTAAACAATTACTATTGTAAAAACATTGAGAAATTATATCAACTACGGAATAGAAGTATAATTAAGGAACTGATAGGGTCCAGTGTAATTGCTAGATACATAAATACTAGTTGATAGCTATAAAATTATTTCACCATTTCTTTTGTTGTGGAAGGAAGGTTTTCACCAGGGAAAAATTATGGCGAGCTACAACTACAAAATTCTAAACAATCATGAACTTCTTAAACATGATAACACCTAAACTATTGCGTAAATTGTTTCATTTTCCTCCCCATAAGCTCAGAAAGTTAAAATACATAAGCAAGTTTTTTTTCTGATCAACATAAAGTTGAAAACAAGTTTTGTTGATAAAACTCTTGACAATCTCATTCCTTCCCCCCCCCCCCCATATCCCCTTCACAAACAATTCATCATTGAAGTTTCTACTAGAATTGATGATTACTTTTGTAACGATATGATGGTGGTCAGACAACAAATCAAAGGATAATAAACAACATGCAAGTTAACACTTTTTTAAGTGAACTGCATCATTATATATTAATTTAATTTCCCTTTTAGAAAATGTAACAGCTTGTTCTATCATCTTTAAAATGGAGCAATGAAGCATCTATCTAACACTAATTCCTGCATCTAAATACTAACTTTTTGCAGTCGCGCATTATAGGAAAAAGAAAATGAACCTTGTAACTCTTGAATGATAATTACACTTAAGCAAGCAACCGCATTGTTAACATAATGTCACACTCAAGAAACAGCCTACAAAATAAAATAAAAGAAAATATTCACAAAAAAGAGTGAAGTATCTGATACTGGAAATAGAGGATCTGGAGTCTACCTTTAATTTGAACTTTACTAGAAGTTTCTACTTCACATTATTATCATACACCGATATCTTGGTATACCATGAGGAGAATTAGTATTCATATTACAATTTTACATTTTCCTTCTATCTTTCGATTATTGTATCAAATGTATGAACAATTTAAGGAAAAACTAATGTATTTAATTCAAAGATTATCTAAATCATAAAGAGGTCCACGAGTTAATTGTACCTTTTGTAAAGTTCACCAAATGTACCACCCCAAAGCCTCTTTCTGAATAATCCCTCTGCACAAGCGTGGCCCTCCCATAATTCGAGGCCACCGGTAACTATCCCTGGAACGAACACCACGGGATGCTTTGCTTTAAACCCCTCCTTGGCTAACTTTACCCCTGGAGGATCCAGTGGTGGCCCATTAATTGCCTCTGTCACGTATTTTGGAAGCGACGACGGCATAGCATTGTAAAGGAACAACAAAAACCACCACATTGAGCATATGCATCCAATGAACCAGCAACAGCTATCGATGCAACTCCACTTCCTCATTGATTTCTCTGCGGCCAAAGGAGAACTTGCCTGCAAACTGTGTCTTGAAGTGCATTTTTCCTCCGAATCCCTAGGCTCATTTTCGTCAAATTGCGCCTCCAAATTTTGGGGCCTTTTACCACCAGAGCCTTTTCTACGTCGTTGCGTTACCATTGCAATATGTGTATTGTATCTCTTTGTACAACATGCAGAATCGTATATGGACACGAACAATTCTTTCACCTCATTCTTTGGTATTTTCAGAGAGCTAACAATCCAGGGTTGTGTTTTCTGTGAGTATCACGCCATGGGAGACTCTTTTCCTATTTTGCATTGCAATTACGAATAAAACAAATCTATTCAAGAAAATTAATCGTTGCACAACAAATAATATCATTAAAATATAAATATTCCTTAGGAAGAACGATTATTTGCAATTATAATTATAATGAACATAATATGCGGATAGCGAGTGGTGAAAGGAACACGCACGAAGACTCCGATGAAGCATACTTTTTTATACTATATATATGGAGGATTGTGAGAAATTATCTCATGTGATATGATGTGGTAGGAGAAGCTTTAAGGTGTTCTGCAATTTGTTTTGGGTGAAATATTTTAAATACCAAACATCGTATAAATGCTCTATATGTTTTTAATATTTATAAGAAAAAACTCTTTAGATTTATCATTGCTTAAAAAATTCTAATATATTACAAAAAATTAATAAAAATACTTTTTCACCAATTAACTCAATCGATGACGGATGACGTGTCCATTAAATACTGAGATGAAGTGTTTTTCTGCATTTTTTTACCTGAGTTGGATTAAGCATTAAATATTGACATGGCAAAAGGTTTTAGGAGAGAAAATCAACTACTTCCCTCCAAGAACTATCCGCTCACAAAACCCTATCTCATAAATTGGGGGGAATGTGCAAAAATAATTTTTCTCATTTTTATTTCTTTAGAACACATATATATTTTTAATTGATCACGCCTGTGTACAAAAATGTTTAATAAATGTGCACATCATCGATAAAACGTCAAATAATATTTTTCATTTTTTTCTTACGATTTCCCCATGATGTTGGTTTATTTATCATGGCATGACGTGCATTCCTTATAGCATGAACCGATGCACGGAATAATGCAATTTAATTACGAAACGATTCATGATTAACACGTACGAGGCAAAGATGTTGTCGCCCGACATTACAATTTTAAAAATTACATAGCCAGAACGTCTCTTAATTTGTTGCAG
This sequence comes from Ajuga chamaepitys, assembly GCA_958295605.1. Lineage (NCBI taxonomy): Eukaryota > Viridiplantae > Streptophyta > Magnoliopsida > Lamiales > Lamiaceae > Ajuga > Ajuga chamaepitys. The sequence continues at coordinate 31,437,496 of OY282504.1, forward strand.
TCGTCCCCATCCAACCTAGTATTCGTAGCTCGAGTAGTCACGTTACATCGTGCATAGTAATCGCATTCCATTGGAAATATATTTGGCACCCAATAAATGCATCGAATGTTCAACATTATTAACAGGGAAAGACGTTCCCATAAGTTTGAAGTGACATCACTACTTCACTGTATACCCATTTCGGGTCTTACGTGCACTACTAGCTTGAGTAACTTTCTTGTCACTTCCATGAGGTTTTATAGTAATAGCAAACTGGAATGTTGTAGACCATAACATTTATGTCCCCATAGACATATATTTCTCTCACGGTAAATTTTATTCTGGCTACAAAAATGGCGAAATCGCTAGAAAATTTTTCGTCTCATCCTTTGAACAAGGATGCCATGTAGTACACTTCGTTCGACTGTGCAAAAGGCCAAGATGAGCACCTTATCATCTTGTTTCAGGCTAGGGGCGTTGAGCAACTGGATCCCGAGGGACGAAAAACATAATTCCAGGTGTTTGCTCTACATTCATTGTTCACGAGAGCAATTTGGCAGTGTGTTATGGTTTTCATATCTGGACGTTTGAGATCGCGTCAAATGGCTCGAAAAGAGGCACAAAGTGTGGACTGCCATGGTATGTACTCGAGGCACTTTGTATGACGTTCAGTACAATACCTTGCGTGCAGACGACGACTTATAGACAGTTTGGACACTGGAGCTTGGGCCAATCGTTCAACCTTACAAGGAGGAGGGCAAGTCCCACAAGGAGTGGCTTGATTGCATTTCCAATCTCAACTCATTCTACTACACTGCTCCCGAAACTGCCCGCGTGCCACCAGGTAGCCTCGTTCACCTATTATATAAGCGTCCTTCGGTACTAGTGTTAACCCTAGCTCCATTGTTTAGGGAAATGGTCTCTTGTTAATGTTTTCAGTTGTAATGTAATTTAGGTGTTGTTTTAAATGATGTTTCAAGTATGTTTTTTAATATGTATATCACTTTCATGCAATATTTTTTCCTCTAACAATTGTCGAGTTTCTTACTCCAAGTTATATTTTTCGATATAGTTAATAGCACAAACTAACAACCCAAATTTAAAGGGCATGGTGGTTGTTTTATTTCAAAACCCATACGAAGAAATTAAATAAAAAGAATACACTGCCCTACACGAGAGAATTATGCAAATTAGAGGTACCTCTCTCCTCTATATAATTCTGGTGATCGCGAGCGAGAAGGCGGTCCATTCACCTTGCCAAAAGTACGATGGAGGCTTATCCAATTAGGTTTCACTTCGTGCCTGTACGCAACCGCAAAAAGATTTTCCTGTCCAAACATTAATTGTGTCAAAAGATAAATAAGTAAATAAATAAATAATTAGTCCTCTAACGATGTTATAAGCTAGAAATCAGAAGCAACCAATCGTGACTAATTAACAAAGCTTTACAAACCAGGTAATCCCACATCTTGTCCTTCATGTGAAGCTTATTTTCGTGTCTGTCATAACGAACCCTAGCGTGATTCTCAATCTATTTGAAAACACCGTACCTTGTTTTAAGCTTTAAAGCTTCAGCCTGGAGCTTAACAAGTGGTCATCAATGATTTCTACAGATTGCAATGCATTACACTAATCTTTAGGGTTCTCAGTGTCACTTGGAACTTCCCTTGCTGATGTGTGTTCCCTATTCTATTCGCTAGTTTTTTTTTTTTTTTTTTCGAATTCTTCACTTGGGATCCCATGTCACGCATATTAGTGCTTAGTTTCACTATCTGACCATCTAGTTTATTTATTCGGCTTATCGAAGAAAACCTTATATACAATAGGTTAGCTACTCCTACAACTAAAGAAATACATATAGAAGGGAAATTCAAGTTAAGTTGAGTTGACTTTTTTTTAATGCGCTTTGATTTGGAATTCACATCAAAATTGAGAGCAATCCGTAAGGAATTAGCTTCCAACTCCTAGAAAGTTGTAGATATTAAAATTAGCTTTCAGTAAAATTTTGAGTCACTAGAATCCGACATCATAAAGAGAAAATATGATAAAAAAATTATAATGGTTTGGAAAGGGTCGGGGCTCTCTCGCGCACACAAAGCGCATATTAGCACCATATAGCATCAGTATACGACTAATATGCTCAAGGGGGGCTCGCTGGAGGATCCTACCAGTGCCATACATGTAACAAATGCACTTTATATGGAAATCATAGCAAAACTGGGAACAATCCATAAGGAATTAGCTTCCAACACCTAGAAATTTGTAGATATTAAAATTAGCTTTCAGTAAAATTTTGAATCACTAGAATGTGACATCGTACGAGAAAGATATGATAAAAACAACTACAATGGTTCGGAAAGGGTTGGGGCTTGCTCGCGCACATGGAGTGTATATCGACACCATACCGGATCGATATACGACTAGTATGCTCAAGGTGGCCCGCTACAGGATCCTACTAGTGCCATACCGGTACCGTCACCATCACACCGTGGTACCGGTTGTGTACCAGGATTCTCCTCTCCAGTCTTCAATTCGTGCGCATTCGTCTTCTGTCGTATTCTCGAGCCTCTTCTACTTGTTTTTCTCTTCCTGATCCTGAACGAATTTTATTCATGACTCGACAAACTTCAATTCAAGCTAAGCTAGACCTGATTTAAGCATATTTGTATCTCGAAATGCATTCCATAATGGACAGTATATGGAAACGACTTCTCTGAATCTCCTGATTTTCCTAACCTATAAAACACGACTTAAACCCCAAAAGGTGCATTAAATCATATAAGTAAAAAATATGGCCCGGAAATACACTTTTACATGATCATGAGCCTAAACACATTAAATGAACGCAAATCACAATATATGAACGTGAAATACATGTAAAATGATCATTTTGACGTTCATCACCTAACACATCAAGAGCATTTGAGATAAGCTCGTCATTTGTGATGGACTGTCCAGATGCATATAGTCCAACATTAATACCCCTTATCTTGAGAATATACACCTCAATACTAAGTTCCTTTCTTCGTCATTTGTAGTGATAGCCACAGATGCATGAACGTGCCTTTGATTGGGATTCAAACAAAGATTTAAGTGAATGCAATATTTCAAAAGATTGAGTTCATCTACTTACATACCGCATCATGGACTAATTAGTGATGGATTGTAGCTAGATTTAAGAGTTCATGGGAAAGAGGATAGGATTAAAAATTAAGAAATAAATATACAAAACAATCTTGTGAAGACACATGTTTTTCTCTTAATTGTAGACGTCTCTTTTTTAATATTTCATTGGGTTTTAATAAGTTAAAAAATAGTCTTACATAGCTAGCATAATAAATAAGAGGTTTGTGAGCTTAAAACTTACGTTTTGGTCATTATAATAACACTTAATATCTCTAAAATTTATTTTTAACAAGAGTTGAAAGTAAATTGAAATATTCTAAGGACTAAATCAAGATAAATAAGCTATAGGTATTTTTATTCATCGATAACCTTGCAATTCAGTTAAATCGAACCGAACTAAAAGTCCGGTCATCCAAAATTTTGGTTGATCAAAGTAGGGAACCAAAAATTAAATAAAAATACAACGGCCAAGTATGGTTAAAACAAATAAAAAATGATTTTTCTATTGGTTTCAGTTAACCCTTATTTTATTTTTCCCTCTAAAAAGGAAAATTTTGACCAATGATTTGGATTTTCGGAAGCCTTTTTAAATTTTAACTGAATATAATGCTAAAGTAAATCAAAATAAAAAGGACTCCAAATCCAAATAAATTATGATCAAAATAAATAACTAAACTATTATTACACAATGACACCACTACGACACTGCTAAATTGCTCACAATTGAAAAATAATACATAGGGATGAGACAAAATTAAAACGCACTGATAGAAATAAAAGAAAACATCTAGTATTATTTAAAATTTATTAATTAAATTCGGGTTTTGATTTTCGATATAGATTAGTGAATCGCTTTCTGAAATAAAATCGAAGCGAAAACAAAAAAATATCACAAAATCTTATAAGAGAACCAAATCGAATTTTTGGTTCGATTTTGCGTTCCTACCAAACTTTTGGTTCCGGTTTGATTCGACTGGTTAACGATCCGTGTGGAAAACCTACATGCAATTGGTTAAACTTTAATATGATCATTTATGAGAAAATAAAGTATGTAGTTTATTCTAACATATAAGTTAATTAAAAAAAAAAAAAAAACACAACAATAAATATCATATTCAACTAAATCCATAAATTATGGCTAAATTAATTAAGTTCCAAATAATTTTTAAAGTTAATTAAAGGAATCAAGTAAAATTTGAATAAGCCCTTTCTCCAACGACAACGTGAAAATAGAAGGTATCTCAACCATCAGGAAATTATATTATACCTTTTCTTGAATTGATGTAATACTCCATATTTAATTACCGAGCAACTTATAATTGCATGCCTCCCAATTTCCTTTGGAACCAAATTTGATAGAAGAACTCGTAAAAGCAAACTAGATCTCATTTTTTTTTATATGATATTTCATTTTAACTTTATTAGTAGATAAATCACAAACAAATCTATATTACGCGGTGATATAATTGAAATAGAAGATAAAAAGAATAAAATATTCAAAATAACTAAGAGATGTTATTTATCCTAAAAGATCAGTACGATTGTCCAATATGAATACATATCATTTGTAGAGTCAAGATCACATCCTAAATTTAATTAAAAAAAAAAAAGAAAAACCTCACCCACCATAAAATTTAGTCACTTAACAAATAGTCATATTAACATGCATGCATCGATATTAACCATTTGTTCTTCCCACCTAAAAAATATTTCCCCCATTTAAATAATAAAAAGAAAAAAAATAAGACTTTAAGGGAGAAATAAAAATTTTACGAAATTGACAAAAACACTCGAGACAATCTCTCTTCATTATCATAAATTTTATTTTTTCTCCAAAAAATCTTTCATTACTATAAAATTGATCCATCTTTCATTTGTACCATAATAATATTAGGTAATGATAATATTATAATATCTTTAGTAAAAAATAATATTAAAAAAACGTAAATATTTTACTAGAGTGATTTATTTTTTAGTAAAAAAATAATTTTCCTGAAATAAATTTGTTTTCAAGTGTAGGGAATATAAAAAAGAAAGTAATGGGGTGAAAATTTAAAAAGCAAAGGCTAGCCTGAAAGCATCGAGCCTCTCAAACAAAAAGAAGAAAAAGAAAGCAATAAAATTAAGATCACCAACTTTTGTTTGTTACCTTCCTTCTCTACCAAGTACCCACTTTTCCAGCATCACCGTTCCTCATCCATTCAACTCTATGTTTTTTCATTATTATTTATTTTTTTAAATGTTTATAATTTAATTAATTTTAATTTGGAGACTGTCTGATCTTATCAGATACGGCTACTTTCCTAATCACCAATCTAAGATTATAAATAAAAGAGCTCAACATTAAAATCCACCAAGTGTTTTTTTTAATATATTTCTTAACTGGAGTGGAGTTGGTGGGAATTAACCTCTTAACTTATTGTCTGATTACAGGATACTCTTATCAACTGAGCTAGCATCAATTCTCATTAAGTTATTTATGTTTTATTTGTATTTTAGTTTATGTAATTGTATTTGTGTTATTTGTACCTTTTTTTTATTGTGCTTGTATATTTTTATTTAGTATGTTAGTCATATTTTAATATGGCATGTTATGACTTATTTGAAGTTGTACTTCATATTATAAATAAAGTGATTTTTTTTGTGAATCTATTTTCATTTTTTATATTATTTAAAATGTAGCGGACTAATATATTATAGAAAAACTATATATTTATAAAATTATTATTAAAGAAAGCTTTAAAATTAAATAATATCTATATGTATTAAAAGTATAATTGTATATTGTAAACATAAAATAATAGCTAATTAAGGGGAAAAGAAGGAAATGAAATGAGTTAAACTGAGGGTAAATTTAACAAGTTGCAGTACTGTTCATGGTAGAATTAAATAAATAAGTCTACTTTTGGATAATTAAAATAGTAGGTGAAGTCGCCTGTGCTACATGCGACTTCACCAAAATCTGCAAATCACTATTCAATATTGTCCCTGCCAGGGGCGAATTCAAATTAATTTTTTTTTATTAGATGTCGCCTGTGGGAGAGGCGACTTCTAAATTTTTTTTTTTTTAACGTTTGTTGTTTTTAAATAATAATAACAACAACAACAACAACAACAACAACAACAACAACAACAACAACAACAACAACAACAACAACAACAACAACAACAATAATAATAATAATAATAATAATAATAATAATAATAATAATAAAACACGTAACAATTAGGGTTGTGCACGGTGCGGTTATTTATTTTTTTCGGGGCAGTTCGGTTCAAAATTTTCAGACCTAGCGGAAGTTCAGTTCGGATAATTGGATTTTTTTTTTTTTTTTTTAATCTTTTGAATAATAAATACAAATTGATAATAATATATTGACGTCTAACTAATATAAATAAAATTATGTTAGTAAGTTGAATGTAACGGAATGATTTAATTCAATTCGGTTCAGTTCAGATAATTGAAGATCTTTTTTATCTTTTGAATAATAAATATAATTTGAACATGATATATTGACGTATAACTTATATAAATAATTTTATTACATCCAACTTACTGACATAATTTTATTTATATTAGTTAGACGTCATATTATGTTCAATTTGTATTTATTATTCAAAAGATAAAAAAAAAAAAAAAAAAAAGAACTCCAATTATCCGAACTGAACTTTCATTAGGTACGAAATTTCTGAATCGAACTGCCTCGAAAAAAATAAATAACCACACCGTGTACATCCCCAACTGTTACGTGTTTTTCTTGTTATTATTATTATTATTTAAAAACAACAAACGTTTAAAAAAAATAAAAAAATCTAAAATCGCCTCACTTACAGGCGAGTTTTAAAAAGTAAAAAGAAAAATAAATTATTTAGAAGTCGTCTCTCCCACAGGCGATATCTAATAAAGAAAATAATAATAATATGAAGCCGTCCCTGCCGGGGGACATTGAATAGTGATTTGCAGATTTTGGTGAAGTCCTACTATTTTAATTATCCAAAAAACAGAGTTATTTATTTAATTCCACCATGAACGGTGTTAAATTTGGCTAAAGTGAGAGAGAGAGAAAATGATGAATAGTTGGCAGTAATTTAAGAAAATATGGTGTAGTTAGCAGGATGAATGGAGACGGAGTGCAGCAGTAATTTGTGTCTAGGATAGCTTAAGACAGTGTTATTGAGTGATGCTTCGTACTACAGTATAACTAATTATTATGATGAACAGGAATCTCTGTCATGCCTCAATTTAAGGCCCGGCATTAAAATTGCCTCATCACCATCCAACACTACTCAATACATTACAACATTTCTCCGCTTTCCCAATTTCCTCCTCACCTCACCTCCCCTTTCCAATATTTAAATCACTTTTATACTTTTCCCCCTTTTTTTTTATTTGCGCCTCACTCTCTCTACATATATATATATATTTATCTTCTGCTTCTTCTTTGCTGGATTTTTGATTTCAAATCCGGTGAAATCGAGAATGCTTACATGCATAGCACGTCCGAAGCAAGGGAGCAATGACTCGCCATCCATTGATCATCGTAATCAGCCTGCTCATAAACTCAACTCCAACGCTATACCTACTAAACACGCCATCAAATCCCTCTCTTCTCAGGTTTTTTTTTTTTTCCGTCAACTTTACAATTACTCTAATTTCATGATCTGAAAATGTTTTTTGAAATTTTTTTGTAGATCAAAGATATGGCACTGAAGGCATCGGGTGCATACCGACACTGTGCGCCGTGTGCGGACCAGCAGGGAAGCTACGGAAGCGGAGGTGAGTCAGACTCGGCGGCGGCGGAGAAGTTCCGGTGGTCGTACAGGCGGACAGGGAGCTCGAGCTCGGGGAGGAGAGAGCTGGAGGCGAGGCTGAAGGGGATTTCGAGCGGCGAGGGGACGCCGGCGTCGGCGAGTGGACGCCGAATCGAGCCGATCGTGTTCGTGGAGGAGAATGAGCCGAAGGAGTGGGTAGCTCAGGTGGAACCCGGCGTCTTAATTACCTTTCTGTCCTTGCCACGCGGCGGCAATGATCTTAAGCGGATTCGATTCAGGTAGCCTGTTTTTAGTGACTTGTTGGAACCATTAAAATATTATATTTTATTTATTGTAGAGACGAGCAACCAATAAATGTGAAGCATGCGAACCACTAACATTATTCGCCAACTTAATCCTCGTTACAAATACTAAACTAAAGATATCACATTTCAGGTTCATATATCTTTATTTTCGGAAAATATATAAGTAAAAAGTATTCGCCACTTTTATTAGAAATGGTGTTTCAATTCATGTGTAGTGATAAATAAAAATAGATAAAATGCTATGGGGAGGGTAGAGTTTCTCATAGGCATTGCATTATTGAGAACCCTTTTGTGCAAAATAACTGGAAACAATATTAATTGAGAGTGGAAAAAATAATTTGTCATGATTGGGAGAGCTAAAATTGGCATGATTGAGGGGTTTTGAAAACATCTTGTCCATGGCCCTCTAGGCTCTGAGAGGACTCAATTGGCTTGGAGTGCCTTACGACCATTAGAAGAAAAGTTAATTTGCATGCTTAGAAGTTTTCTCACTAGCTTTATTCATTAGATCCAATTCATTAGTTTTGTTCCCACATCTCTATTCATTTGTTGAAAATATATGAAGGGGTGTTTGCAATCATCAAAAGCACTTTATTTTAAAACACTATGAAATTGAATTTTAGAAAATCAATTTGTGTAACTTTTTCAAAAGTACAATCTATTGCCAACACCCTCAAAATAAGCTACAGGTAGAGTAAGTCAATGGAACTGTTATAGTTCCATCATTCAAGAATGACCCTATTTTAAGTAAAGGGTAATGTATTTTAAAACTAAAACAAAATCCTTGTACCGTTTACCATAAAATAATTGTGGGTTAGAGGATTTCAGTTGTTATAGAGTGTGTAATTACGATCCAATATCCATAGAAGTACTAAAATAGATGGATGCTCACATGTTTGTATACCTAATTTGTGACAACATTCAACATACGTGACATCCGGTGGTTATTATGGAATAGAAGTGAAACAAAGAAAGGAATAGAGAATCAGATGTGAAAGAAACTGCCTCCAAAAAGTAGATCTGTTAAAGGGAATTAAGTAGGAGGTGCATGCAATTAATCAAACAAATTTCCAGATTTTGTGGCGTATGTTCATATGGCAAAATGAGGAGAGAAACAGTAATTATGGTGATCATAATGGAAAAGCCATGAGAATAGGACTACCTTTTCAAAAGTCCAGAATAGCAGAACTCATTGCAACACTTTGGTGGGCCTCTTCTCATTATGTTGGGAAACCTTTTACTAATTGTTGTTGGCTTGTCGGGAGAGTCTTCATTGCTTACATTTTCGGCCTCTTCTTTTATTTGACATCTAGTGGGAATCATTTCTTGTTACATTAGTCAAACAATGCATATCTTTTTCACAATAATATATATATGAAAATGCCTGGATTGAGCCGGAAACTGGCTTCTGCTGCTTTTACTTTCTTGTTCTATTTCCCTGTGAAAACTGGCTTCTATCCTGATTATGTGTTTATTTCCCACATATTTGGGGTTGCACTTGCACGCCTTCATTTCTTGTGTAGTGGTCCACAATGAAGATATTCTCATAAGCAACACGTGCCTTTAAACAGGAATATGAATAACGAAACCAAACTTTAATTTGTACCCTCAAAGCAAGGTAAAGAATAATCCAATTTTACATGTATTTTAGATTGGATTCCAACCTTTGATTTTCAATTAATATATCGTAGGTAGGTCCAAGAATTAGTAGCTCTCCATGATTAAAGTTAGATGCTTCCATTAGTATAGTCTTTGACAATTCTTGAATTTCCTAATGTCATCATTATGTTATACTAAAATGGATTATTTGACTAGCCGAGAAATGTTCAACAAATGGCAAGCTCAAAGGTGGTGGGCAGAGAATTCCGAAAAGATATTAGAACTGTACAACGTGCAGAGGCTAAACCTCCAAGGTTGCCCTCTTCCCACAACTCCAAGATCCGAAGACGACAGCAGTTCAAAGATGGAATCTATCGAAAACAGCCCCGTGACACCGCCACTTGGCAGAGAGCCGCTACCTCGTACCTTTAATCGACCAACAGGAATGGGGAAAGGATACTCCTCATCCGAATCCTTAGACCTTAACTCAATGAACTCTAGGTCTAACTATGATTCTTGCGGTGTTACCTCAACTCCCAAACTCTCGAGCATCAGCGGTGCTAAAACAGAAACGTCGTCCATGGATGCTTCCATGAGGACTAGCTCCTCCCGGGATGCGGATAGGTCTGGAGAAATATCAATCAGCAATGCCAGTGATTTGGAGAGTGAGTGGGTTGAACAGGATGAGCCTGGTGTCTACATTACTATCAGAGCTCTGCCTGATGGGAGAAGAGAACTCAGACGCGTGAGATTCAGGTATTCTTTATTAACTAATCATCTTACAATGTGAGTTCAACAATGAGAGAAGAGGCAGGAAAAGGCCTAAAAACAATTGAAAAGAAACTATCTGAAAACTACATCTCAAGTAACTGAGAAGAAAGTATCTAAACCAAAATCGATTATGAGATAATATCCATATATGTTGGACCCTGGCCTTACGGTGGGATAAAAGCTGAGCTGCTGCTACTGTTGTATCATTTTAAAAGAGATGATATCCTGTAGGACAGTCTTCAATAATCAAATATGAGTTAAAAATTATTTTCCCCAAAACTTATCATTTAAGTATCAAGTTTTCGAAAAGTGATAGTTGAGGTAAAAATGTTGAACTGATTTCAGCCGGGAGAAATTCGGGGAGATACATGCACGATTATGGTGGGAGGAAAACAGAGGAAGGATACATAAGCAATACTTGTGATGGAAGTGGTGCAAACAGAATGTGTGACACAGAAGCCAAGTTCAGTACTATAGATATTATAAAGGGAGAGGTGGCAATTTGAGAAAAGCCTTTATAGGCATTTCCTTTTCTCTCTTTGTATTTTGTTTTTCTTGGTATTTAATTACATAAATTTGTGGCATATTGTGGGGTTTTTAATATATATATATATATATATATATATATATATATGATATTTTTGCGCTGCAATTTTCTTTCAACCTTTAAATCTCAACAGACCACATATGACATAACGATTTGGTATTCAAAACGGGAGGCTTTAATGTGGGAAATATCACTCTTCTTTTAGAACCGCAAATATCTAATGAATTACAGTTGCCGTAACAAAATAAGTTATTGGTGACGCACTTTTTAAGATAATTGTTGAACAAACAATATTTGTCCTCTACAAAATTTCTTAATGCAACTCACTAATTTAATAAATTAAAACTAATTCAGAACTCGTGAATCTGTTTAATTTCAATAGCTGTAGCCATAATTTATATTTGAAAAAGTAATATTCTATACATTTGAAGTAAAAATCCTAAAAATTTAAATATTCACATATATTGTTTTATCTCAATTCTTAATTCAACATATTAAAACATACATCCCCATTTTGCGGATGTAAATGAAAATAATATGGATGTTAGTGATATTATACTTTAGTAAATTAGTACAATATTTTAGTAAACTGGATATCCAAAAAAAAAACTATACTCATGAAGCGCAAAAAAGTACACTTACAATCCAATCAAAGAAATTAAAATTTCAATGTAAAATTTTTTTAAAGCAAAATGACACATAAAATCTTATATAAAAAGCAATTTTAATGGATTTCAACTAAAATAAAAGGAAATAAAAATATTAACTGATAAATTTACCTGGGAATAAATTGAAGAACTTGTTCCTTTAGAACTATACAATGCAATTTAAGTAGCAGATGTTCACGGAGGTAAATCCCGTAAATCATGTATCCAATAATTAAGAAAAACAGTGATTTAAATATAAAAAATGCATTTCAAGCCACGGGTATAATTAGAGAATTAAATATGTGGCAGATATAAGTTTTTATCAGAATCTCACTTATCTATAAAAAATGTTGTATAAAATGTCTCTATTGCGTCAATATAATAGGCTCTTGAATGCAAATTTAGATTGTTTGCATAATAATATAAAATAAATTATAAATAAATTGTTTGGAATGTCTCTGCACATCACGACATTTAATAGGCTCTTAAATATAACTATATATTGCATCTGTATACTAGGTTCTACTCTATAATATACTTTATATTATATTATATGAAATAATACTATATACATTATGTTATAGAAACACTTGTGCATTTTTTTATATAAAAAAAGAGATATGAATTTAATAATTTTGCTACTATATCAAAATTTGAAATTCAATTCCCTTCTGAATTTTTTTTATTTTCAGGACTTTTATAGATTAGTGGAATGCTTATATATCAGAATTTGAGAGCAGGTATTCTTGTCTTTTAGTAACACTACCGAGAACCATAATTGTAATTATCTGCAATTGTTTAATGAACTTATTTAGTGGGAATTAAAAAAATATTGAAATATTTTAAAATTTCAAATCACAACTATGTAGAACCGATAATTTGGGTTATTAGTTGCAATAGTTAATATCAACCTTATCCAAGGGAATTAAAAGAATGGAATTCTTGAATATTGGAATATTATAATATATTTTATATTCTCAAAAACTCTAAGAGCCCGTTTACTTTGGGTTGTGGTTAATAGGGTCTACTAGATTAGGGTGTAATTAAATGAGGGATTGAGAAAATATGTATTATCCTATCTAATATTTACTAGGGATGATTATATTGAACTTTTTATAGAGGACTATCCTTAACCTATGTTTACTTTGACTTATTGATTTCTTGGAAAGTTATTATGGATTGTTTTTTGAGAAAATTTTAGGGATTTCTAAATTACATAAAAATACCGGATACCTTATACTAGGTCTTTCTGAACCACACACATCTTCAACGAAGAGCAGTTCAACGCAGACCTAAACCCACTTAAATCTTAACTCTTTCCTTATTTAATGAGTATTCCCAAACCTATGGGAAACAAAGAAGAAAAATATGATGACTTGGTGAGAGGAGAAGAAAAAATGAATAAACTCAGTGATCATGATCTTCTTCATCATCATACGGTGCAAAAGGAAAATAGAAATTCATATGTTACTAAGGTCGAAGATATGGAAAGAAATCAGGCATCAATAGAATTATTTTCAAGCTTGGAAAAACTGATAATGGGGCAAAGTTAACAACAATAAAATAAGGAAGAAAATACGTACGGAAAGACGACAAAGCTTATCCTTGATTCGGGATAAATAAACCCACCTCTAGAGGTGGGATTTCTAATGAGGGTATTTTGCCTCGAATTATGTGTTATCCCGGATATGACTTTTATGATCCAACCAAGTAAACATTGGATGAATAACTTGTCCTTATTCAGGCTAATCCTATGAAGTAAACGGGCCCAAGAGAAAGACACTTGACAAAGTGGTAGAGAAAATGACACTTGACAAAGTAATTTCTCTTTTAGTATATGAACTTGTCTCGAAAACCCTTAAAAAACTATCAATTTAGGACGGGTTTTCTTAGTCCGCAAGTGCACAGATTAAGACAGAGATAGTTTAAGTCGAACCACTAGGAGGATATCCAGTGTGAGTCAACCAAGCCAAGATTCTAAAAGTTTAGCTATAATGGTAATTTGAGATTTGATTATACTAAGATTGCAAAAGAAATAAACAGATAATTAGTAAAGAGTTCCCCGAGATTCGGTTTCACCCAAACAAACAAGAGCAATATCCAATATATGAAAGCTAATAATGAAATAAGACTCAAATGGTCAATTCACTACCAAGTCGGCGTCCCAATAAAGTAATGAATCCGGAATACGATTGAGGTGTCATATTTCCTAGGATAAGTAAGTGATCAGGGTTCAATGTAGACTACCTACACGAATTAGAATTACAATCTCAACCCCGGGTCCCGGGTTGCCAACTACGTAAACTAGAAGAGGTTAGTCCGACTTCTCTTACACTAGAGACCGGTGTAAGGGTGTAGCTTCTACACTCGCAACTAAACATAATTTCGTCTATCCTAGCCAACACCCCCTAGACTCTACTTTCCCATTCGGTAGAGCTCCTCCTGTATAGGTCTCTCTTCTATCGAATGGGTGTTTAGTTGATTTAACCATCCAAGGCTAATTTTCCACCCGAATATATTAAGGCATAGAATTCAACTTCCAAGCTCAATCAAGATTAAGTTGACAACCCGCGAAAGGGTAGCTATCCCTAGCCTAGGGAGCCAACCATCATCTCCAAATTGCACCATTAGTTGAAATGACCATAAGCCACCAAAAGTCAGAGCTACTGTGAAGCAAGCATGTTGTCGAATGTTCAATTACAACTAATTATCTTAACAAATTAATTAACCAAACTCTAATCCTAGGTTACCAAACTCTAATCACATCAACAATCAAATAAATCGAACATTAACCCCGAAGCTTGGGCTATTCTTTAGCTTCAGGAAACAATAAGACTACTCAAAAGACATAATAAAAACTCCCAACTACATCATCAACAAACAAGAATCCATAAACAACCAGAAATAAAGAGAGAGGAGATTTAAAATGCTTAATGATGATTATAGTCATAAAATTTTCAATGTTCTTCAATGTTGTCACTCACTTGGAGTCTTCTTACAAGCTTTTCCAAGAACACTAGCTTTTCCCCCTTTAAGAGGAGGAAACCTTAACTTAATTTCTGAAAATGAAAATAGAACTAGAATGAGAAAGTGAAAATAAAAGTTAAGAGTAAAAAAATAAGGGAGGAGGGGTTATTTATAGGTAACCCACTTCTCCACTCTCAAAGGATAAAAATCTGCTGAAAAATAGCCCTAAGAGTAATGGCATAATAGTTAATTATAATTAAGAAAACAAGGGATCTTAAGTTGTGAGTCGAACTTCTTGTTTGCGCGTAATTTGGAGTTCTCGCAATTTTTGAAAAAAATAGGTACGTAATCAGCTCTTGACCTAAATATAAAAAATTTAGATCTTCATTTCACGGTCGCGTGACATCTTGAATCACTCAAATCGGAGTCCGTATGAGAAAGTTACGACCGAAAAACAAAAATAGTGCAAGAAAACGGGGCAAAAGGGCTTGCGCGAGAACCAGTAGCCGGACCGGTACCGGGTCCGGCTGAGAGCCTTCAACCCTCTAGAATGTGTATAACGCGTGTGCTGGTCCGGTACCGTTCGGACCGGTCCGGCACTCCTTCTCCACCATTAATTTCCTGTTTTGTCCTGCCTTTTCCAAGAACACTAGCTTCTAAATTCACTTATAAGCTAGACTGAATGTGAGTGACACTATATTCTCCAACAATCACCACCTTGTCACCACATGAAGCTCACTCCACCAAGATTAGAAAATCGTTCCTCCTTCGCCAATCAACCCCATTTCAGCTTGATCAAAACTGCACTACCTGCACCAGCTGCAGGCAGTGTTGAAACTTATCAACAGTTAAAGGTTTTGTGAGCATATCAGCTACATTATTATCTGTATGAACTTTAACCAGGTCTACACTCCCTTTTTCTATCACTTCTCTCACAAAATGATGCTTGACATCAATGTGTTTACTCTTTTCATGAAACACCTGATGTTTTGCCAAGTGCAAAGCACTTTGTGAGTCTACAAACACTTTAACAAACTTCTGCTTTACCCCAAATTCTTCCAGAATTCCCTTTAACCGTAAAGCTTCCTTCACAGCTTCTGTAATTGCCATAAATTCTGCTTCAGTAGTGGAAAGAGATACCACTGATTGTAGCATGGACTTCCAACTGATTGCAGAACCAAACAGTGTAAAGATGTATCCTGATTGAGATCTTCTAGAATCCACATTTGCAGCAAAGTCTGAATTACTGAAGCCAACAAGCATATCTTCATCATTCTGTCCATTTTTCTTGTACAATATTCCATAGTCATCTGCTCCTTTTAAGTACCTTAGCAACCACTTAAGTGCCTCCCAGTGAGTCCTTCCTGGATCAGCCATAAACCTGCTCACCACACTTATCCCAGGTGCCACATCAGGCCTTGTACAGATCATTGTATACATAATACTGCCAACAACATTAGCATATGGTATCTTGCTCATTTCATCCATCTCCTCTTGAATTTGAGGCTTTTGAGTTTCAGACAGCTTGAATTGATGTCCCAATGGTACTGACACCTTCCTAGCTTCATGCATATTAAATCTCCTGAGTACTTTGTTTATGTAATCTTTCTGATGCAACCACAGTTCACCACTCTCCCTATTTCTCTTAATATCCATGCCCAAAATCCTTTTTGCATTTCGTAGGACTTCCATCTCAAATATAGACTGAAGTTCCAGCTTCAAACTTTCAATCTCAGCTTTGCTTCTGCTTGCAATAAGCATATCATCCACATATATTAAGAGAAATATTACCACAGACTTTCCAGATAGCTTCAAGTACGCACAACTGTCATGCTTTGATTTTGTGAAACCTATAGACTTCATATGAGCGTCAAACTCAATATACCATTGTCTTAGACTTTGTTTTAGTCCATACAATGACTTTTGTAACAGACATACCTTTCCTTCATTCCCTGGTAACACAAATCCTTCAGGCTGATGCATGTAAATATTTTCCTTCAAATCACCATGTAAAAATGTTGTTTTTACATCTAGCTGCTCAAGTTCCAAATCATACTGATTTACCAAAGCTTATAAGATCCTTATAGATGAGTGTTTCACCACTGGAGAAAAGATTTCATTATAATCTATACCCTCCCTTTGAGTAAACCCTCTTGCTACTAATCTTGCCTTGAATCTGGCAGATTCTTGTTGAGCCACCTCAATCTTCTTCTTGAATATCCACTTACATGACACCAGTTTCTGCTTAGGTGGTTTATTTACCAGAATTCATGTCTGGTTCTTCTCAAGAGACTCAATTTCTTCCCTCATTGCCAGTAACCATCTATCTCTTTCATCACTATTTATTGCAGCATTATAATCCCTTAGCTCATTACAATCTGTTTCTTCTGTTGTAACAAATGCATATGCTGTCAAATAATCTTCAGAGTATCTTGTGGATGGTTTTACTACTCTTCTTGCTTTGTCCCTCACCAACTGATAATCTAAAAGATTCTGCTCATTCAACTGTTGTTCATCATCATCATCCAACTCATCACCAGTTTCATCACTGTGATCATCCTGACTTGACTCCACCTTCACTGATGAATCTGTTTCTTTAGGATCAGTTTCTATCCTAGTATGATTGTCCTGTTTGAATGGCATGACATTTTCAGAGAAAACAACATCCCTGCTAATAACCAGCTTCCCAGCACCAGTTTCTGTGCACCATAACCTGTATCCTTTTACACCCACTGGATATCTAATCATAGCACACCTCAAAGCTCTAGAATCCAACTTGTCCTATTTTATGTGAGCATAAGCTCTACAACCAAACACTCTCAGATGATGATATGAGGGTGGCTTTCCAATCCATCTTTCTTCAGGTGTGATGTTGTCATTAGCTGCTGCAGGGCACCTGTTAATGAGATAATCTGCAGTGGCAGCAGCTTCTCCCCAAAACTTCTTGTTTAGACCTGAACTTAACAGCAAACACCTGACCCTTTTAAGCAATGTCCTGTTCATCCTCTCCACAACACCATTTTGTTGTGGAGTTCTAGGGACTGTTTTATGTCTCTTTATCCCTTTTTCCTTACAAAATGAGTTAAATCCTTCTGATAAGAATTCTAACCCATTATCAATTCTCAGACATTTAGGAGGATACCCTTTCTCAGTCAACACCATGTGATACCATTCCTTGAAATTGTCTAAACACTCACACTTTCTTTGAGTAATCATCTATAAGACTTAGAAAACATTTCTCCCCTCCTAAAGTCTGGACTCTAGCTGGACCCCACAAATCTGCATGAATATAATCCAAACAAGCCACTGAATTTGACTTTCTAGTAGGGAACACTTGCTTCTTAGCCTTTCCCATTATACAGTCCTCACACTTATCTTTTAGGCTCAAGTTTCCAGCAGTATCAATTAGTTTTTGTTTAACTAGTTGATTTAAACCTGTCTCACTGACATGGCCAAGCCTAGCATGCCATAATTAGATTCTGAAGCCAAAGAGTGATCACTGCTGCCTATTATCACTTTTCCTAACAGATAATACAGGCTGGCTTTCCTTATTCCCTTCATAACAACCTCAGAATTTTTCATAACATACAGAAAACCATCCTTAGATTTGAAATTACACCCTCTATTTTCAAGAGTACCAAGACTAGTGAGATTTCTTTTTAATTGTGGAATGTATCTTACTTCTTTTAGAAGTTTGACTGAACCATCATGTAACTTGGTCTTTATGCTTCCAATTCCTTTTACAGTGCAGCTCTGATCATTTCCTAGCATAACTGATCCTGCATCTTTCTCCTTGAAATCATGGAACCATTCCAGATGTGGACACATGTGAAAGGAACATCCACTGTCCAAAATCCATTCTTCTCCAGCCTTGAAATCTGTAATATTCAAAATATATGGCTCATCATCATCAGCTTTTTCCATTTCTGCAGAATTTGTAGAACTTCCTGCTTTCATGGACTGTTTTCTTTTGAATTCAAAATAATCCTTCTTCAAGTGTCCTGGCCTTTTGCAATAAAAGCACTTCCTGGACTCTTTCCCATCATTTCCCTTTGGTTTCTGGTTTCCAGGTTTCTTTTCTGAAACAGATGATTGAGTCTGTTTACCTTTGAACCATTTCCCTTTCTTGATATTCAAGATTTCTCCTGCAACTTCACCTTTTTCTTGGCTTGACTTCTGAAGTTCCTTGGCCCTTAAAGCATTTTGCACCTGAGCCAAAGACACACTTGAATCCCTTACAAACATCAAGGCATCCTTAAGATGCTCATATGATTTTGACCGTGAATTAATCAACAGGATAGCTTTATCCTCATCTTCCATTTTCACTTTAATGGACTCAAGATCATCAACCATCTTATTAAACTCCTCCAGTTGGTCCTCCACACCTTTGTCTTCAACAAATTTGAATGAGAACAATCTTTGTTTGAGTAATAACCGATTTGTCATCGATGTTTCAGATATAGATCATCAAGTTTCTTCAAAATGCCTTCAGCAGTGATTTCCTTTGAGACCTCCATCAAAACCTTGTCTGTGAGGCATAAAATGAGTAGGCTATGGGCTTTATCAAGAATCTCTTGTTTGAGTTGGATCTGCCTTTTCTATGAACCCTGCATCTCCTTTCAACGCAGCTGCAAGGCCTTGCTTGACAAGCAAGGCTTTGGCCTTGATTTTCCACAGCCCATAGTCATTCTTCCCACTGAATTTCTCTGTTTCTAGTCTAGAGATTGACATCTTGATCTGATATTCTCCTTCTCGTGGCCGTATTCCAACAGATGGCACCACTTGTTACAAGAATCAACCAAGAAATCTCCCAAAGCTTCTCAAGAACACAAGTTCAAACACATATAGTGCAATTCTTGAATTAATGTGTATGAGTGTGCAAACTGCATTGAATAACACTCAATATACGTGGTTCGGTGAAGAACACCTACATCCACGGGCAAAAGGAGGAAAAATCACTAATCAAAGATGAAGATTACAGTTACAAGAGAATTGAAAAAGATACACCTCAAAATGAGCTTAACCACCCATTTTGATCCCTCAATCTATCCTCTCTTGTGTCTAACTACCTTCTAGCTTGTTTATCACACATATATCGACTCTAACAAACTTTAAGTAGAAGTTATTACACGTGTACATGGACTGGAACAAGTAAAATCAGGAGAAACAGCTAACAGCACACTACTCTAGCTTAAATCTGCACGCAGCCTTTAACAATGGAAATACAGGTCTTTAACAACGGTTTGCTGGCAGTTTTTTCTGTTATAACCGTGGTCTTTTGCTTCTGTTCCAACTTGTGCAGAATCTAAGCTATTTCCAGTGATTCTCACATCAGCTATAATTCCACACCAAAAAGTGCTTTCCCCAGCTTCTAAATTCACTTATATCACCACATGAAGCTCACTCCACTTAGATTAGAAAACCGTTCCTCCTTCACCAATCAACCCCATTTCAGCTTGATCAAAACTGCACTACCTGTACCAGCTGCAGGCAGTGTTGAAACTTATCAACAGTTAAAGGTTTTGTGAGCATATCAGCTGCATTATTATCTGTATGAACTTTAACCAATTCTACACTCCCTTTTTCTGTCACTTCTCTCACAAAATGATGCTTGACATCAATGTGTTTACTCCTTTCATGAAACACCTGATGTTTTTCCAAGTGCAAAGCACTTTGTGAGTCTATATACACTTTAACAGACTTCTGCTTTACCCCAAATTCTTCCAGAATTCCCTTTAACCGTAAAGCTTCCTTCACAGCTTCTGTAATTGCCATAAATTCTGCTTCAGTAGTGGAAAGAGCTACCGCTGATTGTAGCATGGACTTCCAACTGATTGCAGAACCAAACAGTGTAAAGATGTATCCAGATTGAGATCTTCTAGAATCCACATTTGCAGCAAAGTCTGAATCACTGAAGCCAACAAGCATATCTTCATCATTTTATCCATTTTTCTTGTACAATATTCCATAAGTCATATGCTCGTTAAATTGATGACACTTTCTACATATTTTACGTTATAAAATCGAGACGCCTATGTTTTGCGTAATAAGATTAATGACACTTTGTAATTTGTGTTATAAACAAACTAAAAGTAACACAATATGAAAATTGAAGCTAAATCAATATTCTAAGTTTTATTAATCAAACAAATAAGCATTAATTCAAATCTATATTAAATAATTATATAAATAATGAATATAGTATATTTATGATTTGTAGTACTCTAGAGGTTTGTAATTTTTTCATTCAACTTTTTAGAATGTGTTATACAACTCTTTTCTGACCATGAGATCTTCTATAAAGAGTGGTGCAACATCTTCTACAACAGTTAGACTAATGAGATTGTATTTTATGTTCAATAACTTTGTTGTGATATTTATTTTCTTTAATTATTTGTGTGTATTTATTCATCTATTATGTAAATGAGATTAAACTATGGAATAAATGTGCTACTTATTTGGTTTTTAAATTTGTGATAACTATAGAAATAGATAAGTTTAGTGGACCTAAACATGATATATATGTGTGTATACGCGCGTGTGCGTGCAAACATTAACAAATTTATTGGGTAGAGTTATCAGGTAAATGTGTCGGGTTTAATCTCTCTTTTTTTATATATAACTTAAAACAGATACTTATTGACTAACGAGGTTGTACTTGTGGATATGATGGTAACCAATGCATTGTGTGCAACAATCCCAAACACATGCTTAACAGAAGTTGTCCCAGTTTCGATCGAGTTGCATCGAGCGGCAACATGTGTTTTCCCAATAGCTTATTCATTCATCTTCAACATGCCACTATCTGTAAAATAGAGTATTACAGAGTAGATCACATGGATACTCTCACACGCTTTAAATGCACAAATGGCTAATGCTGTCTAAATCACCTATCATAAAATTAGAAACAGGCTGCAAATCTGCATTCATAGACATAACACAAATGCCTTTATTTATGAAGCTGGATTTTAAGCTTCTTGATGGTTCTAGGGAAACTTTATAAGAAAAAAAGAAGAAGCAATGAATAAGGAAATGTTGAGGAAAAACACAAGGCCCCATACGTCCATGTTGGTCAAGTGCATGTGTTTTAGGTAAATCAAGTGGTTACTTTATAATATGTCAATATCCAAGAAGACTAAAACAGATCAATACGAACAACATGTAATATTGCCTCATTAAGGAAAATGTTGAACACACACACCATTATTTTTGGTTGGTTCAATTCATTAAGCATTTTTGTCATAACAATTTATCTGTTGGAATTGTATCTTTTACGATTGTATTTGTATTCGATTAAAAGCTTGGTTGATCCTACACCAGGTCTGCTATCCACCACAGAAGCACACATATTTACATAGACACCCATATGTAAGATATGTAGTGTAAATCCCAATGAGGTGTAGCTAAGAATCCACCTATAATTTGATACAACTCCATATCATTTCAAGTTTCAATTAATACTGCAATGTACTTAGTACTCTAAAAAAAAAAGTACTCTTACCTCTATGTATCAACAATTCAAGTTCATGAAAAATGCACTCCTCAATGGGACGGTATATAAAATTGCATTGAGGTTTAGAAAATAGATAAGCAAATTATGAAAGAATACACTGATCAATGAATTCAGGTTTCACCTTTCCTCCAATGAGTCTTGTAGTTAGCACTCCTTGTAGAGCAGTCTACAGAAGACGCAAAACGATACAGCCAAGTCCTAAAAATGAGTTGGGATCTTTAACATGATGTATTAGGAAATCCAAGTAATTGTTTGGATTTATGTTCTTGATCTACTTGTACCATAAAATAAGATTTTGGATTTTTGAAGTTATCATTTATTTGGTCCTCAGTCCATACTTTTGTAATAGAATCTTTGGGTTCACTACTAGAAAATTAGAAAATAGCAACGGAAATTAGAGACGAATGATGTCCGTTTCTAATTTGCGACAGAATAGTGACCAAATAGGGACCATAATTCCTAGTTATATACTAGTGACAAAATAGTGACGGAATACCAACCAAATTAGTGACCGAAATGCATCTGTTTCTATTCACTTGGTAATGTGTTTTAATAGCAACCAAATAGCAACCGAAAATTATCCATCTCACTTTTTAAAAAGTTATTTTTATAGTAACAGAATAACAACCGAATTTTTTCTGTCTCTATTTTTTAATTCATTTAGAAAAAAATATTAAAGGAGAAAAAATAGCAATCAAATTTTTTCCGCCTTTATCTTTAATTCATTAAAAAAACTCAAAAGAAAAATAAAGAATAGCTAAAAAAACAAGAACATCAAATTAGAAACCGATTATTCGGTCTCTAAATTTGTGGACTCTTTTCCCGTACAATTATATTTGACTTTTTCATTCCTTTTATATTTTGTGATTCTGATTTTATTTTTAAATAAAAAAGAAAAGGACTTCCCTTGTTCTCGCACCTCAATACCCGCTAGGGCTACTCTCTCTCTCTCATCCCGTTTCCGCCGGCGACGCCATTACTGCCGCTCAACTCTCTCTCTCTCTTTCCTCTGGTGAATACATCACTCCTTTTGCTGTATACACTGGAATTCTCATCGAGTCTGTGAAATGTATGCGCATGCGTTGTGATAAAGCGCAATCCGGTAACCACCAAATCTAACGATAATCTACACAAACAGAATATAAAAACACAAGATTTACGTGGTTCGATCCGGAGATCTACGTCCACGGGCAGAAAATCACTCTTGCCGAGGTGTTTCCTTTACTAGAACGTTGAGTTTACAGGTAGTAATTCAGTATACCGAGTGCGAACCCTAATTCAGAGTTCTTTTCACGTATTTATACTTAGCTTTCCTAAACCCTAACTGAATCCTAACAAACTTCCTATATTCACGCCCACTTCCAGCTGCATGGCGGTTGGGAACGAATCTTCAGCCTTGATTCGCGGAACAAACCACTCGCTGGGCCAATGCGCGTTCCTGGGCCTGCTGGGCCTGCACGTGCTGGGCCAATCAGTGGGCTTTGGTATTAGCCCGACCTGAGGTGATCGGGTTATCCCTATCAGATGCCCCCCCCCCCAGCCGAAGCGAGGTAGGAGCTTCGGTTGTCATCGGAGTGGAACCGTAAGCAAGAAGGACCGGGGTCGCTGGCGGGCCGAAGTGTTTACGGATGACTGAACTAGGCCGAAGTGCATAAGACATTTATCGAGATATCGCGTCTCCTAGAAGCAAGAAACGCGTTGGGAGTTTATAACAACCTGGCCGAGGTGGGGGTACACCGGAGTGAGTTGTCTGGCCAAAATGGAGGGAGCACCGGAGTGTGGTAGTATGACCGAGGTGGAGTGTACATCGGGGTGTAGTTTGAATCTTCCTGACGAAGGGTGAGGCTGATGTGATTGACGGCGCCATCATGAGAGAGAGGGATGTGAAGTGACACGCTCTGCAACTTCCAAGAAACCTGTTCCCCACGCGCCTCGGGAACTGTAAAGCGCGTGAAGAGCACGCTTAAATCCCCATCACTGAATTTGAATAGCCTGCATCGAAGCCGTTGGTTTTTGCGTATATAATTGTAGTAACTGCACAGTAACCTTTCATCTTCTTCATTGCGATTCATCAGTTTAGAAAGCGGGAAAAAGAGGAAATCTGCATTCGTGATTCATCTCAGATAAAAAACTTATCAAATCAACCTTCTCAAATTCCACCCAAGTAAGTATGTCTTCCTCTTCGTCTTCTTCATCTTCTGCCTCATCTTCTGGCTCGATTGAAGAATTAGGGGCTTCGAATACCCCGTTAGACATCCCCCCCCCCCCTATCATATCTCATTCCGGAGAGGAATGAGGTTAGGACCATAGACAGGGTCGACGGCCGAGAATGCAACGTTATGATGGTTGCTTTCTATCCGTGCGCGGAGGAGGGTCGGGAGGTGTCCTCCGTGGCACTACGGATGTCGCGAGAACAAATTGAGAGGGAACTCCCGTCATTTTACCTTCCCTTCAACCTCGAGTATATAATCCCTAACCCTGAGGATAGGGCCTGTTGCCCACCGCAGGGGTTTATTAGTGTATATATAGATCCCCTTAGAGTAGGCCTGAGACTGCTGCTGTGGGACATTGTCATCCAATTGCTGAAATGTTACGGTATTGCCCTCTGTCAATTAGCGCCGAACGCGGTGAGGCAGGTGGTGGGATTCACCGTGGTCTGTAAACAGGCCGGATTAGAACCAACTGTAGAGCTTTTTAGGTTCTTCTTCCAACTAAAAAACTTCGGGAAGTCCAAGGGGTGGTATTCCTTTAGTCCCCGAGCCCGAGGTGGGTTCAAGGTTCAGAACCCGAGTAAGGTAGAGGGTTGGAAGGAGAGGTTTATATTCATTAGGAATAAAGTAGCTCTGCCGAAGTGGAGGACTGATGAGGTTCTTGACACCGCTCCTGTGGAGAGCTCGGGGCCGAAGTGAGAAGTACTCGAGCTGCTTCTGAGCATGTATGAAGGGCTCAAGGGCCGAGGCAGATGGAGGCCCTCTGCCGAGGAGTTTATTGCCAGTACAAGCCAGAGGCAAGGTACCCCGAAAGCGCCTCGGAAGGACAAGAAGACAAAGGACAAGAAGAAACCCTCCGGACAGAGCAAAGGCATAGTTATCCGAGAGCCAGCTCCGGTGACCATGATTGAAGAAGAACCCCCGGCGGTTGCCGAGGAGGTAGTCGAGGAGCTGGCCCGGGAAATCGAAGTGATGGCTCCGGAGGAGTGGGACCCTGAGCAGTGGGCTCAAACCCCGAGGTCCGCGCCACAACAAAGTAGCCGAGCGCGGGCCAGAAACGAAGTCCCTAGGCAAGCGCCCAGAGCCAGTCCTCGGCGTAGGGAAGCTCGAGGGAATGACAGAGCCGGAGCCCGAGGCCGAAGAACTTCAGGGTCCCGGAGGATGCAACGAAGATCAAGAAGCAGGCAGCAACGCCGGAGCGCTGAGTATTGGCTCGGGGGCCGGAGATAATGGCTTTCCTCCTTTTTGTTGTTGTGTTTTTGTTTTGTTTTTTTTTTTTTTTATGTTTGAAGTCTTATGTAAAAAACTTTATGATGTTTGTAATATTCAAAAGATAATAAAACTGTTGTAGTGTGTACAAACGGGTTTAATGAAAGCAACAGGTTACAAACTATTTTAATCGGGTGTCCGGGAACACGACAGGAAAAATTATTAATTGTGTTAATTAAGTGTTCGGGAACACAGTATGGATAAATCCAATCTCCCCGAACGGATCAGGCGGGAGTAACACCTCCCCGGACGGATCAGGCGGGAGTAAACATTCCTCCGGTTAAACAGACGAGAAAGTGATATGAGTCCGGGGACTAAAATGCGAATCTCCTCGGACGGACCGAGAGAAAGAGTTTTAATTGTCCGGAGACTAGTAATGATAATATGAGTGCGTTAGGGCGTCCCCGTAACGTAAAGGATAACACAGCAAGATATGCAAAGAAAGAATTTTTATTCAATGATAAGTGCCGGAGCAAACTCAAAAGTACAAAGAGAGATAACAACTATAAAAGAAATTAAAGGTAAGATGGTACTTGAGATGTGGCCTTCACAGATAGAAACGCCTTAAGTTAGTGACGTGCCAGCTTCGGGGAATCGGGGTCCCGTTGAGATGTTCAAGCTGATAGGATCCAGAGTCGTGTGCGGCAACGACTCGGTAGGGACCTTCCCAAGAAGCGTGTAATTTCCCTTCGGGGGCAGCTTTGCTGGTTGAGTTGAGCCGAAGAACTAAGTCCCCGACATTGAATTGAGTGCCTCGGACCCGGAGGTTATGATACCGGGCTGCTCGTTGTTTACATCTGGCCTGTTGAATGAATGATTGGTCACGGCGATCTTCAAACTCATCCAAATTTGCCCGGAGAGCCTCGTCATTATTCTCTGGAACCAATGTGAGGAGGCGAGGACTCGGCACACTGATTTTAGCAGGGATAACGGCTTCGGAACCGTAAGTAAGGCTGTAAGGAGTCTCCCCGGTAGAAGTATGCGGTGTTGTGCGATAAGCCCATAGGACTTGTGGAAGATTTTCAGCCCAGAGTCCTTTGGCATTATCCAGGCGCTTCTTTATTCCCGTGAGCAGTGTCCGATTGGTTACTTCAACCTGCCCGTTGGCTTGAGGGTGAGCAACCGAAGTAAAAATCTGTTTGATGTGGAGCTCGTCACACCATGACCGGAATGGATGGTTGACAAACTGTTTACCATTGTCCGAGATGATAGTGCTCGGGATGCCGAAGCGACAAACAATATTACGCCACACAAATTTCAAGATATTCTGACCAGTAATTGCTGTAAGTGGTTCAGCTTCGACCCACTTAGTGAAGTAGTCTACGGCAACAACCAGGAACTTCAATCCTCCCGGAGCAACGGGGAATGGACCAACAATGTCGATACCCCACTGAATAAACGGCCACGCACTCTGGATTCCAGTGAGCTCGGTCTGTGGCAGATGCTTTACACGGGAGTGCAGCTGGCACTTGCTGCATTTGGTCACCAAGTCGTGAGCATCGTTGAACAGGGTTGGCCAATAGTATCCCCAGCGGAGAACTTTCTTGGCTAATGTCCGGGAGCCGATATGGCTGGCACAGGCCCCTTCGTGAACCTCTCGCAGAACTTGGGTAGCTTCGGCAGGAGCGAGACACCGGAGACTCGGTTGTAGGTATGACCGCCGGTATAAGACTCCATCATGAAAGGAGTATTTGGGAGCTTTGAGGACAACCTGCCGAGCTCGTAGCTTGTCAGTGGGCAGGACTCCATCTCGGAGATATTGGATGATAGGAGTCATCCAATTCGGATCACTATTGGCCAGTACCGAAACTGTGGCCTCCTGAATTGCTGGATGAGATAGGTCTTCGACCATGATATCCGGGGATATATTAGTTCGGACCGCGGAGGCCAACTTACTGAGTGCATCCGCTTTTGCATTTTGAGCACGCGGTATTTTCTGGATAATAACTGCATCAAAAGTTGACATGAGCTTGAGTGTTAGAGCACGATACCTGATCATCATTTCATCCTTGGCGACATAGGTCCCCTGAATTTGTTTGGACACGATCTCGGAGTCTGTGAAGAGTTCAAGATGACGAACGCCCAAGGATTGAGCGAGCCGGAGCCCGGCGAGAACTGCCTCATACTCCGCTTCATTATTAGTCACCTTGAACTTGAAACGGATGACGTATTTTACTTCAACCTCCTCGGGGTCAATGAGGAGTATCCCGGCACCACTTCCCCGAGTTATGGAGGCTCCATCTACATATAACTGCCAGTTCATATGTGCGGGTACGTGGGTAGCGGAGTGATGTGTATCACTGTCTGTCGGAGACTGGGGAACGTCTCCCGGGGTTTCAGCCAGAAAGTCGGCAAGTGCTTGTCCCTTGATTGCTCGTCGGGGAAGATATTGAATATCATATGCGCCTAACTCGACGGCCCACTTTGCGAGGCGCCCAGACACCTTGGGTTTGACAAGAATCTGGCGGATAGGATGATTGGTCAGAACCCGTATTTCACGTCCTTGGAAATATGGCCGTAAACGCCGAGCTGCCATAACAATTGCCAAAGCGATTTTTTCTAACACGGAGTACCGTGTCTCCGCCCCGTGGAGAACACGACTTGCGAAGTAGACAGGATGTTGGACCCCATTGACTTCGTGCACAAGTGTAGCACTGATAGCTTCCTCGGAGGAAGCTAAATATAAATAAAGCGGCTCTCAGGGGAGAGGAACTGACAAAGTGGGCAGCTGCTGTATGTGACGCTTCAAAGCCTCGAAGGCCTCGGTGCACTCCGGAGTCCACTCAAAGGACTTCGCCTGCCTCAAAATTTTAAAGAATGGAAGCTGGCGCTCTGCCGCTTTAGATAAGAACCGATTTAAAGCCGCTAATCCTCCTGTGAGACGTTGAACATCCCTGAATGTCTTAGGTGGTTGCAGTTCTAGAACATCCCGAAGTTTGGCCGGGTTGGCCTGCAAACCGTGTTGTGAAACCATATAACCCAAAAACTTGCCGGAGCCGACGCCGAAAGTGCATTTTGCTGGATTAAGGCGCAAATTGTAGCTTCGTAGGGTGCGCAATGTTTCGGCAATGTCTTGCACACATGAAGAATGGGAGATACTCTTTATAACGAGGTCGTCAACGTAAACCTCGAAGTTGCGGCCAATCTGGCCGTGGAAAACCCGGTCCATGAGACGCTGGTATGTGGCTCCGGCGTTCTTGAGCCCGAAGGGCATTTTCTTAAAAGCATAGCACCCAAAAGCAGTGATGAATGCTGTCTTGATGGCATCTTGTGGATCCATAAAGATCTGGTGGTATCCCTTGTACAAATCTAAGAAACAAAGTGCCTCATACCCAGTGATGGCCTCGGCCTTTTGATCTATGGAAGGTAGGGGATAACAGTCCTTCGGACAATGTTTGTTGAGGTCGGAGAAGTCGACGCACATCCGCCATGCCCCACTGGATTTAACCACCATTACTGGATTCGATAACCAGGAGGGGTAATATACCTCGAACAGGATGTCCGCATCCAAGAGTTGTTGCACCTCGATTCGAATTGCGTCATTTCGCTCCGGGGCGAATTTCCTTTGCTTCTGCTGGATAGGCTTTATGCTGGAATCAATGTTCAGCTTGTGTGTTATTATGTCGGGAGAGACCCCGGGCATATCCAGAGGAGACCATGCGAAGACATCGGAATATTCTCGCAAGGTCTGAATTATAGCCTGATGTAACCATGGCACATCCACGGCTCCGACGGTTACTGTCTGTTCCGGCTTGGACGGATCAAGCGGGACTTGGGCAGTGGCATCCCCCAATGAGGTACATTCCCGAGGTTCCGGAGCCGATGATGCTACCTGAAGCTGCTGTTTAGGAGGAGCTTTAGCAGTCTTTTTGAGTGCTACGTACATACATTCTTTTGAAACCCGCTGACTCCCGCGGATAGCCACTTCGCCATGCGAAGTGGGGAACTTTAGTGCGAGGTGATATGTGGAACATATGGCTTTGGCTGGGGTAAGCCAGTCCCGGCCCAATATCATGTTGTACGGTGACGGGGAATTCACCACATAAAAATCCACGAAGATGGTTTTTATCTTCGGATAGGTTCCCAGGGATGCCGGGAGAGTGATAACTCCTTCTGGCCGGACTTCACCCTGAGTGAAAGTCTGCAGTGGCCCGGGGGCCGGCCGAAGTTGTCCCCGAGGAATCCCCATCCTTTGGAAACAGTCGGCGAATATAATGCTCACCGCGGCTCCATTATCCACAAAGATTCGCCTTATTGTTATATTGGCTACAGTCATGTCGATGACAATAGCGTCAGTATGGGGTGTTATCTCCGGAACCGGGTCCCTATCCGTGAAGCTGACAGTCTCGGATTGATGGAGGCGTTTATGACGTGGCTCCTCGGGAGGAGGACGTCGAGCCTCTGCCTTCAAGGCATGTCGCGAGGCCCCGGTGGGAAGGGCCCCATATATCACGTTTATTACGTGAGGAGGCACGTTGTCTTCGGGTCCCCCCGGAGGAGGAGGTGGCGGAGGAAGACGTGGTTGCTGGCGATTGCCAGAATCTTGCCGTGCGTAGTTATTGGTCCCCGGCCGATTATTCTGCCACGGCGGCCGATTCTGTTGTGTGCCGCGGTCATGATATCCACGATTATTGGACGACCCCCCATTCTGACCTGTCCGGGGCTTGTCATCGGTCCGCGCAATGTATTGGCGCAAGAAACCTTTCCTCAGGCACTCCTCTATTTCCTTGCTGAGTTCTCGGCACTCCTCTGTCTCGTGCCCATGATCTCTGTGGTACGCACACCACTTTCCGCGATTCCTCTTCTCAGGCGGCGCAGTCATCCGCGGACAAGGTCGCAGATCGTTCTTGTGAATAGAAAGGATCTCGGCTCGTGACTTCGTCAACGGAGTCAATTGTGGAATAGCGCCTCGGGATTCTGAACCCCCCGGGGTCAGGCGGGAAAATGCGCTAGGTCGCGGACTAGGCCCGGTTTGTGTTTTGTCGGACTGCCGCTTGCTAGCGTGTTTCTCACGCTTCTGGCGAGTCTGCTCCTCTGCCTTAGCAAATTTGCACACCGTTTTGAACAGTGCTCGGGTTGTGACTGGTGTATTCCGAACTAACTCGGTGTAAAGTGCTCCGGGACGGAGTCCATTCATGAATGCGTTAATGAGTACGTCGTCGGGGCAATTCCCCACCTTGAGGCTTACCGCTGTAAAGCGATCAAGAAATTGGGTAACGGTCTCACCGTCCCGCTGTTCCATGTTCATGACATCGGCCAGTGTGGCCATGGGCTTCGCTCGCGCTTCGAACCGTGCCCAAAAGTGCTCGGCGAGTTCTCTGAAAGAAGATACGTTGTTGCGTGGGAGAGAATCAAACCACACCCGAGCTTCATCCTGTAAGTACTCAGGGAAAATCTTGCAATACTGGAGGGATGTAATGTTATCATGGCTAAGCATGTTGTGCCTAAAAGCTCCAAGGAAATTGGCCGGATCTCCGGTGCCATTGTAAGGTGGTATGGCTGGCCGTTTAAACCCTTCGGGAAGGGAGGTGGCCATGATTTCTTGGGAGAACGGTGTGATGATATCTCCATTGGCATCGAGGCCCAGAATTCTGTCCAGTTCAACATTGCGTTGAACTCGCTCATACTCTTGAAGATCTAGAGCATGAGGATTGGCATAGCGAACCCTCTTAGCCGCATTAATTGGACGGCGGCGATCCACATCAATAGGTTCATCGTTGCGAGGTCGTGATTCGTTAGAACTCCCATGGTCCTCGGAGGAACCAGGTCGGTCCCGTCGCCGATCCTGGCGTCCGCGGTGCCCCGGGTTCTGTTGATCACGCGAGTGCTGACGAGGTGGGG
This sequence comes from Ajuga chamaepitys, assembly GCA_958295605.1. NCBI lineage: Eukaryota > Viridiplantae > Streptophyta > Magnoliopsida > Lamiales > Lamiaceae > Ajuga > Ajuga chamaepitys. Next base: position 31,469,043 of record OY282504.1, read on the forward strand.
GCACCGCGGGATTAGCATCATGGCCTGCGGGCCCCGCGGTAGGCCCCGCGGGATGTAGGCGATTAGCTGCCCAATCTTGAAGAACATGTGCATGCTCTTGTAAGAAAGCCTGGAGCAATTCTGGGGTAATTTGAATGTTAACCGGTGGTTGGTCAGCAGCGGGATTAGGGTGTTGCATGTTTTGAGGGGGTGGACCTTGATTGCCCTGATGTTGAGATGTACTTCTTGCCGGCAATTGCCTCGGCGGCAGAACCTGATCCACGGGTGGATCCTGGTTGGATTGATCACCATGACGAGACTGATTCAAACGAGTTGTCACCATGATTCTTGAATACGCTGTGGACGCCAAAAATTGCTTTTCCTTCCCACAGACGGCGCCAATTGATAAAGCGCAATCCGGTAACCACCAAATCTAACGATAATCTACACAAACAGAATATAAAAACACAAGATTTACGTGGTTCGATCCGGAGATCTACGTCCACGGGCAGAAAATCACTCTGGCCGAGGTGTTTCCTTTACTAGAACGTTGAGTTTACAGGTAGTAATTCAGTATACCGAGTGCGAACCCTAATTCAGAGTTTTTTTCACGTATTTATACTTAGCTTTCCTAAACCCTAACTGAATCCTAACAAACTTCCTATATTCACGCCCACTTCCAGCTGCATGGCGGTTGGGAACGAATCTTCAGCCTTGATTCGCGGAACAAACCACTCGCTGGGCCAACGCGCGTTCCTGGGCCTGCTGGGCCTACGCGTGGTGGGCCTTCACGTGCTTGCTGGGCCTGCACGTGCTGGGCCGATCAGTGGGCTTTGGTATTAGCCCGACCCGAGGTGATCGGGTTATCCCTATCACGTTGTAAATGGATTTTATTAGGATTTTCAAAGGTCTGTTGAAGGAATTCGATGGATTCAACCATAGCAAGCCCTTCGACTCCGAAATTGAATGTGGATCGCCATTTCCTCACCGGTCGATTTCCACCAGGTTTCTCAGTAAGCCGTTTCCATCTCCTCTCTCTTGTTGTGACATATGGGTTTTGAGAAAAGTTGTATTGAATTTAGTTATTGACAAAGTTGTTTATAATGGAAACAGAGTCGTTTTAGCTAGTAATTATCTGAATTCATATTCGTAATTGATTTTTTCTGTTACCCGTTGAACTAAGCAAAATCTTTGGTTGGAAGAATCAATAATGATGTATGCATTTCAATTTGTAACCTTAAATATTGGCTGTGTTGGGAAGAATGTGGGAGCAACTTAATTTTATTATAGTTAAGTTTTTTTTTGTGTTTTTAGAGAATTTCTTTTCGGAGTTATTTTAATCTGAAGAATAGAAAATCAGCTATCTGGATGACATTGCGAGTGAATGAAATTAGATGATATTAGATTTTGTTTCGCCTTTTGATGTATCATTTGTATCTGTTACTGGTCAGATCTTCCTCTGGTGTCGAATTTTCGTGGCTGCAAAGCCTGTTTTGGGCCTATATTTCTTATGTTGTTGCTTCTTTTCATCAGTGGTCTACCACTGCTCCAGGTTATTTCATTTCATTTCATTTACTAGTTACCACTCTCTTATTATGAATTATCTGTATCTAATTATTCTGAATATATTACATATACAGTAATCAACAGACAAAACATACAGGAATGTTTCTAGATACAAGCATTATAAGAAAACAACAAAGTGGGCTTCCTACCCCCTTCGAAAATTTGCAATAATAAAAATTCATATTTTGTTTCAGTCCTCTAATCTTGCTTCCCCCTTCACTATCGGGGAATTTACCATCATGGTTCAAAGCAACGTTTCTGTTCGAGTTTCCTCTCTACAGTCGAAGTAATCACCAAGAGAACTAGTAAGACTGGTTTAATTTTCCTACCCTTAATCGTAAATATTACGTAATCTCCATGAGCATTATCTGCTTGTACCTTTTTGGATAGAGTTCTAGGCTTAATTGAGGAATCTCTAGATGAGGCATTGGATATGGTTAATTTTACAGCTGCCAGACGCAGAAACTTTTTTTCCTTTGGGTCTTTTTGGATGTGTCGTACTATTGAATTTGAAGTTACGTTGTTGCATATCAGAATATAGGGTATCTTCTAGTTAATTTTATTCTGAATATTACTAAAACCCTGAAAAGCTCTTTCATGGATGAGTATATTATTAAAATGTTAGCAGGTCTCATAGTCATGTGATAGACACACACTTACTGCCATGGAGACATTCGGAATGCTATTAAAAAATGTTTTTTTTTTTTATTTTCCTCTCTCTTTATTCTCTCATGGTATTGTTCTTTGTTCCTTTAGATTGTCCAAGATATTGCCATTATTGGTTGCACCTCATCATAGTACTGGTATTGTTTTATGCAGATTCACACCCGACCGTTTACACTGCTTCCCATTTCAGCTGTTGAAGGTCCAGGAAACATGTAAGTACTTCAAACTATTAGCGACAAACTATGTCTCGCAAACTAGTTGAAATGGCTACAACCGAGAAAACAAATTCTTTACTATTTTGACTGAAACTATCTATGTCTAACCGAATTGTAACTCTCAACTCATTCCACATTTTTTCATGGCTAATCTCAACTCATTCCACATTTTTTCACCTATTATCTCTGTAAGTACACTATACTCCAGAAAATCAATCACTAATCCCCGCAGACATCTCGGTTGTTAATCTCTGCATGCTTAATTTTTGTTGTGATGGTATTAAAAAAAAATAAAGATTGTGAAATGCAGAAAGAAGAAACTAGTACTGGTATGACAAAGAGCAAAGAGGAGATGGAGAGTGGTTCGGGGACTGAACAAATTGAAGGGCAGTCGGGAAACGAGTATGAGGCTGAGGAGCAGTAGCTATCGCCCAAGAAAAAGCGCTACCACCGCTCGACAGATCCAAGAAATGGAAGCGTCTGATTTCTAGCTTGATTTAGAGACCTTGTTTATTGCATATTAGTGCAGTTAACCGTTTACTAATTTTTTATTTCATATGTTTCGACAAAATGTTTAAGAGTGTCTGCACCCAGATGACAAGCAGCGGCTTAGACTAAGCCAAGAGCGTGGACTTAAACCAAGACAAGTTTTTGGTTCCAAAACTGCAGGACACAGATGAAGGTGTGCATTTCAGAGCCCCCTTCTCTCTCTCTCGCTAGAGTATGGTAAAAAATAACCATGAATTTTGGAGGGAGTGACACATTTTACTTGGTAATAAAAAATAAGATATGGGACACAACATGAAATGTCTCCCTCTCTAAAATTCAACATGGACTACTCTATAGGATCTAAATTGGTCAAAAGACTATTGTTATTAAAAAAAAAAAGACCCTGTTTTCCTTTGTAAGGTCAAAAACTGTCTTAAAAACCATGTTAAGAAACCATCTCTCATCTCTTTCCCTATTTATTTAAATTTAAAAGCAAGTCTTTCTATCCATCCACCTACCGGGGAGTAAGAGATAGAGAGATGATTTTTAAGTATAATATTCTTTTAATTTCTAGTTGTGTCTATGAGATAGAGAGTATTGAAACTAAGCTATAGGACCTGCACGAAGACGAGGGAGAGAAGCTACAACTAATCTACCATCATCATCCTCTTCTTCTACTGCAACTCGAAGAACCACTTAGCAACAACTAAGATTGGGTATTGAAATATATTTATGTAATAAATGACTAATATTTTTTGTTACTGATGCTTGCTGCTAATTATGGCTTGTTATTAGAGGGCTCCCTAGCTTGAGCTTGTCTGGAACCATATCACCCAGAATAGGGAACCTCACTTGCAGTCCATGTATGTAGTTTCAGATTGTCCTTTTATTTTATTCTAAGCAGAATTCATGATATTATAGTGATGTAAAGTGATTCATAATGTTTTCCTGTATCTCTATAGGTTGCTACAGAACTATCTTAATTATGGGTGCTATTCCTGATGTCATCGGGAAGATGGAAAAGCTTCAAACACTTGATCTTTCAAACCACAAGCTTATCTGAAGAACTTGAATTATCTGTGAGTCTGGGACCTTTACTAGGATAAACTTGCTAAAGTTTGTTGACCCGGGCATTCTTCAGATTGGCTCAAATGCTTTATTATTTCTTCTTGCAAGACAGGCGGCTTAACAACAACAGTCTCACTGGAAGTATTCCTGATTCTCTATCCAAAGTCGAGAGCCTCACCCTCATGTATGTCGTCCTGCTTCTCTCTTTCTTGGTTCTGAAATCATAATAATATAAATCTAGAAGGACACTACGCTGTGGTTATTGATTTTTTTTGTGTTAATGCTTGCAAGATTTCCTTCAATAATTTCAATGGCTCCTTGCTAAAAAATTATGCTGGAACACTCAAGTGAGTTTTTGTTGTTTTATTGACTAATTTGTCTACTCTAAGGCAAAGACAAGTATCATTTGTGACTCTTGATTGAAATTATTAATTCTGACTGCCTACTAACATCCCAGGTAAAAAAAAGATCTGGTGCAAAACATCATGTTGCCATTGCTTAAGGGCACGCTTTGTTGGTGTGTTTTCAATCTTCATCATTGTTGGCCTAATTTTTTGATCATGTAATAGTTGATGCTAATAAATTAGGTACTTCGGATGGTTTATGGTGGTACTTCTTTATGACTTTGGAGCATTTTGTGTTAACCTTGTAAAATAATTTTTTTGGAATGTTGATACTGTCGAATATATTTGGTTAATGTAGATGCTTTCTATGTTGAATTATTCAAGAATTTGTTATTATAATTATATGCCAAATATTATTGAATTATTAATTGTTATATTAAAATAATTGAAAAGAATTATCTATTATATTAAAAAAAAAAAAGAAATGAAAAAGAATTAGCGACAGATTTTGTGACGAAATATCGGTCTCAAAGTGGTCAAAATAGTCAAATTCTATTGGTTATAGGAAAAGCAGATAGAGACCGATTTAGTGACGGAAAAAATCGGTTGCTAAATTTAGCAACGGAATAGAGACCGAAAAATCGGTTGCTAAATTTAGCAACGGATTGAAAATCCGTTTCTAACAAATAGAGACCAGCTTTTTTGAGACAAACTAAATCGGTTGCAAATTGGTTTCTAAATCAATTTAGAGACCGAATTTTGGTGTTTAGAGACGGATATTTCCATCTCTAAATTGTGATTTTCTAGTAGTGGTTGTCTGTTTTGTGAACAAGTTGGTTAAAAGTGATTAAAGAGAGTGATGTTGTTTTATGTGGCTTAGTCTTTGTAAAAAGAGAAGCGACAACCAAATAAGTTGATGCCTTTTCATGTATATATTAATATTGTTAATACAGAGACAGGTATGAAGCTAGCCATTGATATCAGCCCAAGCTCATAACCTAATTTTCTCAATTTTGACAGATGAAAAGCATATGATTATCACCATTAATCAAGTTCATCCGCATGTTGAACACAATTATACAACAGTCTAGCTAATGTTTTTGCATTTCATACTTCTGTATAGATTCAAATTTTGTTGAAAATTAGATTTTAACTGGATTCAGTTGTGTAATATATGTTATAAAATTGATTTGAGTTCGAATTGGTTATTTGTATGTTCTGACATAACTTCTACAAAGTGGTTCAGCATCCCTAGATTTTAATCATATTGATATTACTTTCATAAATTTAAGGGTTAATTTCAGTTTGCAATTTCAACTATGTGAATTTTTACAATTTGCAATCTAAACATTTTATTTTTTTCGATTGGAACCTGTATAATACGAATTGTTACACTTTGCAACTCCGGCTATATAGGCCATGTGCCTCTCACATGACCAATTTTTTCATTTTATTTAATCATTTAATGTTACATTTTATTTTTATTTATTGAAAAAAATTAAGTTAATTATTAAAAATATAAATACTATATAAAACGTCAAAAATATATAAAAAAATCAGAAAACAAATATAAAATTCAGAAAACTATTTTGAAAATTCTAGGATTCTTTTAAAATTAAAATTTTTTTAAGAAGTATTTTTAAAAATTCTAAAATTCATTTAACATCTGAAAAACTAAACAATCGGATTCTAAAATTATTTTCACTGAATTGACCGTATTTCTTCATATTTTTGGAAAGGGGGAGAAAATTGAAGATGAATGGCAGAACGAGATACTGGCAACGAATATTTGGGTCGCATGTCACTAGGGCTTGAGATCGGAAAATATAGCTACATTTGGGCAGAGACCAAGGGGTTCTCTGTGAAAAAACTAGAGAGAACCCAGAGAAGGAAATTCAAAAATCAGAGGAAAAATAAAAAATTTCAAAACCAAAACAAAGGACTTATTTGATCTTCTTCGATTTGTGAAAGAATGCAAAACTTCTTTGCTCGATGAAGATCTTCAGTTCTTCATTGCCAGATTTTGAAAGTAGGGTACTCGAAAAATTTATAATCTGGTTTTTTCCACATCATAATTTGCATTTCTTCCTTCTTTGCCCCAATAATTGTGAAATTTTTCGTGATTTTGAAGAGTTGAATTTGCACTAGGAAGATTGCAAATGCAGTGTTATCTTTAAACTTCAGGTATGCGATTTTTTTCAAAAGCTCCAAATAGGTAGTATTATAACTAAAGAAAAGAAAACAAAGAAAACAAGAAATGTGGAGACCACATGATGGCCACTCAAAAGGGTCAAACGAGAATCCTTTCCATGCCACAAGTCGACAAATAAAGGTATCCAAAATAAACTAAAAATGGCTAGATATATATGTTATATTGCGTAATAGTATATGTTATATCACGTAATAGTATATATTATAGTTACGTGTATAATTTTTTTTACCTCTTTTTATGTTGTTCAATAGTATATGTTATATTGCGTAATAGTATATGTTATATCGCGTAACATGTATAATTTTTTAATAATATATTATGTTGTTTGATAGTATATGTTATATTGCGCAATAGTATGTGTTATGTTGTGTAATAGTATATATTATAGTTACAGGTATAATTTATTAATAAATATATTATTTTGTTTAAAAAATTATAAGAGTGTTTAATAGGACTTGAACCTAGGCCACTATAAGCACATGCAAATGTTTATCCACTAGGCCACCACCTCATATTATTATCTTAAACGTGGCGCAATATATTAATATTAATAATCACACATGCAAATATATAGAAAAAAATTGAGAAGAATAAGGGCAAGTATTAATAATAACAAATGCAAATATATAGAAAAAAAATTGAGAAGAATAAGGGCAAGAGTAGGTTTCGAACTCAGGCCCTAAAGAAGAACAGCCCACATTTTTACCACATTGGCCAATGTCTCTTATGTGCCATCAAATATGCCTTAATATATATATATATATATATATATATATATATATATTATTTATTTTACAGAATAAAAAAATAGTCAGAGTTACGCACTGCGTGAGGCTCGAACACAAGACCTTAGCATGCGCACAACAACACTTTACCACTATGCCACCATTAGATTGTTGACATCCAAACACAGCTCTTATTATATATGTAATTCCAAAATTAAATTGAGGAATGTACAATAAGCTTATTGTGTGTTGGGTGCACCCAAGACCTACTCTTTTCTTTATACATTTCATAGATTTAATATTTTCTTTAATTCTTTATTTTTAACATCTAAAATAAAAGAAATCTAAATTTATAGAAATAACTTTTTTTTTATTTTCTGATTATTAAATGAATTCTAGAATTTCAAAATAATTTTCTAAATTTATATTTAATTTTTTAATTTTTTGATATTTCTGATTTTTTTATATAAAATTATAATTTTTATTTTTTAATAAATTAATTTAATTTTTTAAATTAATGAAAATAAAAAATTCTAAATGTAAAATATAACATTAAGTAATTAAAATAAAATGAAAAAGCTTAAAAAAATGGTCATGTGAGGGGCACATGACCTATATAGCCGGAAAATATAGCCGGAGTTGTAAAGTGTAACGATTAGCATAATACAGGTTCCAATCGGAAAAAATAAAATGTTTAGATTGCAAAATGTAAGAACCCACATAGTTCAAGTTGCAAACTGAAATTAACCCAATTTTATAAAACACTTCCAATTTCCACACAACATTCATTCTGACATTCCTTAAACCTAAAATCGCTCACATTGTCAACTGTAAACGTAGAATAGCGTACACATTGTTCAATCCCAAATGTAGAACAATGCACACACCATTCAACCACAAACGTAGAGCAACACACACGCTGTTTGTTAATCACCCTGTTTGAACAAATCAACAACCGTCCGGTTAAGGTTGTCGAACAGTGTTCATGGTGTTTGAGTTTACAAATTTGAATGGTTGTTTTCAAATGCAAACGTAGAACACAACACACACTTTTCAACCAAAAATATAGAATCACACACACACACACTCACTGTTCGACCTCAAATAACACACATTGTTTGTCTACCACCATGTTCGAACAAATCAATAAATATTCGATCAAGCTTATCGAAAATTATTCATTGTGTTCGAGTTTACAGGGTCGAATGGTGGTATTAAGATTGCGAATTTTATTAGACATTTCAAATTTTCACCCAACATCCAATCTTAAATTTCCTAAACCTAAAAGAATGCAACTCTACAACAAATCAAAACTAAAGCATTGTGATTGTTCAAGAGCAAACATTTTCAATTTCAAAACTAGGCCAGGGTGGTGGTTCTTCTCTTTCTTCTTCTTCTTCTTCTTCCCCCTCTATTCTCTCTTTTCTTCCTTCTCTGTTTTGAACGACTATCCTGCCTTTTCTTTTCTTTTTTTTGATGTTTTAGTGTTTTAATTATTTTGTTTATAGTGTTTTATTTATTTTAAATAATTTAATTTAATAAGGATATAATTGGTACTAAGTGAGTGTGTTGAGAAGTTTAATATCATTTTTACAATATACGTGAGCTATATTGAGAACTGAGTTATGTTAAAAGATTTCGTTTGCTACCGAATAGTCACCGCTATAGAAAACATTAGCTTCGTTTCTGAACAAACCCGAACCATGCCCGCATCCTATTGCCTTCTCATTTTTTCTTAAACCCCGTCGAAAACACATATAGACCAACTTAAGCACTTCCTATTAGAGTTTGGGGGCAACGAGTACCTATTAATGCCTGCTTAACTTTGAATTTTGAAATAATGTTTTCTCAATCATAATGCCTCCAGGGTAGTTATACTTTAAATTTTGAAATAATATTTTCTTAATTAATACCTTCTCTTCGGGTTGGATTAGAACACAGATTTGAAATGGATAAAGGTTAATATATACAACATTGGAAGTAATTTTGTAATTAAAATTCCCACGCCCTGTTGGGATCCATAGACCCACATTCATTTATAGGGCAAGTAGAAAATAACCAAGAAATAAGACAAAAAATAAACACAACCACAACACAAGATTTTAACGTGGAAACTTCAAAACTAGAGAAAAATCACGGCCTACAAGAGAAAAATACCGTCATTTGAGACTATACACAATCACACATACTCTCTCTCTCTCTTTACCTGGCCCCAATCCTACCACACTATAATAAATTTTTATGATTCACCCTTTTCCCAACTCTCCATACCAAAGAATACAAGAAAGAAATTTAAGAAGAATCAAATACAAGATTAAAGTTCATTTAATTGGTGTACTTGAAATCAAATCTAATGAGTCTTTTAAATAGCCATGAGAAGCTTCCAACCTTGATCTTAAAACCAATGTGGGACAAGCATCTGTTAAATACTCATAAGAGATCCTCAACATCCATCCCTCAAAGCAATGCGGGACATCAACCGTCTTTGATTTTTGTCACCAAACCCAACACACCTCCACCCCTAAACTTTTGGATCATAATTGGTAAGTTGTTGCCATATTTGGTAAGAACGGAACTTAAGTTTATTTTTTTAAATTACAAATAACGTTTTTATTTATAATCTTTTTTTTTTATGTATAACATATTGCATATATTATGATGAGATATTCGATTTGGAATATTGTATTATTTGTTCGTTGATTAATTGAGTTAGATTTCAGCATTTATTGTGGGTCATACCATAACCTTGTATTTAAATGCAACTAAAAATTAACTAAATAGTTTTCTTATAAAAAGAAATTTACTTGATTATTTTATTAAAAACTAACCAGCTTTTTTTCTTTGACATGAATTTCTCTATTTTCCTTTATTTTTTACATTGAGAGAAAAATCATTATTCAATAGTTGAATACATACTTTATTAAATTGAAAGGAAAAATTAATATTGAATCTAATAATTAGCTTATTTAATAACTAAATATTTGCATATGTATTTTTATAATAATAATTTTTTTTTATTAGTCACATGACTACGACTTTGGTACTTATGGATATAGTTACATATGATAGTGAATTTTAAGAATTATTTCTTATTACTTGTTCATATTTTATATTTATTAATATTATTTTTGAAAAAATTACACTTTGCAACCTAAAATATGAGATTGTCTATGTGTTGCAATATAAACTTCTTCTTTTTCTAAAAAATAAAAACTAACAAAACTAAACAATATGTTATTTTTTTTACTTTGCAATCTAAAATATACTTTGTCTCATAAATCAATCTCAACTATATCTTATTCTTATCTTGCAACCTAAAAACTTTTTTTTTTAACATTAATAAATTTGTAACTTTAAATAAATTTACTATTTATAATAAAATCCTATAATTTATTTAATAAATTTTAATATATATCTATATATATATATATATGTGAAAATACTGAAATATGTTGAAGAACTCATATATATTTTTCTTAATTCCAACTATTAAATACTTTTGGGTTATATTTTGTTAATATCGAGATCATTTAAAACCTAAAAAGATTTGAGTGTACCTAAATTGCCAAGAAAAATATTAGAGCATGCAAATGAGAATCTTGAAAAAAGATCAAAAATCATTTTTAGTCTCGTAAGTATTTACTTTTTCGATTTTAGTCCCACAAGTATTTACTTTTTTAATTTAGTTTCATAAATGCTGAAATTGTCCAATTTAAGAACTATTTTCGCCGGAAAATACTAAATTGGCCAGAAATAGTCACGTGCAACTCACGTGACCCTAATATTTGGGGGAATCCGACTATGCTAAGTGATGTGGCATAAAATAGCTGTGTAAGGCTTAAATTTCTATTAAATTATAATTCAAAATAAATAGAATCTCCACATCATTAATTCAAATATAAGGATCGTTTTATTATTTGCAACAAACAACATTATTAGTAATATTAAAAGTTAAAAGATTATCAAAACTATACTTAAGTTTAATCATCAGTGTCAAATAGCGTATTTTGACATCCCAAAAGCCACAAACCCTAAAACATGGAACCAAATTTCTTCGAAGAACTTGTAAAAAAATTTCCAGAAATTCTCCAAAACAAAAACCAGAGAATTAGGAGTTATCTGCGACGAGGAGAGAGAGCAGCTTCGTCATGATTTTTGTGCAGAAGAAGGGGTTGTGGATCGGGCCCTTCTCAAGTACGGATATTCTTTTTATTTTGAATTAAAATTTGACAGAAATATAAGTCTGACTCAGCTATTTAATGTCATGTCACTTAGTGTCGTCAAATTTTTCTAAATATTAGGGTCACGTGAGTTGCACATGATTATTTTCAACCAATTCGGTATTTTTTTCCATGAAAATTATCCTTAAATTGGACAATTTTAGCATTTGCGGAACTAAATTGAAAAAGAAAATATTTGTGGGACTAAAATCGAAAAAGCAAATACTTACGGGATCAAAATGATTTTTGGCCCTTGAAAAAAGAAGAAGTTAAATAGTTATAGTTAGAATTTGAAATTGTTTAGATAAACTGAAATATTTAAGCTAAATTAGAAAAAAAAAAAAAAAGATAAAACTGATTTCTCTACTACATTATTCAGTTTATTTTATTTATTATATTCCGGTGTGTTGTATGGTATTTAGATTTTGGTGTTTGTATAATATTTATTACTCTCTCCGTCCCGAATGAACTTGCACATTTCCGTTTTCGCCCGTCACAAACAAACTTGCACACTTCTTAATAAGGAAAGTTATAACACAATCTTCACCTTCAAAATCTCCACCCTCAATTAACCTTTAAAAAGTTAACAAAATCTCAAAAAATGATATTTTATTAATATGTGTGTTGATTGCCCCTGTGCAAGTTCATTTGGGATGGAGAGAATATTAATTAAACTATTTGTGGGTGTTCACATAGATAAAGAAGGATACGGTCTACAAGTGTGTTTGAGTTAATGTATTTTTAAAAATAAATATATTTTACTTTTTATATTTAATATTTAATATTTTACCTTAATATTAATATATAAAATAATATATTTGTAAAATATATAAATCAGTTTTATGGAAAAACTGATACTTACATTATTTATAATTTTTTATATTTATATTTAGTAAAGAAATTATAGATATTTATTTCATTAGTATACAACAGTAACATTTTAAAAATATTAGATTATGTAATATTTATTTTTTTATAAAAAAAAAAATTCTCCTAATATAAGAACAAAGAAAAATTCCTCCCCTCCTCACGATGACTCGAACCCAAAATCAAAGATTTAGGTTGTAGATATTCTGCCATCCAACTTGGTCTATATAATATTTAGTTTAATAAAAGAAATAGTAGTACATGTGAATGAAGACACCCAATATAAATTGTCATATGAATAGCAAGTGGCAATACCGATTGAAATCCCTCTACATATCATAAGGCAGCCTCACTTTTTAAAGTAACTGAAAACGTGCTAAGTTGCCGAGTTACTCTTTCTGGAATTTTGTATATTTCAACCCCAACTACTCCACTTAAATTATGACACATTGATAAACAATAGATACAACAAAGTGCTCCCAAAAATGAATTTCTCTTGTTTTATCCCGTCTTTTTAAATAAAAGTAAAAAATACAATTAATACCTAAAAATTTTAAAATATAACAATATATTGCGAATAGTACCTGTATAATTTCTGCAAAATGTGAAATTTTCTTTAGTACTTTTACTTTTGTTCTTTATTTAATCTTTTTTCTAATTCTCAATTTAGAAGTAATATAATCTAAAAAATTCATAAAAATAAGGATACCAATTTAGAATGATTAATTTGTTAAGCAAAACAAATGTTAATAAACTTTAAAGTTATATTTACTATAATCAATAATAAGTAGATCATAAAAAATATTTGAGCTCAAATATTCTTCTAAAATACAGAGAACAAGTACTTTATGATAATTACTAAGAAATACAAAATGATATTATCAATACAATCTCAAGAGTCCTAACAATAAATTATACTCCCTCCGTCCCGAATGAACTTGCATACTTCCCTAATCGGTGTCCCACCCCTTTTGCACACTTTCCATTTCAAGAAATAAAACTTTACATCTCTACCCCACATTAATCACATAATTACAAATTTGTCATCACATAAAGGTAAAAAAAATTTGACTAAGTCAACATTTATCAAAAAATAATTTTTCTTAATATGTGTGCCGAGGGCCAGTGCAAGTTTATTTGGGAAGGAGGAAGTAATAGTTATAAAGATTTTTTTACTAATTATATTTGAGATTGTATTTAATGAACTTAAAACAATTAGTAAACTTAACATCTCAACATAAAATAATTATTAAATTTAAGATATATAATTAAGATTATGAAGCACAATTTATTCTCGAATAATTTGCTGAGATCAATCATACATTATGTTTCTAATTTTATCCATTTTATTCACGAAAAAAATCTGAACAGTGAATAATTAATATTCGCATCCAAATTTTGTTACTATGAGATGAAGTTTATTTGTTAATGAGCAGTGTCTCAAACGAGTCTGAGTTGTGGTCTTGACGATTATGATATGATAGTTTTTACATAAAACCGAACCCTAGCTGATTTAGATACTCAGGGGACACTAGCCAAGTTGGGTATGACAGGAAAATTAAAGAAAAAATACCACTGATTTCTGTTAATAGTTCAAATTTTAACTGTGTGAATAAATAAAATAATGTATGTTAACTTGGTTCTTTATGTCGCAAATGGCATTAGTTGCAATACTATTACCAAACCGTGTTTTGTTTTCATATCTTCACAAATGTTACAAAGCCATATAAGCATCAGAACAGTCGGTCATATATTATTACAAATCAATCACATCTTCCTCAAATTGTCTAACCTGGCCTGCAGGTCACTGTCTATCCCACCATCCTCATTTCCTGTTGCCTCTGCTTGTGGAACCTTATTTGCAGCTGGGGCAGCTACCATTGCAGAAGGTGCACTCACAAGCTGTGCATTACAAGGAAAACATGAATTAGTCATATGACGCACACACATACATATAAATTCGCAACAAGGAAGTTCAAGATAATATACCTCCTGATTAATGTCGATACCAATTTCATCAAGAACCTGACTCACCAACTCTTCTGTCTCTTCCTCTTCCTCGTCTCCTTCCAATGCATCATCAATGGCATCGGCCATCACCTCACTCGTCAGCTCCATCTTCTCATTTTGCCTTTCGAATTCTTGCATTATTTTCTGCAGTGATGGCAGGTTCATCTGCCTGTTCATTTGCCCCATGGCCTTTGTAACACCTTTCATTGCCTCTCCCATAGCTTGTGTCGATTTTAATGTCTAAGAAATTAAGGAGATATTAACACTTGGTACTGGAAAATACCCTCTAATAAGACCACGCAGTGAGTGAATAATGGGTTCAGGGTACAGGACAAATTATATCATTCACATCACAACAAATCAACAGAAAAATATTGTTAAAATTGAATAAATGATATAAACAAATCTGACTCATGTGGCGACGTGGTCAAAGACTCAGAACTAGCTCAATGAACAAATATAATGCTAACGCTTAACAGGACCCAAAGCAGCGTTCGGGTCATCAAATATTTATAACATACCTGAATTCTGAGAGAGACACCTTGAAGTTGAGATTTCAGCTTATAAAATTTTTCAATCTGATGTCTGGTCCTGATAAGATCTTTGGCCATCACCTTAACAGCTCCCTGAAACAAATAAAAGTAAAATCAAACATAGATTTAGGCAATTTCACAACTAGAACTTGGACAGTGTAGTAGTACAAAAAAGATCAGCAATAAACCAAAAGGGATGGCAATGACACGTTTGAGTTATGTTCTAAGAACCAAATTAAGGAAATATATAAGATCAGAAAGAGTACATCCAATTACAGTTTCAATTGAGAAAATAACATTCATTAACGATTCAAGGAACAAAAATTAGAACCCAAAAATACACAGAAGGAGATGCCCGCAAGTATAATTACTATACAATGTTGAAAGCAAGTCAGCCATATGTTTCGAGTGGAACAAGGGGATTAGAATTTGGACAGAACCAGATCCTTTTTTGGTATATATCTAGCAATTGCAAAACATTCTAGATAATCATAGAAAAAACCCAATAACAGGCTAAGGTTACTGAAGTTCTCAAAAAAATTGAAGATCCTGCAGAGATTATTTACCACATTTGAGGTCACAAAATTTTATCCATCAGACCATTATGACAAATATGATGATAACAAAAAGCTAATAAAGGAAAAGATCAACCTCTAGGATGTTTATAAGAAATAAAAATGTAAAGATTTGACATACCATCTGCCCTTGCTTGGCGCTTTTTTTTATCTCATTGATAAGCTTTTTCTCTTGTGTTTGCAACCCCTGCCTCTCCCTCTCTATTTCTCTGATTGATTTATCAAGCATTCTCTTATTCTCCCGCAGAAGCTCTGCAAGATGCAAAACCATCTTAAGAAACCAGATGGACCAGTACAAAGCTGTGTAAAAATTAAATCTAGATATATAAAACACTCCGTTATTTCCTCGGATGTTTGCATCAACATTGACTTACAACATTGAGTACTGAAACATCAGAAAATTGAATAATAATATTTGGTCAGTGAAATTACTAGGTTTCACCTAAAAAATTGATTTCAACGGGTGTAATCTGTTTGTTCGGGATTAAGTTGGAGAAAATCCAAAGTTTGTAGTCCTTAGATTTCAAAATTATGCAGTACATAAGAGATATTTTATTTAAGGATTGTGAAACATCAACATTGAAAAAGTAGATGATGGTGTATTATTATATTTTGAGTTGGGTGGAATGTAGATTGATGATAGTAGGGACAGTGGTAGGTTAGATTACAGGATTATTGTTCAAAATCCATCATTTTGAGTCCCAAAAATATGAAAGTGCAGATTCCAGAGTTCGAGATTCTCGTGACATGAACTCGAAACCAATATAGCCTTAGACAAATACAGAACCCTAATATTTTCTTAGACACATGAATCTCTAGTACCTTCATTTTTTATAACGAGAGGTAACGTTTCTCAAGATGGGAGCAAAAACTCATTCATGAACGGACCTTATTCCAATCCTGATTCCAATATTTACCAAAATTACGGCTTATCCAAAACCCCTAATTCTTCGACCAAGAGACATATCTCTCCCATCTGATCAAAATTACAACATCAAGTCTCAATCCTTCAGATGATCATGAACATGTAAATCATCAATCCAAATTCAATTTGTCAAATACCTTACACAAAAAAAGAAAAAAAGAAAAATCCCAACAATAACAAAAAATAAAATGGAAAACAATATGAACGGACCTGCGGGAGTCTTTCTCTTTCCAAAAAGGAAACTCATATCGTTCGATGGCGATATAATTCTGGTAAATAATTACGATCGCGTGAAAGAAGAAGAGTCGTCGAACGCAGGATTGCAGCTCGAAAAGATGAAGAATGAAGAAATGTTCCCCTCCAGAAAAGGGGTTCTAACGCGGAATCCAATAATGAGAATATTATATGTGGAAATTCAACGCGTGCGCTTTTGGGCTTGGGCCAGAGACGAATATAATGGGCTGGATTGGTAGTTGACTGTTTCTAGGTCCAATTGATTGAAAAGGATGAGAATATCGTGAATATAATAATGTCGTTTATCTTAATTTTGTGAAAATATCAATGGGTAGTATTAAAAAATAACTGAAAACGTAAATTTACTAAAAATATTAAAAAAATTACCCAATTCTTTCAGGAAAAAAAAATTATAAATATAAAATACATATAAATAATATTCTCTCCGTCCTAGCCTAATTGGCCAACCTTGACCGGACATGGAGACTAAAAAAAAAAAAAATTGTGAAATCTTTGAATTTTTCAAAGGTGGATGTTACTTATACAATTCCTCAAGATCAAAAAGATTGAACACAATGTCTTTCAAACAATTAATCAACCAACAACCAAGCAATAATGAGAAACAACGAACAAAACTGAAAAATGAAAAACAACCAAGATTTACGTGGTTCGGTTTTGCAACCTACATCCACGGATAGAGAAACCCCTCCATCAATCCACTAAACCACCAAGATTACAAAATTAGAACTCCAAGAGCTCTTGTAAAGAAAAGAATGATAACTCTCTAACTTTCTCTACAAGCTCTCTCTCTCTAAAACTAATCTCAGCTGGAATGATTTGTGTTAAAACTGTATTTATAAAAATTAAAAAAGAAAAAACAAAAAGGTTATGACAACACTCAAATGACAACGGTCAAAGTAAGTGTTGTCATTGACCACATAAGACTTGATTTTAATACATAAGTACATAGACGACAGTATTTCAACAACAGAACTGACAACCATTGTGATTTAAGTGTGAAAACATATTTTGACAACAGTTTACCGTTGTCTTTTAGCGAAAAAATTCACAAAGACAACGGTTTTTACTATGACAACGGTTATTCACTAAAAGACAACAGTTTTTTTCGTAAATCCGTTGTCGTTGCTGTGTTGTCATTGAGCATTTTTGTAGTAGCATGATGATAAAACTCATAGAAGTGAGAAAAATCATTGTGAAGAAAAAATGTATATATAATATAAACTTATGAATTGACTTTATTATTAGTATATAAAATTTTATTAAAATAATAAACCAAATTATAGAAAAATGTAAAAATATTAATTTTGAAAAATAAATGTGAATTTTCATTATAAAAACAAATTATAATAGACATGTCTAAGTAATATAATAGAAAAATCAAAGAATAAACTTATGTGATAGGGTCATATATATTATACTATAAAAAAGAATACAAAAAATATAAAAAAAATACTCCCTCCGTCCCGAATGAACTTGCACTGGCCCCCTGACACACATATTAAGAAAAATTATTTTTTTATAAATATTGACTTAGTCAAATCTGTTTTTAACTTTATGTGATGGCAGATTTGTAATTATGTGATTAATGTGGGGTAGAGATGTAAAGTTTTATTTCCTGAAATGGAAAGTGTGCAAAAGGGGTGGGACACCCCGATTAGGGAAGTATGCAAGTTCATTCGGGACGGAGGGATTATCAAATATCTACACTGTAGTCTGATATACATACAATTAATTAGAATGAAGTATTTTGAAATTTCGATTAAACTAAGCCTACATTTAGTATTATTGTTCAATTTATATTAAACTAGCAATATATATTATTACATGACAAATTTTTTTATATGAGCATTAAAAAGTAAAACATAAAGCGAATTATTATGCTTACAGGAAACAAGATTATATATTACATTTATTTTCAATGATTTAGAAGAATGAAGTTGATATACTTCATAAGTAACATTTGTAAACATTATAACTAGAGAAAATAATACTTGATATACGAATTTGTTGACTTTAAAAAGTATACAATAAAGTCATTTATTATATATATACATATATCTATATATATAACAACAATTAAGTCCCAAAATAGAAATATTAAAATTTTCCCGCCCAAATTCCTATCCATTTATGGAAATAATTATTTTTGGTAGATAAATCTTGACAAAAATGAAGTACGTTTTAATTGGAGATAATTCGCCGTATATTTTCCTAAAATATAATAAGTCACCATTATCCCATTCAATATTAACTCTCCCACATTCAGTATAAGTTGTCCGAGTCTATAAATACATTCACACAACTTTCCAATTTTTTTCCGAAATCAATAATGCCAGTAAAAAATAAGAAGTATATTAACCACTGTGAGTTGTTAATTAATTTTTTTGTTTGATAGTTTTCCAACCAACAATTATTACTATTATTAAAAATCTAAAAATTATTTCTAAAAAATACAAAATAAATTTGATTGATTATTTGTCTTATATTTAAGTCATTGATTCTCTATTTATTTGTTAAACTGTTATAAACATCCCTGAAAAATTGTAAATTTCAATTGGTTAGAATTTTTTTTTCTTAAATAAGTATAAATTAGGAATTATTCTTCAATCATCTCATATTGAAATTTTTTTTCAGCGAATTTCAATAATATCATAGTCTGTTGCATTTCCAACAAATTGTCTTATATGTGGTGAAATAATTCTCGGCAGCTTTTATGAGTTAATATGTAGCACCTGTTAATTAGTTTATTTATTTGAAAACATTTTGGAATTTCTTATGACATAATTATTTTTTAATTATAATCCAATTTAATTACAATATCTCAAATTAATATTTTGTCAATATATTAAAATTGACACCTAATCAAATATTATGTTATAAAAATGTTATTTTTTTATTGATTAGTTGTATTAGACGTGGGCCATTTATCGTTGGAGAAATATTTGTATTGTTTTAGTAAATAAAATAAATTAATTTTTTATGCAAATAATTTAATTACAGTCCAAAGTCATTTGCCAAAAAATGTGTAGTCCAAAGACTACAGGGCATAAAGAACAATTTAATTTTTTCAAACTTTTATGCGTTCCCATATTATCTAGATGTCCAATACATTAAGGATAACTTTGATGATGTGTTATATGACATGTTTTTTTTATTATTTATGTTATATTGCTTTTTATATTGATCAGAATAGGTTAAATTTGTTACACTTAATTTTTACAATATATTAATTATTATCTTACTAATATTATAATCTAATAATGACTCAAATCTACTCAAAATTTTCAATTCTCTTTAAATCGTGCATCGCACGGGTACAATACTAGTATATATATAATGTAATATTTTTAAGATGAAAAAGATAGGGAAAAAAGCGATAAAAGTAGCTTATATATAAAACAATAGAATATATGTGTGTGTGTGAAGATATAATAATTATAAACGCATCAGTAGTGATATTGGTAAAAAAATTTAAATATTATTAGTCTATACAATGGATCAATTTTTTCAAATATATCTATGTGTTCAACATTAAGTAGACCAAAGAAAAAAATGTTATGTTAGAAAATTAGGGAGAGAGAGAGAGAGAGAGACATAAAAATCACAAAGTTTATAATAATTGGAGTTTAGATTGAGGTATGAAATTTTATTGTGCTAAAAATAGAAATAGTAAAGGAACAAACGTGAAAATTAGTGAACATGAATAATTGCACCTAATTGTTTTGTAAATACTTAAAATCTAGCATTAAAGGAAATCAATGTAATGACTTGATAAATGAATTCACTATGATCTATAAAATTATGTGGTACAATAAAGAAAAAGAGTACTATAAAGAAATAACAAACTAAGTTATACTATGTGAATGATAAATGTACCATGTGAATGAGTATCACATAATTAAATTAACACATGCAGAAGGATAAAGACAGTAAAATATTAATGTTAATATTAGCTTATGAGTATAGATAGATAAAAAATAAATAATTACATTTAAACAAAGTGTTATATAGTCTAAATAAAAAATAAAATTAGAGAAATAAAACCAGAATGCATGGTTTAAACATGTATATATAAGACTTTTAAATGACTGTGTAATGTGCGAAAAAATGGGAGTACTTCACTATAACTAAACATGGATGTACAGACATAAAAATAGTTAAATCATCTATTATATTTAACAAAGATTGGAGCATGTGTCTCGATTGAAGATCGTGAGACAATATGTATGTAGATGGCCTTCCATAAAAAGAAACATTATTTAATCTATAATTATGCTATAGTGGGATTTTTTTTTTTTAAAACTACACATAATTTCAAATTTGAATTGGGGAAATAATTAAGAGAAATTGAAATAAGCAATCTTAGATCAATAAGTATATCATACTAAAAAGGGTTATACTTACTAATAATAATAAAAATTAGAATAAACCCTTCATAACAGAAGTTGGATGTTGGACCTTGATACTAAGTTGCTGGAAGTTTTTCCTCACGTTAAAATATGTAAAGAATTTCATGCATAAATATATTCTGAGATCGAAATTATTTATTAGAGAAATTACGTTAGACCTAATATTTTAGTGTTTATAACAAATAGTGAGCTTATGGGCGTGAGTCGATGAAGTAATGAGATAAATGAACATGTATTTTTCTTTAAATGTCAATGATTTGATGCAAAACATGAAAATCTATACCCTCATTATTACATAGTTTTTTAATCATCGTATAACTTCATTCATGATAATGATGCTCAAGTCTATGTATAATGAGAAGTAAACACTAATTAGAATATATCAAACTTTATATATATAATAGAAAATTTTGTTAGGCTAAATATTTCCACATTATATTATGGTATGTCGTTTTTATGAATCTTTTAACATTAATTACTATAACTTATTCTGCTAAGACTAAGATTATTTAACTTTGAAAAAATTGATAAAAATACCCTGTAACTTTTACATAATTATAAAACTAACCAGTAACTTTACCACTTTCTAAAAATGTCACGTAACTTGCATTTTGTTGATAAAAATGCCCCGTGACCGGTTGTAGCAGATTGCACAACCGGTCACTTATGAGTTGTCTCTCATTTATTGATGTGACATTACTTTTTCGATTTGTTTTTTCTGCTGGCTCAGTTATTAGGATGGTTAAAAAATTTCAACAATAAATTATAGTCCCTCAGCCTCCCCCGTCTGGGACTTTTCTGAGAGTCGGAACTTTTTTTGTATCTCTTTGGTGAGTCTTTTTTGTTTCTAGCTGATTTAGATTGTGTTTGTTAAATGAATCAATTTTTTTTATTGCATTAAATAATCTAAGAAGTGTATCAATATTACAATAATAAATGATTACATTGGATTTATTAAAACGATCGACTAATACCACCACACAAAATACAATTATTCTACATTTGAATTAATTTTTTAATTAGATAATAGTAATAAATTGTAACCACGTGTTATTTAAAAACAAGAGTTGTATTTCTACCTATTCACAAAGATAGTGACCTTACAAATTTCAGTATTAAGAAATGAATTAATTACATGTAGATTCTTGCTATAAATTCATTAAATATAATTAAGTGAGGCATGTAGAATGGAATATAAACCTTAAAAGTGAAGATATAGAACAATGTAGATGATGACCAATTAGCTAACTCTTATTGTGAAATAGGCCTGCAAAAATATCTGTAGAAAAGGTAGGTACTATAGAAAGAAATAGTCCAGCAGAGAGGCAGATATACAAGGTGCATGAAACTTTTACATTAACAACCGCCAAATTGATCTCTCGTACTTTGACAACATTGTTGGTATCATTTCTTTGTATCCATCACACTTTGGTGGACACTGCTAGATTTGGCTAAGTTATATATGTTTGTTATTTCCCGGCAAACTTTCATGTGCACTAGTTGCACGCTACAATCTGGGGTGGATATCGCGATCTATGCTTACAGGTATTACTTGTTCTGGATACCCAGAACAAGTGATACATTTAAGCCTAAACATTCATATATTTTTACCATGATACATTTACCTAGAACATGTAATATATTTAGACATAAATACTAATGCTTTTTTGCCCATGACCCGAATTAGATGGATCTCCATAGAAAAACCATTTGAAATTACATTAATGGTTACATATGCATTGCAAGTCGGCAAAATATTATTTTTAGCGATATAATCCATTTACTTTAATACTACTAGCAATTACCACGTGCAGCGCACGTGATTCCTATATTTTATTGGAATATTACATCATTATATATGTAATTTTTTTACAATTATCTTCAATCATGGTACTTACATAATTCATATTTTTCATTGTAATTTAATTTTAAAGTTATTTTAAAAAATAAATTATCATATAATTCATAAATACAACACAATAATTAAATTCAATAAAACATTTTAAGCTAAATATAATGACTAAATATTTATGTCAATTGCTATTCACGCTTGTCATATTTTGATTTTTTTTTTCCGTAATATATGAAAACCTGACTTTTTAAATATATAATAAAATATTATAAAATCAAACAAAACTATCCAAAAATCAAATTAAACTATATCCTATCAATATATTATTTGTAATCCATAATTATATTTGATGCATATATAGAAATTTATATTGGTATTTCTTACTTCTCATGTTCATTCTATTTCTTTTCAGTTTTTCTCATCATCTAAAAACTAAGTCCAATCAACGTCAAACCTAAACCACAACATAATTTGAATAATTGTTATGTCATTTTAAATTTTGTCCATAAAATAATTTTTGTTTTAATACTTTCGAGCATGAACCTTAAGTGGAGCTGGAGATTTTTTGATATGTTGACCCTCTGAGTGATGATGTTAATATTTGCTTAACTAAACCTTGTTAGATTTCAATTTGTAAATGTCTAATTATCGTAAACAAGGGAATATAAAAACTATAGAATTATGCTAAAGCATGAAGACAAATTACATTATTAACCCAAAACTAATTGACTTTGAGGAAGAAAGAAGCCAAATAGAAAGTGGTTGAAACTAAGGTTGTTTGGCCTTCTGTTAATAATTCGTATGAGAAAATAATATTTGTAAGGGCTAATTATCATAAATAAAATAAAAACAAGACCTACCTAAACTATGGAGAGAGTTTAGCAAATTACCTCATTAACCTAAACTAATTGATTTGAAAGGGATAAATAGGTCAAACAAAAATAGGTTGAAACTTAAAGTTGTGTGACCTTGTAATAATATATACATAATTTTTACGTCTAATTATTGTATATATATATGAAAGACCTAACAGAGTTATACTAATATATGAAGAGAAATTAAATCATTAACCCTAAACTAATGCCACTTCTGCTCAATCTTAAAAACGTTATAAGATGTTTTAAGGAAACTATAAATTCTCCAAACACTCTCCAAGTGTTTTTGCTTTATTAGTCCATGAAGAAAAATAGCGACACTTATTTATGGGGCTGGGCAGGGTTTGAGTATAAATTAATTCATTTGTTTTATGCTTGTCATCTAATTGTAAAATGATGTAATATTAAGGAATGTGATAATTTATATGCAATTGTAATTATATGTGTTAGGTCATTACTTAAAAAGTAGCAAATCTTACAGCTATTCGAGTCTACCAGGCCTCAATTATACTATGAAGTCCTTATTCATAACAGATAAATAAACAAATTAATGAATAAATTATTTCATATTTAGCTTCTTGCAATTTTTTCATCCAAAAATATTAATTAATATATCTGAAAACAAAATATTTCATCTTTGCTATTTATCTTTGCCTACTAATAATGTCAATATTGTAATATATATTAATAATATATATATCAATAATATTATATTATTCAAAACTAACTCAATAGTAACCTATTACTTACCTGAAGTTAGCCTAATTTAGATGTTTTAGAAGAAGTATAATGACTAAGTAAACTAACCTCATGTAAGGGAAATAAAAATTTTATATATATATATATATATATATATATATATATATATATATATATTTATATATAACTGATTCCTGTAATAATTGAATATTCATATAAAAGTATAATTACCCGTACATCTAAAAAAATTAGTATTAATTACCTACGAATAATTAATACTTTATGAAATATCCTAATAGTACAATTAAATTGAGTTTTAGTTTTTAAGCAATACTTACAAGTATCGTTAGTATAATAAATTGAGTTTTTTAGTTTTTAGGGAATACTTACAAGGAAAAATGAATAGGTGTTGAAGGAAAAATAGAATTAGTTTGGCTTCATCAAAAGTAAGTGATGAGGGGTAATTTAGGCATTTAATATATTTTGTATATTCTTGTAACCCTACTTTGGATATCTTATATAAAGGATCCGTGATGAATAAGAGAATACACTTTTAGTTGTTTGTTGCAGTGTCTTATCAACACGAATGCTCTTCCTCCTTCCTCGATAATATTTTAATTTCCAGAGGCAAAGCTTTAGATTGACATTCGAGCATGACAACTCCATGAACAAGGGCCCAACACACAACCAAATTCTCTTTAATTACTCTTTAGTTACGCCAATATACAAGGGCGATTGTTCAAACTCCCACCCATATCCAGATTCTTCATGCGCCAAATCTGTGCCTAACAGGTGCACTATTAGAATCTGTGTAACTTTTTTTATTGTTATCATAATAAATTGTGCATCAGGTCATTGAATTCCTTTCATTCATATTGACTTAATATTATGCATCAAGAGTGTTACGTGTATTGTGTCTAGGGATATAGATTCAGAATATCTTGTCAAATATTATATTTACGGATTTTTTTCTAATTTAATCAGTTTAATATTGGGAGCATATCTTAAAATTCTAATGTTGTGATTGGTACTGCCAACCACTGGTTCATATTATTGGTGTATGAGACTGGGTTAGACTTGGCTATGGTGCCTGATACGATCTACTTCATCAAAATTTGAGAAGTGTCATAGGAAAGAATCGTGTCTTTTCTGTAAGCTAAAGTGGTGTACCCTACTTTGCAAAATAACTATGAATAATTAATATTTGCTCACTCTGACATGATGCATATTTGCCTATATGATACAAATTCTTCTCAAGAATGAGAAATTATATGATTACATGGTTCTCCTATAGCATACAACTATAGTTTTTTGACAATTGAGAACTTGAAAATTATTGTGTATAATTTTGGCAATAATAAAACTTTGGTTTGGCTTGACATGATACTCATGGAGCCCTCTAGTGTTTTGGTTCGATTAAATACTTTCTTACGAAATTGAAAGTTGCGAATTGAATTATTTTCTCTTACAGATTTGATAATTGTCAGTCGATAGTAAACTTATTTGCATGATTGATGAAATTTGATCGCTGCTTTGTATATTAGTTTAGCCATGCTCGATAAATTGTATACTTTTATGATAATGAAATTCATGGAATTACCAATCATACAAACATATTGCGTGATAAAGAATATTAACCAAGTATCAACAGAGAATAAATGTGTCATATGATATCAAAATCTAATTCAAAAGGAAATGATTAGGCCAACTCGATCCAAATTTGAATTAGTAGACCCAAAAGGAATTGAGCTATTACAATTGATATCTTAATAGAAAACTATTTTCATAGAAAAAGACCACACTCCTCAATCATACCATCTACTGACCCTAAGGACAAATAATTGTCCAACAAAATCAAAGTCCATGCTCTACTAAAGCTGAGCCGACATGGTAATCCTGACTCATTTTAAATGTATTCTTACATAAAGGACACCCCGATAAATTGTGGGTTGTCATAAAAGAGATTTGGAATAATCGACAACTCTTTACTTTCAAAATTAATTATTTTGTGGAAAGAAATCTACTTACTAGACTACAAAAGGGTCAATGACTTGAACAATGACATGTTTTGTCTAAAAACAAAACTCTCTTAGTGTAAAGAATTCATGGAAGATAGTATGATATAGAAAAATCTCTTTATTTTCGTACTCCAATGCTTATATTAGAGAACCATTATAGGTTGAAGTAAGAAAATAAAAGAATTGCAATATTCAATAAGCCAATCAACAGATCAAGTTGTTGAGAGGCATATCTATTTCTTTTGAATAATAACACCAAACGCGTTGGGATAAAGAAAATTCCCTAGCCTAATTATGGTGAACTAAATGGTGGAAATAACCTTAGAGTAAGGAAACATGATGTGTTTATCCCTACAGGCATGGTAATGATACACGAGAAGGCAAGGGATATAAGAGTCGTAGAGGATTTTCAATGTGTCTGCCCCAAATGAAAATGGTGATCATGACACCAAGGTACGGATGACACCTTAGAAACTTACGAATAAAACGAAAAGTGTGAGAATATAAGGGTGTAGCTTCACAATATCATACATCGGGTTTGGAAGGAATAAAATCAGCCTGGAAAAGCAAGGAAAACAGTTACAAGAAGCTGTGAAAGAGTTGAAACAGTTTTTTCTGTTAGAAACCGTTGTGGTTCAAGTGAAACCGTTGTCTTTGACTGAAGAAACCGTTGCAGGAATTCTGGCAAGCAGTTTTTTATTCTATTGCAACTGCTCTATTCTGTTTTAACTTCTATAGCTGGAGAAAGTCTTATATACACCTTTCTACACTTTAAACTCATGTAACTCAGTTCATTCCAATCCAGATTAAGTTTTAGAGGGAGAGTTTGTAGAGGGAAAAATTAGAGAGTTCTTTCTTTCTTCTACATGAGCTCTTGAAGCTCTAGATGTTGTAATCTTGGAGGTTATAGTGAATTGATAGAGAGGTCTTCTCTATCCGTGGATGTAGGTTGCAAAACCGAACCACGTAAATCTTGGCTGTTTTCTTTCTCAGTTCTGTTTTCAGTTTTTCATTTCATTGTTTGATTGTGATTGTTTGCTTGTTTCAAACACTTGGATTCAATCTAGTGTTGATCTTGAGGAATTGTAGAAGTAACAATTGGCGCCGTCTGTGGGAATATCAACCTACATTTCATCAAGATCTGGAAGTTGTCACTCTCCAAGCTAGAAACTGAAAAGTTTACAGGGAAGAATGACTATGAGTTATGGAAGTTGAAGCTAAAGGCACTACTGGTCCAACAGGGACTGTCTGCAGCTTTGAAAGATGGAAAAGATGACCTTGAAGTAAGTGATCCGTCCAAGAAACTTGAAATCCAGGAGAGGAAGATGGAAATTCAAGAGAAGGCACACAGTTTGATCAGCCTGTGCCTTTCTGATAAAGTCTTGAGACTTGTTTCAAAGGAAAGCACTGCTGCAGAAGTAATCAAGAAGCTGGATGAACTATATATGGAGAAATCCATGACCAACAGACTCTTCTTAAAGCAGAAACTTTATTCCTTCAAGTTCTCTAAAGAAAAGTCTGTAGAAGATCAACTGGAAGAGTTTAATAAAACTCTGGATGACCTAGAATATGTAGAAGTGACTATGGGAGATGAAGACAAGGCAATCCTACTTCTGAATTCACTGCCACCATCCTATGATCAATTGAAGGATGCTATGATGTATGGCAGAACCACCACTGTTTCTTTTGCTGCAGTTCAATCAGCACTAAGATCCAAAGAGATGCAAAGGTTAAATCAAGACACAAAGGAAACTATAGGAGAAGGATTGTTTGTAAAGAAGGGAAGGTTTTAGAAAGCAAAGAAGGGTCAAAATTTAGAACAGCCAAAGAAGTTCTCTGATGCAAAGCCAAAAACTACAGAAGGAAAAGAAACAAGGAAATGCTTCTTCTGTAAAAAGCCTGGGCACTTGAAGAAGAATTGTTTTGAGTTCAAAAAGAAGCAATCCCAGAAGTCAAGCATTCTCTCAACCAATAATGCAGATCTTGTTGAAGCCTTAGCTGGAGATCCAGAAGTTTTGAACATCACAGAATCTAGTCCAGAAATGCAATGGATTCTGGATTCAGGATGCTCTTTCCACATGTGTCCAGTCCTATCATGGTTTGAAAACTCAAGGAACAAGAATCAGGAAATGTCATGCTAGGAAATGATGAGGTGTGTCCTGTGAAAGGAACAAGAGACATAAAACTGAAGATCCATGATGGCACTATCAAAATCGTAAAGGAGGTCAGGTACATTCCTAACTTGAGAAGAAATTTAATTAGTCTGGGAACTCTAGAATCCAGAGGTTGTAATTTCAAATCAGAAAAGGGATGTTTATATGTCTTCAAAGAAAATAAGATAGTTATGAAGGGAATCAAGAGAAACAGTCTGTATTATCTTGATGGAATAGTAATACATGGTGAATCTGCTAATGTCTCTCACACTGACTATGACCTGTGGCATTCAAGACTGGGGCATGTGGGGGAAACTAGTATAATTCATCTAGCAAAACAAGGACTGATAACTCATACTGGAAGCCTTAAAGCACATAAAACTTGTGAGGAGTGTATTTTAGGAAAAACTAAGAAATTACCTTATCCTGTTGGAAAACATTCCTCTACAAATGTTTTGGATTATGTGTATGCTGATTTATGGGTTCCATCTAGAACATAAACTCTAGGAGGTGGAAGGTTTTTCTTAAGCATTATGGATGATTTCAGTAGAAAGTTATGGCTATATGTCTTAAAGCTAAGTCAGATTGTTTTGCAAGATTCAAAGACTGGTGTGCTGAAGTTGAAACAGAAAAAGGAAGTAAGCTCAAGTGTCTCAGAACAGACAATGGGTTGGAATTCATGTCTGATGAGTTTAACAGTTTCTGTAAAACAAAAGGAATAAAGAGGCATAACACTGTCCCTGGCAATCCTCAGAAAAATGGAGTAATTGAGAGGATGAATAGGACAGTGTTGGAAAGAGTGAGGTGTATGCTGCTTAGCTCAGGACTAGAAAAGAAGTTTTGGGGAGAAGCTGCTACTACAGCAGCATATCTGATCAACAGGAGTCCTTCATCTGTTCTAAACAATAAGACACCAGAGGAGATTTGGACTGGAAAGCCACCTAGCTATGCTCATCTAAGGGTATTTGGATGTAGGGCATATGCACATATCAAGCAAGACAAGCTTGATGCAAGAGCAGTAAAGTGTATCATGATAGGTTATCCAAATGGAGTAAAGGGGTACAGGCTGTGGTGTACAGAAGTTGGACAGAAGAAGATTATCATCAGCAGAGATGTAGTATTTTGTGAGGAGATATTGCCCTTCAAATCAGTACAAACTGGAAGAGAAGTGATACTGCAATTTGACACTGATGCTAAGATTGAGGTGGAGAAGTCTAGAAAGACTAGTGACTTAGATTCAGAAGATTCAGCTGACGAAGATCAAGTTCAAGAGGAGGAACAAGGCATTCAAGGTTATCAGTTGGTCAGGGATAGGGAAAGAAGGATAAGGAAACCTTCTACAAGGTATGCTGATGATTACTTAACAGCATATGCACTTGTGACAGCTGAAGAGGAGATTAAGTTTTCAGAACTAAGGACTTATTCAGAGTCTATTCAGGGACCAAATAAAGGAAAGTGGCTCATGGCAATGCAAGAGGAGATTGAATCACTTGAGAAGAATCAAACCTGGGTGCTAGTTCAGAAACCTAAAAATCAGAAATTAGTTAGTTGCAAGTGGATTTTCAAAAGTAAAACTGAGGTCACAGAAGTTAAGAAGATCAGGTTTAAAGCAAGGTTGGTTGCAAGAGGCTTCACTCAAAGAGAAGGAGTAGATTTTAATGAGATTTTCTCTCCAGTGGTGAAACACACATCCATCAGAATTTTACTAGCATTAGTGGCACAGTTTGATCTTGAACTGGACCAGTTGGATGTTAAAACTGCATTTCTTCATGGAGAGCTCAAGGAAAAGATATATATGACTCAGCCTGATGGATTCATAGTACCAAGGAATGAAGATAAATGTTGTCTGTTACAGAAATCACTGTATGGTCTCAAACAGAGTCCAAGGCAGTGGTATTTGAAGTTTGACAGTTACATGAGAGTCATTGGTTTTGAAAGATCAAGGTATGACAGCTGTGTATATCTGAAGTTTGCTGGGAATGAAGTAGGTGTGTTTCTACTCTTGTATGTGGATGACATGCTGGTGGCAAGTAGAAGCAAGGCAGAAATTAAAATGGTGAAAGATCAATTGAAGGCAGAGTTTGAAATGAAGGAGTTGGGACAGGCCAGAAGGATTCTTGGAATGGATATACTGAGAAATAGATCTCAAGGGTATTTGTTGCTGCATCAAACTGACTATGTGCAGAAAGTATTAAAGAAGTTTAATATGCATGAGTGTAGGCCTGTTACTATCCCTCTAGGACAACAGTTTAAACTTTCTGAGCATCAGAAGCCAAAAGATGAGGATGAAGAATCAGAAATGAGCAAAGTTCCATATTCAAATGTTGCTGAGAGTATCATGTACATTATAGTTTGTACAAGACCTGATGTATCTCATGCTGTTAGTGTAGTGAGCAGATACATGTCTAATCCTGGAAAAGCTCACTGGGAAGCATTGAAGTATGTCATGAGATATTTGAAAGGAGCTGGGAATTATGGAATTATGTTCAGAAAGGTAGAGGACAGAGATGAAGATGTTGTGGTGGGGTTTGTAGACTCAGATTTTGCAGCTAATCTTGATTCCAGAAAGTCTCAAACTGGATGTATTTTTACCTTGTATGGCTCTGCAGTAAGCTGGAAGTCTATGCTTCAGTCAGTAGTGGCATTATCTACCACAGAAGCTGAGTTTATTGCACTTACAGAGGCAGTCAAAGAAGCAGTGTGGATCAAAGGCATTTTGTCTGAGTTTGGTATCAAACAGGATTCAGTTAAGGTAAAATGTGACTCACAAAGTGCTCTACATTTAGCTAAACATCATGTGTTTCATGAAAGGTGCAAACACATAGATGTTAAGTTACATTTTGTGAGGGACATTGTTGATGAAGGATCAGTATGTTTGGAAAAAGTTAGGACAGAGGAAAATGCAACTGATATGTTGACAAAGTCACTGACTCGAGACAAATTTCAGTATTGTCTTCAGTTGGTGAGGATTCAAACTATTTGAAGGAAGTATAGGAAAAGGTGGAGTGACTTTAGATATCAATTCATGGTTGGGAATGGAATGAGTGTTGATGTTTTGTTTTGGTTGAGAAGCCAAGGTGGAGATTGTGAGAATATAAGGGTGTGGCTTCACAATATCATACATCGGGTTTGGAAGGAATAAAATCAGCCTGGAAAAGCAAGGAAAACAGTTACAAGAAGCTGTAAAAGAGTTGAAACAGTTTTTTCTGTTAGAAACTGTTGTAGTTCAAGTGAAACCGTTGTCTTTGACTGAAGAAACCGTTGCAGGAATTCTGGCAAGCAGTTTTTGATTCTGTTGCAACTGCTCTATTCTGTTTTAACTTCTATAGCTGGAGAAAGTCTTATATACACGTTTCTACACTTTAAACTCATGTAACTCAGTTCATTCCAATCCAGATTAAGTTTTAGAGGGAGAGTTTGTAGAGGGAAAAATTAGAGAGTTCTTTCTTTCTTCTACATGAGCTCTTGAAGCTCTAGATGTTGTAATCTTGGAGGTTATAGTGAATTGATAGAGAGGTCTTCTCTATCTGTGGATGTAGGTTGCAAAACCGAACCACGTAAATCTTGGTTGTTTTCTTTCTCAGTTCTGTTTTCAGTTTTTCATTTCATTGTTTGATTGTGATTGTTTCAAACACTTGGATTCAATCTAGTGTTGATCTTGAGGAATTGTAGAAGTAACAAAAAGAGTTAGTAATAAACTTTACTTGAGTGTACAAATATTACACACATATATAAAATTGCTAGAGTAGTTCCAAAAGAGATATAGGAAGTCCAAAGACAGCGACTCACAATAAAACACGGAGAATATTATGCCTACCTCATGATTGTGGTTTCAAGTGGCAATAAGTATTTTTCTTAACTTATGAAACTACTCTTAATGTTTCAAGAAAGTTATGGACATACACATATTCAACTATGAGTATAATGATCAGACCATCATTGCATTACAAGTACTAAAAGGACGAGAAACTGCCAAATTCTAAATGCATATATAATGGCATAATGGTTAAAGTCACAAAAGTTCTGTATGTGTCAAGGGTTATCTGAACTTTGTTAAGTAAAGACATTAGTGTCAAAGATTAATATTTAGAAACTAGCTATGAGAATGGAATTGAACATATTATGATACTTATAATGTATGTGGAAGGAAGCACATTTTAGAGAAATTAGTGAGTCAATCTAGTGGCATGTATACCACTACTATTCTGATTGTTGGATCAAATGTTGCCAACAATGGACTTTGGGACACAAACTAATATGTTGTCACCCACAATGGACTTTGGAATGCGAACTCATATGTTGTTACCAACAATGGACTTTGGGACATTGACTCATATAAGCTTTGGTACAAGGGCTTTAGACATTCAAGCCATGATATGGTGATTCGTATTTAAGAAATTATATGGACATTCTTTCTTTTGAGTGAAATACAAAAGTTCTGATACATTGTACAGTGTCAGTCCTAATGCTATTACAACGCAGTAAATGTTTCTAACGTACTAGAAACACGACCTAATGCTTTCTAAAGCACTAGAAGCACGACCTACATTTCACTCTGCCTCATCAACTATTTTAAATTCACATCACTCTTTCTGTCAAGTCTACTATTTAGCAAAAAGTAGTATTAAGACATTCTTATGCCATATATATAAGCAAGGCATTCCATACTTACAAAAGAACAGAATATAATATATGTGGACCTATCAAACCAGAAAGCATGCCATTAAAATATTTATGGTTCTGATAAATACTTTTACATGCTAACTAATTGTCATATTATTGTCCACAATAAATGTTGCATTTGAAAAACTCCAAACCCTAGAGAAGAGGCTTTTTTATGTTCTTGTTGCTTTCAAATGTTACATTTTGCAAAATAAAATAAATCACCATTTATCTTGCCCCTGATATCTTTAATTTTAGAAATACCTTATTATTTACAAGTTACAACACAAAATGTAATGACTGAATTTAAGTCAAGTCTAACAGACTTTTGGGATGGTTCCATTGGCGTGCATCCGATAAGGATTGAACCCACAAGTTCACCAACTATGAGTTGGGCACCTTAACCATTATACGTGACTTATTAGAGGAATATTCATCAACTCTAAAAATTATTAATTAATAGATAAATTGATACTTCTTTCAATATATATATATATATGTATGTATGTATATATGCGTGTGGATAAATATTGTATAAGAGTTCACCACCTACACTCCATAAAGTCTATAAGACTTGTTAACACTAAAGAGTTTCCATCAAATGGATTTGATGATTATTGCATATCAATCGAGATCAATGTAGAGCATCCTTTAACCCATGTGCATACACAAAAATGGTCTCACATAAGCCACCATCAAAAGGATATAAATGGAGGATTAGGCATTGGAAATGCGCACTAAAATATCTATCAGACATGGGGTTATGCAATATCGCTGTAACTTTACTTTATTCATCTCAAACTCACTGCTAATCAACAATTTATGTGTACCAGTTGGTAACTAGATTTTGCCTGATATTTTTATATTTACGCAAATTTGGTTGCGCACTATATATGCCTATTACGCCCGTACAACGCACCAAAAAGGGTCTTTAAAAACAATTAAGTGTATATGTTGGATATAGATTTCTAACTATTACCAGCTATTTGAAATTTTTGATAGGCGAGATCTATTTACAGCTAGATTGGCGAATTGTCACTTTAATGAGACATTCTTCCCATCGTTAGGGGGAGATAAAAAAAGAAAGGATTTTCTAAGGGAACGACAGAAAGTGTTTTACAGTGTATCCCATCAGTATCCTTGCACTTCATAATGTGAAAGTGAAGTGAAATGAATTATCGATCTTCAAAGTATTTAAGATTTGATTGCTAATGCATTTGTCAAATTGATAAACTGACACGATCATTTATACCAACTGCAAATGTTCCTGCAAGGTTAAAAGTCCCCAGTAAGGGGCACAACACCGCCGATGAAGGTGTTGCAACCACACTTAGTGGATGTATGGTTGAGGTCGTGGCTCCCAAAAGGAAATGAGATATGCCACGTGGTTCGAAAAACACCTGCCCAAGAAAGGTGGCAGGTATGGCACAACTCGAATCATCAATGAAAATAATTACTCTCATGAAATTTTCTTTGATTAATTATGTCCATGAATCATTATTGGAGGACGCTCCGAAGTTTAAGATGATTCCAGAGATAATGAGAGTGCATATGAGTTAATGGAAAGATCTTTCACACACATTGATGATATTGTTGCTCAAGGAATCATACAGCACGATGATATCAAACCATGCATTGTTGTAACATGTCAACACAAGCACATTGGCCTAAATGAAAAGAATCAATCCAGGTAAAACTTGATTCTATAACAAAACAACAGATATTTGGTTTGATAATGCTAGCCTCACAAAGTATAAAGCCTGTAGGACATAAAATAGGTTTTGTCAATAAGTATAATGAGAAAAATAAAAGAGATACAAATGTCATCTTGAAGTACCAGGTTTCTCACAATGCCCTGGAATTGACTATGAGGAGATATAATGTCTCACAATGGACGTTACAACGTTCTACAGATAAGTTTCCAAATAACTGAAAATGCAACATAGTAATGTGGCTACAACATATGTCCTTGGGGATCATGTTTTAGAAATATATTGAAGTGGTTAATGGACTTGTATTGCCCAACTCAAGTGACTCTAAACCACGAGTGCATTTACAATATTAGATTGAAATGCTCACTTTGATTTAAATAATCCAGACGAAATTGGTATACCTGTCTGAGTGAATACTTGATTGGGAAGGGAAAGATAATTAACTCTGCACTTGTGCATTTATAAAGGAAACAAGGTTCGAATTTACAACTATAACAGTATATCTCGATGTTATGGACATAATAAATACTCTTAAAGAAATTAGAGAAATTGTGAAGTATTTGAATTCAAATTAAGATAAAGGATCACGAAAAACTTAGAACTATCTATGCCTTGAATTAGGAGACTGAGTTTGTGGAATATTATTAATTCATCAGTTTGCATATATCCAAAAGATTATTAGGCGATTTAATATGGATAAAGTGTAATCTGTTAGCACTCCTATGCTTGGTTGAAGTGTGGACATAAGGAAAGATAAATTAAAATCTAAATGAAATGACGAAAGAGTTATTGGGAGATGAAATTTCCTACTTAATTGAAATGTGCGCATTATTGTACAAAAATCTCAGTCCACTCAACCATGTATTGCTTTCTCAAATAACTTGTTGGTTATATTTTACTTAGTACAACGCAACATCAATAGAATGATATCAAACAATATTCTGATATCTAAAAGAAGCCATTGACACATATTTGCTCTTTCCATATTAGAGACAAGAGAGATTACAAATGAAATTGTATACTCTAAAGAAAATGTCAATTGCCCTCATATAGAAAGATAAAAGGATTACAAAAGGATATGTAACTCCAAGAAAATGTTGAAGCTACTCCCTTATCAGAAATACCAAATACTACCTTATATGGTTTCATTGATACTGATTATCTTATTGGTCAATGTAAAGATCATTACTAAACCGGTTATGTATTACCATGAGGTATGATAAAATCTTGAAGATCAACCAATCACGAACTCTTAAGTTACCACATCAAATCATTCAGAGACCATTATCCCATGTGTAGCAGTTCAGGAAATGTCTATGGTAATGTTCTATTATCACGCACATTCAAAAAAGTATTAGTGACTTGAGTTATACCACTAAAGAGCCTACTCGAAGTTATGGAAGTTATTCACAACAAACAAATGAATTTATGCTACATCAAAGGTGACTGGACGAAGTGACTGGACGAAGCATGCACCATCGACGGATTTTCTATAATCAACAACCACAAAGTATCCTCATGGTTCATGTAATTTTGAGGATGAAGAGATTTTTGAAGCTCTTTTGATAGATGTACGTATCAAGGGAGAGGTGTAGACTTCAAGGGGAGTCTCAACAATGGTATGTTGTCCTCTTTTTCCTTTCGACCAAAGTTCATTTTTTTCCACTGGGTTTTGTTATTTGGCAAGATTTTTAATGAGGCAACATTCATGCATTATTCATCCTTTTGATTTGACACAAGGAGGAGTATCGAAGGGAAAACACAAGTAGTGTGCCTTCATCAAAAGTAAGTAATGAAGGACAATTTAGACGTTTACTGTATTTTGTATATTCTTATAACCCTATATTGAATACCTTATATAAAGAGATCTCTAATGAATAAGAGAATATAATTTTACGCCTTTCATCCAATGTCTTCTTTACCACGTTTTCTACAACAACAGAAAGATAATAAACAAGATTCCTTACTTACACTAATATATACATACTTTAATTTTTAGTTTTGTAACAGTTCTTGCTGTTTAGTTTTTTTCATATATCATTAAATATAATAAATAATTGAGCTTTTAGTTTTTTCCCTTCACTATATTATATTAATATTAATTAATTTTAAGGTTATGTCAATTAATTTTAGGTTGTGACGGAATAATATAAATAGTTGTCTTTAACTTGTATGTATATCATTAGGTTGATTTGATTATGGTATTGATGTCTGATATAGTATATTATATAATTAAATATATGTCTTGCAAAATCATAAATAATATTTCACATTTAGCTTTTTGCAATTTTTTCATCCAAAGACACTAAATAGTTTATCGTATTCAAGTTTTAGAAAAGGAAGAGATCTTTTCAACTACAAAATATAAAACCTAATAGAGCTACATTAAAGTATGAAAGAAATTTATATCATTAACTCTAAAAATAATTAATTTGAAAGGACAAAATAGGCAAAATAACATTATAAGATCTAATAAAGTTAAAATTAAAAATTACATTATTATCCTAAACTAATTAATTTAAAGGAATAAAATAGGCAAAACGAAAATTGATCGAAAGTTAAGAGACTTTGATGTGTATACGAATAATATTAAATTATATAGGTAGTCTGTAGTCTGCATTTGATAAATAAAGAATATTATCCATGATAGCGTAGGTATTTATGTGGAGAAAAGTAGTGTGTTCAAGTCTTGTAGGAGTATATCTTATCCTATAATCAGGAATACTTTGAATTTTCTTTGGGGACTGTTTGTCATTTTATGCAACTCGCATTTATTTCTCCCCTAAAAAAAACTTGCCTTTATTTCTCTTTTTTTTTTCTTTATAATATATATATATATATATACTTATGTTTGCCTTTATTATTGTTTAGTTATGTGGGTTTCTTTATTATTTGATTTAAACAAGATCAAATTTGTAGTGCTAACAAAACTGTCAAATTTTAACGAAAAAATTTCAACGGCACAAAAATTATTTGAAATTTTTAAAAATTTCAACTGTAATTCTAACGGCATTTTACCGTTGGAATAGCTGTTGGAAGAAAATTTCAACGGCAGAAGCCGTTGGAATAACTGTTGAAAAACAAATTCCAACTGTAAGAGGCTCTGTTGGAATTGTCATTGGAATCATTTTTCCAATGAAATTTAATTGTTGGAACAAAAAAATTCCAACAACATTAAAACCGTTGGAATTAAAATTCCAACAAAGATTTACCATATTCCAAAGTGTTTTTGTAAATTACCATTGGAATTTTAGTTCCAACGGTTTTTATGCCGTTGGAAAAGTAGTTGTTGGAATTTTTTTTGTTCCAACAATTAAATTACAATGGAAAAATGATTCCAACGGCAATTTCAACGAAACCTTTTACCGTTGAAATTTTTTTTCCAACAGTTATTTCAACGGCTTCTGCCGTTGGAATTTTTTACCAACAGCTATTCCAACGAACTTTTATCATTGAAATTTTTAAAAATTCCAACGATTTTTATGCCGTTGCAATTTTTTCATTAGAATTTGACAATTTTCTTTTAGATAAAGAATTTGCATGGTTTTCATGGAAATTATGAAACATTCCATAACATTCATAAAGGTTTCATTTTAACGGAGGGGTTTGACTATAGTTTAGCTTAAAATTCAAATCAATTGATTCTGCACTAATTTTTTAGTTAATTTTTTATTGATTTTAAATCATTTCTACCATATAGACATTTGAAATTAATCCTCACTTTTTTGTATACGTACTACATAGAACCACAAACCACACACACTTTATATACACTCCATACCAGAAACGTACTATACCCCCACCCTCAGCAATACTTGATTTGGAATGTAGTGGCACATGTCACGTTCGATGAGACACATCCATGAATGAGATATTAAAAAATGTATTTTAATTTAAAGGGTATAATAGGGTAGGATGCGTATTGGAAATTGTAAAAGGTGTGTTGGAAATTGTAAAGGAAATGTAGGTAATAGGGTGTGGATGTGGAGGGATGGACCATCCGATGTAAAGTGAAATACAATGCGGACAGGTCATGCCCTATCCGGATGGCACCATACCAATCCAAATATCCCCTTAGGATGGCACTGCCCCCAACTCCACCCCCACCTCATATGTATGTTTTGAATTGTTATAGTTCGGTATGTGATTGTATAGACGAAGATGAAAAAATGTAGACAAAGTCGAGGCTAGAGTTTGACTCTATATCCGTAAGACGAAATTGCCACGTACTCCAGTGCAATACGTTTAGTAGCAAAACGCCTCCAAGATACAACGACTTTAAAACTTCAGACCGCTGCACTACGAGTCGGAAGTTATCGGCGAACGTACTCGGATATTTGGAACTTTCGGACTCTTCTAATGCAGAATTTAGAAAGCTTTTGAATCTTAAAGAACTTGTGAATTCGAATGAATGAAATGAAATGTGGAGGGGCCTATTTATATATGTTGAAGAGTTGTGGTGCCTTTTTGGAAAGGCACCTCTTCACCCCTTGGTTGCACCCTTTGGACTGGACCCACCCGCTGGCTGACCCGCGCCCTGGCGGACGACGGGTCGCACTGGTTCGACCTGCTAGCGGGTCGGTACGACCCGGTTCGACCCATTGTCGGTCCGGTTCCTGACCGGACGAACCCGCGAGCCATCCGTCTGGACCATCTAGCCAAAACTTTAAGGCTCCTCCAGCTCCTCGCGAC
This sequence comes from Ajuga chamaepitys, assembly GCA_958295605.1. Classification (NCBI taxonomy): domain Eukaryota; kingdom Viridiplantae; phylum Streptophyta; class Magnoliopsida; order Lamiales; family Lamiaceae; genus Ajuga; species Ajuga chamaepitys. The sequence continues at coordinate 31,508,764 of OY282504.1, forward strand.
GAGGCGTACGTGCGAAGTGCAAAGTGCGCCTCTAAAGCGACTCAATGCGACATGTGCGACGTGCGGGCTCAGATGGTGCGAAACACCATCCTCGGGTCCATTTTAGCCAAAGGCTAAAATCCCACTAGGATCCACCATAAGGTCCACCATAGGGGAGCACACTTGATAACTACTTATCAAGTAATCTACTAAATAAGGAGTATCCACTTACTCCAATTTTTCTATGTGGGACAAGTTCCCATAACTTTCTTCCATAAACTCTTCAACTTCCAAGTTTAAGTTGCAACCTTTGACAATTAATATCTCATTCACCCGAAATTGGTTTTGAGCATATTAATACATTAAATTCATCTACTCGAAGTGTAGATTATGAATTTGCAACTTGTTTCCATTTTTAACAAATGGATTGAATTAATTAATTGGTCAATTTTGAGTCAAAACCCAAAATTACAAATCAATTTCCAACATGAATCACTTAAAATTATGAAATAATAAAATAAATTTATATAATTTTCATAATATACAATCAAAATACTCTAAGTTTATATATATATATATATATATATATATAGATAACTAATGATAGATTTTAATACATTTAATAATAAATATAGTTGATATTTTATTTAAATAATAAATATAAGGGTTTTATTGGTTAAGAACCTAAAAAATAGGTCAACTATCAATTCAATTCCTAAAAGAGAATTTCTATCAATCTAGGGCTGAAAAGATTTGTAATTATCAATGGAAGACCCATAAATATATAATTATTAGAGGGTATGTTTAAAAAATTGCGAAACCCACAAAATAAAATTCTCTCAAAGTGATAAGTAGTGGAAATATACGTCAAAAGTCTTTTATGATATATTTTTTTAAAATTTGTTGTTTTTTTTTTTTTTTTTCTGTAGTTTCATATTTGAAATTGTTCGTTTTTTTTTAATTTGTTTTTTTAAACATCCGTAATTTCTTTTTTAAGTCATACGCGGGGAATTTTTTTTCTTTTTTAAAAAAAAGTCTGTAATTTTTTTTTTTTGAGTTCATAATATTTTAACTCATGTAAACATATATTTCACTAAAATGTATTTTTTTTCTTATGTAAATACTACCTTTTTTTGTTAATTTGTATATTTTAAATAACATTGCAAATTATTTAATTATTTTAGATATATCACGATAATTTAAAAAAATATATATAGTGAAAGACTTTTGGCGTATGTTTCGCTGCTTATCACCTCGAGATAAGTTTATTTTTGGGGTTTTGCAATTTCTAAACATGCCCTATAATGATTTTTTATTTATGGATCTTCTGTTGATAGTTTCAAATCTTTTAGGTCCTGAATTGATAAAAATTATCTTTCAGGATCTGAATTGATAGTTGACCTATCTTTCGGGTCCTCGATCAATATAAACCTAAATATAATATATTTATCAAGTGTATATTAGAGGGTGTTTGGCTAAGCTTATTTTAAACATCTTAATTATAAGCTCCAACATCTTATAAGTTGTTTCAAGAGCTTATAAGATGTCATTTTTAAGGAGCTTATAAGTTAACAAAGTGTTTGGATAAAAGAGCTTATAGGTTTGCAATTGAATATAGTGATTTAACTATAAATTTGGGGTCTAATTTAAAAATTAATATTAAACGCACATTTTGATTAGTGTGTGAAATGTATGTAGTGTGTGAAGTGTAAATAGTGTGTGAAATGTGTGTAGCGTGTGAAGTGTGTGTTGTGTGTGTAGTGTGTGAAATGTGTGTAGTGTGTGAAATGTGTGTAATGTGTGTAGAGTGTGTAGTGTGTGTAAGTGTGTGAAATGTGTGTGAAATTTGAGTGTAAAAATTAAGATCTTAAAAAATAAGATGGAAATAAGTTGGGGTAAAGCAACTTATTTTTTTTAGGTCTTATAAGCTCTTAGAGCTTATTTTTTATCTTATAAGCTCATAAACATCTTATTTTGCCAAACACTTTGCAAGAGCTTATAAGCTCCTAAACAGCTTATAAGATGTTTTTAGGTGCTTATAAACTCATCCAAACACCCTCTTAATGTTCATACATTACACATATTATACATACATCACACAAGGACACTACACATACTTCACAAACAGACACTACATACTTCACACACACTATACCTACATATGCATTCACTCTTTCATTATCATTCTTTTGTCTTAAAAGGAAGAAAAAGTTTAATAATCCAAATACACTCATTTAAAGTCAAACTGCCAAACATGGGACTTAAAATAAGTGAATTTCAAAACACAAATAATTTTATCAATTTATTTTAATCGCTTTTATCTGTAAATCCTCATTAGTTATAAAGATACATATAATAATCTTTCAATTATTTTGAGTACGATTTTGACAAGTCCCTTTATTATTATAAAATAAAATAGGAGTTACAAGAATTTATTTTAACTAGCGGAGAGTCCTTTACAACTTATTTTAAAATCGAGGACCTTTTAAAATATTAGTGATCAATGGAGGGATCTTTACAACAATATCGAAGGGACAAAAATACATTCTAAACACTTGATAAAAAATACTAATTACTATCGAGTTTTATTTTGGAATAGCATGGCTCATTATTTTATATTTAAAGATAAATAGCATCACATATTTGAAACATTTAAAAGAAAAATCAAATTAGAGTCATAGAATTTAATTTCTAATCACATAATATATCAATATCTGAACTAGAATGTTGGTTATTAAAATTTGGAGGCAGATTTTTTTCATCTCTTAATTCAGTGACCCATTTTTTTTTATCTAATACAAATTTAAAGACTAAATTACCTATAAAAATGTAGGTAGATTGTATTGCTTTTTAGTATTCTATTATTAATTTGTAATTAATGGGAAGTTTTGTCACTATTTTATCTTTATTTATTTGTTATTTACTCACTCCATTTCAAATTAATAAACGCTTTAACTTGTTAATATTTTTTCTAACTAATTGTCAGTTTTTATATTTTATACGATCTCTCCCAATTTTGTCACGTCACTACTACAAAAAAACGTTTAAGACTACGGTAAAAAATCGTAGTAAAAGATATTCAGCGACCGTAGTAGTAGATACCGTAGTGGTAGACCTACCACCAATAACTACGGTTAATGAACCGTAGTAATTAAAAGTAAAGACTACGGTTGACAACCGTTGTCGTAATAGTAGCATCTACAACTACGGTATGTACGACCACGGTAGGTGATTTTCTTCGACTACGGTCTGAACCGTAGTAATTAACAATAAAGACTACGGTTGATAACCGTTGTCGTAATAGTAGCATCTACGACTACGGTATGTATGACCACGGTTGATGACTTTCTTAGACTACGGTCTTTGACCGTTGTCTTTCTTTTTCATAAACCGTTGTAGTAGGTGATGCTTATTTATAGTTTTTTTTATATATTTTTATTTTCTTTCGTAATTTATATATAAATATATATATATATATAACATAAATTAATATTTATGTGTATTATTTAATCTTCAATAACATATCACATTATAAAGAGTAAATATTAGATTACAAAAATTCATTTATTTCTAAATATCAAAGTTACATTACGTCTCAAAGCTAGAAAAGAAAAAAAATTACAAATTAATTTCTACATAAATCCATTACAGATGCGCATATTTTCTTTTGAATCATCTTTCATCGTCCTGCCAACAAAAAAAAAATCACCAAAAAAGATAGAGTTAAGCACAAAAAATTATTATTAATCCAAATATCTACAACACAATATAGTAAAATATATTAAGTATAAGGTCATAATTAGATATACCTAAAGTATAAAACACAAATATAAAAAATAATAAAAAACTAGCAGCATGTGCTTTTGCTATTTTCACCTTAAACTCTAAGTACAACATCTGGAAAAACGATGATTAATTTCAGAGGTGGATTGAAGAGCAATCATAAAACTCAAAAAATTCAAATAGCAATCATAGTGAACTTATGTTGATATCAAATATTGATCACCATAATTAGTGATAAACCTCGATCAATTTGTCATTAAAACTAATCAAAACTACATAATTTTCCAACTATGTATATTCTCACAAATAATTCATCATGGTTTCCTACAAAGTTCTCACCAGACTATTCTTCAATTCTACCTCGTCCCCTAATAATCTGTTAAAGTTACCTGATCAACCTAATCTTGGATTATCTTGGCCAACTAGTATAAAATACATGCAACACGTGATCAGCTTCTCCAAACACTATAAAATCTCCGAGTGTTTTTATGTGCTAATTCTATGCTAAGAAGTCGGGCAGTTCTTGTTTTGTGTGGAAAACTAACCAAGTTAACTCATATACAAGACTTGCACCCTTCAAAGATTATAACTGCACATAAAATTCTTCTCTCTCTAAATTTCCACTCATCTAACTTCAAAACTGTCCCATATTTCCTAATTAGTTTACCAAGCGAGCCTTTGTTGAAGGTTTTGAAGCCCACGTTCGCGCACTCCTGTTAGCTATACTACCAAAAGCTAAAAAATGATCTACTCAAAAACAAATGTACACATGCTTGAATTTTATTAGCAAACTGATTGGTAAAAGTTTCACAAAAAATTACCTTCCAATTTGTTCTCGGTCCCCGTTACTTTCCGAACCTAGATAGAAGTATATATAACTCAAGTCTTTAATGTAAAGTCATAATGAAATGTTCATAAAAAGGTCGATATAAGATTCACGAACCACCTATCTAACTAAAAAACCAAGTTTATCGTAATACGAAATAAGCAATTATATCACTTCAAAACCTGCATTGCAACCAAGTGGAAATGGAGTGTCCGTTTACCTACATTTTTATTAAGACTTTTTTTAGAATTATTTTTTGGCATCAACATACAGCAAGGTAAACTTTCCGAGTGCTAAAAGAAACTCTAAACACAAAAGTTGAGCAAAATAGTGCACAAGTAGATAATACCTTACCATTTGCTAGTGACAACAACATTAAGGAACATCTCAGAGGTCGATTCGTTACTAGCAAAAGGAATATCTCTAAGTTGTTGCACACTTGCACCAGCCACAAGACTTCATATTCATTCTACCGACATCACATAATCACTTGTCCTGAATCCAAAAAAATAGCATTCAGATTATGAATAACTTAGTAGTCCCACAGATTAAAAAATTGGGGAAATCTCAGGAGTTATCTCGAATTGTTACTGCCAAAAGGAATATCCCTAAGTTGCTGCACCAGCCACACAAGTTCGTATTCACTCCAACAACATCATAAGATCACTTGACCGTTTCAATTAATATCCCAGCTGAAGTAAAGAGAAATTAGGAATTTAGGTGAATAAGAGTTCCAAAGTCAGTTTATTATAACAAATGTTTCAATATCTAATATTGCCGATCATACCATGGTAAGGGAATTCTTAAACAAAACAGATCATCACCAGCCAAAATACCATAATAATCAACAGTATAACAAAAACATCAACATCAACTGCACGATAAAATAGTATCCACAGCTGCTGCATCAACTTTTCAATCAACAACTACCCTCATGAACATAAACTATAAAGGCAAGTAGAAGTAAAATGACAAACTAACATGCATAGTGTTTAGAAAACAATATGAAACTTAGTAAGACACCCATAGAGATATTGATGAAAACCCAATACAGCTACGAAGTAACAGTTTAAAATAGTACCGACCCATTTTAGTAGGGTGCACAATCTAAGATAACTAAAACAGAAAGGTATTCAAACTCAGTGAAGTCCCGAACATCAACCACCACATAGATGATCACATGATAGGCCAAGATACTAGAGAAGGCCAATGTTTCCAAACACAGCAATGCATCAAGTAGCACTCCACTTCTTTATTCCTAAAAGAAAAAGATCCAAGATGCCACTGTGAAGAAAAATACTACACCAAGCAGAATATGCAAATGCTTTGAATACAATACTTACATCAGCATCATAATGGAGATGGGCTTCGAGAAATATGACGACCACGCAGAGAGAAGCTCTTTGGGCTAATTGATCGTTCTCTTTATTTTTATTTTTTTATGCATATATACACACTACATACACTTTATATTTCATAACGAACTTTCTTTTTTTTTTTCTTTTTTATTTACGAAAAGGAATAGGATGAAAAAAAAATCATCGAGATCCACTCCGTTTAAATCCAAATATTCAAACAAGAGATTTGAATGGTAGATTTCGAAAATAAAGGATTTAAAATCATTCTCTTGAAAAAAATTTGATTTTTTAAATTCCTCCATCCAAATAATTGAAAAATTGAAGGGTAAAACCCTATGAAAACGCAAATGGAAAAGAAAAACGCTGAACTATAATTACATAAAATGAATGGTGAAAAAAGTAAATACATTTGGGTATTGTATTATGAAAGAAATATGAGTGACAGTTCTATACAAGTCTGCCTATTCCTGAATAAAAACAAAATCGAGAAAATCAATCGAAGAGTTGCACAATTGTGACAATAAAAACAAAATGTGACACTAGATTCATCCAAACACATATGCCCCTACCTTACACATAATCCCCTAGGAGAGAGGAAATTAGAATAATGTTCAGAGTGAACACTGCAACGACGCCACGAATGGAGTATCTATGGGAGCGCCAAATCTCGCAATGAAGTTGTCCCTCCACACAGTACCTAGGTTTTTTTGATGATAATCAAATAAGCTTAAATACAAACATTTGCTAAAAATCAATCGATTAACCAATTCTCACCAAATAGAGCCACAATTACATTTGCTCGAAGAGAACTTACGGGCAGATACATCTCCGATATGTTTTGACTATCGTTCTCAAGAATCTTCGTAGGTTTCTTCCAAATCAGAGTTGCTAATAATACCAATTTGGGATCACTCGGTGATGCATCTTCTTATCGGAGGGGAGAGAGAAGGTTTTCAGTTCTATCAGATTGAAGAATGTGGAGAGTGGGAAGAGGAGAAAAGCGAGGGAGAGAAGAGGGGAAGGGATGAGAGGAGTGACAATAGCTTTTATAGTTTTTTCGTTTTTTCTTATATAACATTTCTCAGGAACCTACTTCTAATTTATGCTACTATATCTGTTGGTAAAATTTAGTTAATAAACTATGCTATTTTGTTGAATATATAAAAGATTGAAACATTATTTACTACTAATTACTAACCGTAAAATTTAGTCGCTAAAATAGCGTCGCTAGGGTTGTTGGAAATCCGTTAATGAATTTTTTTTTATATATTTTTTTATTTTTATCACTATGTGGTCGTAATTTAGTCGGTATTTATCGAAAATATTCTATGTCGTTAAAAAGTCGTTTATTTAAAATTTTCTTGTAGTGAATCAATTGCATTTTGCGTGTACGACTGCTTTAGGCCGAACAACATTTACAAGGTTCGGTTAATATTTTGGCCCAACACCCTTCACTGTGTTCGGCTTCTATTTGGGTCGTACAGATTTTACAGTATTCTGTTGTTATTCCCACCGAACAATCTAGGAATATAAAAAAGAACAATAAAATTTATTTCTAAATTTTAAGATATATACATATGTATAATAGTATATGAATATCAAACAATAATCTATTGATATGTATACTGAAAAAAAATTATACAACTAACTTCAAAATACTGGATATGTCACTAATGGACATCGAGGAAAGAACAGTTTAAAAAAATTAATAAATATTTTTTTTAATGTGAAATATAATAAAATATATTTTAGTCTTGTAAATCTGTATTTATAAAAATTAAGAAAAAAGGGTAATCACAACGCTCAATCAACAACCGTTAGCGTAACTGTTGTCGTAGTCACATAAAAGTTATTCTTTTATGTTATCTAATAAATAAGTATATAGACAATGGCATTTCAACTACAGAAGTGGTAATCGTTGTCTTTAAGCAGAAAAAAATAATTCGACAACAGTTAAACAACAACGATTTTGCAAAACCGTTGTCTTTTAGCGAAAATATTTTCAGAACCACTACGGTTTCTACAATGACAACGATTGTGCGCTAAAAGACAACGGTTTTTTGAAAAACCGTTGTCTTTTTGGTGTAGTCATTGAGCTCTTTTGTAGTAATGCGTGTCAATCCTAAAATATCTCTTACTTTTCAACATGCCACTAATATTCATCAATCTTTATCACCATAAAATCTTCCCGGTCTTCCATTCTTAATTATATGTACTCTTTCTCCTTGTTTCATTCCTTCAATTTATTAAAATACTTATTTCCCTCTGTTTCTCTTTTTTCTCGTTTTTCCTCTTTTTCTCCTTTTTTTCTTAAAATGGCACCAATCCATGAATGCAGATAATGAAGCCAAAAGATAGAGAAGACATTTGCAGATATAGTTATGAAGATAGAAGAGAAATAAATAAAAATAATCAATCTATATAATGATTACGGATTTATTTTAAACAAGTTCTACAGCAATGAAGGAGAGCTCCATGTCAATTAAAAATCGGTTCCTCAACATTTAAAAATCATAAAATTTACAAAATTATTTTAGGAGAAGTAGAAATAAACAAGAAATAAAGACACGAAATAATTAGGGTTCTCTTATTCATTAGATCCCCTTTATATAAGGTGTCAAATACAAGGTTTCACAATTACATCATGTTTAGTGAATACCTAAATTACCCTTCATCAGTTAGTTTTGAGGAAGGCACACTAATTATGTTTTTCCTTCAACACTCCCCCTTGTGCCAAGTCAATGGAGAATTGGTGCATAACTTGTTGCCTCGTTAAAAACCTTGTCAAGTAACAAAACTCGGTGGGAAAAAATAACCTTGGTCGAAGGAAAAACAAGTGCAACACACCTTTGTTGAGACTCCCCCTGAAGTCTACATGTCTCACCCGATACGTACATCTATCAAGAGAGTGTTGAAAGTCTCCACATCCTCAATTTTACATAAATCATGAGGAAAGTTTATGGTTGTTGGTTATAGGAAAAACTTCAATAATGCATGCTTCGTATTATCACCTTTGATGTAGCCTAGTTCCATCTTCTTGTTGCAAATTTCATTGTCTTCATAAATTCAGGTAGGCTCTTCAGTGGTATAGTTCAAGTCAATAATAATTTGATCATATAGGTTAATGAACTTCTTGAGATATCATCCATGAGTGATGTGAAGAGATATCTAGAGTAGTTGTGATTGGTTGATCTTCAAGATTTCGTCGTGTTTCTCATGGTAATACATAACCAGTTTGGTTATGACCTATACATTGGCCAATAAGATAACTTGCATCTAAACCAATCAAAGTAGTATTTAGTATTTCGTAGTAGCGGGTAGCTTTAACATTTATTTAGGAGTTACATATTCTTTTGTAATTCTTTTATCTCTCTATATGAGAGCATTTGACATTTCCTTTAGAGTTTACAATTTCTATTGTCTCTGATATGGGAAGAACAAATATGTGTCAATGGTTTCTTTCAGATGTCAAAATACTATTTGATATCGCTCACTATATTTTGTTGTCCTGAGTAAAATATAACCAACAATTTTTTTGAGAAAGTAATATATGGTTGAGTGCATTGAGCTTTTTGTACAATAATGCGGACATTTTAATCAAGTAGGGAATTTCATCTCCCAATAACTCTTTCGTCATTTCCTTTAGACTCAAATGAATATTTCCATATGTCCACACTTCAATCAATCATAAGAGTGCTAAAAGAATTGCATTTTATCCATGTCAAATCACTGATAATTTTTGGATATATGCAAACTGAGAAATTATTAATCTACAAACTCGGTCTTCTAGTTCAATAGAAAATATCTAGTTTTCCATGATTCTTTATCTCAAATTCGAATATCAAATATCTCAAGATTTCTCTTATTTCTTTAAGAGTACCTATTATGTTCTTAACATCGACATAAGCTGCTATAGTTGTAAATATATAACTTGTTTTCTTTATAAATGCATAAGGGCAATGTTATTTGTTCTTTCGCTTCCCAATCAAGTAGTCACTTAGACGGATATACACTTTTCGTCCAAATTTATTTCAATATAGTATTGTAAATGCACTCCGTGGTCTAGAGTCATTTGAGTTGGGTAATGCAAGTCCATCTGACACTTTAACATATCTCAATAACAAGATCCCTAAAGAGATATGTTGTAACCATATTAATATGTTGTATTTTCAATCCTTCGAAAAATTATCAATACAACGTTATGACGTCCGTTTTGGAAGAATATGATTCCTCGTAGTCAATTTCATGGCTTTGTGAGAAAACCTTGTTCTTTAAGGTAAGTTTTGCATCTCACGACTTTATTCTTCTCACTATGTTTACTGATAAAATATATTTATGTCCTACAGGCTTTACACGTAGTGAGGCTAGCACTACCAAATTAAATACCTGTCGTTTTTTCATAGAATTAAAATCTACCTGGATTGATTCCATATAGGTCAATATGCTCTTTTTTTATGTCTTACAATAGAGCGTGGTTCAATATTATTTTGCTTTATAATTCATTGAGCCTCAACGCACATAAATAATTTTTTCATTAACTCACATGCACTCTTATTATCGCTAGAATCATATTAAACTTCAAGGTGTCCTCCAATGATGATTCATGGACATAATTAATCAGAGATAAATTCATGAGAGTAGTTCTTTTCATTGATAATTCGAGTTGTGTCATACTTGTCACCTTTCTTGGGAAGGTGCTTATTAAACCACGTGCGACGCCCATTTTATTTTGGCTGCCACGACCTCAACCGCACATCCACTAAGTATGGTTAGAACACCTTTATTTGCGGTGTTGTTCCCAAACTGGGGACTTTTAATCTTACTGGCATATTTACAGCTGGTATATATGATTTTATCACTTTAGCAATTTTAACAAATATATTAGCAATCAAATATTTCATACTTTGAAGATCGATAATTCGTTTTACTTCACTTTACACTATGAAGTGTGGGCATCCTAATGAGGCATATTGGGAAATACTTCATGCCGTTCCCTTAGAAAAGTTTTTTCCTTATCTCCCTCTTGCAAAAGGAAGGCTGTCTCATCAAAGTGACAATCCGCCAATCTCGCGGTAAAAAGATCTCGCCTGTTAGAAGTTCTAAATAGCGATTAATTGTCGAGAATCCATATCCAATTTAAATACTTAATCGTCTTTAAAGACCCATTTTGGTGCGCCGTGGGGGTGCAATAGGCACATATACTGCGTAATCAAATATGCTTAAATGTAAAAATATCAGGCTAAATTCAGTTACCAATTAGTATGCATAAGTTGTTGATTAGTAGTGAGCCTGAGACTAATAAAGTAAAGTTGCAGTAATATTGCATAACCCCATGTATGAAAGGCATTTTAGTGCGTATTTTCGATGCCTAATCCTCCATCTATATCCTTTTGATGGTGACTTTAATGAGACCATTTTTGTGTATGCACATGGATTAGGGGACGCTCTACATTGATCCTGATAAATATGCAATAATAATCAAATCCTTTTGATGGAAACTCTCTAGCATTAACAAGTCTTATAAACTTTATGAAGCGAGGGTGGTGAGCCCTTATATAATATTAATTTTCTAGGAGTTTTTCAAATGCAACGTTTCTTGTGGACAATAATATGATGAACAGTTAGAGTGTCAAAGAATTTACCATATATACTTCAATGGCCCGCGTTCTAGTTTGATAGGTCCACATATATTATATTGTATTCTTTTGTAAGAATGGATGTCTTGCTTATATATCTGGCATAGGAAGGTCTCGATCCTACTTATTACTAAATAGTAGGGTTGGTAGAATGAGTGATGTGTCCTAAAATAGTTAATGAGGCAGAGTGAGATGTTGACTGTGCTTTTAGTACTTTAGAAAGCATTGGCTGTGTTATAATTAAATTAGCAGTGACACTGTACATCGTATCAGATTTTCATCCCTTTTATATTTCACTCGAAAGAAAGAATGTCCATATAATTTCATAAATATGGATCATCATGTCATGTCTTGAATGTCTAAATCTCTTGTACCAAAGCCTACACGAGTTAGCATCCCAAAATCCATTATTGGTAACAACATATGCATCTGCATCCCAAAGTTCATTGTGGGTGACAACATATTAGTCTGTGTCCCAAAGTCTATTTTTGGTAACAACATATAAGTATGTGCCCCAAAGTCTATTGTGGATAATAATATATAATTTTGTGTCTCAAAGTCCATTTTGGATGACAATATTTGATCCAACGATCATCATAGTAGCGGAGTACATGTCACTAGATTGACTCATTAATTTCTCTATGATGTGCTTCCTTTCACATTCATTATAAGTATCATAACATATTCAACTCTATTCTCACGGGTAGTTTTTAAATGAAAAACTTTGGCACATGTAACTCAATGTTCAGGTAGCTATTGGTGCACTCAGAGCTTTGTTTAGTGACTTTAATTGTTATGTCATTAGGCATCTAGAAAATTCGACGGTTCTTTGCCATTTTTTTTATGATCTAGGCATGATAGTCACAATGATTTCATTAAAGAATAAACTTTAAGACCAAAAACAATATCTAATTAGAATGCTATATCATGTGATCACAACTTTCTTGAAGCATCAAAAAATGTAATTTCACTAAGCAAATTTCTTATTGTCCTTTAAGACTGCAATCATGAGGTAGACATAATAATCTCCCTCTTTTATAGTGAGTCTTATATTCTTTGGACTTCCTATATCATTGTAATTAACTGCTCCAGCAGTTTTTATAAAAATGAGTAGTGTCTTCACACTTATAGCAAAGTTCATTTACCAACTCTTTCCCTTTCTGTGAGGTGGTTGAGATGTCTTTTGCACTTTGCTATCACAACAAGCACGTCCAGTACGACCATGTTCATTTGGTGGGTGGTTATATTGGGAGAGCCTCTATGGACCCAGTTTTCTTATCCTGTGATGTATTATAGCCACATCGGTGGGACTAAAACATCCTGGGGCTCTTTCCACTATTTAATTCATCATAGTTAGGCTAGAGAATTTTTTTACCCCAGTGCGTTTGGTGTTATTTTTCGGAAGAAACTGTTCATGCCTCTCAACTACTTACGCTGGTTGATTAGCTAATTGAATAATGTAATTCTTTTATTTCATACCCTAGTCTATACAAGTTCGCTAGTATAAGCATTAAAGTAGGAAAATAAAGAGATTTTTCTGTATCATATCATCTCCTGTGATTTCTTTACACATAAAGATAGTTCTATTTTTAGATAAAACATGTCGTTATTAAAGTCATTGACTCTTTTGTAGTCTAGTAAGTGGATTTTTTTTTCACAAAATAATTAATTTTAAAAGTAGAGAGTTGTCTATTATTCCAAAATTTCGTTTATGGCAACCTACAGTTCATCGAGGTATCCTTTAATAAAAAAATACTTTCAAAGCAAGTTAGAATTCATAGCACATTGCCAATGCTTTTATGTGATTTAATGTGTGGATTGTGGCCGACTGCATGAATTTGCAAGCAAATTGGTAATTTGAATCATCAATGGGACAGTTCACATACTGGTTAATGTTTACCTATTATATTTGCATAATTTGAGTATATTCAGTTTGAGATTTTGGTATTTAGATTTATCTTTATAATTGAATGATAAAATATTTTTTCTTGAATTTGAATTGTATATTCGAGCACTAATCATCGTCGTTGATGTGGAGATTAGATAAAGGAATGTTATTTGAGAAGTGTCATAGGAAAGAATCGTGTCTTTCGTGCAAGGTAAATTGACTTACTCTACTTTATGAATTAACTGTGAATAATTTATATTTTCTTGCAGTGGTGTGATCTCTATTTCCTATATACATACATACTTATGTACTTGATGATTAAAATACTTTTTTCAAGTAAGCATGAGAAATTACACGAATACATGTTTATCCTATACCAACCAACTATGATTTTGTGAAATTTGAAAATTGATAAGTTTATGTGTGCACTTGGCTTTTATTATATATAATTTTGGCAATAATGGATTTTTTCTTGATTTTATCGATATTCATGAAACCTCCTGTGTTTAATCTGATTTAATACTTTCTAATGAATAGAAAGTTATAACTTGAATTGTTCTTTTATGCACCTATTGCAATTAAAAATTATAAACAAGCCAATTTGCTTGATTATATTAGAACCTGATCATAGCCTACCTTATGCGTACTTGATCATTGTTTTGCCCATGAATTTAGTAAATTGTTTATTCCATGATAAAGGAAATTCATGGATAATACCAAATTCAATACAAATCAACTATGTGATCAGTAATTTTCACAAAAGCATAAATAAACTATGTGATTTATGTTCTCGAAATCCAATTCATAAGGAAAGGCTAAACCAACTAAGCTCGCATCTGAATTAAGAGACAAACTCAACAGGAATTGAGTACTACAATTGGTTTCATAAATGGGAACCACTTTCATAATGAAAGACTACATATCCACAAATATACTATCCACCGACCCTAATGACAAAGTATTATCTGACGAAGTGATAATGAATGCTCTAATGAAATTGAGGTGACATGTTACTCCTAGCTTATGCCAGAATATTCTGTAATTAAAAGACACACGATGAACTACGGGATTCCATAAAGAAAATTTTGTAAACATAGATGACGCTCAACTTCCTGAATGAGTTATATGGTGGAAAGAAATCCACTTACTAGACTACAAAAGGGTCAATAACTTCAATAAGGACATTTATGTGCCTAAAAACACGTCTTATTTTCTATGGGAAGAAAATCACAGAAGATGATATGATATATAAAAATCTTTGTGTACTTTGATACTTATACTAGAGAACCAGTATAGCTAACACTCAATATGAAAATATTTTGTTCAGAGAAAAAGAAAATTTCTTAGCCTAACTATGACAAACTAAATAATGGAAAGAGCCTCCGGATGTTTCAGTCCCATCCTATGTGGCTATAATACATCACGGGGTAAGAATCATTGGGTCCATAGAGACTCTCCCAATACACCCACCCACCAAATGGACATAGTCGTATTTGGCGTGTTTATTGTGACACCAAGGTGCAAAAGACATCTCAACCTCCTCACAGAAAGGGAAGGAGTTGGTAAATGAACTTTGCTACAAGTGTGAAGACACTACTCATTTTTTCTTCGTGATCGGGTTTTTTAGTGTGAGAAAATTCGTGCTGAAAATGTGTTTTAGGAGAAGTAGAAATAAACAAGAAAGAAAGACACGGAATAATTAGGGTTCTCTTATTTATCGGATCCTCTTTATATATGGTGTCGAATACACGGATTTCACAATTACATAATATTTAATAAATACATAAATTGCCCTTCATCAATTATTTTGACGAAGTGGCACTAATTATGTTTTTTCTTGGACAAAAATCAATTCCTCAACAACCAAATATAATATCACATAAACTTTCTCTGCATATGTAAATATGTAAATTTCACATTAACGTTAGCCAAGAAAATATGAATCCCTTATTTAATAATGTTTGGACCATGAAACACATGCTTCTAGTAGGTTGAGAAAATTGCAGCTTGTCCATTCAACCTACTATATATACGAGGCTAATAAATGGTTGTATGAGAAGAGAGAGGAAGATAATTATTGAAACTTAATTCTAGTGATTAATGGAAGAGAAAAGAGATTACTTGAAATATATTTGCAAATTTATTTAATTCTTAATTTTTGAACTCATTCTAAAACATCAATTAAATTAAACAGTTTTTTGTTAGTGAAACAAAATGAAGTGTAGAAAAATCTTTTTGCGAACTTTTTACATCATTTTTTTAATACCAAAACATATGAGAATTAATTGTAAATAAAGTAGTAAAGCCAAAATAACAAACAAACCAACACATGCAACTCCACGACAGATCCGTGGACGACTGTCCTAAGTAAAATCAATATTCATTCATGTCCATTAACATAGTTACAAAACTAAAATAAGGGAAAATATATAAATTTGGGCTTTTTCATATTCATCTTGTAAATTAATAGTTATTTTTCAAATTTAGGATGGTTGTATGTATTTTGAAGTCAGGAATT
This sequence comes from Ajuga chamaepitys, assembly GCA_958295605.1. Lineage (NCBI taxonomy): Eukaryota > Viridiplantae > Streptophyta > Magnoliopsida > Lamiales > Lamiaceae > Ajuga > Ajuga chamaepitys. Next base: position 31,524,752 of record OY282504.1, read on the forward strand.
TGTTTGATTTATTTAAATAGAAAAAGAAATGATTGGGTAATCGCACGTTTACCTACTAGTCAGAAGCTAAATAGAAAGTGGTAATATTGCATTTAGATTATGAAGGCTGGGTAGTGCCTGCTTCTGGAAAAGTCAATGTTTTTGTGCTGGTAATGGTAATAAGATGGAGATGGGGGGTTTAATGATTGAGAGGCTCCATGGAAAGTGAAATATCATTAAAAGAAAAAGGTGTGAATTACGACGTAGTTGTGGAGATTCAGTCGAAAATGGAAGAACACGGCGAAGATGAATCATCTGTGCATATGAAGATGAACTTATTGACTACCACTGCTGCAATTCCCGGTGAAACTCCACTCTCACCCACCATGCGCCGAAGGACACCCACCAAGTCGGCTTACTCTAAGCCCAAGTCAAGAATTGCAGAGCCGCCATACTCCAAACAAACTGCCTCTCCTCCTCCCGCTACTCCCCAAAAATCTACTCCGATCACGCCAAGAACGCCTCTGATGGCCTCTGTTGACAACGACGACGATGATGATGATGACGACGACAACGTGTACAAGGCTGAAAGCCTCAAGCCTGCCAGGTCAAAGAAAAATAACAAAGTGAAAGTGATGGCTATGATCGAATGGGCTGCATTTATATGCATAGTGGCTGTGTTAATTTCAAGCAGGACAATTAACAAGTTAAAGACTACCCAAATTTGGAGCTTAGAATTGTGGAAATGGTCCGTTTTAGTGTTGGTGATCATTTGTGGCCGTTTGTTCACAGAGTGGTTAACAAACTTGCTTGTGGTGTTGATAGAGAAGAATTTCCTGCTCAAAAAGAAGGTTCTGTACTTCATATTCGGCCTCAAAAAGAGCGTACGCGTTGTCGTCTGGTTGGGCCTGATTCTCGGGGCGTGGGCCTTGTTGATCAACAGAGGGGTTGAAAGGAAAGAGAGCACATCTAAAGTACTAAATTATATAACCAGAGGGATTGTATCTACACTTGTTGGGGCAGTAATGTGGATGGTGAAGACATTGTTAGTTAAGTTAGTTGCTTCATCTTTTCATGTTAAGACATTCTTCGACAGGATTCAAGAATCCATATTTCATCAGTACATACTTCAGGCCTTGTCTGGAAATGGGAGTTGGAGAAGTAGTGGACAATTGAGTTTCAAGAAGATGAGAATGGGGAATGAAGAGAAGAAAGGGGAAGTGATTAATGTGGATAAGCTTTACAAGATTAAGAGGGAGAAAATTTCTGCGTGGACAATGGGAGGGTTGATTAAAGTGATTAGGGATTCGGAACTACCGGCCATCTCTGAGGTGCTCGATGAGAGCGTCGAAGAAGAGCCCAAGGTGATCACTAGTGAGGTTGAAGCAAGGGATGCTGCCAATCGGATCTTCAAGAAAGTCGCCAAACACGGCCACAAGTAAGATTTCTTATCTAATGTTTTAGCACGATTTTGAGTGTTTCTTCAATTGTCTAAGTTTGCAATGTTGTATGAAAATAGGTACATTGACGAAGAAGACCTCTTACAATTCATGCCTAAGGAAGAAGTTGATAATGTTCTTCCACTATTTGAAGGAGCTGCAGAATCGAGACGAATTAAGAAATCATCCTTCAGAAATTGGGTGGTGAGTGAGATACAACAGAAATTAAGTTGTTTTCTGATATGCGATATAAAACACAACAAAAACGAACTTATGGCATGCAGGTAAAAGCATATAACGAAAGAAAGTGCCTAGCTGTGTCTCTGAAAGATGCAAAAACAGCAATAGAGGAGCTAAACAAGCTTGCATCAGGATTTGTGCTGATCGTGATAGTTATAGTGTGGGTTCTTCTGATGGAGATCACAACCACCAAAGTTCTCGTCTTCATTTCATCTCAACTTTTGCTCGTAGTTTTTATGTTCGGAAACACTGCTAAAATGGTATTCGAGGCCATCATATTCGTATTTGTGGTGCACCCGTTTGATGTTGGTGATCGTTGTGTCATTGATGGTGTGCAAATGGTAGTGGATGAGATGAATATTTTGACGACAATCTTTCTGAAATCTGACAAGGAAAAGGTGTACTATCCTAATTCGGTTTTGGCGACGAAAGCAATCAGCAATTTTAATCGAAGCCCTGAGATGATGGGTGACGCTATCGAGTTTGCTGTAGATTTTGAAACTTCAGCTGAGAGCTTAGCAGCGTTAAGAGGTAGAGTAAAAGGGTATGTTACTCAATCTTATTTGCTCTATATCATATGAAAACTGTCTCTGCCTAAACTAAAATTAATATTAAAAAAGGTAGGAAAATTTCATAATCCAGAGTGAAAAAGTGTACTTTGTGTAGGAAACCTGGCATGAAGGTTGAGGTCTTGGGAACAGATAGGGTTGGCAACATATCTGCTCTAACTTATGGGTGGGATACTTCTCCTGAGGTCTGTAATTTGACAACAATATTATTTACAAACATAACTTATCTCCCAATATGTTAACCAACACCCTAAAATACTTGCAATAGTGTCACCAAATGCTCATCACTTGTATAATATTGTTCATTTGTCTTTTTCCACGTTAAATGGTGTACACGAGGTACTAATGAGTTGTATTTTTTTAGGTACTTGGAGAGTAAGCCTCAGCACTGGAACCCGAATCATAGTATGCAATTGAAAGAAATAGTGGACGTAAACAAGATGATATTGGCCCTTTACGTTACTCATACCATAAATTTCCAGTCTGGAGAGAGAGGCAGTCGCAAATCAGATTTAATTTTCGAACTAAAAAAGATTTTTGAAGAACTGGAGATTAAGTATCGCCTTCTCCCACAAAAAGTAGAGATCAGTTATGTTGGAGCTACAATGCCAACACCTATTAGTGGTGCTGGTGCAAGATGATAAACTTTTGTTAGTTACTAGTTTCATGTATAGTTGGCAGTTTATTCTCACGCATCCTCAGTTTTCTTGGCATCTCAATAAACAACGCTAAAAGTGGCAAACATACTATGGGCTTGTTTACTTAAGATTGAAGAGTGCTGAGACAAACCTGGCTGAAAGAAGTTAATGAGTGTGTTTTATTGAAATTCGGGCCGTTAAATCTATTGAGCCAAGCCTTAAAGTAAACATTACCTATGATTAGAGACCCAAACCATATGATATGTCCTTTAAAATAGTCTTGTTCCAAAAGTTTACTTTTATCTCATGCTTATATTTGAAAAGTTAAAAGTTACTTATTACTTGAAGTTTAACAATACCTATAAGACAATGTCATTTCTTAACCAAACATGTTTTAAAAAAGTTGAACTAATAAATAAATAACAAATTAAAATTAATGATTTGCAATAAGTTGCACTAGCACGTTGCTGAACAAAAATAGAAATTTATAAAGTAGCAAATGTGTGATTTGGATCCTCTAGAGTACTGTCTCCGAAATGCACGGTAAAATACTCTAGAGGATTAAGATCCTAAAAGGTGAGTATATTTTTGGATGGAGGTTGTAATTTGTTTGACTGCACTGAAACATACTAGTATTAACGAACATATACTTTCTTCTCGAGAATATCCGAAATTGTGCTAGGTCCTGAAATTTAAAATTTTACTAAATATATATAAATCTTTATGCAATATAGTGATTTAGCAGGAACTAAAGAAGTTGAGCTTAGGCAGGTAAAATATGGGATGCAATGGTAATGTCAAATGTGATAACCTTATCCACCACAACCTAATGGAGAAGCTGCCACGTCAGACAGATAAAGGATGCCCTGAATTCTCCACCTCTCATTGGATCCTTTTCCACCCCTCACAATCCAAGTCTCCCCATATCTCCACCACCACATTCATTTAACATCACCCCAACAAAGTCTGCCCCCCGGAGTAAGCAAGAACCACAGCAATGGCCTGCACTTCAGCACTATCAATGGCGACGCCCTTGGCTCGCCCCACCCACTGCAAGCACCCAAGTGCCGATGCTTTCTTCAAGCCATTGCCGCTCAGGCCGTCCAAGCTGGTACCAAAGCCTGCTGGAAAGTTTGTAGTGCAGGCTTCTTTCAAGGAGAAGGCCGTCACTGGATTCACAGCTGCCGCCCTCACCGCGTCCATGATCGTTCCCGATGTGGCTGAGGCTGCTGTCTCCCCGTCCCTCAAGAACTTCTTGCTCAGTATTGGCGCTGGCGGCGTCGTGCTCGTTGCCATTATTGGTGCAGTCATTGGTGTGTCCAACTTCGACCCCGTCAAGCGGAGCTGAGGACAACCCGCTTTGCTTTCTGTGTTTCATCTTTCTGTATCTATCATATATGTATTCGGATAATGCTGCTTTTGCTGGATAGACTAATTATTGTTTCAATCCAACTTTGATTCTTACACAAACATGTCTTGTATTAATCAAAGTTTAAATCTCTCTGAGCTTGCTTTCTTGGTAGTTCCCTGTACTTTAAATAAGAAACAATCAAAAAATTATTTCCAAATGAGAGATGGATATCAAATTCATCTTAATTGAAACCATTTGCTGTTATGATTTTCAAATCCGTCAAAACAAGTATCACTACTAGACATCTACTGCTTTCAAGCAGCACTAATAGCAAATAATTTTCCCCAGCACAATTTCTTGTTGCTACAGCAATCCAATGCATATGAAGGACTTCTTATGTTTCAGATAATCAATCACATGCCACGAATTACATACATATATATTCATGGTGTATACAAATGATGATTAGCCTACTAATCAGAAATAATTGGCTTAACAACTAATTTAAATTGAGCTTTAAATCCTAAGAGATTAAATCTTCCTACAACAATATTAAAATAGAACCTCACTTGCCTCATTCAATCATTCAGCGCAAACGGGTCTTTGAAATCTTATCAAACAGGAATCTACTCTCTTCGGGATAGTTCAACTTCTCTGCCTTCATAACAGTGACCTTCAACTTCTGTTCATCGCCATAGATCTCCTCTTTGATCTTAAGCTTAAATAGAAACTCCATGAAAAGACAGTTTCGAACAATTTCAATGAACCTCGACTCATCTTCTGCTTCATATTTCAACACGTATAGTTCCTTGGCCGAGCAACCAATGATCTCTTCACCTGCCTCCTGAAAAGCAGTCACCCATGTCATGCCAGTGTGATCCTGAACCTGAACTTGAAGAAGGAATCTGTAATCACACTCCTGGAGTTCTTGATTACACCTGTCACAAACCCATCTGGAGTTACCCGACTTTGTCACTTTCTTGCTACACTGCCTATCGCCGATCATCAGTGGGCAGGCCGTATAACAGAAACTGTCAGTTTTGATAAAAGCTATGGCTGCCTTAACTGCAATCCAGTCGGGCTTGTCAGACCGCCCGAGCCCTTCGTCTTTTATCTGTGCCAAACTCTTGCGTATCTCATTCTTCGTTCCCCCGGCAATAAATTCCTTTGATATAGAATGAGAAGCAGTGTCTTTTCCCCCTTGATCAAACCAGCCTCTTAAGGCATCAGCCTCCGGTGAATCGGGATCTATAAATAGCTGGGTAGCAGATATGGTACTGATGGACTTTCCGCTGAAGTCGTTGACTTTTCCGGCTTTGACAGCTAAAATAGGGAAAAGCCCAGTTTCTACCAATTCATACAACTTTTGTCCTTCCCTATTGCAAAAATCTCCCCATAATGTCAACTCAACTGTTTTCCCAGATTGATCCTTCAAGTTCAGAATTCGCCTTTGTGTTTCCATTCCGTTCTTTCTCAGTATGGGAACGGAAGGGTTCACTGTTACTACAACACCAATTATGTCCAGTATGGAATTGCTTTCAGCATTCTCAATTTCACTAATAGGTCTAAATGAAAACTGTTGCCTAGGTATTGAAGCATCTTCATCTGGACAAAGATCTACTGATGATGTGGTCTCCAGAAATATCTCCCACTCGTTCTTCAAATGATTGAAATTCTTCTGTGCAGGTTTCAAGCTACCTTTTGATATCACATACACTTTACCAACTTCGATAGAATCATAGAAACGGTCGACCACAGCATTGAAGCATGTTACCCGGATTTCCCCTCCATCAGAATCAAGAAGATCAAAGGAGAATACTTTGCCATCTCCTCTTGCATTGTTGTAACGCCGGAGATCTCCTTTCGCTGTCACTCGTGCCTTGATAGCCCATCGACCCTGGTAAGGATTCAAAGCAGCGATAGGAATAATGCGTGCAGGGGCCTCATTCCTCATGATTGCACCGTGATTTTTATAATTTGGTGGTGGCTGGTATGGAGGCTGAACAGTAGGACGAAAACTCTGCATGCTACTGCCTTGACTTTGGGAGATTGAAGTCTTACCATTGTTGAAGCTTGTGCGTGCTGAATTTTGAGCACCAACGTTGTTTCTGGTTGTTGATGGAGGAAGTCCAGAAGTCATCGGCTTTTGCTGCAGCGAATCGATTTCAGGGAACCCTTTCGGGTTACCAATCACATTGCAGTCTGGAATGATTGTTTCCATGTTTAGTACCACAATTATCCTGCAAGAAGGCAATGCATATTTGTAAGTTTCCAACCTACAAAACTTGGGAATATCCTCCATCAATGAGTTAAATAGTGATGGCTTTTGAACTTAGGTGTTCAATGCCACGCATCACTTAAAGATTGACTCTGCCTTATCCTAGAAGTTCTTAAGTCGTATTTGGTCCTTGGCTGGCCAGTTTGAACTGGATGAACAAACAAGTCTTATTCAAACTCATACCAGCAGGCCAAACTTTTTTATGCCAAAAGTACCATAACACTTGATATTCAGCTTGGACAGCAGTAAGACAATGATTCAGTTCTCCAGGAAGATCAAGAAGTAATTATTGAACAAAAATATCAATTACAAATCAAACTAAGAAGACAAAAACGACCTACACAATAACATTATGATCGTATTTTATAAAAATGCAACCAATAAAATGCTTTTTGTGGTAGATTACTCTCTCTCAATGTGAAGTATTAAGGAAACCTTAACCATCTATGCCATAGTTCTCAAAATTCCAGTGATATAGTTCTTCAGGAGAATCTTTCTCAATGAAAATTGATGCACCATTCCATCTAATGGCTTGCTCTAGCTACTACCCACATGAGATCATTATTCTGAAACATAAAAATTACGATTGCTTTCAAGCCTAATAACTGAAACCTCAACCAGGCAACTTTTCGTTTACCCCAAGAATTGCATTGGACAGCAAGGAGCTTGGTCTAAATCTACACACTCAAAGTTTTCTGACTGGTAAAGTCTCAAGCAATCCTTGCATCTCAGACATTCACAAATATGGTGTGACCATATTATCTCAGACACCAATCTTCACTATGCCACAATTGCAAATAAAGCTATACAATATATTATATCTACAGCTTTTATGACATCTTATCTCCATTTTACTTTTTATTGCTGTCCAAATGGCATTATAGATTGAAAAACTTCTAAAAATAAAGTTACTTCGGTCTTAACTGAGACCTCAAAGTAGCAAACAAAGTAACCAATCAGCATTTAGCTCCCATCAAACTTCAGCATAAAACTCTTTGAGCTCAGATATGAGCAGATCGGTCTTACTCTCACTGGCACAATTTTTTTGATAAGAACTCACTGGAACAATTTTCAAGGCAACAACTCGCAGCTCAGACGTCTAATGAAACACATACATTGAAAGCATCGAAAACTCACGATTCATCAAACATAATACATATACTCAAATTCTCAGAAATTCCTAAACCAGATTAAAAAAGGAAAAGACCTAAAACTATGGACACTACATATTAGCGTACATGAGTTAAACGATAAACGTTGTATACACAAACTACAGTAGATGATTTAAAAATAGAAATGGCATTAGAGCGAATAAGTTACTTGCGATTTTGGACGGTGCTGCAGATGTACTCAATGAGCTGAATGACGGATCCTTTGCGTACTCCGCCGGTCTTAACTCGGTCATTGAGCTGAGTGGCGAGCATAGCGTGTTGAGTTTCCACCGAATCGGAGAGGAGTAAGCGGTAGCGCTCCTGAGTTGCGCCGATGAGTTTGATGTCCAACACCTGCACCAGCGGTTTCGAGTTAACGTCGCCGCCGTTTATCGCCGAAATAGCGTTGGCCGACAGATTCACCGGCATTGCTTGGTAAATAAATGGAGAATTTGTAGAAAGCGAAAATGAAATGGGGGAGTGGGAAGGGAAAATCGTGGAAGAATTTCGAATGAGAAAAGGGGATTTGGTTTTAGTTAGTGCTTTGATTTGATTTATATATTCGGGAGTTTAGGAGGGTAGTTTTGGAATGGTGAAATGGCGGGGAGAAACTGACCGACTCTCGACGATGAAATAAATAAATCACAACTTATATAGCATAATCCTGTATTAAAATTTGATGTAGTATTAATCTATTTTGTACAATATTTTTTTCCTGATGCCGAGTTTCAGGTTCTGTTTGTTTATGATTGGGTTAATCCGTCGTGGATTGTGTCCAATCCAACATGTGTTTGTTTATAAATTTGGGATAATATATTGTCTCCAACTCTCTTACAAACATCATTAACTAAACTCAATTTTCAATACAACTTTAATCAATAATCATCATTTTTTAACTACATTTTATGCAAATCATAAATCAAATCCAATTTCCAATACACTTTTATTCAATAACCAATCATTTTTAACAAACGTTTACACACATCATCAATCAAACTCAATTCTCAATACAACTTTAATTAATAATTAATCATTCATTAACTATCTCTTACACACATCAAATCACATTTACCACACTTTATAATATAAAACCAACTCCAACCCAATCTCTCAACCAACATAAACAAACACTCGTTTATTTACTTCAATCTAAAAATTCTATTTTATTCTCCACAGTCTACAATACTTCAGTTACCTACAGTCATAAACAAACAGGCCCTTAATGAAATAATAAGATAATAACTTTTAAAAAAAACACTACAATGAAATTAATCTATCTATATCTATATCTATATAATAACACAATCATTGCCACTATTGACAACATTTGCATTCCGCTTATTTTTCATTACTCAATCGGGAAGGACACGTGTCACTCTTTTATTGGGTCACTTCACAATATAATTATGGAAATTAAGGGTAATAATTATTTCTCTCCAATTTTCGTCCATTTTTTTAAAGAAACATCCTAATAATTGCAATTTAATTGCCTATCATCATTTAGAGTGACACTCATGTGCATAAGATACACATTAGTGTTATTGTACACCTTGTGGGGCCCACTTATAATTTTCGCGCGCGTGATATATATATATTAAGGTGTGTTTGAAATCATAAAACAGGCGCTGACTTAATTGGTAAAAGCGCGACATTGTACCTTTCAGTGCGCGGGTTCGAATCTTAACAGCACCTTTTTATTTTTCACCAACAGTATATTCAAATTCCGAGCATAGTATATATTATAAAGCCTGACAGTATATTTAATATTTCGATGTAGTATACTTATTTTTCACCAACAGTATATTCAAATTCCGAGCATAGTATATGTTATAAAGCATGACAGTATATTTAATATTTCGATGTCGTATACGTTATGTTGCATGACAGTATACGTTGTTCCTTTTTATTTTTCACCAGTAGTATATTCAAATTTCGAGCATAATATATGTTATGATGCCTAACAATATATTTAATATTTCGATGTAGTATACGTTATGTTGCGTGAGAGTATACGTTGTTTTAGTTAAGTTTTGTTTTATACTACGAAATATTTGTTTTTTCCAACTTACAATACTCACAGTATATTTAATATTTCGATACAGTATACGTTATGATGCATGACAGTATACGTTATTTTAGTTAATTTTTGTTTTATACTGCGAATTTATTTTTTCCAACTTACAATACTCACAGTATATTTAATATTTCGATGCAGTATACGTTGTGATGCCTGACAGTATATGTTGTTTTAGTTAATTTTTGTTTCATACTGCGAAATATTTATTTTTTTCAACTTACAATACTCACAGTATATTTAATATTTCGATACGGTGTATATTATGATGTATGACAGTATAGGTTTGGTTAGATTAATTTTTCTTGTATATTGTACAATATTTATGTTTCGAACTTACAATACAATTATTGTTGCGTTATAAAAAAACTTAATAATACAATTTATAATTTTTTCCAGACTCACAGGCTAAAAGATAAAAAAATTAAAGGGCAAAAAAGAAAGAAAGAAGAAGGAAAAGGAAAAAACTGAAGGAAGAAGGAAAAAAGATGCAAACAGAATTGAACCCTTGACCTCAAGGTTGGGATATTTAAGACTGCATTAAATACCACCAGACCACTTACTTTTAGTGTTCAACAAACAGGCCACTAAGTATATAACATGTGCGCGCGAAAAAATATTAATATAATAATAATTGGCCGGTTCAGACCGGTCTGAACCGGTCCGAACCGCGCGAATTTTTGGGGCTGAACCGGTGGACACCACAAGGTGTACAATAACACTATGGTGCATCTTATGCACCCAAGTTTTTGCCCATCATTTATTGTATTTTATATATGGAAGATTATCATCACAAATTGTCACCATATTCGTTTTTTACCATAAATAATGTGATATTAGAAGATCTTCGTCAAATCTACCAAAAATAAAACCTAATAAATTAACACTCTCAAATATCGAAAAATTCATATACGAAAAATCAGTTTTGCACGCTCCATTGATTTTTCTCTCGCTTTTTTCTCATCTCGTCCTTCATCATCTTGAATCAGGTAATTTATGATCAATTTAAACTTGATGTTTCTATGCGAATTATTTGAATAATTGTTTGTCCAGTTTATTTATTTTGTTGTTTGATTTTCTTTATTTTCAGTTTTAGGTTTAGGTTTAGTATGATAGAAAGTGACAAAAGTTGCATGGATTAAAAGGGAAAGCATAGTAAAAGTAGAAGTCATTTAAGAGTTCTTTTCTTCATTCACATCTGTAACAGTAATACATCATATATATATGCATGGCTACATGTCAAAGCCTCGGGTTTTTGGCTACGGCTGCATGGGCCTATTCACATTAATTAAGCTGGGCCATGTTTGTACTATTTATCAGTTGAGAGTTGGTGTGTTGGCTGTTTCTGCATTGTTTGAATTAAGGACCACCATTCTTTGTCCCTTTCTTGGAACACTCTAGAATGCTGCCAAGGTGGCACAATGAGTTGGACAGTGAGTTGTCATGGTGACTGGATTTCTGGCTAACATCCCCCCTCAATTCGAGGGAGGCTAAAGGGATGACAGTTAGGCAATTCCGTAGCTGACTGAAGAATTGAAAGCTGAGAGGTTTCGTTAAAATATCAGCGACTTGAGCTGCTGATGGTACATGTTGTATTGAAAGTAGATTGGCCGTGACCTTCTCCCTGACGAAATGGAAATCAAGCTCAATGTGTTTCGTCTGAGCATGGAGGACAGGATTGGAGGCAAGAGAGATGGTGCTAAGGTTGTCAACCCATATGATGGGTTTCCTCGTCTGTAAAACTCTTAATTCATGCAAAAGGTAGGATAACCTAAGTAACTTCAGAAGTAGCTTGTGCTAAGCTGCGGTACTCGGCTTCGGTACTCGACTGAGAAACCGAATGCTGCTTCTTAGAGCTCCATGAGATTAGATTATGACTGAGGAATACACAAAAGCCACTGACAAAACGTCGATCATCTACATCGCAAGCCCAGTCGGAATCGGAAAAGGCAGTGACATTATTATGTGGTGAACGGACGAAGTGAATCCCGGAATCTGTTGTGCCGGCGAGGTATCGAAGTATCCATTTTAAGGCACGAAAGTGTGTATCCAAAGGAGCGGACATATATTGACTGATTTTATTGACGGCAAAGCTAATTTCTGGTCTAGTGATCGTGGCATATTGAAGGCCACCAATCAAGCTACGATATTCGGTGCCATTGACGGTGGCATTGCCTTGATGTTTGGACAACGGAGGAGAAGTCACCATGGGGGTTGCACAGCCCTTTGCTTCTAACATGTGAGCTTTCATCAAGAGTTCCTTAATATATTTACCTTGGCTCAAGTGAATACCTTGGGCAGTTTCTGTAATTTCGATTCCAAGAAAGTGGTGAGGCTTGCCCAAGTCTTTCAAGGAAAAATGATGCTGAAGATGCTGTATTGTTGAATCAATATCGGTGGAATGTCGAGTAGTTATAAGTATGTCATCCACGTAGATTAAGAGGAAAATAGGATGATCACCATTCAACTTATAGAATAATGAGTTGTCGGCTTTGGAGCTGTGAAACCCGAGAGACAAAAGGACAGTCTTGACCTTGATAAACCAAGCACGAGAGGCTTGTTTAAGGCCGTAAATCGCCCTGTTTAGTCTGCAAACTAGAGAGTCGGATTCTTGTTCAAAACCAGGAGGTTGGCGCATGTATATCTCCTCAATAAGATCGCCATGCAAAAATGCGTTGCTAACGTCGAGTTGACGCATAGACCAACCGAATGAGGTAGCAAGAGAAAGAATAACCCGTATGGTGGAAGGTTTAACCACTGGGATAAACGTCTTCGAAAAATCGAAACCGGGCTGTTGAGTATACCCCTGAGCAACAAGTCTCGCTTTATAACGAGATATTGTACCATCGGCATGACGTTTGAGTTTGAAGACCCATTTACAACCCACTAAGTTCTTGTTTGGAGGAAGAGGTGTGAGAGTCCAAGTATTATTTCGGAGAAGAGCTGAATATTCGTCTTGCATTGCTGATTTCCATGCTGGGATTTGCATGGCCATTTTCACACTTCTCGGTTCCTCAGAGGGGAGAGTAGCAACCACATAAACCTTGGGCTTATGAATACCAGCCTTAGCCCGTGTTATCATAGGGTGAGAGGAGGCAACCTGTGGAGGATCCTGTGGTATCAAAACACTAGAATCATGGTTATTGTTAGTAACAGGTGAGGATGGGGAATGGGATGGGGGAGAAGCATCATCACATGTTGGCAAATCAATATGTGTGCGAGGGGAAACGACTTATGAATCGGTGGGAGGTGGTGACGGGGCAGGTGGTGACTGAGATGGAGGGGCTGGTGACGGTGAAATAGGTAAGAGCACTGGTGGTAATGTGTGTGTAGATGTAGGTGGAGACAGTGAGTTATTTTGAGAGGATGAGGGTGTATACGGGAACACATGTTCGTTAAACGTAACATGTCTACTGATAATGATTTTTCCAGAAGGAAGAAGAACTTTATAACCCTTGTGTTGGCTGCTATAGCCAATGAATGTGCCCGCAACAGACCGGTATTCGAGTTTGTGCTTATTGTAGGGACGAAGGTAAGGAAAAGCTTGACAGCCGAATACCTTAAGATGAGTGTAAGTGGGTTTGCCATGATAGAGGATTTCGAAGGGGGATTTGTGTTTAAGAGACTTGGAGGGGAGTCTATTTATGATGTAAGTTGCAGTGGAAAAAGCATCGTCCCAAAAAGTGAGGGGGAGTTGGGATTGAGCTAAGAGGGAGAGCCCCATTTCGACGACATGACGATGTTTTCTTTCGGCAGTGCCGTTTTGCTGGGGAGTATATGGGCAGGAGAGTCTATGGATTATGCCATTAGCATGGAAGGTTGGAGTGAGGGCCTGGAATTCACCACCCCCATCACTTTGGAAATATTTAATTTTGGTTTCAAATTGGGTTTCTACTAAGTTTTTGAAGTGGATGAAGGCTGGGTGAACATCCGATTTTCTCTTTAGGAAATATGTCCAAGTGAACTTGCTAAAGGCATCAATGAAACACACATAATATCGATGATTGTTGTTTGAGGTAATGGGAGATGGTCCCCAAACGTCTGCATGTACAAGAGTAAGTGGGGACGTATATGTGGTTAAAGATTCAGAAAAAGGGAGCTTATGAGATTTAGCTAATAAACAAGGAGAACACAATGTGGCAGTGCCTTTCATTGAAAAAGAGAGATTACAAGTAGATAAGATTTGCCTAACAACATCCAAATGACAATCTCCTAATCTTCTATGCCATAAGTGAACATCAGGAACACTGCCTAAGGAGGCTGACTGGACGCTGGGTTTGGAAGAGAAATCTGGCTGGACTGGAACGGGGTGATGCCGTCGAGCCTTAGGAAATGGAAAAGGGTGCAGAAGAAAATGATAGAGGCCATCTTTAACCGTGCCCCGGAGCAGAACTTGATGCGTAGCTTGATCCTTAACAAGACAAAAAAGTGGGTGAAATTCAAAATAAACGTGATTATCTTTGGCAAATTGAGAAACACTAAGCAAGTTTTTAGTGATGCTAGGGACATGCAAGAGATTTGAAAATAAGAATTGTGTATGGTGAGAAGGTGAAACAACATAAGATGTGCCAACATGCTTAATATCCTTACCAATACCATTACCCATGATCAATCTGTTACCTCCGTTATAATCTGATGCGATGTTGAGGTTGTTCAAATCATTGCAGACATGATTTGTTGCACCAGAATCTAGATACCACCAGTTATCTGTCTGAAAATCAGCACCTCCCACAGAATTAGCATTAGGAGCTTGACCATGTGCTATGTGAAGAGAGGGGTCGCATCTGTTGTTGAACTGATTTCCATGATAACCAGATGGAGGATATTGAGGATATTCTTGATCATTCTGGTACCAACATTTCTCCGTTGCATGACCAGGTATATTGCAATAAGTGCAAAATGGTCTGTTTCCATTGTTGGGGTATCGACCACCCCTTCCTCTCTGATTATTGTTGTTGTAACCTCCTCTGTTGTAGTTGTTTCTCCCCCCCCCCCCCCCCTCTAGAATATCCTCCTCTGCCGTTGTATCCTCCTCTGCCATTATATCCGCCTCTGCCGTTGTTTCCGTAACTAGAATTAGATGCGTTGGGTTTCTTAGCTCCTCCTTGAGTGATAGTATTCAAGGAGAAAGGAGATCCGTCTATATTCACAACAGCAGCAGCAGATTGCTCAAGTCTTTACTCAAAACTGAGTAAGAGCGCTTGAACGTCCTCCAAAGTGTAAGTGCCGGGTTTGGAAGTGAAGGTGACCATCATGGGGTCGTATTCGGACCCCAATCTAGCTAGGATGTGTAAGATTTTATCTTCGTTGGATAGTTTATACCCAACTGAAGCAAGAGTATCACAACAGCTCTTGATCTTACCAAGGTATTCACGCATGCTCAGCTTCTCTTCATGGTTTGTAATTGCAGTTTGTACTGCATTTTCCTAGCTTCGGACTGACTAGCAAAGTTGTTATCCAAAGTACTCCAGATTTCATGAGACGAATCCAAGCCAACCATCAAGGTTAAAATGCTTTCTGTCAAGGATGATAAAATCCAAGACGCAAGTATAGAGTCTTGCCTCTGCCAAGCAAGAAAGTTGGGATTCGGTACCTCCGTCGTAACACCATCGCCATCTTTTTCTATAAGCATTGCTTCTGGGACTGGAATTTCGCCATTGATATATCCTTCCAACCCGTATCCTTTGATAGCAGTCAGGACCTGTTGCCTCCAGATTAAAAAATTCTTCTCGTCGAGTTTGAGAGAAACTAATTGGTTTTGTGGGTAAATAACTTGCAGAGGGGTGGGTTTTATTATCTGTGTATTGTCTTTTGTGGGATCCTCCATTGATTTAATCAAAGATGAAAACAAAATATCAGGGAGAAGATATCAGAGGCAGGATCAACCTGCTCTGATACCATGATAGAAAGTGACAAAAGTTGCATGGATTAAAAGGGAAAGCATGGTAAAAGTAGAAGTCATTTAAGAGTTCTTTTCTTCATTCACATCTATAACAGTAATACATCGTATATATATATATATGCATGGCTACATGTCAAAGCCTAGGGTTTTTGGCTACGGCTGCATGGGCCTATTCACATTAATTAAGCTGGGCCCTGTTTGTACTATTTATCAGTTGAGAGTTGGTGTGTTGGCTGTTTCTGCATTGTTTGAATTAAGGACCACCATTCTTTGTCCCTTTCTTGGAACACTCTAGAATGCTGCCAAGGTGGCACAATGAGTTGGACGGTGAGTTGTCATGGTGACTGGATTTCTGGCTAACATAGTAATCCTATATTTTGTATTTTAATCTTGCAATCGTTATTCCAATTTTAGATTGTTATATAGATTTTTTTAGTTTTAATTAAATTATTGACCTTTTTAATTTTCATTTTTTTTTTTTTTTTTTTTTTTGCATTTTCTGCAGGTGATCTAAGTAGGGTATTAAGCAATTAAAGTTATTGAATTTCTTCTTGAAACTTATGTAAAGCAGTTTATGATATTTGTTTACTCTTTTAAAACTTTAACTATTACTTAGGGTTCTTTAACAATATTTAGCCTCTCATGTTCTGATTTTTCCGATTTGTGTTTTTATATAATTTCCAGAATTTTCATATGTATTTTGAATCTGAGTTTGGTGAAGATATTCAATCATATATGTTTTGTTATTCGCATATTTTTTGTTTTATCGTTTGTATATGCAGGTTTTCATTTTTATTGTTTTTATTATTTCAAATAATGTTATATTCAGATTATAGTTTTACATAAATAAATTCTACTTTTTTCAAGATTTGTCCTTTATTTCTGAATTGTCAAGATTGTTTTTCTTTTGCTTAGTTGGAGGATATTTCTTTGTTGAAATATTATGATTTATGATTCTTCATATATCAATCTTTTATATTATTTTCATAATTTATGAAAGTTTATAAAAGTTTTTTTATTACAGGTTATAGAATTGTATGATTAGTTTTAATATTTTATACTATTTCTATAAGTTGCTATATATTAGTTTGGATATTTTATTTTGACATAACCCTAAGATTGTATAGGGTCTTAATGGTGTAGCTAAAATACATATTATAATGACTATAGAATAAATTTATTAATTTATTTTTTAAATTTTCATTTAAAAGGACAAGTATGTATATGCATGTTTTCATTTTTATTGATTTTATTATTTCGATCAATGTTATATATAGTAACTTATTACAATTTATACTATGTTTTTTAAGTTTATCCTTTATTTTTTAATTGTCCAACTAGCTTTTGTTTTGCTTATTTAGAGGATACAATTTATTCTATGTTTTTCAAGTAATATATAAGTTAACTACAATCTTTTATATTATTTTCATAATTTACGGAAGTTTTTTATTACATTTTATAGAATTGTATGATTAGTTTAAATATTTTATACTTTTTATATAAGCTGCTTTAAATCAGTTTCGGATAGTTTGTTTTAAACCCTAAAATTGTATATGGTCTTAATGGTGTAGATAAAATACATATTATAATGACTATAGAATTAATTTATTCATTTATTTTTTAAATTTTTATTTATAGGGACATGTATGTATATGCATGTTTTCATTTTTATTGTTTTTATTATTTTGATCAATTTTATATACAGTAACTTATTACAATTTATTCTATGTTTTTCAAGTTTTATCCTTTATTTTTGAATTGTCCAGATAGTTTCTGTTTTGCTTATTTGAGGAAATTGATTTGTTAACATAATATGGTTTAGGATTCTTCATATCTATATATATGTAAAAGTAAAATGGAGGTTAGTTTAGTAACTTTAGTTTTCCCGCCTAAACTTTCAGACTATAATTGGTAAGTTTTTATTAGTATTGGTAAGTTCATAAGTTTCTTATAGATTTTTTAATTATAAATATTTTTTTTCATTTCTAATATGTTTTTCAAACATAATATATCAAATTATTCATCTTTTTACGATCTTTAATTTGACATGGAGATCACATATATTAAAAAGAGATATTTGATAATAGATTGTTTATTGGTCAATTATTATATTACATTTGCATGTTTATAATGAATTGGACTATAATATTGAGGTTAAGTTGCAATTAAAAATGCGTAAAATAATTCCTTGATAAAAAAATATTGATTGATTTTTTTTTATAAAAATACAACTAATCAGTTTATTTTATTCGACATGAACTTTCAAATATTTTCTTTATTTAAATTACTCTAGGAGAAAAATCATTCTTTAAATAATGAAACTCCTAATTTATTCAATTAAAGGTAAATTGGTAATATTTTAATTTTATAATCAGTTTATTAAATTATTTATATCTGCTTATATATTTTTATAATAACAATGTTTGTTTGATTAGTCGGAAATACGGGAGCTTTGAGCATGTAATTTTTTTATATAACAATGTTTTTTCATAATTATAATAAAAAAATATTTTTATTACTTATTCATATTTTTATATAATTTAAAAAAAATTACAATTTGCAATCTAAATTATAACATCAATTTGCTAGATTTTGCCTTTATTTTTATTTTTTTACATGACAAACCTCAACTATATATTTTTTACACTTTGCAACCAATACAATAATTTGTTGCACTAACTAACCTCAATTATGTCTTTTTAAATCTAATAAAAAAAATTATATTTAAATAAATATATCATTTAACAAAAATATAAATTTTATTTGAATAAACTACAACATCAAATAAAAGTTGACAATATTCAAATATTTTGAAGAACTCACGGATCTTAATTTCTTATCCAATTATTGAATACCTTTTGGATTGTGTTTTTTTAATGTTTGAATTTATTTAAAAATAAATATTATTTGAATATATTTGAAATCACCATGTGAAATGTTAAAATTGCAAATGAGAATCAAATTTTCAAAAGAAAAAAAATTAATTTTGTTTACGTTATAAGTTAGCTTTTTGTTTAGATAAACCACTGAGTGTGTGCGCGTGAGAAGGTTAATTTCGTAATTTTAATTTTTCCGGCTAAATTTTGGACCATAATTCTGTAATTAGTTGTAATTTTGGAAAGTTTAAAAATAATAACTTTTTTTTTTTTCATTTCTAACCCATTTTTATGTAATCATTTTAATGGTCTTTTCACGAACTTTAATTTAATATTCATGTCGCACATATTATAATGAAACATTCAATATGAAAAGTCATATTATTTTTTGGTTGATTATTTGTATTAAAAGTCAGTATTTATTGGTCTGTAAACTAAGATTTGTTAAATAATTTTTTGCTATAAAAATATTAATTTATTTATTTATAAAAATACCATCAATTGGTTTATTTCATCTTGCATAAAATAAATCAATATTCGATCACCTGCTTCAGTTATATACATAAAAGTAATAGGGAGAGAATTTCTGTAAATATATTTTTCCACTATTCTTTTATAGAAGTTTTGTCAACTTTCCTTTTATTTTATTTTTTGAAGAGGTCTCTCCAAAATTTTAGAATATAAATAATCTTTTTTGTTTCCAATTTATTTTTACATATAATATATCAAATTAATTTTTTTTTTATGGTTTTTGGTTGAACATACATCAGATATATAAACTAAGATATTATATTTAAAGAATGAAACCGATTGTTATTATCGATTTTGGATTAAATTTTATATTTGTTGTGGTTGAATTATTTATATAGGGTTTTGTATAAAAAATAAAAGAAGTTAGCTAAAGAAAATCTTACAAGTATAATAGATTATTTTATTAAAAAAGTATAATTGATCAATTATATTATTAAATTTCTTATCTCAATTTTGTTGAAAAAAATAAAGAGAAACTATTCCGAGCGACCTCATCATCAACATAAAAAATGGGCTATACACGTTTTACTAAAGTCTGTATTTTCTATTCAATTACTAACTGAAAGAGATGCTAAAAACTACTATAAGTATTTTCATTTTTCCTGCTATCTTTTGAATCTGGACATCACTTAACTTTTATTCATATATTGATTCTAAAAGTATGTTTATGATGTTACCATTCTATTAGTTTTTTTTCTTTTTTTTTTAATAATTTTGTATTATTTTACGATCCTCAATTTGAACCATAGATTCCATATATTAAAAGTGATACACCGATCACAAGTGTGAGTTTCAAACAAGATTGAATAATTATAAACATAGATTTTATATTTAATATTTATCTTAATTTTATTGTGCAAAATGATCTATCTAATGCTTATAATGCTTACGATTGTCTAATGTCTAATTCAAAATATTCAAATACTTATTTGATTAAAACTTGGTTACAATTTAGATGACTGGATCACATAATATATATTTTATTAAAAATATTACTATATAAATAGATTTCTGTGCATCGCACGGGATATATACTAGTTTGTCAAACAGTATTTTCTTTTGATTAATTAACCCAGATATATAAATTAAATTCAATCTTTTATATTATTTTCATAATTTAAATCTTATTTTATTACATTTTATAGAATTATCCTTTTTTTAATATTTTATACTTTTTTTTTATTAGCTGCTATAAATCAGTTTTGTATAGTTTATAAATTTATTATTTTATTTTTGAAATTTTGTTTTACATGGATACATATTCAACTTTTTTACCTATGATTGATAGTCACTTTTATCATTAACTTAATTTTGTTTTAGTTCTAATGCACTCTAATATTTCTTTATATTGTTTATTTTAGGTCAACGATGAGTTACATTCGTACGTCGCGGCCTTTGTGTAGAAATTATGTGGACGAACGAGAGTTCTCGATAGTTTATCGCTCCGATTATGATGATATGGTATGTCAATTTATTTCACAATATTTTTTTTAATTAAGTACATATATACCAGTTCAGTTATTGATGTTATGTTAACATTTTTTTATTTTATAATCTTTTTTAAGGTGATTCCTTCAAAATTTATGGAAACTGTTGGAGGAACTTTACCTTCCAGTTGGATAATACATGGCTTATGTGGTGGTATTTGGCATGTTAATGTTCGGCGAGTCGGTGAAAATTGGGTTTTTGGTAGGCGAATAAAAGATTTGGTTCGAGATGTTGGTCTACAAAATGGTGATGTTTTGTTGTGTACATACAATAGTCGAACTAGCTTTTCTTTCATAAATTTATTGACTGAAGGTTATGTGAAAACCAAATATTATGCTTGGAAGAATCAAAGAAGGATTTTTTAGGTATCGTTTATTTTGTCTTACTCTTAATTTATTAATCTTTGAATCTATTTTGTGAATAAATTTGTAATTGACAGGCTAAGGATTGTGCTTTAAAAATATTTGGTCCTTCTCTAAAACCTGAGCATATGTTTTATGTTTAAGTTGATCTTCAGGTCAATTCTGAAGTTTTGGTACGTTTCTTATTAAATAGTTTAGTTATACTATTTTAAAATTCGTTAATTATTTTCAATTATTTGATTGATTTTACTTTGTATATTATTTTTCTAATAATTTAACACTTTTTTTTATCTAAACAGTATATTCCACCCAAGTGTATGGTTTCTGTGAATAGGCATTTGCCTCTTTTATGTGTTCTTAGATCTATATCGGAAGAAGAATGGAGTGTCACTGCCCGTGTTTCACCTAATGTTTGGATTATTAAAATAGGTTGGGACGAATTTATCACTGACAATCTAATTGTTGATGGAGATTTGATATATTTTCTGAGGTTAAATTTTTTTATAAGAGCCTGTCATATTTGGAGGGAAGTTTAGTGATGAGGTTTTGTAAGCGAAGAAAAGTTTCTTTTATCATAGTGTTGATAATTCATCGTTATCCTCATCTTCTAATGGTAAGAGTACAAAATCTCAATTTTTAATTTATCAAAAATAACAATATAATTTTTTGTATTTAATCATTTTTCATTGTTTTCAGTTGTTGGAAATGGAAGTGATGTTGGACGTGTTATTGGTACATCAATTAAGGTATTTAGACAATAGTGAAGTGCAAATATTGCAGGCTGCCAAGAACCTATGATAGAGAGAAGCATCAGCTGGTGGTGACCCGTCAGCCAGTGTTAAAGTACCATAAGTAGCAAGAGGTGTCCGAACAGGTTTTGCATCAAGCATGTTGTGACGAGCCACAAGATCAACTACATATTTTCTTTGAGACAAAAAATAATAATCAAGAGATTGAAGAACTTCAATTCCCAAAAAGTGAGAGAGAGAGAGAGAGAGAGAGAGAGAGAGAGAGAGAGAGAGAGAGAGAGAGAGAGACCAGATCTTCGATGGAAATCGAGAGCAGCCAAGATCACGAACCACCCGAGTAAGAAAGGTTGTATTATTCCCAGTGAGAATAAGATCATCCACATAAACCAGAAAGTAGGCAACAATACCACCATAGTGGTAAACAAAGAGTGACTCCTCAGATTTGGCATGAGAGAAACCAATACATGCTAAAAATGAGTGGAGAGCATTATACCACGTTCGAGGAGCATGTTTCAAGCCATACATCGATTTTTAAGTTTACATCCATAGGTGGGGTAATTTTTGTCAGAAAAACATAGGGGTTGAGACATAGAAACCTTGTCTGGAAGAGTCCTATGCAGAATAGCATTATTCACATCAAATTGTGGGAGAGGCCACCCGCGAGAGATGGCATGCTCAGAACTAATGGAACAATGGGGGGTTTGACAATCGGACTGAATGTTTTAGAGTAATCTACCCCAGGTCGTCGATGGTAGCCTTTGGCAACCAAACGGGCTTTAAATTTATCCACTGAACCATCAGGTTTCCATTTGATACGAAATACCCATTTGACCCAACCACATCTTGAGAGGGTCCGGAGGGGCTAAATCCCAAATTCTGTTATGCGAGAGAGCATTAAACTCAATAGACATCGCCTTCTGCCAGTGACTATAAGCTAAGGCCTGAGAGATAGTAGTAGGTTCAGTATCGGTTCCAAGAGTGATAGAGAGATAGTATCTTGGATTAGGTTTATGGATGTTGTTCTTGGACCGAGTTACCATTGGATGAGTGGGCTCCGTAGGTGGAGCAGGGCGCTCTGGTGAAGGAGATGGGGCGGGGGGGTATTTTGAGTTGGCAAGACGACATGTGTGTTCTCAATAGGTGGTGAAACCGAGACAGACGAAGTGTCAACAAGCTCAAGATGAAGTGGAGGAGCTGGCGCTGGGGAAGAAAACATGAAGTGATCTTCCACGAACTCCACATGGCGAGAGGTGTAAAGTCTATGAGTCACGAGATCAAGACATAGATAGGCACTCTGAGTGAGCGAGTAGCCAACGAAGGCATACAGGGTTAACTTGTTTTCAAGTTTGTGACAAGAGTAGGGACAAAACCAGGGGTAACACTGATACCCAAAGACATGTAACATTAATAGATTTGGAGGGTGATTTAGATGTTTTTCATAGGACGAGATCATAGACAAACAAATTTTAGGGGGACAATTTATGACAAATGTGGCAGTAGACATGGCACACGATCAATAGGAAAGAGGCATGGAGTCTTGATGAAGGAGGGCAAGGTCAGTATCAACAATATGACGATGCTGCCGTTCAACAACCCTATTGTGTTCAGGGGTGTGAGGTGGGGCGGTAAGATGGGAAACTCCATATTGTTGCAGGAGAGAACGAGGACCAATGAATTCTCCCCCATTATCGGTATCTAAAGTGATGATTCTGGCCATAAAGAAGTTTTCAACCAATGATTTAAAGGTGGTGAAGATAGTAAGTATATCTGATATGCGTTTCATAGGATATAACCATACATACTTACTAAAGTGATCAATAAAGATAACATAGTATTTCAACCCATCAAAAGACATTACAGGTGATGTTCAAACATTAGAATAAATTAACAAGTGGTTTATGCGAGACAAGAGTGGAATCAACAAATGGTAGGTTATGGCTCTTTATACAATGACAAGAATCACACGAAAACAAGAAGTTTTGTTTAAAGGAAAACAGTTGTTAGACAAAAAAATAATTCAAAATCTTGATGGAAGGGTGGCTTAGCCGAGCATGCCAAACATGTAAGGACTGACTTACCGATATAAGGCCAGTCGAAGGAGGAGCAACACACATAGTCGTAGGCCACTTGTAGAGTCCATTAGTTCACGGACCATGAAGAAGAGTTCCTCCCATAGAAAATCCTTCACGTGAGGAAAATTCGAAGCCGAGAACACAACATTAACATCATCAATTTGCAAAGACTAGCAACTGAAATCAAATTCTTCGCAATTTTGGTAACAAACAAGACGTCATTAAAATTTAAATAAGGAAGATAAAAAAAATTTAACGATCCAATGCGATTGATACACAAACTTTTGCCATCACCAATGATTATGTCGTCCGGCCCATTGTAGGAATTGTGTAAAGAGAGATTGCGGATTTATCTAACGAAGTAAATTCATGCTTACTAATGTGGCTTTTAGTCTGTTCAAAATATTATGTTTGTTTATGGATTTATCCATTCGGATAAGGGACGGAACAATTTAATTTAAGTAATTTTATTAATTCATATTTAATTTTTTATTACATTTTGATCACTTCAGAAGAATGATTTGATAGTATCTTATAAAATTTAGGGTGCAACATGATTTTTAAAACTTCATCAATGTTGATCACGAACTATAAATTTTTTTCAATTACAATATTGACTAATTTTTTTATATTTGATTTCGTCGGCATCACCACCTTTTTAATGCTCCAAGACAAGTTTTTCATTTACAATCGATCAATTTCACAATCCGTCATTTTAATTGTTGTTAATTGATGATTATTATGTCACTTTTTCTACTCCCAATTTACTGCAGTGAAAGTGACGGATTGTAAAATTGATATAGGATAAATGAATGTCTAGTCAAAGCGCATTTAGCTGTAGTGATGGCGACACAATTAGATGTCAAAAAATTCAGTCGATGTTATAATTGAAAAAAAATTATAGGTGATAGATCAATATTGATAAGTTTTAAAAGTCATGTTGCAATTGAAAATTAGATCAAAGGTTTTAGTATTTTTTATAATTAACCCACAAAAAACAAACATTAATAATGTTTCAATGATAAATATATTGTATTCCTTTTTTTCTTTTCTTTTTTTTAGTTTGAGCAATGGACGTATCAGAAATCGATTTTCGAGGCTACCCTGTGCCAAACCATTTGCAGCTCATCCGACAATTAGATGAGTGAGAGTGCCAAAAAAACAAAAACAAACAAACATTAGATAAACTGAAGATTCTGACGTCATTTTTTATTAGACTTTGTTCATAGTGTTCGACAAAACCTCATGCTTGCTTTTAGTTATCATTGATTCCACACATTTAATCAAGGGTCTTGGGGCTCGCATAATAAGAATAATTTATATTTATATTATTTATTTTAAAATGCACATTAACTTGTTGAAAGAACAAAAACCAACTTTTTTTAACAAAACTACAACTAATATTTAATACGCATAACCATTCACGAAAACAACATATTTACAAAATTAGTGTTCATGAAGAGTTCAGACATTAAAAGATCCAGCACAATCATGTTCAAACTCAACAAACATTAGGCAAGCTCACAGTTTGCCAATAACACAATACATGGGGATTCTTAATTTTATTTAAGAAAATGAAATGGGAATTTAATATTAGATTAAGCTGTCAAGTAACATACTCCCACTACATCCAATTCACAAATGCAAATCAAAGGCACAACAAGCCCAAAGCTAATGGATCACCAGTTGCACAGTGATTGTAATGACCGAACAGGAAAATGGCATAGCTTGTACCCTCAGCTAATATAGAGTTAGTTGTAAACAACATCGACTGAAATTAATCTCAATAGGTTTTCATAAAATGTCAAAAGAAAGAGAACGCATAATGTGTTCAACAAAACAAAACTGTAACCAAAATAGAAAAAACCAGCCCGTTCTCATCTCAGTCAAAAAGGTCACACCGAAACACTTGAGAAACTTAAAACCTACAGGCTCCTTCTATGCTTCCACCTCAACTTCAGTTGGTGGCAGCAATGTTGGTCGGATAAACTCTTCTTCCTTCGGAGGGTGAATAGTGACAAGGTCCGGCAGAGGAGTTGTTGGACCCTGCTTTCCTTTTGGATCCCAGTCGAGCATGATCTTAACCTTGATGCCAAGAACACCCTGAATAGACACAAAGACAAACTTAGAGAGTCGAGAGGGGGTGAGTTCAATTTGGTATACATAAAATCAAATCCAGACTACGAGAAAACCTGTCGGAGGAGCACGTGTCTAACAGCAGCATCAATATATTCTTTCACTGGCTGACCAGAAGAAATCATGTATCCATCCTTGAACTTCATGGACTTGGCACGTTGAGCCCTAAGTTTACCACTGACAATCACCTATGCCCCAGATGAATAAACACATCAATTGAGACTGCATGCAATGTATAACAAAAAACTACAATAAATTTTGTGCAGCTACATACCTCACAACCCTTGGCTCCGCTCTCCATAACAAACCTCAAAACTCCATAGCATGCCCTGAAGAACAAGGACCAGAACAAAAAAACAATTTTGACATCACAAAATTATAATAGTAAATTAAATCAAATGGCTCAAAAGACATTTATCGTCAAGCTAACAATTAGCTTCTATTGAACAAACAACATTGATCAGAAGATAAGTTAAACATCAGTTTCTGTTTATGCATGTCTCTTCACCAAGGATACGACGTGAAAAACAGTAAACTTCACGAGGATTTACATGACAAAGACAATTTTTCTAGTCATCATCCGACACAAATTTGGTATTAAAGAACCAATATTGCTTTGTTGATGACATGGAATCACTAATGATGGCTCACACAGAGTCATACAATTGACATATTTAACCAATGACTTCAAGTAACTACAGAACAATTCTCCACAACATGACTTCAAGTAACTACAGAACAATTCTCCACAACACTTCATTTAAATTGTATTTGATATACTACAATATGCCAATTAAAAGACAACAATACATACAAAATCATAGCATGAATTATATCAATCAAAGACAAACTTCAACAAGTAAGATATTAAGTAGACTTTCTAAAACTGTAAGAATAGGAGACATTAGCATGTGTCTTCACCAAAGATTCAGCATGGAGGAAAATTTCTCTATTTCTCTATTCATCATCCGACACAAAATTTGGTATAAACCACCAAATTTGCTTTATGGATGACATGGTTTAGCACAAATCAAACACTATAGTTGTAGCATCTAACACAAACACATAAAAAAAGTAATAGGGATGACTCTCATACACTAATTTAAAAAAAGTACGAAAGAATTAGGAATGTGTGTTCACCAAGGATCCAGCATGAACATCAAAACACTTCACAGAGATTAGAAAATGGAGGAAGACAATTAATGTGGTCATCTTCCGACACAAAATTTGGTATTGACAAACCAAAATTGCTTTATGGATGACATAGTAGCTATGGATGACATAGTAGCTAAACGACGCAAGATGATTGCTCATAGTAGCTAAACGACGCAAAATGATTGCCCTATAGTGGCTGACTTCAATTACTAGCATATACTACTACAGGTAGGATCAAGCAAAAATACATTTTTAAACCCTCTAAGATGTTAACTAATGATCCACCATACAAAGATGCAATATTAAAGAATGGACAGTTCATCACAACAAGCAAGCAAACAATAAACAAGCAAGCAAACAATAAGGTGTTAAAAGTTACCGTCTAACAGCCAGACCACCAAGGAGTTTGTAACGAAGGGACTCTGCTTGCGCAATGGCACAAAGTCCCCTGTTGTTGACCTTCTCAGCATATAATTCAACGCTATTCTCCGGGAATTTAAACCTCTTCTGCACCACCGATGTTAGCTCCCTAATCCTTCTCCCCTTCTCTCCTATTACAAGGGAACAATAATAAATCCAATTAAAATTAAACAAATAAAGAGCATCAAAACACATAATTACATATAGATATGCAATCACTTAACTGAAGAAAACCAAGTCGACCCAATTACAAGGGAACAATAATAAATCCAATTAAAATTAAACAAATAAAGAGCATCAAAACACATAATTACATATAAATATGCAATCACTAAACTTAAGAAAACCAAGTCGACCCAATTACAAGGGAACAATAATAAATCCAATTAAAATTAAACAAATAAAGAGCATCAAAACACATAATACAAATAAATATGCTAAATATGCAATCACTAAAATCAAGAAAACCAAGTCGACCCAAAAAAAAAAAGGAAAAACGACGGTGATGCTAACCAAGAACATTCTGAGTGCGGGTAGCGCGGATGATGATCTCAGTCCTCATCGGCGTTACCCTGACCTCAACGCCAGAATATCCATCCTCCGCCAACTCCCGTGTCAATACCTCGTTCAACTCGGCGAAGAAAACTCCATCAGCCACAAACTGTTCAATACATCAGCAAAATTGAAAATACAAGATCAGCTATTCAATCAAAATACATTATCAGTTATTCAATCAAAATACATTGTACATATAATAAACGAAATGAGAATAGGTAAAAACCTTTCGCTTTTTGCTCATTTGAGTCGCCATTTTCGAGTTTGCTGGTTGAGAGGCGGGAGATCTGAGTACTTGTTTTCGGTGCGATAATAGAAACCCTAGATGGAGATTAGGGTTTTGTGTATGAGAGTGGATTTTATACGTCTCTGGAGTCTGAATCAACGGTTGATTTGGGAGGTAAGTTCTGGTTTACGGCTGAGATGAAGTTTGAGTTTTATATAAAGTTGGGCTCATTCTGGGCTATGCGATGTATTTGATGGCCCAAGAATATGTCTAGCCCAACGATAGTTTTGGACCGTTGCCTAGTCCAGCTATAATAAGCACACACAATACAACTCAAAGGAAGCTTTTTATGAGAACACATTCCTAACCCGTTCCATATCATTCAGATATAAACAATTTATCAACTTTGAAATTTATTATCATAGTATTATGTGGTAGACCCTATTTACAAGTCATAACTTTTTTAGCTTTGCAAATTAACTTCCTATTCAAGTTTAAATCTCAAATTATATTTTAGCTTTAAAATATAATAGTAGAGGTAATCTATATCTATATATATATAATAAGCCAAGTCATCCGGAAATAGTAAGTTGCAAATTTTCCCGCTCATTTTTTAGTTATTTTAAATAGACGTGAATTTGAAATTTGAATTTTGAAAAATCCTATTTTATTAGTGTGATTAAAATTTCGAATTATTTTTTTACATCTAAAATTCAGTAACAATAAATCCGTAGATATATTTATAACAGAATTTGTTACATATTTTTTAAAATTTTAAAATTTGAATTTAAAAAAAAAAAAACTTATCCAATTACATAAATTCTCCTATAAATCTATATATATATAATAAGCCAAGTCATCCGGAAATAGTAAGTTGCAAATTTTACCGCTCATTTTTTAGTTACTTTAAATAGACGTGAATTTGAAATTTGAATTTTGAAAAATCCTATTTTATTAGTGTGATAAAAATTTCGAATTATTTTTATACATCTAAAATTCAGTAACAATAAATCCGTAGATATATTTATAACAGAATTTGTTACATATTTTTTAAAATTTTTAAAAAAAACTTATCCAATTACATAAATTCTCCTATAAATTCACAAAGTGTTCCGTAAATGAGAATCAAGTTTGCAGCTGGGTATTTTTTATTTCTTATTCATTTTGCAATAGCTTTATTTCGCAATTATTTCCCCTGTTTCTATTCACGATTCAAATTTCTATTATTGTTATTCCTTCATCCATCTTTCATTCAGTGTCAACTTTGATAGGTACTTCACAATGGATGCTCAAAAGGACTACCTGCAAATCAGAATAAGAAAAAAGCAGCAACACTGAATCTTAATTTTGGCGAAAAGAACTTTGATAATTGTAGAATTCAAGTCTATCTACCATCATCGTTTTCTACGGTAATATTTAATCATCAAAACAAATTTGATTTTTTTATTTTCTGTTATGTAGATTGTCTATATTATTGTTCATATATTGTGCTAAACTTTTCATTTTGTTTATAACATGAATACAGCCAATATGTTTACAATATCGGGAAAAGATTAGAGATAATTAACTCATTCGAGGTTCAACCGAAATCGAAGAATAATTCTGATTTTATTGTCGTAGAATTCAATTTTTTATTTTCTATACAAAACAGTATGTATCAGCTTCAATTGAAATTCTAATTTTTTTCTCCCTTTTTTTTTCTTCTGTTATTACACTATATGTTTACAATAAAATGACGTTGAAAAAACTCAGGCAACAACGTTTACTATATGCAGTATATTTAAGAAGAATACATCATATCAGGTTAAATTGATTATTTCATCTATTGCAGAAAAAATTATATAATATATTGATCTATTGCACAAATGAAATCACACATAAATTTGAACTAATATATATTTTGAATGATCAGCAAAATCAAAACTCGAAATACACGTGATTTTAAAATCATAGGAATATGAATTATAATTATGATGTGCATATTAATGTAAGAATTAACATTTTACTAAAAATTGGATCTGTTTTATTAAACTTTTGATATAAAATAATATGTAATGTTCAACTGAATATTTGACAAATCATTCCAAATCTTTTAGATATGATTTCTGATTTCTTAATCTACCTATAAAATCGATTCCAAATCTTTTAGATATGATTTTTGATTTCTTAATCTACCTATAAAATCGCCACCCACGTAACAATTATGCAGAAACATAAATCAGTTTTTAGTTTTCTACTATGTCTACCAATACCTACATATGTTTTTTATTCCTTCCTCGCCTCTTATTCCACAATTTATATTGTGAATTATTTATATTATTGTCTATATATTGTGCTAAATTTTATATTTTGTTTATAACATGTACAGTCTCAATCCGTTCAAAATACTGGCAAAAGATTAGAGACAATCAACTCTTCTTCGAGACAGCTGAGATTAAAGATTAGAGACAATCAACTCTTCGAGGCTTCTGAGATTGAAGACTAATTCTGATTTTATTGTAGCAGAATTCAATTTTTTTATTTCTGCAAAAATAAGTTCATGTATCAACTTCAATTGAAATTCTAATTTTATCGCAGTATTTCATTTTTGTCATTACAATATGTTTACAATTAAACTTTGAGTTTTTTTGTCATTACAATATGTTTACAATTAAATTTTGATAAAACTTAGTCGACTATACGTAGTACTTTTAAGAAGAAGTATATCTCATTTAACAACTATCATGAACTATTGCAGAAAAATTTGCAAAATATTATCTTATAAACAAAATAAATTTAAATTTGCAAAATATTATCTTATAAACAAAATAAATTTAATATACAGATTAGTGGATAACAAATATCACATATAAATTTAGAACTATCACATAGATTAGCGAAATCAATACTCATTATAGACCGATTTTTATTTTAATATGAATTATAATTATGATGTGGATATTTTAATATGAATTTTTTAATATATAATAATATGTAATCTTTAATTGGAGATATCTGATAACAGAATATTCAGATAATTACAAATCTTTCGGATATGATTTTTTATTTTCTATACTCCCCATGAAAACGGCAAAACTCATTCCAAATCTTTCAGATATGATTTTTAATTTTCTATACTCCCTATAAAAAGGACAAAAGGATGGTCGCTTGCTCGATCTCAAGAATTTTTAAATTGTAAAAATCAATGTATCAAACTATATATAGATTATTGTATATCAATAATGATATGATATTGTATATCAATAATGATATGGAACCACCGGTGGATTTTCTTATAGAGCCCACTTATAATGTGTTCGGTCAGCTAACACACTCCACCAAAAAGCACGCTAAATATATTTTTTATTTCTTTCTTGCCTCTTATTCCTACGAAATCAGTTTTTTTAGTATTTTTTCACTGTACAATATTTTTTTTTTCCCAAAATTATTTTATCCGTTTTATTCTTCTCTCAAAAATAATTTCATTTGTTTTTTTCTGCTCTCATCTCTCTTCCAAAATTTTAATATTACATTATAATAAATTTTAAAATAGATCATACTGATTAATAATAATAAACGAACAACGAAGATATACCATCCAAAATTGTAATACAATTTTATAAGATTGGGAAAAGAATATATTTTCCTAATGATTATTCTTATATAAAGTATTTTATTAGTTTAGTTCATTAATTTTCTAAATCAAAATCCAACTTTATTTATATTAATGAGTTCATCTTATGGATATAGGAGATTATTCGATAAAAAAATTGAAAGATTTGAGGTCATCTATGTCTTTAAAAATTCTAAATCCAAATCCAACTCTATTTATATGAATGAGCTCATGATATGGACTATGAAGATTCAATTCATCCTAAAATAAAATTGTATTTTCTATGTCTTTCTTAAAATTTATTTCCAATAGAGGATATTTTGTAGGTAAACTAATAAAATATTTTATATAAGAATAATCCTTAAAAAAAATTATTTTTGTTTCTAATAGAAGATGTTTTGTGCGTAAACTAATAAAATATTTTATATAAGAATAATCCTTTAGATTATTTGTTTCTCAATTCTATTAACTGATATCGGATTCTGGATTATGTATGTTCGCTTTATTTATTATTATCAATCAGTGTAATCTATTCAAAATTTATCATAATTTAATATGAATGTTTTGATAGAGACAAGATAAAAAAAAAAAATCTGGAATAAGATACGAGTAACAAAAATTCGTGAAAAAATTAAAATGTGTTTTTATTAGTGGAAATTACTGATTTTCCGGAGTAAGAGGTAAGGAATGAATAACACTGCAAAAGAACACAAAAGTTTTATTTGTAAAAATTTTTAACCATTTCTTTTTTGTTTATATTATCAAATAAAAAAGCGTTTTCAATAAAAAGTATTGTTCATGTTAATATTGATTTACTGTTTAAAAAAATAGCCCGTGCATCGCACGGGAGCATTTACTAGTTCACAAAGTGTTCCGTAAATGAGAATCAAGTTTGCAGCTGGGTATTTTTTATTTCTTATTCATTTTGCAATAGCTTTATTTCGCAATTATTTCCCCTGTTTCTATTCACGATTCAAATTTCTATTATTGTTATTCCTTCATCCATCTTTCATTCAGGGTCAACTTTGATAGGTACTTCACAATGGATGCTCCAAAAGGACTACCTGCAAATCAGAATAAGAAAAAAGGAGCAACACTGAATCTTAATTTTGGCGAAAAGAACTTTGATGATTGTAGAATTCAAGTCTATCTACCATCATCGTTTTCTACGGTAATATTTAATCATCAAAACAAATTTGATTTTTTTATTTTCTGTTATGTAGATTGTCTATATTATTGTTCATATATTGTGCTAAACTTTTCATTTTGTTTATAACATGAATACAGCCAATATGTTTACAATATCGGGAAAAGATTAGAGATAATTAACTTATTCGAGGTTCAACCGAAATCGAAGAATAATTCTGATTTTATTGTCGTAGAATTCAATTTTTTATTTTCTAAACAAAACAGTATGTATCAGCTTCAATTGAAATTCTAATTTTTTCCCCCTTTTTTTTTCTTCTGTTATTACACTATATGTTTACAATAAAATGACGTTGAAAAAACTCAGGCAACAATGTTTACTATATGCAGTATATTTAAGAAGAAACACCCCATATACATCATATCAGGTTAAATTGATTATTTCATCTATTGCAGAAAAATTTATATAATATATTGATCTATTGCACAAATGAAATCACACATAAATTTGAACTAATATATATTTTGAATGATCAGCAAAATCAAAACTCGAAATACACGTGATTTTAAAATCATAGGAATATGAATTATAATTATGATGTGCATATTAATGTAAGAATTAACATTTTACCAAAAATTGGATCTGTTTTATTAAACTTTTGATATAAAATAATATGTAATGTTCAACTGAATATTTGACAAATCATTCAAAATCTTTTAGATATGATTTCTGATTTCTTAATCTACCTATAAAATCGATTCCAAATCTTTTAGATATGATTTTTGATTTCTTAATCTACCTATAAAATCGCCACCCACGTAACAATTATTCAGAAACATAAATCAGTTTTTAGTTTTCTACTATGTCTACCGATACCTACATATGTTTTTTATTCCTTCCTCGCCTCTTATTCCACAATTTATATTGTGAATTATTTATATTGTGAATTATTTATATTATTGTCTATATATTGTGCTAAATTTTATATTTTGTTTATAACATGTACAGTCTCAATCCGTTCAAAATACTGGCAAAAGATTAGAGACAATCAACTCTTCTTCGAGACAGCTGAGATTAAAGATTAGAGACAATCAACTCTTCGAGGCTTCTGAGATTGAAGACTAATTCTGATTTTATTGTAGCAGAATTCAATTTTTTTATTTCTGCAAAAATAAGTTCATGTATCAACTTCAATTGAAATTCTAATTTTATCGCAGTATTTCATTTTTGTCATTACAATATGTTTACAATTAAACTTTGAGTTTTTTTGTCATTACAATATGTTTACAATTAAATTTTGATAAAACTTAGTCGACTATACGCAGTACTTTTAAGAAGAAATATATCTCATTTAACAACTATTGCAGAAAAATTTGCAAAATATTATCTTATAAACAAAATAAATTTAATATACAGATTAGTGGATAACAAATATCACATATAAATTTAGAACTATCACATAGATTAGCGAAATCAATACTCATTATAGACCGATTTTTATTTTAATATGAATTATAATTAATTATGATGTGGATATTTTAATACGAATTTTTTAATATATAATAATATGTAATCTTTAATTGGAGACATCTGATAACAGAATATTCAGATAATTACAAATCTTTCAGATATGATTTTTTATTTTCTATACTCCCCATGAAAACGGCAAAAGTCATTCCAAATCTTTCAGATATGATTTTTAATTTTCTATACTCCCTATAAAAAGGGCAAAAGGATGGTCGCTTGCTCGATCTCAAGAATTTTTAAATTGTAAAAATCAATGTATCAAACTATATATAGATTATTGTATATCAATAATGATATGATATTGTATATCAATAATGATATGGAACCACCGGTGGATTTTCTTATAGAGCCCACTTATAATGTGTTCGGTCAGCTAACACACTCCACCAAAAAGCACGCTAAATATATTTTTTATTTCTTTCTTGCCTCTTATTCCACGAAATCAGTTTTTTTAGTATTTTTCCACTGTACAATATATTTTTTTTCCCAAAATTATTTTATCCGTTTTATTTCTTCTCTCAAAAATAATTTCATTTGTTTTTTTCTGCTCTTATCTCTCTTCCAAAATTTTAATATTACATTATAATAAATTTTAAAATAGATCATACTGATTAATAATAATAAACGAACAACGAAGATATACAATCCAAAATTGTAATACAATTTTATAAGATTGAGAAAAGAATATATTTTCTTAATGATTATTCTTATATAAAGTATTTTATTAGTTTAGTTCATTAATTTTCTAAATCAAAATCCAACTTTATTTATATTAATGAGTTCATCTTATGGATATAGGAGATTATTCGATAAAAAAATTGAAAGATTTGAGGTCATCTATGTCTTTAAAAATTCTAAATCCAAATCCAACTCTATTTATATGAATGAACTCATGATATGGACTATGAAGATTCAATTCATCCTAAAATAAAATTGTATTTTCTATGTCTTTCTTAAAATTTATTTCCAATAGAGGATATTTTGTAGGTAAACTAATAAAATATTTTATATAAGAATAATCCTTAAAAAAAATTATTTTTGTTTCTAATAGAAGATGTTTTGTGCGTAAACTAATAAAATATTTTATATAAGAATAATCCTTTAGATTATTTGTTTCTCAATTCTATTAACTGATATCGGATTCTGGATTATGTATGTTCACTTTATTTATTATTATCAATCAGTGTAATCTATTCAAAATTTATCATAATTTAATATGAAAGTTTTGATAGAGACAAGATAAAAAAAAAATCTGGAATAAGATACGAGTAACAAAAATTCGTGAAAAAATTAAAATGTGTTTTTATTAGTGGAAATTACTGATTTTCCGGAGTAAGAGGTAAGGAATGAATAACACTGCAAAAGAACACAAAAGTTTTATTTGTAAAAATTTTTAACCATTTCTTTTTTTGTTTATATTATCAAATAAAAATGCTTTTTCAATAAAAAGTATTGTTCATGTTAATAATGATTTACTGTTTAAAAAAATAGCCCGTGCATCGCACGGGAGCATTTACTAGTATTGAAATAAAAACATAATGCATAACAAATACGATCAGAGCGGGTTAATGAATCGAATCACAGTGGATTATAGTTTCAATTTTTTTATAGGGGTTACAGGTTAGTAAAACTTGCCCCATTGCCATTCCAAGCATGAAAAATCTAGACTTAAAAATTTTAATTTAATAATTTTCGATCTAATGTTTATTTTGGGTTAAACATGGTATAAGTTATAAGATATTGCT
Source organism: Ajuga chamaepitys (assembly GCA_958295605.1). Lineage (NCBI taxonomy): Eukaryota > Viridiplantae > Streptophyta > Magnoliopsida > Lamiales > Lamiaceae > Ajuga > Ajuga chamaepitys. The sequence continues at coordinate 31,560,954 of OY282504.1, forward strand.
ACATCATTCTTAAAAGGTGATCATAATATTTTAAGTTAGATTGTCCCATCTTCTTTTTGGATTGGCAAGTGCCCAAATAAACATTAAAATAGGTATAAATATGGAAAAATCCTACATTTAAACGGTACACCACCTTTATAAATCATCATAAACATTTTTTTCTTAATGCTACACAGCACATATTATTTGTCGGATATGTTTAATCATCTTATCTTACTTAATCTTATTCAATATAATAATAATAATAATAATAACAATAATAATAATAATATAATAACAAAATTGTCTCATAATAGCAACTTAGTCATTTTCCCACCAAAACCACTTGCTATTAATGGAAAACACGTTTTTGTCTTTATAAGCATTTGTCTTTTTATAAAACGTAATTTTTGACAGAGTTGACCGTAATCCTTGCCGAAAACACTACCATATATTTGTCTAAAATCATATCACAATATAATGACAATTAAAATATATGTTACTATTATTTGGGTGCATTATATAAGGCAAGAACACGCACATCTTGCAATCTATTGACAATTATTATTATTATTATTATTATTATTATTATTATTATTATTATTATTATTATTATTATTATTATTATTATTATAATATAAGGATACACAATCAAAATCTTCCAAAAAGAGTCCAGATCATAGTTTCTGCCCAAAAACCACTAGCACCCGAAAATCAATCCCCAACTAATGAATTCATATGCAAAACCACTCTTTATATAATAGAGAAATTTAAAGACAACGCGATAGAAACCAAAAATAAAATAAGACCTGGATTGGGGGAAGGAAAAGATTAAATCTCAATGATAAGATCAATATTAAAATTAAGCAAAAGAATGGTGAGTATCAGACCTGAAAGTCCTAGATGCTTCAAATTATGACGAAGCTACAACGAACAAGCAATAGCAACAACTTACCGAAGAGGCACCAACGACTTCTTGGAAGAGGAGATCTGGGATGGGACATGGTGGGGGCCGCCCAATTACATGATCAAGATCACGAGGCTCCTCGACAGACTATGACTGATCGGCATCATGTAAAACTATAGTGTAACACCGGACTTTTTCGTCCATTATTTTATTTAATATCGTATTAATATTTTTCTAAATATATAAAAAATATGTTATACTTTAATTTATTTTTTCAATGTTGGGCTAATTATATTTCTAGGACCAGAATAATATTATTTATTATAAGATATTATTTATATGTTCATGACTCATATTAAGTACTCCATTTCATGCATCATTGTCTATTTTATTTATTTATATTAGGCCTAATTCCTTATTTAATTTATTTGGGCCCAAAGTCATTATTTTAATTTTATTAAAATTTTAAGTTGCATATCCATGAAGTATCATATTAGCGTATTTCTTGATCAGAATTTCGATATATACTAGAATTATTATTCTTTAGATATATATACAGTTTCGTAATCCTAACTCTAAAAGAATTGACCCGTATAAATACGCACTAAATACACATCTGCTATACACCATCATTATTAGGGACGTAACCAAACCAAACTATTCGCAAAGTATTCGGGTTTCGACTCAAAAGAATATTCGTTCGGGATCGTTCGTTGGCCTAAACGAACGAGTCCGAGCCCAATTTCAAGCTCGACAAAATTTTCGAGCCAAACTCGGGCCCAATTTTTAGCTCGGCAAAATTTTCGAGTCGAACTTGAGCCCGCAGGTAATTGGTTCGTAAGCTCGCGACCTTGTTCAGAACCCAGGCTCGTGACCCCAACTTGAATATATATTAAATCAAATATATATTAGACATTCAATGGTATTCAAACATTGGACCTACAAGAACGAAGTCAAGACTTTGTACTAGTAGGCCAGCCATAAATTGCAGCAAATATTTGCAGTTTTACTTTATATAGCAATTCAAAAGTATATATTGTTTTAAAAAGAATAAAATAAAACTTGTGTCAATTGAAGTGTAAATGCAATTTACTCAAAGTGATTCAGTCTCTTTTCATCTCTAAAAAAAAATTAGGGTTTATCTCCCAGCCCCAGGAGTCGAGACCTGTTTGTCGAGGCTCCGCGCTCTCCGCCGCCGACGTTCTTCTTTTTTTTCCGACCGTCATCGTTGCCAAGTCTTATTCGAAATGGTACATACTTATTTTCATTTTTCCTTCTACTCCAGTGTTTTGTCTGCAATCAACTAATGGTGTATCCTAGATAATTCTTTCTCGGCCGTTACTCTATGGAAAACTAAAATTAATAGCATCTGTGATAAGTTTAAATAAACTAGGGCAGATCGAAGCTGCAATCTACTTCATTTGAATCTGCTCTAGGAACAAAACATTATCGAGTTGTCGCCTTCCGAGCAATTTTTCTTCAATTATTAATTATTGATAAGTAGAAAAATGTGCATTATTTAGATTGATAGGCATATGATTTTATTGCATTTTATTTATTATGCACCGTTATTTTTCTACTTATTTGTACGTTAAAGTCAATATTCCAAGTTGTTCTTTCATGTTAAATTGTAGTAGACTTGGAGCAACTTTTGGATCAGTTGGATTGGATCGACGAGTAAATGAAGAACTGGGTCGAAATTGGCCCAGTTGGAAGAGGTCTTGTGAAGAAATGGGCCAAATTGGCCCATGGAATGAAGTTAATCCTGCAGCCATTTGAAAGAGGGAGAAGGGCCGAATTGGGCGATAGATGGAGTAAAGGCCAACATGCCATGAAATGAGGAAGGTGGGCTAATTTGTTCGAAAAACTCAAGTAACCAATTGACTTGATTTACTCCTATTGGACTAAAAGAGGTCAACCAGCCTTGTGAATGAGGAAAAATGCCCAGGTGGGCGCCGACTTACATGAGTGGAAAGGAAAGCCCAATTAAGGCTTATCAAAGAAAAAACACAATCAAGAGATTGAAGGGGGTATCACGTGGAACAGAAGGTTAATTCGACAAGAATTGACGTAGAAAAGAAGTAGAGGAAGACAACAGTGGAATAAAAAGACTCATTCTTTGGACTCCGTTTGGTTTTCTTTATTTTTACCATTTATTTTAATTATGTCTTTGTTTTATGAGATTTTAGACATAGTATAGTAGGGTAGCTAATTTATTTTATACTAGTTTAAAAGGATGTTGAACCCTACTTGTATTTTATGTTAATTGATCTGTAGTTATATTTTGATTTATATCTGATGACTGATTTGTATGACTTGTTTGCTTGATTTATTATATTTAAATTTACGAGTAGGGGGATACTGAATTGAGAACTAGTATTGTTTTGATATTGATTAAAGTCGAGTTATTTGCTTATTTGAATTCTTTAGTTTATAATTATTTATTAATTAGTTGGGTAGTTAGACTAAATCCAACCAACCCCCAACCCCCTCCCCCCTTCCTAATTTACTTTTGCTTGTTTAGTCATTAAGATTAGAGCCGTAATTAATTCATCTGCTCCTTGTGGAATTTGACCCTTACTTGTCATTGTTACTAGTTAGTAGACGTAGATACGGTAGTTTAATTTGATGTGCCTCGACAATACGGTCAATTATACTTGTGTTTCTTTACAATTTCACTTATTTTAGCCAACCAATTCAGCTGGACTCTTTTTTCTCTTTAGACATTTTTGTTTGATTGTTACTTTGTCAGGGATGGGTTTTTGGCAGTTACTATAAGTCTAAAACTTATTGCATATTTTTTAGGAGTGGGATGGGTTATAAATGTGGTTATCCTCTTCAAGTATGTTTGACTTCATTTCTGAATAATTATAGAATGTTTTACTTCCCCTTTTTGTTTTATACTTGTTTTGATTATTGTTATGCTGGGAAGATTCTAGTAACATTAGTTTAACAATTGTTTTAATTAATGTTATGATGGAAAGATTCTAGTAATAGTAGTTTAATAATTCCTTTGATTATTGTTATGTTTTATTTCCTCTTTTTATGATGAACTAGTTATATTAGAAATTGTTTTGATTATTGTTATGTTTTATTTCACTTTTCGAAGAAGATAATTAAAGCGTGTGATACGGATATGGATAGAGACATTGGACCCGTTAGATATAATGATCTAAGAACCCAACGTATAAAATAAGCAGTGGTCTCCCCAAATCGAGAATCCGGTTTGATCTTACTTAGAGCTTGATAAACCTCGACCCATTGGCTATATGATCAGCCAAGAACCTCGGTATGGTTGAACGCGACAAGATCTTGCTCAATGACCTTGATAAGTTCTTGAATATTTGAATACCTCACAAAGAGAGAATCCAAAATATGAAAAGAAAATATGATTTTCAGAATTAATTCAATGGTGATTTTTACAACCTTTGTAGGACCTATTTATAGGCTAGAAAATGACTCTAGAGTGTCCTACATTCATGTATAGTACTTAGGAGCATTTAATAGCCCTTGACTACCTTCAATGACTCCTAAAAGACTAGATAAGACCACTTGACTACATTAAAGGATTCAAGGAAGTCTAGATGAGGACCCTTGACTATATTGGCATACAAAAAGTTTATTTGACTCGTATCTTATCCATTCTAATGGATCTCTTCTTGGGCTTGAGGTGTAACCCGAAATTGGTGGCCCAAGGTCTTCAAAAAGTGTCTTCCAACTTAGTTTAGCTGCGGCCCATCACTTAAATTGAGTCCCAACCCAATAACATTCACCATTGGTCCTTCTAAGCACTTTTCTTGCACATTTTCTTGTATTTCAGCAACAAGATTCAACATGGCCTCTTTAATTTGTTTTACTCGAACTCTAGTTATTGGTCCTTCCTGATTTTCGAGTGGATCCTTCTTTCTTTGATTAGGCGGCTTGGGACGGTCCCCGTTATTCCCACCCTCTTCAAAAGGATTCGTCCTCGAATCTGAACCTACATCAAAAGGAGAAAGATCAGTGACATAAAAAGTAGCATTTACATTATACTCACCAGGAAGGTCAAGTTTGTAGGCATTGTCATTGATTCTTGCAATCACTTGAAATGACCCATCTCCTCTTGGTTGCAACTTAGACTTACGCTTTGTAGAAAACCTTTCTTTTCTCAAGTGTAGCCACACCCAATCACCTGGTTCGAATATGACTTGATTTTGGCCCTTGTTGGCATGTTTCACATATTGCTCCGTTTGCTTCTCAATGCTGAGCCTCACCTTTTCATGCAACCTTTTAACTAATTCAGCCTTCGCCTTACCATCGAGACTTGCACGTTCATCAATTGGTAATGGTATCAAATCAAGAGGACTCAATGGATTGAAGCCATACACAACCTCAAAATGAGAATATTGAGTAGCAGAATGTGTACTCCTATTATATGCAAACTCAGCAAATGGCAAACAATCCTCCCAATTTTTCAAGTTCTTTTTAGTTAAGACTCTAAGTAATTGAGACAAAGTTCTATTTACTACTTCAGTTTGTCCATCAGTTTGTGGATGACAAGTAGTAGAAAATAGGAGTTTGGTTCCCAGTTTACTCCACAAAATACGCAAAAAATGACTCAAAAATTTTGCATCTCGATCACTCACAATAGTTCTTGGTACTCCATGCAAGCGCACAATTTCTTGAAAAAATAAATCAGCAATATGAGTTGCATCATCACATTTATGGCAAGGAATAAAATGTGCCATTTTTTAAAATCTATCAACTACCACAAACACAGAATCCCTTTCCCTACTCGTTTTAGATAAAACCAAAACAAAATCCATGGATATGTCTACCCAAGGTTCACTAGGAATAGGTAGTGGTCTATAGAATCCATGAGGCTGTGATTTTGATTTAGCCTGTTTACAAGTAATGCATCTTTCACAGATCCTCCCCACATCAACAAGCATACCCGGCCAAAAGAAATGGTCACGCAAAATTTTCAAAGTTTGGTGCACACCAAAATGTCCCATTAACCCTCCCCCATGGGCTTCACGAACAAGTAATTCTCTCATAGAACATTTGGGAATGCAAAATTTATTTTCACAAAACAAATAGCCCTCATGTCTATGGAATTTGTCAAATGCAGCATGTTCACAAGCCAGGTAAACAGAAGAAAAATCAGAATAATTTTCATACATGTCTTTAATAGACTCAAAACCAAGCAATTTAGATCCCAATGTAGCAATTAAAGCACGCCTCCTAGATAAAGCATTAGCTACAATGTTTTCTTTGCCTTTCTTGTACTTGATCACATAAGGAAATAACTCAATGAATTCCACACATTTGATATGCCTCCTACTCAACTTACCTTGACCCTTGAGGTATTTTAGAGATTCATGATCTGTGTGGATGACAAACTCCTTCAGCCACAAGTAGTGTTGCCAAGTTTCCAATGCTCTTACCAAAGCATACAACTCCTTATCATAAGTCGGATAGTTCAGCTGAGCTCCTTTTAATTTCTCACTAAAGAAAGCAATCGGTTTTCCTTCCTGCATTAGAACAACTCCTATACCAAATCCAGATGCATCACATTCAATTTCAAAGGTTCTATCGAAGTTAGGTAATGCAAGAATCGGTGCAGAAGTAAGTTTCTCTTTTAAAAGATCAAAAGCAGTTTGTTGTTTTTCTCCCCAATGAAAACCGACTTCCTTTTTCACAATTTCATTTAGTGGTGCAGCAATGGTACTAAAATCTTTTATAAACCTCCTGTAGAAACTTTCAAGACCATGAAAACTTCTTACTTCAGAAATATTTTTGGGAATTGGCCAATCTAAAATAGCCTTGAGCTTTTCCTTTTCCACTTCAATCCCATCACCACTAACAAAAAATCCAAGAAAAACAACCTTATCCATGCAGAAAGAACACTTTTTCAGATTAGCATGCAAAGACTCTTTCCTATGTGTATCCAAAACAAAATTCAAATGGACAAGATGTTCTTCAATGTTCTTACTATAGATAAGTATGTCATCAAAATACACAACAACAAACTTTCCAATAAACTCTCGCAAAACATGGTTCATTAATCTCATGATAGTGCTCGGTGCATTAGTTAAGCCAAAGGGCATTACTAACCACTCAAATAAACCATATTTTGTCTTAAATGCAGTTTTCCACTCATCTCCCTGTTTGATCCGAATTTGATGATATCCACTTTTCAAATCGATTTTGGAGAATATGACAGCACCATGTAATTCATCAAGCATATCATCTAACCTAGGAATAGGATAGCGATACTTTACCGTGATTTTATTAATGGCACGACAGTCGGTACACATCCTCTAAGACCCATCCTTCTGTGGTACCACAATCACTGGTACGGCACATGGACTCATGCTTTCTTGGATCTTGCCCTTACTCATCAATTCCTCAACCTGTCTTTGAATTTCCTTCGTTTCCTCCGGATTAGCTCTAGAAGCAGGTCGGTTTGGAAGTGTTGCCCCCGGAATAAAGTTAGTTTGATGTTCGATTCCTCTCAATGGTGGCAAACCACTTGGCTCCTCTTCCAGAAAGATGTCATTATATTCCTGCAAAAGAGACACAAAAGAACTAGGCAAAGAAGGTGTTAATTCGTTAGTGATAAAATAGGTCTCCTTGTACACCAACACCAACACAGTCTTTTTCTCAAAAATCGCTCTTTTTAGGTTGCTCCCTCTTGCAAAGAAATTTAATCTTTTTTTGTCCTCACTTTCTTCCAATTTCTTTTCTCCCTCGGAAACATTGAATGTCGCCCTCTTGCTTTTCTCTCCACTCTTTTTTTCTCTCAAATTTTGTCCCTCAATCTCACTTTTCTTTCCCTCTATCTCTCTTGCTCTCCTTGCTTGGGACATTTTAATTTGATCCTCTTGAACTTGATGCGGAGTCAAAGAAACAAGCATAATGGTTTTATTTTGATGCTTCAATGTGTATCTATTAAGATACCCATCATATGTCACCCTTCTGTCGAACTGCCATGGTCTTCCCAAAAGAATATGGCTAGCATGCATCGGTACCACATCACACAATATTTCATCCTTGTAGTTTCCAATGGAAAATGATATCAAAACTTGTTTAGTTACACGGATTTCCCCACATTCATTAAGCCATTGAAGCTTGTAAGGATGGGGATGTTTTGAGGTAACTAAATTCAGCTTCTCCACCATTTCAGTACTAGCAACGTTAGCACAACTACCATCATCAATAATCAACATGCATACCTTCCCTTGAACCAAACATCGTGTGTGGAAGATGTTCTCCCTTTGTTGTTCAGCCTCAACCACTTTTATTTGCATGTTTAGAGCTCTCCTCACCACCAAAAGTTCTCCCTGTTCGGGCATAGTTTCCTTGAACTGCTCATCACCACTTTCTTCATTTTCACTTTCGGATTCAACCTCTCCATTGCCCCTCATTATCATGACCTTCTTGTTTGGATATTCTGATGCAATATGTCCAAACCCCTGGCACCGAAAACATTTAATATCTCGAGTTCTAGAAAAAGTAGAGATACCTTTCCCCTTTTCAATTTCATTACTCTTGTTTTTCGACATCTCATGTTGGGACCTCGAAGTTGTCCCGTAGGTGGTTTTGGGCGTCCCTTCCTTCATCTTGCTAGAAGATGGAAAATTTAATGTTCGACTTCTTTGGAATGACCTGTCATTCTTCAGTTATCTTTCCACTTTCATGGTTGTATGCACCATATCCTCTAACTCCACGTAGTGCTGAAGTTCCACTACTCTCGCAATCTCCCGATTCAGTCCACTCAAGAAGCGAGCCATGGTAGCCTCCCTATCTTCTTCAACATTTGCTCTAATCATGGCAATCTCCATCTCCTTATAATACTCGTCCACATATTTATTTCCCTGATTCATAGTTTAAAGTTTTCGATATAAATCATGAAAATAATGAGAAGGTACAAATCTCTTCCGCATTATTGACTTCATTTCAGCCCATGTAGACACCGACCTCTCTCTGTAGCGTCTTCGATTTGTAACTAATTGATCCCACCAGACTATGGCATAATCCGTGAATTCAATTGCAGCAAGCGTCACCTTCTTATCCCCGGAGTAGTTGTGACAACCTAAAATAAGATTTACCTTCTTTTCCCACTCTAAATATGCTTCCGGATCACTCCTCCCTTGGAATGTCGGAATGTTCATTTTTATGCTGCTCAAGTCTCTGTTAACTTCATTATTATGCCTTCTACCTCCTCGTCGGACTTGGTGAATTGATCCCCTCTCATCTTCTTCATCCGTCTCCTACTCCTCTTCATGTCTTCTTTGGTAGGCATGATTATTTCCACGCCCTCTTGGAATTTCCAGCGTCTCCAATCGATCGTTGATGTCATTAAGAATACTTCCCAATTGTTTTTGGCCTGCGCAATAGAATCTTGTCCTGCAAAATTATTTTCAAAAGTTTCTTCCATTATGTAAATAATCCTCACAATTCACTCATATATCACGCAAATTTCACTCTATTGTTACTATGGAACTATTACCTTCCCTCTAATAAGGAAACAAGGAACTATGGAGCACTTTTACAATATTTTTCCTTTATGACTTGATAGGGATGGCCCAGTCACTTCGGGTCGGGTTAATACCTCGGCCCACTAACCGGCCCAGAAGATCCAGAAATACGCGTCGTCCCAGATAATGTGGCGCGGCCCAACTTATGGCTTGTTCCGCGATTCAAGGCCCACGATCCGTTCCCAACCGCCACGCAGCGGAAAATAGGCGCGACAATAGGGAGTTAGTTAGGGTTTAGTAGGGGATAGTATAAATATGAGGAAAGAACTCTGAATTAGGGTTCGCATTCTGTATTCTGAAATTACTACATGTAAACTCAAAGAGCTAGTGAAAGAAACACCTCGGCAGGTGCTATTTTGTGCCCGTGGACGTAGATCTCTGGATCGAACCACGTAAATCTTGTGTTTTTCCATATTCCTCACGTAAGTTTTCGTTAAGTTTCTTGGATATCAGATTGCGCATTATCAATTGGCGCCGTCTGTGGGAACCGCAAGTAGTTTTTGACATTAACAGTGCATTCAAATATCATGGTGATGACTCGTCTGAATCAATCTCGCCAGGGTGATCAAGCCAATCAAGATCCACCCGTGGATCAAGTTTTGCCGCCGAGGCAATCACCGATAAGAGGTACGTCTCATCATCAGGGCAACCAAGGCCCGGTTATGAATCCAGACAACCAGTTCTTACCTCCGCCCCCACAAGACATGCAAAACCCTAATCTCGCTGCTGCCCGGCCACCGGTCAATATTCAAATAACTCCAGAATTACTCCAGGCTTTCCTACAAGAGCATGCTCATGTTCTTCAAGACTGGGCGGCCAATCGCCTAAATCCTGAGGGACCTGCCGGACATGATGCCAATCCCGCGGTGCATCCACATCGTCAGCACTCGCATGATCGACAAGACCCGGTGCACCGCGGGCGTCAGGATCGGCGACGGGAACGACCTGGTTCTCCCGAGGACCATGGGAGTTCTAATGGGTCAAGACAGCGCAACGACGAACCTACAGATGTCGATCGCCGCCGTCCACTTAACGCGGCTAAAAGAGTTCGTTATGCCAATCCTCATACTCTAGATCTTCAAGAGTATGAGCGAGTCCAACGCAATGTCGAGCTAGACAGAATCCTGGGCCTTGATGCCAATGGAGATATCATCACACCGTTCTCTCAAGAAATCATGGCCACCTCCCTTCCCGAAGGGTTCAAAAGGCCTGCCATACCACCTTATGACGGCTCCGGAGATCCAGCCAATTTTCTTGGAGCTTTCAGGCACAACATGCTTAGCCGCGATCATACTACGTCCCTTCATTACTGTAAGATTTTCCCTGAGTACCTTCAGGATGAAGCTCGGGTTTGGTTTGATTCTCTCCCTCGCAATAGCGTATCCTCTTTTAGAGAACTCGCCGAACACTTTTGGGCACGTTTCGAAGCACGTGCGAAGCCCATGGCCACCCTGGCCGACCTCATGAATATGGAACAACGGGACGGCGAAACCGTTACCCAATTTCTTGACCGCTTTACAGCGGAGAGTCTCAAGGTAGGAAGTTGCTCAGATGATGTTATCATCAACACATTCATGAATGGACTCCGTCCCGGACCACTCTACACTGAGTTGGTTCGTAATCCACCGGTCACAACCCGAGCACTGTTTAATACGGTGTGCAGATATGCTAAGGCCGAGGAGCAAACTCGTCGAAAACGTGAGAAACATGCTAGCAAGCGGCAGTCCGACAGGGCACAAGTTGGGCCTAGCACACGACCTAGTGCCTTTTCTCGTCTGAACCCGGGGCGTTCAGAATCTCGAGGTGATATTCCACAATTCACTCCGCTGACAAAATCACGAGCTGAAATTCTTTCTGTTCACAAGAATGATTTACGGCCCTGTCCGCGGATGACTGCTCCGCCTGAAAAGAGGAACCGTGGAAAGTGGTGTGCGTACCACCGAGATCATGGGCACGAGACAGAGGTGTGCCGAGAGCTCAGCAAGGAAATTGAGGAGTGTTTAAGGAAAGGTCTCTTGCGACAATACATTGCGCGGACCGATGACAAACCTCGGACAAGTCAGAATGGGGGTTCGTCTCATAACCGCGGAGGTTATCATGACCGGGGTACACAACAAAATCGGCCGCCGTGGCAGAATAATCGGCCGGGGTCTAGCAATTATGCACGGCAAGACTCTGGCAATCGCCAACAACCTCGTTTTCTGCCACCACCTCCTCCTCCGGGAGGACTCGGAGTCAATGCACCCACTCACGTAATAAACGTGATATATGGGGCCCTCCCCACCGAGACTTCGCGAAATGTCTTGAAGGCAGAGGCTCGCCGTCCTCCTCCCGAAGAGCCACGTCATAAGCGCCTCCATCAATCCGAAACTGTTAGTTTCACAGATAGAGACCCGGTTCCAGAGATAACACCTCATACTGATGCCATTGTCATCGACATGACTGTAGCCAATGTTACAATAAAGCGGGTCTTCGTGGACAATGGAGCCGCAATGAGTGTTATCGCCGACTGTTTCCAAAAGATGGGGATTCCTCGGGAACAACTTCGGCTGGCCCCCGGGCCATTGCAGACTTTCACTCAGGGTGAAGTCCAGCCAGAAGGTGTCATCACTCTCCCGGCGTCTCTGGGTACCTATCCGGCGATAAAAACCATTTTCGTGGATTTTTACGTGGTTAACTCCCCGTCACCGTACAACATGATCTTGGGTCGGGATTGGCTTACTCCCGCCAAAGCCATATGCTCCACATACCACCTCGCGCTAAAATTCCCCACCTCACATGGCGAAGTGGCTATCCGCGGTAGTCAGCGGGTTTCTAAGGAGTGCATGTACGTGGCACTCAAAAAGACTACCAAAGTTCCTCCCAAACAGCAGCTTCAGGTAGCATCATTGGCTCTTGAACCTCAGGTATGTACCTCATTGGGGGATACCACTGTCCAGGTGCCGCTTGATCCGTCCAAACCAGAACAAACTGTAACTGTCGGTGCCGTGGATGTGCCATGGTTACACCAGGCCATCATTCAGACCTTGCGAGAGTATTCCGATGTCTTTGCATGGTCCCCTTTGGATATGCCCGGGGTCTCTCCCGATGTAATAACCCACAAGCTGAACATCGATCCCAGCGTAAAGCCTATACAGCAAAAGCAAAGGAAGTTCGCTCCGGAGCGAAATGCAGCAATTCGAATCGAGGTGCAACAACTCTTGGATGCGGACATCTTGTTCGAAGTGTATTACCCTTCTTGGCTATCCAATCCAGTGATGGTGATAAAGTCCAGCGGGGCATGGCGGATGTGTGTCGATTTCTCCGATCTCAATAACATTGTCCGAAGGACTGTTATCCTCTACCTTCCATCGACCAAAAGGCCGAAGCCATTACTGGGTACGTGGCACTTTGTTTCTTAGACCTGTATAAGGGATACCACCAGATCTTCATGGATCCGCAGGATGCCCTCAAGACGGCATTTATCACTGCTTTTGGGTGTTTTGCTTTTAAGAAAATGCCCTTCGGGCTCAAGAACGCTGGAGCCACATATCAACGTCTCATGGACCGCGTTTTCCATGATCAGATTGGCCGCAATGTCGAGGTTTACGTCGATGATCTGGTTATAAAAAGTACCTCCCATTCTTCATGCGTGCAAGACATTGCCGAAACGTTGCGTACTCTGCGGCGTTACAATTTGCGACTTAATCCGGCAAAATGCACTTTCGGCGTTGGCTCCGGCAAGTTTCTCGGTTATATGGTTTCACAACACGGTCTTCAGGCCAATCCAGCCAAACTTCGGGATTTTTTAGATCTGCAACCACCGAAGACTTTCAGAGACGTTCAACGCCTCACGGGTGGTTTGGCGGCCTTAAATCGCTTTTTATCTAAAGCGGCAGAGCGCCAACTCCCATTCTTCAAAATTTTAAGACAGGCGAAGTCATTTGAGTGGACCCCGGAGTGTACTGAGGCTTTCGAGGCTTTGAAGCATCATATTCAGCAATTGCCCACTTTGTCAGTTCCTCTCTCCGGAGAGCCTCTCTATATGTATTTGGCTTCCGCCGAGGAAGCTATTAGCGCCGCACTCGTGCGAGAAGTCAATGGTGTTCAACATCCCGTGTATTTCGCAAGCCGAGTACTTCACATGCTGGAAAAAACCGTGCTGGCCCTTGTCATGGTGGCTCGGCGTCTGCGGCCATACTTCCAAGGGCGCGAAATACGAGTTCTGACCAATCATCCTATCCGTCAGATTCTTGTCAAGCCCGAGGTGTCAGGGCGTCTCGCCAAGTGGGCTGTCGAATTAGGCAAATATGATATTCAATTTCTTCCCCGCCGAGCTATCAAGGGTCAAGCACTTGCAGACTTTTTGGCTGAAACCCCGGGGGATAATCATGAATCTTCCGCAGACAATGGTACCCATCATCCTGCTACCCTCGTATCCCCACCTCGCAAGTGGCAATTATATGTGGATGGTGCATCCACGACTCGCGGAAGTGGTGTCGGGGTGCTTCTCATTGACCCCGAGGGAGTTGAAGTTAAGTACGTCATCCGATTCAAATTTAAGGTGACCAATAATGAAGCAGAATACGAGGCAGTTCTCGCCGGGCTCCGGCTCGCTCAATCCTTAGCTATTCGCCATCTTGAGCTCTTCACGGACTCCGAGGTCGTGTCCAAGCAAATCCAGGGAACTTATGTCGCCAAGGATGAAACAATGATCAGGTATCGTGCTTTAACACTCAAACTTATGTCAACTCTTGATACGGTTGTTATCCAGAAAATACCACGTACTCAGAATGCAAGAGCAGATGCGCTCAGCAAATTAGCCTCCGCGGTCCGAACTAATATATCTCCGGATATTATAGTCGAAGATTTATTTCATCCGGCAATTCATGAGGCAACGGTTTCGGTATTGACCGATAGTGATCCGAATTGGATGACTCCTATCGTTCAGTATCTCCGAGATGGAATTCTGCCTAATGATAAGCTGCGAGCTCGGCAAGTAGTCCTTAAAGCCCCCAAATACTCCTTTCATGATGGAGTCTTGTATCGACGGTCGTACCTACAACCGAGTCTCCGGTGCCTCGCTCCTGCCGAGGCTAATCAAGTTCTACGGGAGGTTCACGAAGGGGCCTGTGCCAGTCATATCGGCTCCCGGACATTGGCCAAGAAAGTTCTCCGCTGGGGATATTTGGCCAACTTTGTTTAACGATGCCCACGACTTAGTGACCAAATGCAGCAAGTGTCAGCTACACTCTCATGTGAAACACCTGCCACAAACCGTGCTCACTGGAATTCAAAGTGCGTGGCCATTTATACAGTGGGGAATCGACATTGTTGGCCCGTTCCCAGTCGCTCCGGGGGGATTGAAATTTCTTGTGGTCGCCGTGGATTACTTTACTAAATGGGTAGAAGCAGAACCTCTTACTGCCATCACTGGTCAAAACATCTTGAAGTTCGTCTGGCGAAATATCATATGTCGTTTTGGCATACCGAGCACTATTATTTCGGATAACGGAAAACAATTTGCCAACGATCCCTTCCGGTCATGGTGCGAGGAGCTTCATATCAAACAAATTTTCACCTCGGTTGCTCATCCTCAAGCCAACGGTCAGGTTGAAGTCACCAATCGTACACTGCTCACGGGTATAAAGAAACGCCTGGATAATGCTAAAGGTCTTTGGGCCGAAAACCTTCCGCAAGTTCTATGGGCTTATCGCACGACGCCGCATACCTCTACCGGGGAGACCCCCTACAGCCTAACTTACGGCTCCGAAGCAGTTATTCGGGCGGAAATCAGCGTACCAAGCCCCCGCCTCATCACATTGATTCCCGAGGATAATGACGAAGCTCTCCGTGCAAATTTGGATGAGCTTGAATATCGTCGTGATCAATCATTCATCCAGCAGGCCAGGTGTAAACAATGTGCAGCCCAGTATCATCACCTCCGGGTTCGAGGCACTCAATTCAATGTCGGGGACCTAGTACTTCGACTCAATTCAGCCAACAAAGCTGCCCCCGAGGGGAAATTACATGCTTCTTGGGAAGGTCCTTATCGCATCGTTGCCGCGCACGATTCCGGATCCTACCAGTTAGAGCATCTCGATGGAACCTCAATTCCCCGAAGCTGGCATGTTACCAACTTGAGACGCTTCTATCTGTGAATGCCAAATGACAAGTATCATCTTATCTTTATGCTCATTGTACGCTTCTTTTACGTTGTTATCTCTCTTTGTATCCTTCAATTTGCTCCGGCACTCATCATTGAATAAATACTCTTTGTTTATGCATCTTGCTGTGTTCTCTTCTACGTTACGGGGACGCCCTAACGCAGTCGTATTATTATTATTCGTCTCCGGACACCTAAATCTCTCTCTCTCTCGGTCCGTCCGAGGAGATTCACATTTCGTCCCCGGACTCGTATCACTCTCTCGCCTGTTTAACCGGGGAGGTGTTTGCTCCCGCCCGATCCGTCCGGGGAGATTTTACTCCCGCCCGATCCGTCCGGGGAGATTTAAATTGGAGTTATCCATATTATGTTCCCGAACACCCGTTAAAACAATTATTACTTTTGGTTAATAACTTGTTGTTTTCCTTAACACAACTATGCACACCAAAACGATTTTATTAACCTCCTTCGAGGTGATGCCAAAAAGTTTTTTACATAAGACTTCAAAAAAAAAAAAAAAAAAAAAAGAAAAAAACGAACAAACAATTATCTATGGCCCCCGAGCCAGTATTCAGCGCCCCGGCGTTGATGCCTACTCCTAGACCTACGCTGTGTCCTCCGGGATCTTGTCGTTCTTCGGCCTCGGGCTCCGGCTCTTTCCCCCCCGCGGGCTTCCCGACGCCGTGGACTTGTTCTTGGCGCTTGTCTGGGAACTTCGTCTCTTGTACGAGCACGGCTACTCGGCTGCGGGGTAGACCTCGGGGTCTGGGCCCATTGCACAGGGTCCCATTCCTCGGGGGCCATCACCTCGATTTCTTTGGCCAGTTCTTCGACTACCTCTTCGGCGACAACAGTGGGTTCTTCTTCGATCGTAGTCACTGGAACTGGCTCTCGAATAACAATGCCTTTGCTCTTTCCCGCGGGCCTCTTTTCACCCTTCCGGGGGGCTTTTGAAGTACCTTGGCTCCGGCTTGTACTCGCAATGTATTCCTCGGCAGAAGGCCGCCACCTACCACGGCCCTTCAGTCCTTCATACATGCTGAGGAGCAGCTCCAAAACCTCTCGCTTTCTTACAAGCTCCGAGGACTCGGCTGGGTCATTTGCCATAAGTGCTGAGATTTTGCCCTGAATCTCTACGACTCGCTCCTCCACTTCCTCAAAAGTCAAAAGGCCGAACTCAGACAATATCCGGTCATACTCCCTTTGATGAACGAGGACACGGCTCATTTCAGCAGCTTTAGCCCGGTATTTCAGTTCGTGGTCCCTGGCTCGTTCCTCGGCCTCCTCCGCCCTCTTCAACGGCCACCCGCTTTTCTAGCCTTGGCACTACGTGCATTTGCAGGTTATTCTTTTCTCCGCGGAACCACTCTAGTGATCGCATGAGTTTCTTTATTGTTTCGTGCAATTCCGTGGTATTCTAAACAGACAAAAGAATCAACGAGACCGATCAATCTCAAGCATATAATGAGTTGGAGTTCAGCTCGAAAGCAAGATTTGTATTCAACCAAATCAAAGTACACAGTTTACATCTACTCCTATTATATACTACATTAAATCTGAGGGGAATGACTGACCTCCCGCTCGATCCCCTCAGTATCCTCGGGCAACACCTCTTGCCGGCCCTCCGACGCTTCTGCTTCTTCCTCCTCATTAACTGCGGCAGCTTCATCCGCAACCATGGCATCAACCTCCATCCCGGGGGGGGGGGGGGGGTTCTTTATCTCGAGGCTTGGAGACAAGCTCACCCCCGCGGAATGCCAGGAATTCCTGGTCCTGGTCCACCTCACAGTTAGCAATCTCCTCGGCCTTCAAAATTTGTTTCTTCTCCGCTAGAGCCTTCAACAGAGGCCACTCCGGCAGATGTGCTAATGCTGTGTAGTAGGCCTTTTCCACCCCAGCCACAGCATCAAAGTCATACCCGAATTCTGGACGATATACATCCACATTCGGGTAGACTTCCTTGATCTGCTCCAGTAGCACAGATCGCGTGGCCTGGTCCCCTATTGCAACAAAATCGGTCTGAAAGTCAAGAAACGTGCTGGTTTGGAACAGTTTCTCGGCGAATGCTTTCAGCATCGCTTCTTGACCTTCGACTATGGCAGCCTCCCGAGCCTCCATCTCTGCCCGCAGCTGCAGTATTTCCCCTCGGAGGACACCGGCTTCTTCGTCCACTCCGCGCAGACGCGCTACCTCATTTTCAACCAAGGCGGCCCTCTTACGCGCCTCGGTCAGGTCTTGTGTTAACCTGTCGTTGCGCGCCCGAAGCTCTCTGGCCACTTCGGCTAGCTCCTCCTTGCCTTCCTTCTCGCTCTTACGACCGAGTTCCATGATTCCTCGCGCCAAGCGCAGAAGTTCTTCGGCATCGCCCCCCTCCAACCCCAATAAACTTGAAGGCCCCTGCTCCTTCAACTGCCACCAATAGCAGCACACAGAAATCAGCACAGATAAATATACACTGCATTTGCGTTAACAGTAACTACAAGCACATCTTGAATTTACCTCCATACTCCTGTGCGGAGTCTTTTTGGTGTTGCTGGAGGTGTCCCAGATGGCTCCGGCCTCTTCTTAGATCCAGGGGTAGGCCTCGCCGCTCCTACCTGCTCCTCAGACCCAGCGCTGGGCCTCGCACTAGGTGACATCTTCCCCCGGGGAGACACCTCAGCAGTTTTTCCTTTCTTTTTGGCTGCCGCAGCCACCGCGGGGCTTCCGGCTGGCTCTTTTTCGAAGCGTCCCACTGCATGCAAAATTTGAAGTTAGTCCTGTACAAAACAACAGTTTGTAAAAAGCAAAACATGAGAACTCCTACCCTCCTCGGCAACCGCATCGCCCGAATAATACGGGCTCAGTCCGGCCCCCTCCAGTTCCTCCTCAGTACAGAGGGTCTTGAAAGTCCCCACTGACCGGAATGTATGTACGACTTCGGCCTCCGGGTTCTCTACCGGGGCAGTATCAAGCACCTCATCCCTCCTCCACCTCGGGAGAGCTACTCCGTTTTTCACAAAAATAAACATCTCCTTCCATCCCTCCACCTTACTCGGGTTTTGCACCTTGAACCCACCTCGGGCTCGGGGACTGAAGGAGTACCACCCCTTGGATTTACCGAAGGCTTTTAGTTGGTAAAAAAACCTAAATAGCTCTACGGTTGGTTCTACCCCGGCATTCTTGCACACTACGGTGAATCCGACTACTTGCCTAACCGCATTTGGCGCTAGTTGGCTTAAGGCAATGTTATAGTATCTCAGTAACCGGACCACAATGTCCCACAGGGGCAGTCTCAAACCTATTCTCAGGAAGTCTATATACACACTAATGAAACCCTGCGGCGGGCAACAGGCCCTATCACCGGGGTCCGGTACTATATATTCTAAGTTAAATGGAAGGTAAAATGAGGGGATTTCTCTCTCAATCTGCACCCGTGCCATCCGCGGCGCTATTGTGGATACCTCGAAATCATTTTCCGTATACTCGTAAAAACCGACCATCTTGACATTGGTTTCCCTGCCATCGGCTCGATCCACAGTCCTAACCTCATTCCTCTCTGGAATTATGAATCGCAAAGGTGGCACGTTTAACGGAGCGCTCTTAGTCCCTACTTCCTGAACAGAAGAAGAAGATGAAGAAGAAGGCATACTTACTTGGTTTGAGTTTGAGAAGTTTTTGATTCGAGATGCGTCACACGCGAACAGGTTTCTCGTTTTTTCCCGCTTTCTAAAACTGGCTAATCGCAATGAGGAAGATGAAGTTACTGTGCCATTATTCCAAATATATACACAAAGAACCAACGGCTCTGATACGGCCTATTCAAATTCAGTGATTGAGATTTGGACGTGATATTCACGCGCTTTACGGTTCCCAAGGCGCGTGGGGAACAGGTTCATTGGAAATCGCAGAGCGTGTCACTTCACATCTCTCTCTCTCATGATGGCGCCGCCAATCACATCAACCCCACTCTTGGCCAGAAAGATTTGGACTACACTCCGGTGCTCCCCTCACCTCGGCCAGACTACCACACTCCGGTGCTCCCTTCATTTTGGCCAGACTACTACATTCCGGTGATTCCTTCACCTCGGCCAGATTATTATCTACTGCCGATACCGTTTCTTGCTTTTGGGGGACTCGCTATCATCCCGGTGTAATTCGGCCTAGTTCGGTTCCGCTTCCACGGACTACGCCGCGGAGGACCTTAGACGCGGAACAGTCTTGGTCATCCACAAACACTTCGGCTCGCCAGCGACCACGGCTCATCTTGCCTATAGTTCCACCCCGGTTACAACTGAAGCTCCTTCCTCGCTCCGGCTGGGGGGGGGGGCATCTGATAGGGATGGCCCAGTCACTTCGGGTCGGATTAATACCTCGGCCCACTAACCGGCCCAGAAGATCCAGAAATACGCGTCGTCCCAGATAATGTGGCGCGGCCCAACTTATGGCTTGTTCCGCGATTCAAGGCCCACGATCCGTTCCCAACCGCCACGCAGCGGAAAATAGGCGCGACAATAGGGAGTTAGTTAGGGTTTAGTAGGGGATAGTATAAATATGAGGAAAGAACTCTGAATTAGGGTTCGCATTCTGTATTCTGAAATTCCTACGTGTAAACTCAAAGAGCTAGTGAAAGAAACACCTCGGCAGGTGCTATTTTGTGCCCGTGGACGTAGATCTCCGGATCGAACCACGTAAATCTTGTGTTTTTCCATATTCCTCACGTAAGTTTTCGTTAAGTTTCTTGGATATCAGATTGCGCATTATCATGACTACTTGCTGAATATGGTAGTAAATGAAGTGACTAACTATAATGGATATATATATATATATATATATATATATATATATATATATAACTTTTTTTTTCTTGGCACCTCTTTTCTTTTGTACCCTTTTTTTTTTTTGAAACGAACAACAAAAGATAAAGATAGAAGATAATCAGATCAATACCAGATTGCTCTGATACCAACTGATATGGATATGGATAGAGACATTGGACCCGTTAGATATAATTATCTAAGAACCCAACGTATAAAATAAGCAGCGGTCTCCCCAGATCGAGAATCCGGTTTGATCTTACTTAGATCTTGATAAACCTCGACCCATTGGCTATATGATCAGCCAAGAACCTCGGTATGGTTGAACGCGATAAGATCTTGCTCAATGACCTTGATAAGTTCTTGAATATTTGAATACCTCACAAAGAGAGAATCCAAAATATGAAAAGAAAAGATGATTTTCGGAATTAATTCAATGGTGATTTTTACAACCTTTGTAGGACCTATTTATAGGCTAGAAAATGACTCTAGAGTGTCCTACATTCATGTATAGTACTTAGGAGCATTTAAAATCCCTTGACTACCTTCAATGACTCCTAAAAGACTAGATAAGACCACTTGACTATATTAAAGGATCCAAGGAAATCTAGATGAGGACCCTTGACTATATTGGCATACAAAAGGTTTATTTGACTCATATCTTATCCATTCTAATGGATCTCTTCTTAGGCTTGAGGTGTAACCCGAAATTGGTGGCCCAAGGTCTTAAAAAAGTGTCTTCCAACTTAGTTTAGTTGCGACCCATCACTTAAATTGAGCCCCAACCAAATAAAATTCACCATTGGGCCTTCTAAGCACTTTTCTTGCACATTTTCTTGTATTTCACAACAAGATTCAACATGGTCTCTTTAATTGGTTTTGCTCGAGCTCTTGTTATTGGTCCTTCTTGAATTTCGAGCGGATCCTTCTTTCTTTGATTAGGCAGCATGGGAGGGTCCCCGTCAGCGTGTTTTCTTACAAAGGTATACAATAATGTGATTAATTTTCTTCTGTCTTTGCCTTTTGTTTAGTTTAGTTTAGTTTAATTTAGTTTTGTTCATTAGAAACCTTATCCGTTTAATTTTGTATCATAATCTTATATTTAGTGATTTTCCTTCATAATTTTTATCAATTTACTTACTTTGTTTTGCCTTTGCAGGACATGTTGATCGTGTCTACCCCACAGACTTCATAGGCTGAAAAAAATGAAACAAACCCAACTCAGATGAGCCAAATTGAAGAGTCTAATGAAGCAGGGACCATTGAGGAGGTTCATGAGAGGCAGAGAAGAGAAAAAAATATGTAGCATGGAATGACTTTAAAGAGGTCAGGGGTATATAAAATGTTGGAACTAGAAAAACGGAATGTATCCACTCTGGCAAAAAATGACACTCAACCCCTCAGATGTTACATCACACATTCTTAGGCAGAGCAAGAACTGTCCAAGGAAGAAAGCTGAGGGGCAGAAAAATATATACATCACCACAACACTAACTAAGAGTGAAACAGTTCTTGCGGTACATTCAAATATGATCAAGCAAAGATGAGAGAGGTCATTTCTCACATGGTCATTGTCCATGAGCTGCCATTCACTTTTGTGGAATACGAACTCTTTAATTTAGCAATGAGGACTCCCACTCCACATTATCGAGCTTCAATCGTGTCACTGTAAAAAAAGGATTGCATGGCTTCTTATGAGAGAGAGAAGAAGAAAGTGATGGCAGCATTGAATGATGTGAATGGGTTAGTGTGACTACTGATTTATGGCAATCTACTCAGGGAGGTTCATATATGGTCGTCACATGTCATTACATTGACTCTGATTACAATTTGCAAAAGAGAACTTTGAACTTTTGTGATGTTCCGCCGCCTCATACAGGACTTGTTGTTTGTGATGTGTTGCACAAGTGTTTGGTTGATCGGGGAGTTGGAAATAAGGTGTGGACAATTACGATTGATATTGCGGCGTACAATGATGTTGTTGTTCGGATGCTCAAGGAGAATCTCTCTTACGAAAATGATCTTCCTCTTCGTGGAAAATTGTATCATGTAAGATGTTGCACACATGTTCTAAATATTTTGGTGCAATATCGGAGATTCAAGATGTGATTCACAATGTTCGTGAGAGTGTAAAGTATATAACAACTTCAGAGGCGCGCATTAATATATTTAGTGAAATCGCAAAACAATTGGAGCTATCCTCGAAGAAGCTTGTATTGGATTGTTGCACAAGGTGGAACACGACATACTATATGTTGTCAGCAGCCTTAGAGTTCAATGATGTATTTCCAAGATACCAACAAAGAGAGATTTCTTATGCATACTTGCCAAGTGAGGATGACTGGGACAAGATCTGTGTAATTTGTTCATTTCTCGAGGAATTTAAAGTCACTCATCTTATCTAAGGTACAAACTGTTGTGCTTATTTCCTTTTATTTTTGTAAATTTTGGGTATTTTGGAAGAAATATTGCTATTTGTTTTCCTATGATTTATAATATATGATTTAACAACCCGTTGGAACTAGTTTGTGCTCTATGATTTAACCATATTTTGGAATTATCATTATAACTTTGATTATTCAATTTAAAACCTATATAATTTAATTCCAGATACTGAATATCCAACCGCGAACTTGTTTCTTACTGAACTTTACAACATTAAAAAGTTGTTGAATGAAGTATGGGTGAAGATAGTTTCATGGCGGATATGACAAAGAGGATGAAAGAGAAATTTGAGAAATATTGGGGCCAATGTAACTTATTGATCTCTATGTGTAACAACCTGATTTAGACTATTTTTAAGTAATTATAAAGCACCAAAAACATGCCACCATATTTAATTTATTTACTTAAATACTATATTTTAAAATCCAGTCATTACGAAAAGAGTAATTTAACATAAATCATATATAATGTCGTGTCACAATATTTTACGAAATTAAGTATAATAAAATCAATATTGAAAATATATAAAATATTTTAAAACCTTTAAGAATTTTGAGAATAGTATTAAATAATTTGTAGCGGAAAATGTAATTTGTTTAAACTTGGCACATCTTAAACATGTCCTCAATCAAATTAACATTATAGTATAAATCACTAATAATTTATTAAGTATCTAGGACATATAAAAACTTATTAAAATGTTTATCAAGTATGAACCTAACACATCAATTCACCATAATAACTTCATCAAGTACTCAATTATAACTACGAATTATATAAATCACCTTAAACTCCTAGTACACCATAATTTCATAAGATCCCAACTACAACATACTACAAGTCCAAACTTCAATATGCATTGAAATAAAGTAATCCTAAATCATAAACACCATATTCCACACACTTAATTATTAAGTCCAAATAAAATTTATTTATAACTTTATACCACAATATGCTTTCCGGTGCCGCCTTTGCTTCAATTGCCCATTCCATTTATACATGAGGTTCAATAATGGGTTGATGTAAGCTTCCTTCAACTCGTGGAGGCAATTTATAATAATTAAAAGCACAAAGGAGGCATAACATGTAATACAGTTATAATGAATGAGACATGTGGCCAAATATCATGTCAATTGTATTATAATGAGACATGTAGCAAAGTAGCATGTCGATTGTATTGTAATGAGACATGTAGTCAAGTAGCATGTCAATTGTATTGTATTGCAACATGTAGCCAAGTAGCATGTTGACAATAGTAAACACCTATATAGTCCAAAAGATACAATTAATTAAAATAAACTATAAATACCTCCTACCTGAAAATGAGATGATTTAAATGATGTAAATGCTCGAAATTTAATTTGTGGTCCTAGGCTCATTCTCATGCCCTTGAATTCTCCTGCATTAATCTAAGGAAAACATTTTAATATAATTGAAACTATGTGTTTTTGTGTGTGTGTGTGTATAACACCAAATGAGGTATAAAATAAAATTGAAAAGTAAAAGAAAGTAAGAATAATTAACAAAAATAAATTTGGGCTTTGAGAATATGAGAGGGGCCGTATTTTTTTTTTTCGGAGAGGGGAAAGAAAATTAAGATGGGTTTAGGAAGTTGCGTTGGTGTCAATGTTTGGATTCGGAGATCTGAATAAATAAATTAAAAATTAGAATTATTAAAAGGGAAAAACTTCATCTTCTATTCTACGCGCCCCCGCCCCTTTCTCATTTTTTTTCAACATTGCTGCGTTGGTGTTGTACAATTGGACTGAGGGAAGAGACAATGGTGACGACATCGTCAATTTTTTAATAGAAAGGCGGAATTGCATATAGGGTTGGGGTTGAAATGTATATGACTCGTGCTTGAAATTGGGAAATTACTAATATAGGTTGTTTGGATTGGATACTAAAAGAATTCTACGGACGAATGGTTGTTTAATGGAAACAGTAGAAGAAGAACCGTAGAAAACCTAGTAAAATTTGTTACCTTCCTGTATAAAAATTCTAGAATGTAAAGTACTGGTAAATAAGACTAGGGTATTTACAAACTAATATTAGCGGCTTTATCCCACTCCCAAAACTCCCACTACCCAATCCCTTTTTCTGCTACACACGCACATATGTTCACCCACCATTATAAAACTTCGTTTGATCCGTTATTCCTAATCTCCTCCAATATGAAATTTTAATTGATCTTTCGCTCAAAGTTTAAGCCCATGACTTATTAAAAAAACATAAATTATTGGGCCCGATAATGCAAATGGATGAAATGGGTCTATGCAATTGGACCTATAATAAAAATTAATGGATGTTTAATATTGTGGATGTATCAAAATAAATGGATACACATACACACACGCACACAAATATATATATATATATATATATATATGTATGTATGTATATATGTATATATATAGGTTTTGAAATGATTTATTGAGCCACTGTAAATTTATTTGGACTAGGAAGTCCAAATTTAAAATATTGATTACATGAAATGGGTTTGCCCAATTAAATCTATATATATCTAAAAACAAAATGAATTTTTGCTCGAATTGGAAAGAATGAGTTTTTCCTGCCCATTTATACATACTAAGTTGGGAAATCTAAAAATATTTTATTATATTTTTTAGCTGTAAATTTTAGTTTTAAGGTGGTCAATCACCCACCATTTTTTACTCCCCTAAAGAAGGAAAACAGTGTAATAGACTAACAAATATGGTTAAAATTGGATTAGATCATTATTTTTCAAGAAGTTGCGATTTTCTTGGGAGTGGAGATATTTTCCTTTCCTTTTTTTACACTTAAATTTGCTGATTTTAAGTATTTGTGATTGATATCAACAATTAAAATCTGTAATATTCAGCATAACAACCCTTCATCTCCCTTCTTCATCCCTTTCCCCTTCTCAGCTTACATCACCCATATACTGAACACCGACGGCTGACAAGGTGGTTGGAAGCGAGTTTTCTCACGACTGGAATTTGGCTTCGATGAGAAGCCCCTAGAATCGCGTATCCTCGCATCTGAGCAGTTCGTCGACGACGGCTTTGCATATAGATTTTTGTGTCTCTCAAGCAATCACTAATTCTGTAAGATTGAGATTCTCCTTTCTTTTCTCACGTTCTAATCCTTGACCTTCTTTGTCATTCTCTCATTTTTCGTAATTTATTATTCATTACCATTGTTATAGTGCAAATGGTTTTCATCTTCTGTCTATCTTTTTATTTTGGGTGTTTATGAATCTTTTGATTCATTGATTCAAATTTTAATTTCAGGAGAATTTTGCGCGTCAATTCTTGCCAAGAATGGAATATCGACGGGAAGCACCTAAAATGGTGCATCCTTGCGTTTGGGCAGTGGCAGCAGCTTCTGGATTGTCTTCTCCGTTAAAGTAGATAGGTCTACTGCTTCATATTCTCTCTTCTCTTTTCTCTATTTTTTTTTTCTAATCTATGAGTACGATGTTCATATCAAAAGCAGAAAATAGTCGCCATGATTATTTTCGGGGATGTTACATGCAATTTTGGGGTCTGGTGTAGTGAAAGGGAGGCCCAAAAATTGATGCAGGATTAAACGAAACAGTGAGACAACGTTTATTTTTATGAGGTTTTGGAATCGGAACCTTCTAATGATGAAAGAAAGAGACTCCAAAATCATCTTACGGTACTTTTTTTCTTTTTGTGCTTTTTATTTGTATGGATAATCTGATTATGGCCGGATTAGTATCCCTACTATCGAATATAGCAATTCATGTGCATTACAATGGAGAAATAAAATGGAAATGGAAGCTTCAACACATATAGCAATAGTTGAATTTGTGATAAAGATTTGCCATTGATGAGTAATTTAAGATAGTTAACTCTCAATGCTAAGAAATAAATTCAAGTCCGATTAAACTGCACGTTCCCGGTGTTCTTTGTTCTACGAGGGAGTTTGAGATAGTCTAATAATCATAGAAGAAGCAAGAATGCAGGCCCGATTTCTTAAATCATGCACTGACCTTTAGTTTTTGAAGTAATAAAAAAATATATGATGTTTTTAATCAAAGCCAAAATTGCAGAATTCTTTCTTCAGATTTTGGGCATTGGCGTTGGTTATAAGGTCCGGGTTTGCTGCAAATTTGGTGCATTTTAAATTAAATTACAGGATTAAAATGATTTTACGCAAATAAATTGGAAAATAAATTTTGGCTCCTCCCTAACTCTCTCCATGCTTCATCAATTGATTGGTGATCAGGCTTTTGATTTATCTGATGGAGCAGCTTGTGCGTCAAGTCTTCCAAGTCACCATTTTTTAGTCTGACAAAGGTTCTGGTCGCGCATGCCACTCGAAGGTTTTTCCCCTTCTCTTATTTGGGGTACTCAGAACAATCATACGTATTTGTTTAGCTTAAAATTGTTACAGGGGATGTCTGAAGAATGGATTGGGCTGAACACCCACGACAAGTTATGACAAGGCGGATGGCTGCGAATAGGTCCGCTCTTCATATTCTCATGTTCTTTATTTTATTTTATTTTTTAATATTGTTGGACTGGTATTATTTTGTATGTGTTTCTCGATCCGACCGTTGAAAACGGAAGTTGAGGATTTTGTTTAATATTGTTGTTCGGAAAGTATTTCTTGAGGTGTTGGGGCTCATTGTCGGAATGAAATTGCAATGTGGAAATCAGATAAGTTTTCACATTACAAGATCTTATTATCGAAAATTGGGTATCTCATGAATCAAACTTATGAATTCATCGATATACAAAAAAACCGCAATCATTTACCTTTTTGATATTGAGGTCAAGGTTGTTAAAATTGCGACTTGACTCGCAGGATTTTACGATTTTATGAGTTCAGTAATACCAAACGAGTTAACGCGCTCACAAAATCGGAGGCCTGTGAAATCGTGGCCGGATCGCGATCCGGGTCGTTAGAATCGGTAAACTCGCGATTTCGCTGTGAAATCGTACGAGTTTGTATTTTCGCAGAATTGCACTACATAAACTATGGGCCCAACATTTTTTAAAGGAGATTGGGCCTTAAATTAATCAATATCAGCCCATATCCTAAAAAAACTGAAAACCCATCAGCAAAAGGAATAAAAAAAAAAAAAATTCTGAAAATAGAGAATTAGGGCAAAGATTAACTCAGTCCCAAATTCAGCTACTGCTTGCGTATGCTGTTGCTGCAGCTGGCGAAACCATGCTGCTCAATCTGCTGTTGTTGCTCGCGAATGCTGTTGTTGCTGCACCCTAAACCCTGCTGCTGCTCTTGAACGTTGCTGCTGCCCTTGAACGCTGCTGTTGCTGACTTGCTGCTCTGGAACGCTGCTGCTGCTCTTCGCCGACGCTGCTACTGGCTGCTGCTGCTCTTCACGAGTTCAGTCACCAATTCTAACTAAACCTCTCAGTTATTTACCTTCAAATTCTTATCATCTTATGCATTTTCTTTTATCTTTTTTCCAATAATTTTTCTGATGTATCATGTTGATTATTTCGTTTTTTCTGATGTATCATGTTGAACTGAATCACAGTCCCTGATAATCTGAAATTCTGATATACAATGTACTTCTCAAGTTTTTCCCGGATATATGATGTATAATTTATAATGTATTGTTTAATTGAAATCAGTACATTAGTCTCTTATTACTTCACTGTTTTTGGATCTCTGCTCCATAGAATTCTAGTCTCCACTTAATTTTATATAATCTTTATTGAATAATTTAAATTGAATTGATTTTGTTTGCTGCTCAGTTTTTCTCAAATTTAGGATGTAGGAGTGAATTTTTATAAGAATATAAGTATATAACATATTAGCTACCTGAAATTGTTATTTGTTAATACTTAATATCTTAGTGTTGAGTCAATTTTTTTAGAAATTAACTAATTAAGAGCTGTATTTGACAAATTTAATTGATAATTTGATATGTGATGTTTATTTGTAATTTACTAGTATATTTGTATATGGACATGTTAATTAGATTTAGAGATACTCAATTGATGAATTGATAACTATCAACTTATCAATTATCACTTTCTGATATTATATATTTATATTAGTGTTTAAATTATTTTTTTCTCAATTAAATTGCATTCTTCTTTATCTTTGTATAGTCAAGCAGTCAAGCTTAACTTAATTTTTTCTTCTTGCTAATTATATTTTTCTTCCTTGTTTTTTTTATAGAATGACCCATTCAAGTTCATCAAAATCGAAGCCTTCCAAGAAAAATGCACCTGGAAGTAGGACTGATATTGGATGGAAGTATGGGATTGACGTGGATAGAGCTGCAAAAAAAGTCCAATGTAAGTATTGCAATCGAATTTTTAGTGGTGGAATATTTCGCTTTAAAAATCATTTAGCTTGTACTAGAAAGGATGCAGAACCTTGTATGAGTGTTCCATATGAGGTGAAAAAAGAAATATTAGCAGTGTTGGCTAAGAATGCTGAGGTGGCTGAGAAAAAAGGAAGATAATGTGTAACATTAATGATTCGGAGGATGAGGTGCAAAATAATCGAGGAAAGAGTAAAGGGAAAGGTGTTATGGATTCCTTTGTAAGAAAAGGGCTTAGTAGCACAACGAGCACTCAGACAACCATAAATGAGTTGTTGAAAAGGGAATTGAAGGAGGAAGTTTATGAGCAAATTGCTAGATTTTTCTATGCATGTGCTATTCCTTTTAATATTGTGAAACATGTTGAGTTTAGGAAGATGGTCGATCTGATTGGCAAGTAGGGGGTTGGACTTAAACCCCAACTTATTATGATATAAGGGAGAAATACTTGAAAAAAGAGGTGGCTCGCATTATGGAGTCAATTGAGGATCATAAAATTGAATGGAAGAAAACTGGTTGTTCAATTATGTCAGACGGATGGACGGATAGAAAGAGGCGGTCTTTGTGTAATTTCTTGGTGAATAGTCCAAAGGGAACTGTTTTCTTGTCTTCACTTGATACATCAGATGTCTCTAAGACAAAAGAGAAGGTTTTTGAGATGTTAGATGAGGTTGTAGAGAAAGTTGGGGAAGAGAATGTTGTCCATGTTGTTACTGATAATGCTGCCAATTATAAAGCGGCCGGTGAGTTGTTGATGGAAAAGAGGAAGCATCTTTATTGGACACCATGTGCAGTACATTGTATTGATTTGATGTTGGAAGATTTTGAAAAAAAGATAAAAGTTCATAGCTCCACCATTGTAAAAGCAAGAAGAATAACAACCTACATCTACGGAAAAACCCTTTATAATTTCAATGTTGAGGCATTTCACCAAAGAAAGAGATTTGATTAGACCTGCTGTTACTCGGTTTTCCACTGCTTACTTGACTTTGGGGTCACTTAGTGATAACAAGGGTGCATTGATGACTATGTTCACTTCGAGATCATGGAAGTCTTGTAGGTTTGCCTCTACACTTGATGGAAAGCGAGTGCAAGAAGTTGTCTTGGATAGTCGATTTTGGAAGAACATTGTCACGTGTCTTAAGGCTGCTTATCCCCTCATTAAGGTGTTGCGGATGGTGGATTCAGATGAGAAACCGGCCATGGGGTTTATATATGAAGAAATGAGACGTGCAAGAGAGAAGATCAAAACCAACTTCAGTGGAGTGAAAAAAGAGTAAGTTTACTCAATTTCATTACATAATGTACATTATATTGGTTCTTGATTTTTGATCAACTATTTCTTTACTTTACTTGCATTATATGGAAAGTTTTCTTATTTTCCTTATTGGTTCATGATTTTATAGTTATGAGGCTGTACTAAATATCATTAATCAGAGGTGGGAGCTTCAACTCCACAAGCCCTTGCATTCTGCTGCTTATTACTTGAATCCTCACTATCATTATAGCCCGAACTTCAAAGTTACTGCTGAAATTAAGATTGGACTATACAAATGCTTAGAGAGGATGGTTCGTGATGAAAATGAACGAAGCAAGATAGACATGCAACTTGAATTGTTTAAAGATGCAAAAGGGTTCTTTGGCATTGAGGCTGCTATTCTTGCAAGAGAGAAAAAGGCTCCAGCAAAGTGGTGGGACTCTTATGGAGATGAGTGTCCAAAATTGCAGAAGTTTGCTATTCGTATACTAAGTTTGACTTGTAGCTCATCCGGATGTGAACGCAATTGGAGTGCATTTGAACGGGTAAGTAACAATTGAAATGAAATTTATATTTGCATATTATAGTATAGTATAAATTGTTTAGTAGTTGTTTTAAGAGTTTGTTAATATCTATTTTTATATAATATATGTTTTAGGTACATACTAAGAGAAGAAATCGTTTGCTCCAAAAGAAGATGAATGCCTTAGTCTTTGTCATGTTCAATCTAAAGTTGAAGGATAAGCAACCCAAAAATGATACCAGTCAATGCCAATTTGAAGAACTCTCCTCGGATGATGAATGGATAGTTGATGAATCTTGTGTTACTGATGAGTCTATTGGAAGTGATTTGTTTGGTATCTTTGATGGTGCATTGGAACATGATGAGAATGAAAGATATGAAAATGAGAAAGATGATGATCATGAAGACTTTGGAGGTCATGAAGGTGGAACCAACATGGAGCTCGAGAATGAAAATGACGAAGAAAATAGTCCTACTCGAATTGACCCCTCAACCTCAAGAGATTTGGAGATAGATTCCAATGATATCCTTAATGTGCCTGAAGATGCTAGTGAGGGTGGTGATGATGAGTATCATGATGATGACGCAACAACTGGAGACATAAATATATCCGTTGATGATTTATTTTGATATGAATTCGAGATTGTTGTCATATTAATGTTGTATTACTTCCAACTTTGTTAGTTTTTTTGTTTATTTGGGACTTGATGATTGAGACATGAACTTTTTTGTTTATTGGAACTTGATCATTGATAATTTTGTGATGTAGTTTGCAACTACTTTTATTATTTCTAATTTTTAGTTTGATTAACTTATGTAGACAATGCATACTATTTGAGTAATTGTGTGATCTTTGAATATAATGACTTATCAATTTTAACTATTTTTATAGTTATACACCTTACTGTATCTAAAATATGCTATATGTATGGTTATTTGTATAGGTTGTAAAATCTTATGATTTTACGATCCGATTTTACAGGCAGTCTACCGATTCTACGTAAAATCGCGATTTTGACAACCTTGATTGAGGTCTAAAACTTTCACAATCTTTTTAATGGAATTTTGGATCTATACGGTTTAGTAAAAATATACTATCTTTGGAGCATATTTGTAGGCCATTATGAATATCTCACTTTTACAAAGTAAGCAAGTACGATGCCTTTCAGCTGCAGCCATCAGAATATTGAGGACATGTCTTGGCTAATGGACGGACTATGAGAAAAATATAATTTCCACTTGGGCACAAACTGAAACATCAACTTTTATTTTCATTTGCCTCTTGAAATTATAAAATCTATGAAATGAGATGCTATATGATTGCATTCTAAAAGTAACCAATGTTGTTATGCTTTTTTCCTAATTGGAGTATGAGAAGAGGTTCTTCTGAATGTTGAGATGATAAACCTAAATTTGGTGAATTTGACTAACTGCGACATACATCATAATCAAGTGTTTTTTTATAGCGCATACCTTCATTAGATGGTCGACAAACCGAAAAGACGAGGTGCTTATTGTTCTTGCTTACCTTACACAGGCTAAATTAGCAGCTGGAAGCCTTAGAGAGATGCTGTTAGAAGATAAAAAAAAAAAAAAAAAGGAGTCAAGCTATGTAGTTTCTGAAATACTTTAATCCCATCTTGATTCTACTTCTCGAAGTGCTAACCTCCATGAATTACTTCAATGGGATATAAAATATTTTATTTCCAGTTCAATCTAAGGTTAGAATACACCATTTTATTTCACTATTTATTCTGAAACTGCATCATGTTATGAGCCTTGAGTTTGAGAAGAGGCAAGTTAGTATTGCAAATTTTCACGTTACGATATAAATGGCTTTTTGAAGATGTGTTGGATGTTAGTATCCATCAGTTAAGAGCATTTTTTATATCTCATGATTGACTGAATGTAACTTTGAATGAACAATGGGAGAGCAAAACCTGTGATTTGAAGACTGTCTTTGAACAATTGTGAGATAAATGAGAGCTTCCAACGTGCATATACCGTATATTGATGCCCTTAAATCATGCAGTACATGCATATATTTTGATGTCAATGGGGAAAGCTCATGAGGTAAAAGTCGAGGATATTGAGAAGTGTAAGACGAATCGTGTAGGTAAGACCTATTTCTTCAGTTAGGATGATTTTTGTGCTCTTCTTATTTTATAATTGAGACATTTTCATGATTATCTACCCTATTAGTTTTTCATTTTTTGGAAGATAGCTCGCTTTTCGATGAGCCTGATAGATGGAATTAACCAAAGTTAAATGACGCGTCGAGCTCTTATATGAACTTTTTGTTAGAATAATTGCATAGGATTTTGTACTAATGGCTTCTAAATATTTATTCTACATCCTAACAGTGGCTTTTTGAAAAAAACATCTTGAACATTTAGCTAAGATTACAAGCAATAGAGTGTTTCCCGAATAAATGGAGGGATAACTAAAATAGCGGCATAAAGGTTAGAGAAGATGAAGGTAGAACACACAAAATTTAGAGGAGATATATGTTAAGGTGAATTGTCTTATAATATTATTTGAATATTTTATTATGTGTATAAGTTTCCATTTCCTATTTAAAGCAGAATCATTTTCTAATTCATAATTTCATGCCTTTTCACACTGCCCAACTGTTCCCATGCAGATCATGTATAAATTGTTTAAGGTGATGACAGTTGATGAGCTACATTAGTATATTTTGTATATTCATGGAGTCTATTGACATTTAAAAATGAGCAATACGTAGGATATTAGATTATCATATTTTTAATCTGGTAGTGTTTTGATGTTGTTTTTACTATCAATTGTTAGTTGGAAGATTGGCAAAATAATACTCAACTTATGAGAAAAATCAGTTAATCAACGATCTCTTAGGTTCTTTGTAGCCATATTTTGTTTTCTTAGACTAATCTTTCCTTCGTTTAATTTTATTTTCCATTGAATTATACTAATTGCTGGAGGTTGGGGATTCCACAATTTCCTTTTTCTTTTTTTTTTTTTTTCATTTTCACTAATATCATGCATTTTTGGTACAAAACTTTGCAAAATTCCTATTCTTGATCTTATATTTTGTGCGATATTGGGTTATGTAGTGGTTTGGACTGGAGAAATGTGAGTTGCTTGATCCTAGTGCTTGAATTTTGAAGATGGAGCTACAATGGTAAGAATATCTCTTCTAAATTTTTATGTATGCCTTATCCTATTCAGCTCTAACTTAATAATACTCGAACTGAAATAAGTTTCCTCACCATAAAGAACTTCAATTTTTTTTTTTTTTTTAATCAATATAACAATCAATTGTCTTTTTTCGGGTAAATGTTTAAAGCTAGGTTTTTTTCCATGGATGAGGACGCAAGTCTGTAAAATAATTTAAAGGTTATATTTCTGTTGACCAATGTTTTCTTGATTGGTGGTATTAGAGGCTATTTTCACAAGAATATCATACTATTTAAACGAGTATGATCAACTCAAGTGGAAGAAATCAAAGGCTCTGAGAAATGCTCTCTAAATGTTTTATGTGTCTTATTTGCTTTGTTGCAATTGCTTACGTGTTGCAATAATATGCACGAACTAAGTAGAGGCCCTTCGAATTCTATGATGTTTGCTTAATATGATTTAGGTTGTGGGGGTTAATTTGCAATGACATGTTGTTGTTGCTTAATGCAGGATGAAGCTAAATAATTGGGGATTTTGGTAGTAATAGATTGGTGGATTTGGTTGGATGTATCATGTATCTTTGTAAGATATAAAAGTATGTTGGTGGCTAAATTTAAGTATAATGGTATCATGATTGTGACATTTTCTTCAAATAGAGTTTTGGCGAATTGATGGTCAATATAGTTGGTTTGTGATCTTTAATTGTAGAAAGTAGTGATTTCTATTCCGGATAATTACAATGGGATAGGACTATTTGTAATTTTTCTCTCAGTGTTGTTATGAAAAATATTGGCAACTGTAGATGTGTTCGATTGTTTTTAACTTGGTCACATTAGTAACTGAATATTAATTAGCAAATGTGTAAATTAGTTTTCAAAGCAAAGTATCCTTTGAAATGTGTCAAAATATTTTTGGCCCACTTCTTTCAGCTTATTTATTTTTTTCTTTCATATTGTTACTTTAAACTAAAGTGGCTATGTTATCCTTAATAACCAGCGATGTAAAAGTTAATTGTAAGGCTTGCAATCTAGGAGTATTCTCTGTAAGGACTTACAGTTTTCAATGTTAATAATTGTCACTAAGAATATATTGATCAATTTATTGTGGTGATGGATTATTAGGGACATACAAACCATAATATGCATATTGAAGTTATTGAGATGGGCGAAAACTCTTACTTTAAGGTCCCTTGCCAATAACCTGCTTTTTTGTACATTTGTTCATCATACACAAGAACCTTTACTTCTAATAAAAAGTAAAAAATCTAAAAAAATAAACAAGAACATTTTATGTTGTACCGAGTATCCATCAATTTGTGTGATTTAAGCAGTTGCTAAGAGGGATCTTACAAAAATAATTCAACATTTCCTCCACATAATGGAGTTATTCAAACCATGGTTTGTGGAACCAGACCGGACCGGCCGGTTCGACCGGGAACCGGGCCCGGAACCGGTCCGATAAAGTTAAAAAATCGGAAAATATATCAACCGTTGAAAACCGGTCAAAACGGTGAGAACCGGTTCGACCGCCGAACCGTCGAACCGGTAGAACCGGATTATATTCAATTTTTTATTTTTTTTTAAATAAAGTTGTGTTTTGGCCTGTTTTAAGTTAAAAAAAAAAAGGATTTTCACATTTATCTTCATTTGCCCTCATTATTCCCATCTTATTTTAAATTTGGCACTAGGATGTTATTAAAAAAATTAGAGTTAGAAGTATTTTTGGATTAATTGATATTGAAATATGTTGAATTTTTTTTTACAAGTTAAACTCTAGTATCAAATTAGATTGTATTACACATAAGGAACTATTGAAATCCAAAAGTCAACAAGTTGCCTTTGACCGGTTGAACCGGTCGAACCTTGAACCGGTGGCTTGTCCGGTTCGGTCACCGGTCCGGTCCCACAAACACTGATTCAAACATAAAAAAGCGTAAAATTGTAACTACAATGCACTCAAAGTCTCTAACCAGCTATGACTCATTCTCATCCCAATCCTTGGGAAAGGGATTGACAAAGGTGCAATAAACTGCTTGGAGCCTGAAAAATATAATGATTAATGGAAAGTTCTAATGATACTGTTGCAAACTATCAGTTTTGAATATGTGTAGACTAAAGAAAAATTGGACTAAAGTGTTGCTAATCATCAAAATACGCTCCATTAGTCATCTCTCTCATGCTAACGGTGACTTGGTGTGTTAGCATTTATCAGGTTTCACGAGATACGAAAAAACATGCCAATATCAAATGTTTATGATCTGAATCCTTTATCCATTATATATCTCATTTATTTATTCTATATAAGAATACATTAGGAGTATATTCTTGACAACTAAAATAAGCCGAACAAGAAAACACATACACAGACACAAAAAGAGAAACAAAAAATCACATTTTAATTTTTCGGGGTGACAACATAATCTAAACACTACACAAAATAGCAATTGCAATTCTATAAAATAAAAATTGTTTAAATTCTATCCCCGTGCATCGCACGGGGTACCACACTAGAAATGTTGTCTATAAGGAAGTTTTTCAAAATTTATAAACATTATGTTTATTTGTTGTCAAATGTTACATGTTAACGTAGACAGTTGATTTATTTGTATTATCTTGATATTTTCGGATCATCATAGTATATATTATGTCAATAAAGATATTTTTTATTGGGTCATCGGGCTATATAACACCAGCACCATACTTATCAACAACAAAAAACACTTCGTATTACAAATAGAATATATATTATTGTGTTAAAGATCTTCCCGTGCATCGCACGGGCACGAAACTAGTAAAATGAAGATTAAAATGAAATCACAAAATAATAATTTAATAAATAAATGAAAAATTCTCGGGCGTTACACTATGGCAACGGTTCTAGATCCATGGTATAAAATGAAACTCATTAAATTGTGTTTTCCAAATATTTATTCTGAAGCTACTGCAATATAGCATATTGTCATAGTTCGTGAAACATTGAGATCCTTGTACATAGAGTATGTTGATGCTCACTATGCTAATATTGAGATAAATGTTCAAGATGGTGTTCAAAATGATAGCATAGTGAGCACCACTGGAAAGGGGAAGCGCAAAATGAGGGCTGAATTTTCTACTTATATTAAGAATGTTGATAGTGTTGAAAAGGTTAAATGTGAATTAGAAGTGTACTTGGAGGAAGGAGTTGTTATTAGTGAAAAATATAGTGAGTTTGACGTTTTGTCTTGTTGAAAGATAAACAACTTAAAGTTTAGAATCTTGTCGAAGATGGCTTGTGGTATACTAGCAATTCCAATAACTACTGTAGCTTTAGAATCGGCATTTAGACCCAGTGGTAGGGTTGTTGACCCATACCGCCCAAATTCAAGAGTGGAAACAGTTCAAGCTCTACGTTGTGGGGAAGATTGGCTTTGTGCTCAATATGGTATCAAGAGAAAAGGAAAAGTAAGCAATTTAACATTTTATAAAATTATTTATTTAATTATTATTGTCCAATTGTTTTGATCTTATGAATTGTATGTTTATATGTCGAAGGAAATTTCGGAGATTCAAGAGATTCTATTGTCTTAAAAGGCACTATAACAATGTTCATTCTCATAGAGTGATATGTTTCTTTTGTTCTGGTTAATATCCTTTTAAGATATTCAAGTGATATTTGTCATTGTGTCTTTATTTCAGCTTATTGACAACTAAATTCAATTTTGTTACATTAGTTGTTTTATCTTGTCTGTCTTAACTGAGGTATTGTTTTTGACATTGTAAGTTTTTTGTAACATGAAGTGGTTTTGCTACTCATATACTAGCTTCAATGATCAATCATCGAGTCTTTTGTCAAAGATGGATCAAGTTGATAGGATTAGTTTTGACGATATAGAATATTGTTTTGCCCTTTTTGTTATTAACATGCAATGGTTTATGTTATCGTACTTATGTTCGATTCATGTCTTTCTTTTGAGACGATGATATATTCTCATTTTGGATATTGATGAATGATAATATTTAGAAACTAAATGTTTTGTACTAATTTTAAGCTCGAGCTCAGTTTATAAACAAACTTTGTGTTAACGAGTCTCGAGCTCAATTACAGGTTTCACAAACTCAAACTCAAACTATCTTATTGAGCTTTTTTTAACCAAGCTCAAACTATGTTATGATGTCGAGCTCGAACTATGTTTATTTATTACGTTATCGAGCTTTTGCCAAACCGAGCTCGAGTTTATTATGTTATCGAGCTTTTGCCAAACCGAGCTCGAACTATTCACGAGCTTAGTAATTACAGAACAAATCGAACTCGAATATAATTTTAGAAGTTCGAGCCAAACTCGAACATACTAAAAATCAAATGAGTCAAACTCAAGCTTTGCAATGTTCGGCTTGATTCAGCTCGTTTACATCCCTAATCATTATATGCTAAACAAAAAGAGGGATTAAGAAGCTTCTTCACCATCATTATACGCCAAATAAAACAGGGGATTCAACGACGTGTTCTTCTTTCGCAAGTAGCAGGTATCAATCTTCAATTTTTTTATAATTCATGTATATTCCTCGACCATCTATTATTTTCGATTCTAGCAAACGTTTTTACTCCCAGCCCAAAAAAAAAAAAAAAAAAATCACTTATAGTAGAATCAAAAGACAAAGAAAAAAATAATAAATTGAAAGGGCGATCTGTGCGTGATTTTGGAAGAAGGAATAACAAAAAATTTTGAATAGAGAGGGAAGACGGGATGCTTGTATAGTCGTTGTTTCGTACGGATGACTAGAACCAACGAACCTAAGTTTGGCGAAGGTGCGGATCAGCGATGCCACCTGCTCGATCTCGCTGTTGTCGCTGCCGAATTGGTCTGCGTAGGTTGAAGTTTTTTATATGCGTGTATGGTGCGACTGCATGTATATATGTATGAGAGAGTAGCAGTAACTTTTTTGTGTGATACTGTGTTTGTGGAAGTGTATACGTATGTGTGTTTTAGTGTGGTACGAAAGTGTGTGATGGCGTGTAAGTGGGTTACCAAAAAAACTAAAAAAGAAAAGAAGAAAGGAAGTGTGATAGAAGAGAGAAAGATGGTTATGGGGATGTACGACATGTACTGGAGAGAGAGGAAGATGTTTATTTGAGAGGAAAGTTTAAATATTATGGGGTTAAGGGTGGGTCTTATAGATTTCTCACCTAAATTGCATAAATAATGACCTGGTATCTAATCTAGATCTTTTGGCGAGTCGGTCATTCCAAGATAATTAGTGTGTTTGGCTAGGATTTTTGAGAGCTTATAAGATGTTAAATAACTTATAAGATGAAAAAAATCTTAGACAAGTTACATTAAAAAAAAGAATATTATACCACTCCGTCTTATTTACTATATTATAAGTCACATTCAAAGTTACACATACTATACACACATACACACACTTCCCACATAATTTACACACTTTCTTCTCACATACAGTACAGAATTTACACACTTTCTTCTCACATAAAATACACAATTTACACAATTTAAAGACACACACACACAACATATTAGAAAATTTATGTACAGTTTTGATGAAAACCCTATTGTAAGGTAAGAACTAAAGCCCCCACATATATTGTATTCTTTGTAATAAATAGGGCTAGTTCTACTTAGGCGAAAGTCACATCATGAAGATACAACAAGATCATCAAGGAGCATATAGCAAGGAGTTTGCAGTAGGAAGTAAGGTACACTGGCTGTAAGGAGCATATGACACAAAGGTCACGCTCGTGTAGTGTACAACAATGTCTATTGTAAGGAAGATCCACTACTTTATTAATTCAAGATCATGTAAAAAAGACACACATTAACCATGTCAACAGAGTGACAACCAAGTCAAAGTCAGAAGTTAGAAGATTTAAAAGATATAGGCAGTAGAGACAAGAAATAATTTTTGTACTAACTAAACAATAGCATGGAGACACGTGTTCTGACAAAAGTAAAAATAACTCTGCAATGTTGACATGAAGCCACACCTACTCTAATCTACTCTTAGCAGAAGTCCAACAACGACTAGATGTCATATGATGAGCATTAAACATCAACGAGAAACTCCTTATTTCTTCAACAAGGAAAAATCCCAATTGCTATAAATAGAAGAAAATAGAGGACGAGAGAACTACTGAATTACTGAGCAACTGAAGCACTGAAACTTTACTATCATTTTGAGAAATCAATTTCCTGGCTTTCAAGTACCCATTACTTGCAATCATTCAGAGAAAGTGTGAGTGAAGAAAAGAGAGCAAAAATAGCAACACTGCCGCAATCAACTACCACTCAAATGAAGATTTTCAAAGTTGCAACAAGACGCTCAAAGTCAAATCAAGGTAGCTCTCAAAAAGATTTCTCGGTCCTAATCCTTCTCACCAAGGAAGCTTGCCCATATCTAATACCGATCTTCAAGTATAAAGGCAGCTTCCAGTTGAAGAAATCACTTTCGTTAGACCTTCTCCAACGAGTGGTTCTTAATGGGGAGTCTTCTGTTAAATCAGGGATCAAATTAGACTAGATTTAGTTTTAAGGAACTTATATAATAGAGGAGTAGCCTTCAAAGGATAGACAAAAATCACCGAAAATAAGAAAAAAATAATGAAATATTATAGGTAAGACCGCATTAAAACAAAGAAACTTTACGATTTTGATATTTTTCCAAATAAATAATTAGCATATAACTTACCAAATAATTTAACAAGTTGTTTTAGTTTTTTAATACAATTTTATATTTAAAATTATGAAAGATTAGCGTTAAATTAAAGATAATGAAAAGAGGGTTAGATTGGAATATTTCACATAAGAAATAGATAATAGATAAGAAAGTCATTCGTATTTTAAAAAATTGAAGAAAAAAATCAGACTAATAAAAAAGGTAATTAATTGAGAGATAATTTAGGCGTTTCATTATATTATGTGTATACATAAATAATACAAAAAATGATCTTTTGAAACCACAAAAGATGATCTCAAATAATGAGCATTTGTCACAACTTATGAGAAGTGGTCTCAAATAATGAATATTAGTAACAACATATGAATATTTGTCACAACTTTATTATCTTCTCAATAACTCGGACGCAAATAATATATTTGTGATGACAAAAGTGGTCTCAGATTCGTCGTACATATTTTTTGAAAAACTAGTTGTCTCTAAAAGTAGTTTTAAAAAGTTCTCAAATAATTTGTAGAGAGATTTGTGACAACAACTGGTCACAAATAACTTATTATTAGTGACCACAAATGTGGTCTAATAATGTTATACAAAAGACCTCTTTTGTTATGGTGAAATCCTATAAATGATTACATTTAACGCGGCCAATCCCATTATATACCTATATAAGATACACCTCTTAAGAAATAAAACACATCATCAAGCTAAAAGAAGTATCTAAGATCATGATGATTTAAATGCTATCTAGACGAAACAAAGGTTGATTTTGAATTTTATAAACCAAATTGCCAAATCAAACTATAAACTAGCTACAATGAAGCAATAAACAAGTAATCAAATAAACAGGTAATCAAATGTAATCAAGAGAAGAAGTATATACTAGGAATCGATTTAAATTTAGTTTTCCGATCAACCGAATATTTAAATCAAATGCTACATATTCTAAGACGATCACACGAATCAGTTAATCCCCTTCTCGGAGTGAAAAAATGTGTTGATTGTATCTAATTAATTACCGTATTCCATCAATTAATCACACGTAATTCCTGTACGAACTTAGAATCGAAGTCCCCACAATCATCTCAAGTCTCTTGATTTTATCGATTAATTATGCTATTTGATGTAGTCCATTGGTATCTCCCCTCTCAGATCTCGATTTGACAAACAATAAATGCTAAATAATTGGCCATATCATTAATCAAACAATATGACCAACCAAATAGATAATATTATCATACGGGGTCCAATTATTCGATTTACAATCACTAGTTACTTATATTCTGCTCTCTAATTTTAGAATATAATAAGCTAGTCAGTCATCCTTCTTTACTATTAAAAGAGAATCTCATGACACGTGTCAGCTATCCATATACTTAAATTCCTTTTTTTTTTTTTAGCTGGGACACATGTCTTTTTTTAACTTTTTTCTACAAAAATATATTATTTGTAACCATAAATTGTGTAGTTTGAATTTGAATTTTCAAATTTTCAAAATTTTAAATGTCATAATATAAAATCTAACTATCCCTATATTTTTTGGATGTTAACTTCCATCCTATGTCAGATTAGTTTCACCATTTTTTTTTTTATCTTTTTCCCTCAAATTTTAAAAGTGCGATAACTTTTTTGTCTCAACTCCGTTTTCTATGAAAGTTATATTAAATTAATCTTCTTTTTACGATCTTCAATTTGACCCATGATGTATATATTTAATTTAAATATTAATTTTTTAAATGTGAAATATATTTGTTATGATTATTGTAATATTAAAAGTAAAATATATAAATAAATAAATACATATAAGATATGACATGGAAGGAGAAGAAAAATGATTGGATAATAATATATGGATAGATTAAATCATTAGCACGTATCGCACTCTCAAGTAGTGTATATGACATAACTCCCTTATATTTTATTAATATAATAGAATATATTAATCCCGTGCATAGCACGGAAGGGCATCTAGTGATCATAATAATTGATAAACTACAAAATCCAGACATAATCATGTTTAACGATAATAAAATGATGAAAAGATAAAATCTCGATTAATTTGATCTTGATCTTCATATGGGAGCTTTTCTTCCTTGCCTTCTACTCCAATTGTGTAACTTAGCAAGTGAATTGTTGATGAGGAAAAGAAAGGGGAAATGATCCTTTAAGTGAATTAAGGGACTACTGAGAAAATGGGCCAAAAATGCCTAAAACAAGATGGTCCATGCAGAATTTTGCCTGGCCGTGCAGGGGTCATGCGAGCTGCACGGTCCAACCATGCAGGCCCCTTTTCTGGAAAAGCACGCACAGTCCAACCGTGCATGCGAAAAATCTCCTGCACTCGCCTGCCCCAGTGCACGGTTCGTGCACTCTTGCACTACCTCATTATGCGTCGGGCATTTTGATGCCCATCGCTTAATATTTTTGTTCCTTTTGTCCTTTCGCCCTTGTTTCTTTGTCTCTCGACCCGTTCATTGTCTCATTATGGCCTAAATATCTATAAAACAACTCAAAGCCCAACTTTTTTGACAAAGTGAAATGATTATAAAGAAATGATAAACGAGAGCTTAGAACACAATTATAATCAACTAAAACCCTTACCCTAAGAACATTTTCATAGTGTAAAACCTTGTTTATCAATACATAAACCCTATGTTGTATACATATATGCGATACATCTCTTAAGAAATAAGACACATCATTTTTTGCCTACTTCGGTTTTCTTTCTCTTCTATATATTTCTCTGTTTTACTTATACGATCCTTCTCTACAATGAAGAGCGAAAGGAAATTATATAACGTGCTCTACGACTGTGAAGAAAATATTTTTCTTGTGTTAAGAAATATCATAACTGCAAGTACAATTAACAAGTTTTGTGATACATACACATAAGTACGCATACGAAGGCAGGATATGCACATGTTTCCTGCCAAAATTTCAAATCATGATAATACTTTTCTAATCCTCAATTGATGCTGTTGTAATACATGGATATGTAAATATGACATCAAGATTTACTTCATAATACCTATCATAATCTGAAAAGCTGGGCCATCATAGTTGTTGTTTTTCTTTTTCAATCTCGAAACTCACGAATTTCTTATGATTTCTATAGCTCATAGATATGTGATTTCCAGATTATACTTTTGATTATGACTGCTTGAAAAACATATCTAGAAATATATGCTTTGATTATGATTATGATTTTCTTTTGGTACTATTCTTAAATACTGAGACATCGTTTATTATGTACAAGAATGGATTTGAG
Organism: Ajuga chamaepitys; assembly: GCA_958295605.1. NCBI lineage: Eukaryota > Viridiplantae > Streptophyta > Magnoliopsida > Lamiales > Lamiaceae > Ajuga > Ajuga chamaepitys. The sequence goes on from OY282504.1 coordinate 31,604,937, forward strand.
AATGGTATTATTATTATTATTATTATTATTATTATTATTATTGTTGTTGTTGTTGTTGTTGTTGTTGTTGTTGTTGTTGTTGTTGTTGTTGTTGTTGTTTGAGAAGGGGGTTGTGTCAATCATAGATATACTTTTTTTTTTTGGTATGTGATTAATTGATCAAATCCAACATGTAACCCTTTCATTACTAGTTACAAAGATTTCAAAGCATGTTAGCATATTATTTGGATTAGTATGTTTGATGCTCTTATTGATATTTGATTTAGTTGTTATAAGATACTTTATATTTGTATGTAGTATTCCTCTTGTTTAAAGTAGATGGCTAAATCAACTCGACTTGAATTTAAATTTTGGACTCAGAAGGAATTAGTACTATTGTTGGGCTTCCGATGTGGAAACTACCTTCTTAGGAAGGATCATCGTTCCACAACCAAACCATCAACTGAACCTAAGGATGAAGAACCGCCCGACAAGGTCAAAAGCCAATGCCCTAATATTTCTGAGGTGACATATAAATCCTAGTTAACCTTGGGACTTGGGAGTACCTTTAATTGAAAACACTCAAAGAATTGTGGGATGCCCTAAAGGGATATTTTGAAAACATACATGATACTCTGTTTCCAGAAATGAAAGTTAAGTAGAATGAAATTCACTTACTTAACTACAAAAGGGTCAACGGTCTCAATAATTATATGTTGCGCCTTCAAGAACATCTTACTTTCTCTGTAAAGTAAATTACAGAAGATGACATCATACAATAACTCTCCACTTTCCGTACTTCAACACTTATACTGGCAAACCGGTAGACTTGAATATGATACGAAAAGAATTACCACATTAATTAAGTTGGTGAACATGTTGCAAGTAGCTAATAGGTGTGAAGATTCTTTTGAACAACAATGTCAGGCTTGCTGAGACAAAGAAAATTCTTGATGCTAACTTTGATCAAAGGAACAACGGAAACAAACCCAACGGAACGGGGACAATACGTGTTAATCCCTACCAATGTGTAAATAATACACCACGAGGTAGGGGCCACGAGGGCCATGGTAGAGGACGTGGTGGCCCTCCCACTGGAGGGCATCGAGAAGGTATTAGTGCTCCTAGTGATCACGGTGGTCGTGGCGCTAAAGTACAAAAGGCTCAAGACCATTCAAATAAAAAGAAACGAGTTGATAATGAACCTTGCTATATGTGTGGAGACACTGATTATTGGTATAGCAACTGTCGTGCAAGAAATAAAATAGCAACCAACTATAAGAGGTATAAGAAATCCAAAGAACAAGAGACCCACAACATGGAAGGTGAAGACCATCCCATATAGTAACCTCACAATTGAAGATTTCAATGGCAACAAGGACATTGCACAACTAATAAATACTCTCGATTTTGACTGATCTATTTTATCAATTTTTCATTTTTCAAGAATGTTGTTAAGGCATAATGCCTCACTTTATTTACACAATTGTTTTTAGCCTTCAAGTTATTTAGACTAATGGTTTTTTAGTTAGATTTTTGGTATGAGATATACTTTCATTGATGTTGGTTTATCAGTAAATTGGAATCTTATTTTAAAGTACTGAATTTATTGTATACATGGTTCAAAAATATCACTATCACGATGTAAAGTAATACATCTAAGGAATAAATGAAAATATTGAATGAAAAGTAAATCATTATAATTAAATTAAAGTACTCAAAAGAATATGAGATTTATTTCCAACTTAATTAATAAGACAATCACATTTACTTGTAGGAATGTCTCGTGGATAAATAGCGTTCTTAGCTGATAATGGGACCACCCATACATTTTTAAGGAATAAATAATTACTCATTGAACTTATTCCCTAGAATTCAGTTGTAACAACTATTGGATCATTCCAATTGATAAAAGGGCGAGGCACTGCCAACTTTTTTTTTTGCCTAACATCACAATTATTCAAATTAAAGAAGCTCTATATGCACCAAGAACTAATGAACCTTGTTAAATTTTAGATATTCGTGCCAGCACCTATCATTTGGAAACTCACAATGAGAATGAAAATGTGTGTATATATACTACCTCTAATGAATGTGGAAGAAAACCCAACTTCGAGAAACTTATGAGTTAATCTAGTTGGATGCACATCACACTACTTATTAGGATTCTTGAATCTTATGTTGTCACCAATGATGAACTATGTGACACTAATTTACATAGGTTTTGGCATGACTGTCTCAGACATCTCGGTTGTGAAATTATGATCTGTGTTTCGAAAAACTTGCACGAGCATCCATTTCTTTAGTGAAGTATAAAATGAGATGAAAATTTGATACAATGGACGATATCAGTCATGTTGCTGCTCCGTTGTAACCTATATCCCACCTCTACCTCATTACAAATATGAAAGGCACATCACTCATTTTCCATAATATGTTCTTTAGCAAAAGTAACAATGATGCCTTCTTATGCTAAAGATACCAAACAAATATTCTATTCTTACAAAGGAATTCTTCATTTGCAAATATTTAGCACATATTATATGTTTAAGGGCTTACCACCCTAATCATCCTATCAACTCTATAAGACTTGATAACGCTATAGAGTTTACATCAAAAGTTTTTTTATAGTTATTGCATGTCTATCATAATAAATGTAGAGCATCCCGTACCCCATGTGTATACACAAAATGGTCTCCCGGAGGTCACCATCAAAAGACTACAAATTGTGACTAGGCACTAGTTATACACACTAACATGTCTATCTCTGAATGGAGTTATGCAATATTGCATGAAGCTTTACTTATTTCTTTCAGATCCACTGTTGACCAACCATTTTTCGCTTTATAGTTGGTAACTGGATATGAACCCAACATTTCATACCTACACATATTTAGGGGAAAAAAGCACAAATGGTCCCATAACATTTTACTCTTTCGAATTTAGTCCTATAAGTTATTGCTTTTGTGATTTAGTCCCGCATCTCTAGTAATTGCTCAATTTTGGTCTAATTTTCACCCGATGTTGACCAGCTGACCTGAAAAGATCACGTGACCTTCATGTGCCGGCGCGGTTTTGGAAATTTCGGCCCAAATAGTCCCATAACTTTTGACTTTATCGAATTTAGTTCCATAAGTTATTGCTTTTTCGATTTAGTCACAAATCTCTAATAATGACTCAATTTTGGTTCAATTTTGACCCAATATTGACCAGCTGACTGGAAAAGATCACGTGACCTTCATGTGCCGGGGCGGTTTTGGGAATTCCGACGACTTATGACACGTGTCCCCGGACTTCCGAGGTGGAATATTTTTTTTTTCTTATTAGGAGACCACATCAGCAAATCATTTACCATGTCAGCTTATATTTTTCTTTTGCCTCAATTGAATTAAACTCCAAAAGTACAACTGCAAAATAAGAAAATGTAATATCTTATCGATCTAACCTTTAAATCAGAATCTACATCCCTTCTTCTTCTTCTTCTTCTTCTTCTTCTTCTTCTTCTGCAAGAGCCCTAACTTTTCTCTTTTAATATTTTAGATTTGAAAGTCGCGACTTCAACTCCCCTAAAATTGAATAATACACGAATACAAAGAACCATGTCCCAATCTAGGAATAGCTCGTGAAATAGCATTGTGTGTGATTGTAGTTTGAATTCCCCCATTAAAAGCTTTTGGAAAGAAGAAAACGTTGGGGGTAGGTTCTAAGGCTGCTCACGATACCCGGTATAGTTTTTGGTTCTTGCTTCAATTTCATTGGTTTGTTCAAGGTTGAATTGAATTAATTGAAACATACTGTGTATAATTTTGGCAGAATAAAGGTCATTATACGAGTATTAGGTGGATAGATGCACTTCTATGTAATAGAAACCGACACATAATAAGTGGGCTCTTGCGACGACTTAACGAGAAGAACACAAATAATGAGGCCCTTCATAATGCCCACATGAATCTCAAAGAAATTATTTCCGTAACTGAGATAGAGCATGAACTACTCGTTAAAGAAAAAAAAAACCAGGTGGAGTTAAAGAATAAGGAGTTGAAGTCCATCAACAATGAGTTGATAAAACATATAAATTGGCGAAACTCTCAAAACCGCGTCAGCACGTGAAGGTCACTTGACCTTTGCTGGTCAGCTGGTCAACATTGGACCAAAATTGAGCAATTACTAGAGATGTGGGACTAAATAAAAAAAAAACAATAACTTATGAGACTAAATCTGAAAAAGTAAGAAGCTATGAGACTATTTTTGTTGGAATTTCTAAAATCGCGCCGGCACGTGGAGGTCACGTGACATTTTCCGGTCAGCTGGTCAACATTGGGTCAAAATTGGACCAAAATTGAGAAATTGCTAGAGATGTGGAACTAAATCGAAAAAGCAATAACTTATGAGATTAAATCCGAAAAAGTAAAAAGTTGGGACTATTTTGGCTTTTTTCCCCATATTTAGTTGTGCAGTATATGTGACTATTGCGCCTCCACAACAAACTAAAATGGTTCTACAAAGATGATTATATGTTAGCTTTGAATATGAATCTCCAACAATTATCTGCTTTTTGGAACCCTTGACAGGCTACCTCTTTACCACTAGACTTGCAGATTGTGTTTAATGAGACAGTCTTCTCGTTGTTAGGGGAGACAAGAAAAATGTTTTTTAAGGGAATGACATGAATTATTGTGGTATTTTCACTCTGTATTATTTTGATCCTTGAACCTCACAGTGTGAAAGTGAAGTAAAAAAATAATTGATCTCCAGAACGTAGTAGATTCGATGCCTAATGCGTTTGCTGATATTTCTAAAGTGACTAAGTCTCATATACCAGCTCCGAATGTGCTTGCAAGATTAGAAGTCCCCAATAAGGAGCACAAAACCACAGATAAAGGTGTCGCAACCACACTTGGTGGAGGTGCGGTTGAGGCCGTGCCTCCCAAAATTGAAAGGCGGAGGCCACCTAGTTTGATCGACACCCACCTTAGGAAAAAAATGGTAGGCGTGGCACAACCAGATCCATTAACAATCAATGTTGAGAATCCATCCCATGAGATTATCTATGATTATTGTTATGTCCAAGAATCAGAACTCACCACAACATAAATGAGCTTATGTAACACCTAAAAAGTGTTACATATATACCAAAACGTGTTACAATAGACTTTAGGTAACACTTTATTGGTATTACATATGTCGGTGCTACCTAAATTCTAAAGTAACACTTTGGATGATCTTCCATAACACTTTTCATAAATGTTACATTAGATTTTAAATTGTAACACTTCATGGTAGTACTAAAAAAATGTTACATATAACACTTTATGTAACACTTTTAAAAAACAAAAAATGTAGAATATTTATCATTTACTTTGGATGATCTCCAGTACCACTTTTTATAAGTGTTATGTTAGATTTTAAATTGTAACACTTCATGATAACACTAAAAAATGTTACATATAACACTTATGTAACACTTTTTTTTAAAACGAAAAATGTAGAATATTTGTCATTGTTGGGTTTCGAACCTAAGTTGCAAGCGTATAAGATCTTAACCAAATGCTAAACCATTAGACTATAATAACTCTATTATTTTATTTTATACGAAAAATTATACATATACAATTTTTTGTTGTAACATAAATAAAATATTCTCTTGATTAAATTCTTACCAAACTACAATCTAACTTAATTTTATTTAGCATATTCTATTATCTAATATGATAAAAAAAATTCATGAATTATTTTTTTTCAATTTCATCCACACACACATGTACACACATACACATATATATTTTAAGACACCTTGAAAAATTAAGTACTTGATTACTTTCTTTTCATAGAATATAAACTAAATAAAAAATAAACTTAGGAACATGTAATACATGACAAAATATCTTAAGTCCAATGCTTTATACTAAAAAGATATATTCAAACATTTAATCTACAAAACTCCTTTCAATAAGAATGCTCAACGGGGTAGATAAATAGATATTCGATCGAACTTGTGGAGTCCGATCCAAAATGTAGAAATAGAGCCTGTACATGAAAAGGTATAAGAATAGACTCTTTGCTTGGATGGCTTGTTTGCACATTCATTCCGTCACATCTCCATAGATTGAATATAGGGGTTGCCAAGATCAAGGTAAGTTCAGACGAATATACACACATACACACACAAAAATCACTAATAACATTTATGTTATATAACTAATAAGTCAATCCTTCGGTGCTCGAACAAATTGTTATTTTAGTCGATTATTTTCATCATCTCATGTTACAGATGTTCTATGTGATAGTTAAAATGTAACAAGTCTATAAAGTTTTTCCTCAAAAATTCATTTGTAAAATATAAGCGATTGAAAGATTTTAATTCTTCAAAAGTCACATGAGAAAAATAAATCCAAAGATATTTTATTAGTTTAGATTTAGAATTAAAAAATATATATAATTTTATTAATTGAAATTGTTATCTAGAAAGTGTTACTTATTTATAAATATTACATGAAAATGTTACTTATTCAAAAGTGTTGCTTAAAAAATGTTACTTATGTACAATTGTTAAAGTGTTACATCCAAAATGTTACATATTTTAAGAGTGTTACATGTGTGCTACATATTCGAACATTTTACAAAAGTGTTACATACTAATAAGTGTTACAAAAATGTTGCATAAAAGTTAAAATTTTGAAAGTGTTACAAATAAAGTGTTACTTAAATCCATTTATTTTGTGGTGACTGGAGGACGTTTTGATGTTGATATTATTCTAGATAATAAAGAAATCTCTATGAATTATGAGAGTTCACATGAGGTTATGGACATACATTGCACACAGATTGATGATGTATTTGCTTATATTGTTGCTCAAGAAATTATTGAGAATGATAATATCGAACCACACGTTATTGCAAAATGTAAACCAAGAGAAGATTGGCAAATTAAAAGAAGCAATCCAGACAGAACTTGATACTCTAGCAAGGAGACATGTATTCAGTTAAGTGGTGCTAGCCCAACCGAATGTCAAACATGTAGGATTAATTGGTCTTTGTAAAAAAACGTATTGAGAAATATGAGGTCCCAAGGTATAAAGCTTGTCTTGTAGCATAAAGTTTCTCATAACATCCTGGAATTGACTATGAGGAGACATACTCTCCTATAATGAATTTTATAACGTTCCGCTACTTAGTTAGCTTAGTAGTTTCCGAAAGAATAGAAATGCAGCTTATAGATGTGATTACTGCACATCTCTATGAGGATCTTGATTTAGAGGGGAAAAATATAAAAGTGTTAGATGACCTTCCGTGTAACAACCTGAATTTTCAAAGGCATTTTTTTTTTTTTTGAATAAATAACAATAAAACTGTACTTTTAAAAAGGGAATAATAAAAACATCCACATAATTTGAAACTAAGGTTGTTAAAATTTTAATTAAAATATCCTTATTGATATGCTTCAAAGCATAAAGTCATATTATTTCCAAACTTTTCAAAATTAATATAAATAATACTTTTATAAATATGCGGAAGCAATTTAACTAATTTAACTTAAAAGTTAACATAAATTCTAAAGAAAGCCTCTTTAAAAAAAATCGTAGATCAGGTTTTCAAAGTAATAAAACTTTTCGGACTAATAATATATTCCTAACTTATGGACAAGTACGTAAAATATAAACGTATAAGTCGTTAGGCAAAAATTAAATAAGATACTTTTAATAAACAACATTCATGTAGTAACCAAATAATATTCCACTAAGTAACATTTAATAAAATACTTTTGATAAATTATAAAAGTTAAATCTATTATATAATAAATCACTTTAATACCTCAAATGGAACTCATGTGTGTAACACCATAAATATCTACTACCTACTTTATATGTCATCACATCTCTCTCTTGCCTTTACACGCAACTCCATCAACCTGAAAGGGTGTTTTTTATAAAGGGGTGAGTTACATCCATCTCGTGGGGTTTAGTTTGCCAAAATTAAATACAAGCAAGCAGTTTCAAATATGAGCAAGTCATCATAAGTATAACCATAATGTCACCGTAGCATGTATCACCATACGCCCGTAGGCCATTCCCATAAATGGATCAAATAAATTTGAATCCCGCATCATAAATTCACCATAGCAACATATTAAACATAATAAGCATAATATTTAATTAAAGCAAACATTAAAAGAAAACCCCACCTTAGTTGTTGAATGAATGATGTCGTGCGAAAAAGCCTAGTCACCGTGTTCTTGAGCGGATAAACCTAATAATATATGTTATATCTTAATTAATATTTGAGGAGGGATCCTAATTAGAAAGACCGGAATTAAATACGTTGGTGGGAAGGGATATAAGTTGTATATTGGTAAATATTAAAGTTTAATAAGGGTAAAATTGTTCTGCCAAAAGAGAATTGGAATGACGGAGAAATAAATTCCCTTTTTCTGCATTTACTACTCTACATGTGGTCCCCCATAATATACCCATTACTTCCATTAATACATACAATACACACACACACCCTGCATACACACGCAACACACACACCTCTGCATACTCACGCAACACAACACCACACTTTATATAATACACACATACACACACACACACACATATATATATATATATATATATATCTATATATATATATAACACATACACCACAAAACATATTATATAATATAGTTATAACATACACTGCACTACCCCATATATATATATATAGATTAAAATGCACACACACTACTACAATCACCCTCACACACACACGCCGTATCTATGTATACATAACACACATACCATATCACATTTTATATATATATATATATATATATATATATATATATATATATATATATATATATATACACACACACACACACGCACACACACTACTACCTAATTCATATCTCACGGCTAACTCCAACATGCATATATATATATATATATATATATATAACTCACACAACCACTCACCATATGTTTATATGCATGCGCTCGTACACACATATGTATATATATCTACCATCCCTTATGACATAACCGAGTCCAGAGAAATAAATCTTTAAAACAAAAAATTATTTGCTATTTATCTAAGAAATTCAAAAAGGAAACTGTAAATTACCTACTGTAGATGTGAAGAATGGAACGAACTAATCCACAATCCACAGAGAAGAAAGGGTGAGAAGAGAAGAAAGGGTGGTGCTTTTCTTTTAGGAAAGGAGGCGTGATTTATTTTGTGTATTGTGTAGGGTTCTACTCTATGATCTTATATTTATACTAGGGACTATTAATCAGAAGTCCCATCGAAAAGGTATTTTTCTATCATATATCAGCTAGGAGAGTATCTAATGTGTGTATATATATAGTCATGATACGTAATAACTGACAGCCCTTTTATGGATAAACATGAATTATGATTTGGGCTCAATCCGGGCCCAAATAACTTGTCTTGACCCACATGAAATTTATGATGCATGTTGGGCTTAATAAATAATAATAATAATAATATTAATAATAATAACCCGTAAAATAATTCGGGACGTTACATCCCGTTACCCAAATTAAGTGACTCTAAACCATAGAGGATGTTTGTAATCAAATTGAAATACTTAGTTTATAGATTGAAACAACTTGGTCAGATGTGGCTACTTGATTTTATAGCATTTTATGTTGATGACATGAAAATAATATGTACTCTTAATGAAATTAGAGAAACCACAAGCTACTTGAAATAAAAAATTGAGTTGAAGGATCTTAGGAGAACTCGATTTTGTCTAGCCATTGAACTAGAACACCGAGCTTGTGGAATACTTCTCCACCAGTCTGCGTATGTCTGGAAGATGCTCAGGTAATTTAATATGGACAAAGCGCATCCTAGTAGCACTCCCATGATCGATTGAAGTTCCAATATAAAGAAAGATCCGTTTCATCCAAAGGAAGATGATGAAGAGCTATTACGAGTTGAAATTCCCTATTTATGTGTGATAGGTGCATAATTGTACTTAGCTCAATACTCGACCATATATTGCTTTCTCAGTAAACTTGCTAGCTAGATTTAATTTAGGACTAATACGTCATCACTGGGATGGTGTCAAGAATATATTCCGATACATAAAAGGAACCATTGACATGAGTCTGTTCTTTCCTTATGTAGAGGAAAAGGGGACCACAGATGGAATTGAAATCCTTAAAGAAAATTTTGAAGCTACCCCCTACACTGATACTCTAAGTAATGTCGTTTGAAGAAGTAACTACTTGAGTTCTACCACAAAAGAGCCTACATGTATATATGAAGACAATGATTCTTGCATAGAATAGATGAAACTGGGCTACACCAGGGGCGAGAAAACGAAACATATATCACCAAAATTCTTCTACAACGAACAACATGTTTTACTCAAGATTCAAATAACTCAAGTAAACTCTGAAGAAAATGCAGCTGATATGTTTACAAGATCAGCGACCAAGATACTTTTTGAGAAACATGTGAAATGTGTAGACTCTTTGAGCTCACTTGATAGATGTACGCATCAAGTTAGAGGTATAGATTTCAGGGGGAGTCTCAATGTAGGTGCGTTGTACGCCCTTTGACCAAGGTTTATTTTTCCTACTGGTTTTGTTACTTGACAAGGTTTCTAATGAGACAACATTCATGCACCATTCACCATTTTGATTTGGCACATGGGGAGTGTTCAAGGAAAAATACATATTGTGCATTTATCAAAAGTAATTGATTGAAGGGTAATTATGCGTTTCATTATATATTCTCTGTATACATAAAATCCTACATTGTATACTTATATAAAAGGCATCTCCTAATAAATGAAAATCGCCATGTTGTTTCTGACATTTATGTCATCTAGTAACCACATCAAAGTAGCTTCAAACTATAAGGACATAATTGGATTGGGATGGGTCCATTCGGATGTGGAATGACCCATCCGTAAACAATTTCACTATAGGATGATGAAGCCCATCCACCCACATCCCCCCTATAAAGTTATTTCACATCAACATCATTTATTTTCAATCAACTTTAACTTCTATCAATTAATCACAATTCCCAATATACCTTTTAATCATTCCCCAATCAACCAATCATTATTTACATCACCTATCACAATATTTTAATACTATCAACCACCATAAAACCTACTGATATGACATCTACAGTACACATCCTACCCTACACATCCCTTAAACAAAAATACATTTTCACTATTTAAGTGGACGTACCATCCGAGGATGTGCCACAGTCAACGGGGCACATTACACTACACCCCAACACAAGTATCCCCTAAGATGATATTTATTTTGGCATGTCCCTGTCCAGATGGGGCATGACCCATCTCCAACGTATTTCGTTTTATAGCTGGATGGTCCATCCCTCCACATCCACACCCTATTACCTACATCACGTTTTATAATTCCCAACACACCTTCTACAATTTCTAATACATCTTTTATATTTTTAAATACACATCCTACCATAAAAATCCCTAAAACAAAAATATATTTACATTATTTAAGTGGATGTACCATCCGAGGATGTGCCACAGCGGATGTGACACATGCCACTAGATTCTGGACCATTAGATCTAATGTCTTTTAATCTTGACCATCAGATCAATTAGTAATGTGTAACCTGTTACTTGTCTAGCCATTCACCAAATAAAAATCGAGACCGACTAAATTGTATTTCAGGCTTGATGGTTGACGGTGTTGTCTCGATTCATTAACTACAACAGCTTCCAGTTTTTTAAGAAAGAAAATTTAAACTAGAGACTGAACTCATGTAATTGTGAAATTGATTGTTTTCATTAAATTTGAAAATTCAGAATTAAAAAAAAAAAAGATGGAAGTTAAATTAAAAAAGTAATTAAAAATTCAGATACATATCAATGATTTTGAATTTAGAAACGGGAATTGAGATTGTCATATCAATGACGTCCTTATTTTTTCCCAAAACATTGATGAACATTTCAAACATCTTTAGATTTTTTTATACATTATAGAACAAAATGATCTAGTTATTTCTGAACCAAATATGGTCCTCTTTCAAATTAAAATAAGGTTTCTTGGTCATTATATTTCCCAAGGAACTATCGCTCCTATCAAACAATCCCTTCAGTTTACCAATAAATTCCCTGATAAAATTTGTGATAAGAAACAACTTCAAAGATTTCTAGGTTGTTTAAATTACACTCTTGATTTTTATCCTAACATCAATCGACTTGCAAAACCCTTACATGAGAGGCCTAAGAACAACCCTTCTCCCTGGACCAATACCCATACTTCTATCATCCAACAAATAAAGAAACAAGTCCTAGATCTTCCTTGTCTTCATCTTGCTGATCCTCACCTTCAAAAGATTGTTGAAACAGACGCCTCTGACATTTGTTATGGAGGCATTCTTAAACAAAAATAAGACCATAAAGAGTTGATTGTACAATTTACTTCTGCTCATTGGAATGACACTTAAAGGAAATATTCCACTATAAAAAAAGAGATCTTGAGCATTGTTTTATGCATACAAAAATTTCAAAGTGATTTACTTAATCAAAGTTTTTTATTACGCATAGATTGCAAAAGTGGCAAAAAAGCTTTACAAAAAGATGTTCAAAATCTTGCATCAAAACAATTTTTTGCCAGATGGCAAGCTATTTTAAGTATTTTTTATTTTGATATTGAATTTATCAAGGGAGATGCAATTTTTGTCCTAGATTTCCTTACAAGAGAGTTTCTTTAAAACAGGTGCAAGGATGCCGTCGAAAATTAACAAAGGCAAAGCTATTGTTCTAGTTACAAAAATGACAGGCCTAATTTCTAACCCTAAATATCGCAAGTATACGGGTGTAGATGTGTATAGGATAAGTCATGGTCGATCCTCAGAGAACAGGTTAACGCAGTTCGATACCATAATTTTATAAGATTACCCTAACTAGACACTCGAATTGCAAGGTTGATTTTAATAAGCTAAATTACTTATACTAATTAACTTAACTTGTCAAACGAATAAATTCCAATTAACGAGAATGTATCCTTGTAGACTTTTAACTTGTAGACTTTTAAACCAATTTTTAGTATTTATTAGGCGGCACTTAAGTAACTTAGTCCTTCTCTCGAAGCGACTAAGTCGTGGATTGCTAAGGACAACTACCCTCTCGAGTAAATTAATCCTAACAACTCCTAAAAGACCCTTAACCATTGCCTACGCAGTCATAGACAACTACGCTATATGCTGTACGTCTATTAACGATTCTCTCCTCTCGAAGTGGAATTGTTAAACGTGTAAACTAAGCCTAAGTGATCAAATTATGCTCAGTTATGGAATAAAAAAACACATAGATAAATACATAAAATCGGAGTCTATAAATAAAAACCTTAAATCAAAACATTGTCGTAAAACACTACTCTCTAACCCTAGGACACGAGTAGTTTAGCTACTCATGCCTAGCATTAGATCTATACAATAATTCCTAATACATCATAAAGAAATAAAAGCTAGATAAGAAATAATTAAACCCGGTGTAGTCGACTCGTCAATCTTCGTATGCTCGTTCTTCAAATCGCTCTCTAAATACTCTTCAATGCGTATATGATGTAATGTAACTGATCCTCCTAAAAAACGAGCATTACTTGTCTTTTTATAGACTTCGGAATAGTCTTGGGGAGCTTAGGAATCAATTCCTATTTGGGACAAGAAAGTTCTTCAAAAATGGACTTTTGACGCGGCCGTGTTGTGCTTCTGACGCGGTCGCGTTGCAACAACAATGCAGATTTGTATTGCGAGCTGGTTTTGGCGCGGCCGTGTTGCATCTCTAACGCGGTCACATCGGTTCACGTCTGGTTTGACTTTTGGACTGGTTCAGGCTGGTCTGAGCCGGTCTAGCCGGCTTTTGGCTGGTTCGGACCGGTTTTGACTTCCCTTCAACTTGTTATTTCGTTCGTTAGTCGTAAATCACGACTTTTAGTTCTGAAATTGCTCAAAAATACCTTAAAACAAGTGAAACACGTTAATGGTCCAAATTATATACATTTATCTAACTTTAGACCAAATATGCACATAATTGCTATAAAATACTATCCTAAATTGACCTGATTACATGCATAATTAACGTGTATAAAAAACCCCCAAACCTAAACTGTTGTTCGGGACAAGAAATTACAAGTGATTTATGCAATGGTTTAGGGCGATTGGATGATGATTCAGTTTCAGACTGGTTTTCTTTTTACCCAATTTAGGCAACACAATATACTTTAGCATATGTGATAACACGAAAATCAACTAATCTCGAGACTTTGAACTTTCAAGTTATTCAATCCTCACTGGTTATGTATTTCACTCATCTCTCAAGTGTTTAGGCTAATTTCATTTCCGCTCATATTGAATTACATGCAAAGCCTACCATATGCTTGTCAATCGTCTAAACTAGACCTCGTACTCAATGTGTGTGAAAAAAGATAAAAAAAAAAAAAGAAGGTCTTTTCTTGGTTGTAATGTTGACTTAAGGTAAGGTGGGATATATTTGGCTAAAAGTGACTACTTTTGGACTAATCAAGTTATTCCTAACCCGACCACCCCTCAATATAATCACTCAACCTCACTCTTCAGTTTTCAGCAACCCATCCCAAAAGACATGAATTCTTAACCTTTAATAAACCTTTACAACTAAAGTGCTTTCTCAAAACACAACCAATACAAGGGTACCACATTTTTGGGACTACCCGACTGTGCTAATCAATTCAAACAATTCTAAGCACTTTTATGAATTCATAGCCTCTCCTCTTGGTAATTTATTAACAATCAAGTTTTTCTTTTCTTTTTCTCAATCGATTTTTTTTCTTTTTTTTTCTCAACTAGGAGAGGCTATTTTCTTTTTTTGTTTTTCCACTATCATTCTTCTCTTATTTCCTTCATCTTTGAATTCATCTTCTAATTTACCCATTCCTTCCCACAAATTCTTCACCCAAACTACCTACCAATTCTCCTCCATCTAACTTGATTAATCCAATTAAGCCAAAAGAGTTAAATTGAAAGGTTTTCGGCTGACATTGTTAGGCTATAAAAAATTAAGGCTTTAAGGCTCAAGTGGGCTAACTAGGGATAATTCTTGATATTATGGTCCAAAGGCAATTTTTCACAATTCAAATAAATAGGCTTCAAAACAAAAATGCTTGAGATCACTTCCTAAATCACACCACAAATTTGACACATTCTTAGTAAAGACTCAAGGCAAGTTTTAGAGACTAGTGCACATATTTAATCTAATTCACATCGAAAGAATGTATATTACTCCGAAAATAGGAGTACAATTAGGCTCAAATTCTCACCAAGGTAATTTTTGATTAAATACTCTAGGTTCAAGCTCAATTTCGTCTCAACTCACTTCTCATGCTCTATTATGTGTCTTTTTTCATCTACTTCTCAAATTCAACTCATCATTAACTATTTACCCTCCATCTTTCCCTTTTTTTTTCTTTCTTCTTTTCTTTTCACTTGTTACTATTTTTTCTTTTTCTCGGGTTTAATTCTTCTATTGACTCTAAAAACAAAACAAAAAAACTCTAGACTCCTAAGACTCAACATGGGAACTAAATAACAAATATGGGTTCACAGACCCAATAACACCAACAAAACAGATAAATGGGGTCACAGACCCGGTACTCCGAATCAAGTAGCAAAATAAGCAAGTGGGCACACATACCCAATGATCAAACCAAATACCAATCAAATAGCAGCAAATTGAACAAGCAATAAGAAACAAAAAATTAGAAACAACAAAAGATAAATAGCGGCCAAGACATCCCACAATTCACCCCCTCCCCCAAACTGTGGCTGAAAGCCAATGTTTGGAGGAAAATAGTGGTGCTCCTTGGTGCTAACTCACAGTCATTGTGGCGGTGGAGGTGGTTGGAAACCATGTTAGCTCCAAAATTGGGCCAATGCGTCCCACCGAATATCTTGATGCTGTCTCCAAATGTGCTCCTCGACTTTCTGTGCTACCGGTTCTTCAACCATGGGTTTTTTGCCCTTGCTATGGCTGGAACTGCCTTTCTTTAGTGCCATTTTAGTGAACCTGGAAATCGTGATTTTAAACTGCTTAGGTATTGACGCAGCCGCATTCAGTTGAGCTGGATTCTGGCTTTCTGAACGTGATTTTGACGTGGTCGCATTGCGTCTATGAAGCGGCCGCGTTGCATGTCCAGTGTCGAAAATGATTGCTGAAGGCTTTTGATGCGGCCGCGTCCAAAGTGTGACACGGCCGCATTGAGTTGGGCTCAATTGTGGCTTTGGGCTGGACTTTGGACGCGGCCGTGTTGTGTATGTGACGTGGTCGCGTTGCTTTATTCTTCCTCAGCTCGAGTTTTTCGTCTTTTCGACCCCTGATTCCTGCAACACTCGTGCATGTTGATTCCTAAAAACATAAAAACACTAAAAACACAAGTAAAAACATAAAAATAAGAAGAAACACAACTAAAATTAAATAAAACGGTAAACATCGAGTTGCCTCCCGACAAGCGCTTCGTTTTACGTCTCAAGCTGGACGACCTGTTTGGCTTCATTCGGCTTCTCCAGCCGCACTTTCTTCTTAACTGCTTCCCTCATCTTTGAATTTAGCTGTAGATAGGTAGGTAACAGTTTAGCGTTTTCGCAACCTTTATTCTCTCTCAATGCCTTCTCGACTTTCTTTTTCTTTTTGCACTTTTTAGTTGACCTTCTTTTTGGAGGTTCCTGTAAGACATCTAGCACACTAACACTTTCCAACAACTCAAGATTAGCAGTATCATGGTGATCAAGATTAGATGTAGAATCAACCAGGCACACTTTAGGGGTATTACAATCACTAGGTGAGATTATGTTCTTATTTATTGTGACTTCTAAAGCCTGTATAGAGCCACATGTTTCAATGTGATTCACCCTCTCACTCTCGTGTTGTTTTTTAGCTTCATATATCGAAAATGTGACTTTCTCCTCTTCTACCCTCAAAGTTAACTCCCCATTTTTAACGTCTATAAGTGTTTTACCTGTTGCTAGAAACGGGGGACCTAAGATTAAGGGAATTTCCTTGTCTTCTACCATATCTAGGACTACAAAGTCAACGGGAATAATAAATTACCAACTTTTATTAAAACATCCTCTATAATGCCCCATGGTCAAGTTATAGAACGATCGGCCATTTGTAGAGCAATTGTAGTGGGTTTTATTTTGCCTATTCCTAATTTTTCATATATAGACAATGACATTAAGTTGATACTAGCCCCTAGATCACACAGTGCTTTATCAAAAGTTAAATTACCTATTTTGCATTCAAGAGTAAAAACTACCTGGATCTTTGCATTTTATTGGTAACTTCCTTTGGATCACTGCACTACATTCTTCTGTTAAGTGTACCGTTTCGTAGTTCTCCAATTTTCTCTTTTGAGCTATCACCTCTTTCAGGAACTTTGCATAGTTAGGCATCTGCTATAGTGCCTCAACAAAAGGTATATTAATCTGAATCTTCTTCAGCACATCCAAGAACTTCGCGAATTACTCATCTATCTTTTTCTTCTGCAGAACTTGTGGGAATGGAATTGGAGGGACATACCTCTTTCTTCCACTAAGTGTTCTTTCTGCACTTCCTTATCAGCCTGCAATTTTGGACTTTCATACACAATATCACTTCTTACTCGAATTGCGTGACACTGCTCTCTCGGATTCACCATTGTATCGCTCGGGAACTGACCCTGCTTATGTTGGGCTCCGAAAATATTTATTAGCTGACTCATATTATTAGACATTTCAGTTATGCTGGTCTCGAGTTGCCTGATGTCTGCTCCTTGACTAGTCATCTGCTTGTTTAGCTTGATACATTTACCGTCCACCTTTCTCTCCAGTTGAGCTAACTTTTCGTCGTACTTAAAAAATTGGGACTGCACTATCTCCTCTTGTGTTGGATCATTACAATCGTGAATCATTTCATTCGTCACAGCGAATCCGGGTGGCAGATTAAGTGAATTCTTCGCATTGCCATAAGAGAAATTCTGGTGATTCCGATTAGGAGGGTACTGATTGTACCTTGGCTGATTATTTTGGAAGTTCCTTTGATTTACAAAATTCACATCTTCAACATCTTCCTGGCCCACTATCTGTTGTGATGAAGTTTCATTATGTTGTGCTAACGTCAGACTAGCTAGCAAACTTACTTGGCTCGTCAAAGCTGTCAACTGAGATGCAAGGTTTTCAATTGGCTCGTTCTTGACTGGCTCTGATTCTTTGACACTAGCTACTTGCCTTGGCTGATGTCTTTCTTAGGCCACTGGTAACTTGTTCTGGCCATGCCATCCAAAATCGAAAACACAGAATTTGTAATACAGGATTGGAGATACAATTTCTGGCTACCCGAAGAAGGAATGACTCCTTCTCTCTCTCTCTCTCTATACTCTTTTTTTTTTTTTTTTTTTTTTTTTTTTTTAATATTATAATCACACACTAAACTATTACAATTGATTGGTGCAGGTGTTTGATGCTTGAAGCTCGCTTTCTTTCCTCTCTAAAAATATGTGGTGCCTTTCAAGGAAGAAATGGGCCGGTATTTATAGACTTCTGGATGGCATCTTCAGCAGTGTTTGTACAGGAATCTTCAACAGTATTTCCACCCATGGTTTTTGAACAGTTGCATTTAGTTATTGGTGTCATCATGTCTTCTACTTTGTCAGAAAAGAGACAGTACTTGAGTGACATTCGTTTGGATAGCATTTGGGGTAACATTCTTTTAGTATCTACTATGTCCAAACAGGTCATCGTCTTCAAGGTTGAATGAAGTTTCTAAGCTGGCTGGTGAATTTGTTTTTGTAGGGCATAATTTTGTCAGAATTTTCTCTATCTATTCAGGGGACTTAGCTGCGGCCAGGAGTGCTGCAAGTTGAGATTTGTGCGCTAAATACTTGGTTTGTTCTTTAGATTGAAACGGAACTTGTGGTAATCCAGGGTTTTTTGTGACCCAACCTTCAACACTTTGTGGAAGGACACTTTTTATAATGTTATATTTATCCCACCATTTGATTTTGTATTTTCTCATAATAACTAGATTTTGGTGTTCTGAAACGTCAAGAAACCATGCCATAATCCACGTCACATAGAACTTTTGTACAGAAATTTGCAAATGGAGAGAATCTCATTTCTTCAGGAAATGGTTTATATTTGGATTTGAATATTTGGAAGGATTTTAGAACAATGGGTTTTTGAATTTCTGGTAGAGAACCGAAGGTGTCCCACCAGTGTCCCCACCATGAAGGATAATTAGATATATTTGTTTCCCTGGTGTTAAAATGAAATAACCATGTGTGCTGGTTCTTTGGATTTTGTATAAGGAAATAGTTGTACCAGGATTGCTGGTAATCCATACCAATTGGATAGTGAAATAAAAAGCCATTGGGTCGGTAAGGTTTCCAGGGAAGTGGTAGTATAAAAAGGAAAGAATTTGAATTTTTCAGGAAAAGCCATTGGGTCGGTAAGGTTTCCAAACCAATCGGCTGGTGCAATAAAGGTATGGATTTTGCAGGTGGAAAAAGCTGGTTCAGTATGACTTTGTTGGAGGTATTTGTGAGTAAATGTGGCGGATCCAGTTGCTTCAAGGATAGCTTGATAAAAAAAAATCGGAGTTTTTTTGTATTTCCCATTGTTTGTAGATCCATCCTTACCAAAATACTTCTGGATGGCTTGGAAGGGATCATTATGTAGAAACCCCTTTTCAAGTGTGACAATATATTGGTAGTTAGATTTTATAAAGTAGTCTAATCTAACTTCAGAAAATCGGGTTAAGGGGGTTTGGGAGTTTGAGGATTCTGGTTTTGAAAAGGATTTGAAAGAAGTTGAGGTTGAAGTTACGGATGTGTCAGTCTTTGAAGGTAACAATATGGCTGGTTTAGTAGGTAATAAGGGTTTGGATGTCTTGGCAGTTGATGATTCAGACGTATCAAGGGTTTAAGAAAAGTCTTTTTGAATTTCAGGGGAGGATTTTAAGAGGGCTGATAAGAAATTTTGGGTTGCAAGGTTTGTAAAATCTGGGATTTGGGGTTCAGTCTGAGCTGTTTGTTCTTTCGTAACAGCTTTATACCAAGAGGCTGGCTTTTTTGTTTCTAAGGGTGTTTTTAGTGAAATCAACTCTTTAACACACAACACCAAAGAATCTGGAATTTGTACAAAGAACAATTTGAAATCACACATGCAGTTCGGCCAGAGTTGTGGCCGAATTGAACTTGCGCAGAACAGGAACTGAAAATGAATCAAACACAATTTTAACGTGGTTCGTTCAAGATGAACTACATCCACGGAGGCAAGGCACACCTCAATCTACTAAGAAATCCAATCAATTACAGAGAATACACTCAAGAAATGAAATGCCCAATTCTGTTGAGAAATTAGGGCACGAACACTCAATCTCAAAATACTCTCTCTAATCTAAAGAACAAGGAAATTACTCGACGTAGTGATCTTCTCCTCAATGAGAGCTTTACAATGATATATGGATTGAAGCTCGAATGCAACTATACAGGAAGTTCTAACTGAAAGAAGTTGAGCTCAGCTACCGGACAAAAGTGACGGTTTTCTTCGTCACAATTCTGCAACTGCTCCGTCACAAATGACGGTTATCCCAAACTACCTCGAACCCGGTTTATTCTGAACAGCTTGTCTTCTTGATGCTAAAACCCGGTTCAATCCTCCGGTTCTTCACTCCCAGACTCCGGTTCCACATTCCCAACACACCATATTACAAAGTATAGCTCACTTGATGATATTGAACATCACCTCACAAATCTCCACCTCAATGAATCAAGTGTGCCTCTTCCTGCCTCATCACTGCCTTGTCTTGTTAATGCTCTTCATGACATTGCTCAAGCTGCAGCAGGCTCGAGCAATGCTCCACTTTGTTCCCAGGTACACCCTTAGTAAGAAAATCAACAGGGTTATGCAATGTGTGTACCTTCTTCACTTCCACAGAACCAGAATCAATGATATCCCTAGCAAAATGCAACCTAACATCAATGTGTTTTGACCTTTAATGAAATGCTTGGTGTTTCACAAGGTGTAAAGCACTTTGATTATCACAGTAAATTGCCACACACTTTTGCTTGATGTCCAAATCTCTCAGAATCCCTTTAAGCCAGATTGCTTCTTTGATAGCTTCAGTGAGAGAGATATATTCTGCTTCTGTTGTTGACAGTGCTACAACTGATTGTTGTACACTTCTCCAGCTGATGGCTGTTCCAAATAAGGTGAACACGAATCCAGAAATAGATTTCCTCGTGTCTATGTTTGCTGCAAAATCAGAATCAGCAAACCCCTCCAATGCAACAGTACTTCCATTCACTTTCTTCTCAAACTTCAGTGAAAAGTTCACTGAACCCTTCAAATACCTCATCACCTGCTTCAAAGCTTCCCAATGCTCAACTCCTGGGTTTGACATGAACCTGCTTACTAAAGACACAGCATAGGCCAAGTCAGGCCTACTACAAATCATCCCATACATGAGACTTCCAACTCCACTTGCATAAGGAATATTGCTCATATGTATGATTTCCTCTTCAGTCTTTGGGCATTGTTCTTTGGAGAGTTTCTTCTGTAGATTAACTGGAGTGGAGAGAGGTTTGGCTTCATGCATATGAAACCTCTCCAAAACCTTCTGTAGATATTGCCTCTGAGATAACCAAAGCACTCCAGCTTCTCTGTTCCTTAGAATGTTCATGCCCAAAATCTTCTTGGCCTCTCCCAGATCTTTCATGTCAAATTCAGTGTTAAGTCTGTCCTTCAACCATTGTACCCTCTTCTTGTTCTTGCTGGCAATTAGCATATCATCCACATACAATAGAAGAAAGACTTTATCTTGCTTTGAACTCTTGTTGAAGTAAACACAACTGTCATACAGACTTCTTACAAAGCCAACACTGATCATGAAGTCATTGAACCTCTTGTTCCACTGTCTTGGACTTTGTTTGAGTCCATACAGTGACTTTTTCAGCAAACAAACTTTGTCTTCTTGTTCAGGAACAACAAAGCCTTCTGGCTGTTTCATATATATCTTCTCAATGAGTTCTCCATGTAAGAATGCTGTCTTTACATCCAGTTGTTGCAGTTCCATGTCCTCTTGAGTAACCTTGATAAAAACAACCTGATTGAGCAGTGCTTTACTACTGGAGAGAATACTTCATTAAAATCAATTCCTTCCCTTTGTGTAAAACCCCTGGCCACCAATCTTGCTTTAAATCTCACTTGTTTGGATCCTGCAGTCTCTAACTTCTTCTTGTATATCCATTTAGAACTCACAAGTTTCTGACCTTTTGGTTTATCCACCAAAATCCAGGTCTCATTCTTTTCCAGGGATTCCATCTCTTCAACCATTGCCTGAATCCAGTGCTCTCTTTCTTCACAGTCTAGTGCTTCTTTAAAACTACTAGGTTCTTGTGATTCCAGGTCTTCAACAACACTCAAGGCATAGTAAACACTCCCTGCTTGACCATAGAAGTCAGGTCTATTGATTGTTCTCCTAGGCCTGTCCCTTCCAATGCTATATTCTCTAATATTTTATGAAGGTCCAGCTTGTTCTTCTTCTTCTTCAGATGATGAATCACTATCTTGTAGATCCTCTTGTGGTTGAGATGTGTGATTATCTTCAACAGGATGCTCCACCTGAATTGACATCTCTTCTGTCTCTTTAGCAGCATCAAATTCTTCCTTAGAGCCTGTTGAAGTATAAGCCATAACATTCTCATTAAACTTTACATCTCTACTTGTGATTATCTTCTGATTTCCCCTTTCTAGACACCACAATCTGTAGCCCTTTATTCCATCTGGATATCCAAGAAATACACATCTTAGAGCTCTTGCATCTAACTTGTCTTGCTTGACATGGACAAAAGCAAGACAACCAAACACCCTTAAACCTTCATAACTTGGTTTCTGTCCACTCCACACCTCTTCAGGTGTTTTGAACCCAATCACTGATGAGGGTGACCTGTTAATGAGATAACATGCAGTAGCAATGGTTTCACCCCAAAATACCTTTGGCAACCCAGCATCCAACAGCATACACCTTACTCTTTCAAGAAGAGTCCTATTAAGCCTCTCAGCAACCCCATTCTGTTGAGGATTCATTGGGACAGTCCTATGTCTCTTGATTCCTCTTTCTTCACAAAAGTTTGTGAACTCAGTAGAGAGATATTCCAGTCCATTATCAGTCCTAAGGTGCTTCAGCTTCTTCCCTTTGACATTTTCCAGTTGAATCAACCATGTTTTGAACTTATGAAAAACATCACTCTTATTCTTCATCAACATGATCCACACCTTTCTGCTGTAATCATCAATCAAAGACATGAAATACCTTGCTCCACCATGAGTCTCTGTCCTTGCAGGACCCCATATGTCAGAGTGGACATAATCTAATGGCTCTTGAGTTGTGTGAACACCCTTTCCATAGGGCAGCTTCTTGGACTTGCCCAAAGCACACTGATCACAAAACTCCAGGTTTTGATTTCCTATGTTTCCAATTACACCGCTTCTTGACAACTCTTTCTACCCTTTCTCTCCTATGTGTCCGAGCCTCTTGTGCCACTTGACAAGCTCAGAACTGCTCAAGACCATATCAACACTCCCAACAAAAGGTGAACCAATCAAGATAAACAGCCCATTATGCTGTCTACCTTTAATCACCACTTTATCATGTTTTGTGATATGCAAGAAACCATCAACTGAGCTAAACTGACACCCACTAGTTACTAGAGAACCAAGAGATAGAAGATTTCTTTTGAGGCCAGGAACATATCTTACATTAGAGATGATTCTGACCACACCATCAAACATTCTTATGCTCACTGATCCAACTCCTTTGACCTTGGATGATTGGTCATTTCTCAGGAGAACATTTCCACCATCTTCTCTCTTCAGTTCATCAAACCATGACTGATGTGGACACATATGAAAGGAGCAGCCTGTGTCCAAGACCCATTCCTTCACCATTCTTGATTCAGTAACATTTAATACCTCTGGAGGATCTTCTTGATGGTCAGTGGCAGCAGCTTCTGCCCCTTGATTTCCACCTTTCTTGTTTCTTTTTGGACAGTCCTTCTTCAAGTGACCAGGCTGCTTGCACTTGAAGCATTTCCTCTTCTCAACCCATTCATTCCCCTTCTTTGGATTAGAGTCTCCTGCCTTGGGATCCTTAGCATTCTGTCCATTCTTCCCTTGCCAAGGTTTCTTAAATTTAACATTCAAACCTTCTCCAGATTGCACCATGCCTTTATCACCTTGAGTCTGGAAGCATTTAGACCTCAGAGCCTTCACTATCCCATCATAAGACAACTGCTCATCTCTCCCATACATCAAGGCATCCTTAAAGTTTTCCATGGATTTTGGAAGAATGTTTAACACCATCAATGCTTTATCATCCACCTCCAGTTTCACTTCCAGGTCTTCCAATTCTTCAACCATCTTAATAAACTCATCAAGTTGATCAGAAATTACCTTATCTTCAGTGATTTTGAAGGCCAACATCTTTTGCTTCAAGAACAACTTGTTGGAAACTGACTTAGATTGATACAGATCTTCCAATCTCTTCCATGCTTCTGAGGAACTCTTGCATCTTGAGACCTCTCTTAGCGGTTTATCACCCAAACACAGAAAGATAAGACTGAGGGCCTTCTTATCCACTGATGCAAACTTGGGTTTCTCACTTTCTTCCCACGAATCAAGAGGTATCAAAGCAAGATCAAGGCCATTGTGAACCAAAACTGCATTCATCTTGATCTTCCACAATGTGAAGTCATTTCTCCCTGTAAACTTCTCAAAGTCCATCTTCATACCAGCCATTCCTTCCCTTCTTCAAGCTGTGAGAATTGATTCCCACAGACGGCGCCACTTGTTAGTGAAATCAACTCTTTAACACACAACACCAAAGAATCTGGAATTTGTACAAAGAACAATTCGAAATCACACATGCAGTTCGGCCAGAGTTTTGGCCGAATTGAACTTGCGCAGAACAGGAACTGAAAATGAATCAAACACAATTTTAACGTGGTTCGTTCAAGATGAACTACATCCACGGAGGCAAGGCACACCTCAATCCACTAAGAAATCCAATCAATTACAGAGAATACACTCAAGAAATGAAATGCCCAATTCTGTTGAGAAATTAGGGCACGAACACTCAATCTCAAAATACTCTCTCTAATTGATAATGCGCAATCCGGTAATCACACAATCGAACAGTAATTAACAAGAACAGAATGTAAAAACACAGAATTTACGTGGTTCGATCCGGAGATCTACGTCCACGGGGAGAAAACGGCAATCGCCGAGGTGTTTCTTTTACTCGAATGTTGAGTTTACAGTGCGTATTACAGAAAGCAAAGTGCGAACCCTAATTCAGAGTTCTTTTCCTCTATTTATACTCCTAAACCCAAACCCTAACTAAATCCCTATAATCTTGCCCACCAAATCTGCATGGCGGTTGGGAAAAGATCATGGGCCTTGATTCACGGAACAGATTTGATTCGCTGGACCGAATGCGTGTTGCTGGGCCTGTTGGGCCTGGGCCTTCGCGCTTGCTGGCGTGTTCGCTGAACTGGTGAATGGGCTCAGGATTAACCCGGCCCGAAGTAACCGGGTCATCCCTATCAGATGCCCCCCCCCCAGCCGAAGGGAGGTAGGAGCTTCGGTTGTCACCGGGGTGGAACTGTAAGCAAGAAGACCGGGGTCACTGGCAGGCCGAAGTGTTTATGCGTGACGGAGTGTGTCCGCGTCCCTGGGACCTTGCGAAGCAGTCAATGGACGCAGTGCCGAGTTGGGCCGAGGTGTTTGGGACCTATAATGAGATATCGAATTTCCCAGAAGCAAAAAACGCGTTGTAAGTATATTACAGTCTGGCCGAGGTGGAAGGTACACCGGAGTGAGTAGTTTGGCCGAAATGGTGGGGGCACCGGAGTGTGGTAGTATGGCCGAGGTGGAAAGTACACCGGAGTGTATCTTGAATCTTCCTGAAGAAGGGTGAGGCTGATGTGATTGGCGGCGCCATAATGAGAGAGAGAGACGTGAAGTGACACGCTCTGCGAGTTCCAAGACAGCTGTTCCCCACGCGCCTCGGTAACTGTAAAGCGCGTGAAGAGCACGCATGAATCTCCATCACTGAATTTGAATAGGCTGCATCAGAGCCGTCGGTTTTTTGCATTTATATTAGGAATAACTGCACAGTAACTTTTCATCTTCTGCATTGTGATTCATCTGTTATAGAAAGCGGGAAAAAGAGGAACTTTGCGTTTGTGATTCATCAGAGATCAAAAATTTCTCGAATCCATCCTTTCGAATTCAAATCAAGTAAGTATGTCATCCTCTTCATCTTCTTCATCTTCTGCCCCATCTTCGGCCTCGATCAAAGTAGTAAGAGATTCGGATAAACCGTTAGATATCCCCCCCTATCATATATCACTCCGGAGAAGGATGTGATTAGAACCATAAACAGAGTCGATGGTTTAGAGTGTAATACCATGATGGTATCGTTTTATGAATGCCCGGCGGTGGATCTTGAGGTATCCTCCATAGGGTTACGGATGTCGCGGGGGCAGCTTGAGAGGGAACTCCCATCATTTTATCTTCCTTTCGACCTTGATTACATAATTCCTACCCCCGAGGATAGGGCCTGTTGCCCACCGCAGGGGTTTATGACCGTATATATTGACCCCCTTAGAGTAGGATTGAGATTGCCGCTGTGGGGCATAGTCGTAGAGTTGTTAAGATACTACGGAATTGCCCTCTGCCAGTTAGCGCCGAACGCGGTGAGGCAGTTGGTAGGATTCACTGTAGTTAGTAAACAGGCCGGAATAGAGCCAACGGTAGAGCTTTTTAGGTTTTTCTACCAGCTTAAGAACTTCGGGAAGTCTAAGGGGTGGTATTCCTTTAGTCCTCGAGCCCGCGGAGGGTTCAAGGTTCAAAACCCGAGCAAAGTAGAGGGGTGGAAGGAGAAGTTCATATTTTTTAGGAATAAAATAGCCCTCCCGAAGTGGAGGAGTGACGAGGTGCAGGATACCGCTCCTGTGGAGAATCCGGGGCCCGAAACGAGGCACATATTCCTGCAAGTGGGGACTTTCCAAACCCTTTGTTCCGAGGAGGAACTGGAGAATGCTGGGCTTAGCCCATATTATTCGGGAAATGGAGATGCCGAAGAGGGTAGGAGTTCTTGTGTCCTGTTATTTAAGTTTACTGTTTTGCGCAGAATTAACCATTGATATATATGCAGTGGGACGCTTCGGAAAGCAACCGGCATCGGGGAGCCCCGTCATGACTGAAGCGGCCAAGAAGAAGGGGAAAGCCGCGGAAGTATCTTCCCGGGGGAAGATACCAACCGGTGCGCGCCCGTCGACGGGGTCGGAGGAAAGAGTGACGCCGGCGGGGTCTCCGGCGTTGTCAAAGAAGAGGCCGGAGCCTACTGGGACGCCACAGGCCCCATCCAAGAGGCCCCGGACGGGGGAGAGCTCGCAGGTAACACTAAAAAACGTTGCTCATTACGTGAACTTACGCGAGGTGTATAACCGAGGTCTAATCCATGTGCCGCGTTGTGTTTAACTTATCCAGGGAGAGCAGGCGATCCCCAGTATGCTGGGGTTTGACAGCACGGATGCCGAGAAGATTCTTCGGCTTGCCAAAGGGATTATAGAGGTCGGCCTGAAGAGCGAAGTAGAAGCCAAGGAAGGGCTGGCCGCGACGGCGCGGGATCTTCGCGCGCGAAATGACAAACTGGCGTATGACTTGACCCAGGCACGCAAGAGGGCTGCCTTGGTGGAGTCCGAAATCGCGCGTCTGCGCGGTGTGGAGACGGAAAATCATGGCCTCCGAGGTGAGCTGATGCAGCTGCGAGCGGAGATGGAGGCGAGGGAAGCAGCCGTGGTTGGAGGGCAGGGGGCTTTGCTGAGGGCCTTCGCTGATAAGCTGTTCAAGACCACGACCTTCCTCGACTTTCAGACGAAGTTCGTGGCAATAGGGGATAAAGCCACCCGAGCCATGGTGCTGGAGGAGGTGAAGGAGGCGTACCCGGATGTGGGCATTACTCGTCCAGAATTCGGGTATGACCCTGAGGCAGCGGCCGAGGTGGAAAAGGCCTACTACGCCTCTCTAACGGAGCTGCCGGAGTGGCCGCTGGTGAATGCACTCGGGAAGAAGAGACAGCTCCTAACTGCCGCAGAAGTTGCGAGCTGCGAAGTGGACCAGGACGCTGAATTCCTGGCCTTCTGCAGGGGTGAACTGGTCCCAGCCCCCCAAAACACCGAGCCCCTCCCACCGATGGAAGCCGAAGTCCCTGCTGAAACCGAGGCCGTTGTAGCAGCCGAAGGGGGAAATGCTGAAGTGTCTGAGGGCCAGCAAGAAGAGTTGCCCGAAGAAACTGAGGCAATTGAGCGGGAGGTCAGTAGATCCCCGCAAATTTAAACTTGTAAATTTGTAGAAATGTTAGGGATGATGTAATTGAACAATTGTACTCTTGCAACTTGAAATACAATTCTCGTTTCCTGGACTCTTGCTTTCTGTTTACTTGTATGATCAATTTATGTTTGTTGCCGAACTGTATGTAACTTCTTACATACTTGAGAGTAATTGAACTTGTTGTCGTCGTTGTCTGTCTAGAACACCGCGGAGCTGCACGAGACAATAAAGAAGTTAATGAAATCACTTGAGTGGTTCCGCGGAGAGAAGAACCGTCTGGAAATGCACGTAGTGCCTAAGCTGAAGAAGCAGATAGCCTCGGCAGAGGAGAAGGTGGTCGAGGCCAATGAAAGAGCCAAAGACTTCGAGATGAAGTATCGAACCACAGCTGCCGAGATGAGCCGCGTCCGCGTTCACCATAAGGAATATGAGCGGATTCTGTCCGAGTTCGGTCTTCTAACTTTTGAAGAAGTAGAAGAGCGGACTGTTGAAATCCAGAGTGACATCGCGGCGTTGATGTCGAGGAGCTCGGTCGAGTGCGCGGAGCTCGTGAGGAAAAGAGAAGTCCTGGAACTGCTGCTCAGTATGTATGAAGGGCTGAAGGGCCGAATCAGGCGGAGGCCTTCTGCCGAAGAGTTCATTGCGAGCACAAGCCAGGACCGAAGTACACAGAAAGCTCCTCGGAAGGAAAAGAAGACCAAAGGCAAAAAGAAGCCCTCTGAGCAGAGCAAAGGCATAGTCATCCGAGAGCCAGCTCCGGTGACTATAACTGAAGAGGAGCCCGTGACGATTGCCGAAGAGGTAGTCGATGAGCTGGCTCAAGAGATTGAGGTGATGGTCCCGAAGGAATGGGACCCTGAGCAATGGGCTCAAACCCCGAGGTCCGCGTCACAACAAACCAGCCGAGAGCGGACCAGAGATGAAGCTCCTAGGCCAGCGCCTAGAGAAAGTCCTCGGCGAAGGGAACCTCAAAGGGATGACCGAGCCAGAGCCCGAGAGGGTAACAGAGCCGGAGCCCGAGGTCAAGGACCTTCATGATCCCGGAGGACTCAACACAGACCGAGGAGCGGGTCCCAGCGCCGGAGCGCGCAATATTGGCTCGGGGGCCATAGACAGTAGCTTTTGGTTTGTTACCTTGTTGTTGTTGTTTTTTTTTTTTTTTTTTTTTTTTTTTTTTTTTTTCCTTTTGGAGTCTTATGTAAAAAACCATTTGATTTGAATATTCAGAAGTTGATAATAAAACTGTTGTAACGTGTACAAATTGGAGTAACGAAGATAACTTGTTACAAATCACTTTAACGGGTGTTCGGGAACGTGATAGAAAATTTGTTAACTGTTTTAAGTAGGTGTTCGGGAACACGGTTTGGATAAATCCTATCTCCCCGGACGGATCAGGCAGGAGTTAAAACTCCCCGGACGGATCAGGCGGGAGTGAAATTCCTCCCCGGACGGATCAGGCGGGAGTAAGCGTTTCTCCGGTTAAACAGACGAGAAAGTGATGTGAGTCCGGGGACTGATATGCAAACCTCCTCGGACGGACCGAGAGAGAGGTTTAATTGTCCGGAGACTAATAATGGTAGTGTGATTGTGTTAGGGCGTCCCCGTAACATAAAGAATAACACAGTAAGTTATGCAAGCAAAGAATTTTTATTCAATGATAAGTGCCGGAGCTAACTCAAAAGTACAAAGTGAAATAACAACTATAAAGGGAATTAAAGGAAAGATAGTACTTGCGATGTGGCCTTCACAGATAGAATCGCCTCAAATTTGTGACGTGCCAACTTCGGGGGATCGGGGTCCCGTTAATATGTTCAAGCTGATAGGATCCAGAGTCATGTACAGCAACGACTCGGTAAGGGCCTTCCCAAGAAGCGTGTAGTTTGCCCTCAGGGGCAGCTTTGCTGGCCGAGTTGAGCCGAAGGACTAAGTCCCCGACATTGAACTGTGTACCTCGAACCCGGAGGTTGTAATACTGAGCAGCTCTCTGTTTGTACTTTGCCTGCTGAATGAACGATTGTTCTCGGCGATTCTCGAGCTCATCCAGATTTGCGCGAAGAGCCTCGTCATTATCATCCGGAACTAATGTGAGGAGGCGTGGACTCGGCACACTGATCTCAGCGGGGATAACGGCTTCGGAGCCGTAAGTAAGGCTGTAAGGAGTCTCCCTGGTGGAGGTGTGCGGCGTTGTACGAATAGCCCATAAGACTTGTGGAAGGTTCTCAGCCCAGAGACCTTTGGCATTATCCAGGCGCCTTTTTATTCCCGTGAGAAGGGTCCGGTTGGTGACCTCAACCTGCCCGTTTGCTTGAGGGTGAGCCACCGAAGTGAAAATCTGTTTGATGTGGAGTTCTTCACACCATGAGCGGAATGGATCATTGGCAAACTGTTTACCGTTGTCCGAGATGATAGAGCTCGGGATGCTGAAGCGACAAACAATATTGCGCCACACAAACTTTAAAATGTTCTGTCCGGTGATAGCCGTAAGTGGTTCGGCCTCGACCCACTTAGTGAAGTAGTCTACTGCGACGACCAGGAATTTCAACCCTCCCGGAGCGACAGGGAAAGGCCCAACAATATCAATGCCCCATTGGATGAACGGCCATGCACCTTGGATTCCGGTGAGCTCGGTCTGTGGCAAATGCTTCACCCTGGAGTGTAGCTGACACTTACTGCATCTAGTCACTAAGTCGTGAGCATCGTTGAATAGAGTAGGCCAATAGTATCCCCAACGAAGAACTTTTTTTGCTAAAGTCTGGGAACCGATATGGCTTGCACAGGCCCCTTCATGAACCTCCCGCAGAACTTGAATGGCCTCGGCAGGGGCGAGGCACCGAACATTCGGTTGTAGGTACGATTGTCGATATAGAACTCCATTATGAAGGGAGTATTTGGGGGCTTTGAGCACAACTTGCCGAGCTCGTAGCTTGTCAGTGGGCAGAATCCCATCTTGGAGATACTGAATGATCGGAGTCATCCAGTTCGGATCACTGTCGGTCAGTACCGAAACTGTAGCCTCATGAATTGCTGGATGGGAGAGGTCTTCAACCTTGATATCCGGAGATATATTAGTTTGGACCGCGGAGGCCAACTTGCTGAGTGTGTCTGCCCTGACCATTGTTTCTTCTTTGGCGACATAAGTCCCCTGGATTTGCTTAGACACGATCTAGGAGTCCGTGAAGAGCTCTAAGTGACGAACACCTAAAGATTGTGCGAGCCGGAGCCCGGCGAGGACTGCCTCGTATTCCGCTACATTGTTAGTCACCTTAAATTTGAATCGGATGACATATTTAACCTCGACCTCCTCGGGATGGATGAGAAGCAGCCCGACACCACTTCCTCGGACCGTGGATGCTCCATCCACAAATAGTTGCCACATCCGTGGTGAAGGAGCGAGTGTGACGCGGTGCGGTGTATCATTGTCTGCGGGGGACTCATGATTGTCTGCCGGGGTTTCGGCCAGGAAGTCGGCAAGTGCTTGACCTTTAATTGCTCGGCGGGGGAGGAACTAGATATCATACTCACCTAACTCAATTGCCCACTTGGCGAGGCGCCCGGACACCTCGGGTTTCACAAGGATCTGGCGTATAGGGTGATTGTTCAGGACTCGTATTTCACGTCCCTGGAAGTATGGCCGAAGACGCCGAGCTGCCATAACAAGGGCCAAAGCGGTTTTTTCAAGTTCTGAATATCGCGTCTCGGCCCCATGGAGCACCCGGCTTGCAAAATATACGGGATGTTGAACCCCCTCCACTTCGCGCACAAGAGCGGCGCTGACAGCTTCTTCGGCGGATGCCAGATATAAGTACAGCGGCTCTCCGGGGAGAGGAACTGACAAAGTAGGCAGCTGCTGTATGTGACGTTTCAAGGCTTCAAAAGCCTCGGTACACTCTGGAGTCCACTCAAAGGACTTCGCTTGCCTCAGGATCTTGAAAAATGGGAGCTGGCGCTCCGCTGCCTTCGATAAGAATCTGTTTAAGGCCGCTAGGCCACCTGTAAGGCGTTGAACTTCCCTGAATGTTTTTGGGGGCTGCAAATCTAATACATCACGGAGTTTAGCTGGATTGGCTTGCAAGCCGTTTTGTGAAACCATGTATCCGAGGAACTTCCCGGAGCCAACACCGAAGGTGCATTTTGCCGGATTGAGTCGCAAGTTATAGCGCCGCAGGGTGCGCAATGTTTCGGCGATATCCTGCACACATGAAGGATGGGAGGAGCTTTTGATGACCAAGTCATCGACGTAAACCTCAACATTGCGACCTATCTGGTCGTGGAAGACAAAGTCCATTAGACGCTGATAGGTGGCTCCAGCATTCTTGAGCCCGAAGGGCAGTTTCTTGAAAGCGTAGCACCCAAAGGCAGTGATAAACGCCGTTTTGATAGCATCCTGTGGATCCATAAAGATCTGATGATAGCCTTTGTACAGATCTAAGAAACAAAGTGCCACGTACCCCGTAATGGCTTCGGCCTTTTGATCGATGGAGGGCAAAGGATAGCAGTCCTTCGGACAGTGCTTATTGAGATCGGAAAAATCAACACACATCCGCCATGCCCCACTGCTTTTTGTTACCATTACTGGATTGGACAACCAGGAGGGGTAGAATACCTCGAACAAGATGTCCACATCTAGGAGTTGTTTCACCTCAACTCGAATGGCTTCATTTCGCTCCGGGGCGAATTTCCTCTGCTTCTGTTGGATTGGCTTGACACTAGGATCGATGTTCAGCTTGTGGGTAATCACCTCGGGAGAGACCCCGGGCATGTCCAGAGGAGACCATGCAAAAACATCGGAATATTCTCGCAGGGTCTGAATAATGGCCTGATGTAGCCATGGCACGTCCACGGCCCCTACTGTTACTGTCTGCTCCGGCTTAGATGGATCTAGCGGGATTTGAGCAGTGGCATCCCCCAATGGGGTACGGTCCCGAGGTTCTAGAACCTGTGATGTTACCTGAAGCTGCTGTTTGGGAGGGACCTTAGCAGTCTTTTTGAGTGCTACGTACATACACTCCTTTGAGACCCTTTGACTTCCGCGGATAGCCACCTCACCATGCGAAGTAGGAAACTTGAGCGCGAGGTGATACGTGGAGCATATGGCCTTTGCCGGGGTGAGCCAGTCTCGGCCCAATATCATGTTATATGGTGATGGAGAATTCACCACATAAAAGTCCACGAAGATAGTTTTTATCTTCGGATAAGTCCCCAAAGACGCTGGGAGAGTGATGATACCTTCCGGCCGGACTTCACCCTGAGTGAAAGTCTGTAGTGGCCCGGGGGCCGGTCGAAGTTGGTCTCGGGAGATCCCCATCCTCTCGAAACAGTCCGCAAATATAATGCTTACTGCAGCACCATTGTCCACGAAGACCCGCCGTATTGTTATATTAGCTACAGTCATGTCGATGACAATAGCGTCAGTGTGGGGTGTTATCTCTGGGACCGGATCCCTATCCGTGAAGCTGACAGTCTCGGACTGATGGAGGCGTTTGTGACGTGGCTCCTCGGGAGGAGGACGTCGAGCCTCTGCCTTTAAGGCATGTCGTGAAGCCCCGGTGGGTAGGGCTCCATATATCACGTTTATCACGTGAGGTGGTGCGTTGTCCCCGGGTCCTCCCGGAGGAGGAGGTGGAAGTGGGAGACGTAGCGGCTGGCGATTGCCAGAATCTTGTCGTGCGTAGTTATTGGGCCCCTGCCGGTTATTCTGCCAATGTGGCCGATTTTGTTGAGTATCTCGGTCATGGTAACCTCCGCGGTTATGAGACGAGCCCCAATTGTGGTTTGCCCGAGGTTGGTCTCCGGTTCGCGCAACGTATTGCTGCAAAAACCCTTTCTTGAGGCATTCCTCAATCTCCTTGCCGAGTTCTCGGCACTCTTCTGTCTCATGGCCGTGATCTCGGTGGTACGCGCACCACTTTCCACGGTTCCTCTTTTCCGGAGGCGCTGTCATCCGCGGACAAGGTCGGAAATCGTTTTTGTGGAGTGAAAGAATTTCAGCCCGTGACTTCGTCAGTGGAGTCAATTGCGGAATTGCACTTCGGGATTCTGAACGCCCCGGTGTCAAGCGTGAAAATGCGCTAGTTCGCGTATTAGGCCCAGTTTGTGCTTTGTCGGCCTGTCGCTTGATTGCGTGCTTCTCACGCTTCTGCCGAGTCTGCTCCTCGGCCTTAGCAAATTTGCACACTGTTTTGAACAGTGCTCGAGTTGTGACCGGGGTATTCCGAGCTAACTCGGTGTGGAGTGCTCCAGGGCGGAGTCCATTCATAAAGGCGTTGATGGCCACATCGTCGGGGCAATTTCCCACCTTGAGGCTTACCGCTGTGAAACGGTCCAGAAATTGAGTAACGGTTTCACCGTCCCGTTGCTCCATATTCATGACATCGGCCAGAGTGGCCATGGGCTTCGCCCGGGCTTCGAACCGTGCCCAAAAGTGCTCGGCGAGTTCTCTGAAAGAGGATATGCTGTCTCGCGGGAGAGAATCAAACCAGTGTGTCACTTCACGTCTCTCTCTCTCATTATGGCGCCGCCAATCACATCAGCCTCACCCTTCTTCAGGAAGATTCAAGATACACTCCGGTGTACTTTCCACCTCGGCCATACTACCACACTCCGGTGCCCCCACCATTTCGGCCAAACTACTCATTCCGGTGTACCTTCCACCTCGGCCAGACTGTAATATACTTACAACGCGTTTTTCGCTTCTGGGAAATTCGATATCTCATTATAGGTCCCAAACACCTCGGCCCAACTCGGCACTGCGTCCATTGACTGCTCCGCAAGGTCCCAGGGACGCGAACACACTCCGTCACGCATAAACACTTCGGCCTGCCAGTGACCCCGGTCTTCTTGCTTACAGTTCCACCCCGGTGACAACCGAAGCTCCTACCTCGCTTCGGCTGGGGGGGGGGGGCATCTGATAGGGATGACCCGGTTACTTCGGGCCGGGTTAATCCTGAGCCCATTCACCAGTTCAGCGAACACGCCAGCAAGCACGAAGGCCCAGGCCCAACAGGCCCATCAACACGCATTCGGTCCAGCGAATCAAATCTGTTCCGTGAATCAAGGCCCATGATCTTTTCCCAACCGCCATGCAGATTTGGTGGGCAAGATTATAGGGATTTAGTTAGGGTTTGGGTTTAGGAGTATAAATAGAGGAAAAGAACTCTGAATTAGGGTTCGCACTTTGCTTTCTGTAATACGCACTGTAAACTCAACATTCGAGTAAAAGAAACACCTCGGCGATTGCCGTTTTCTCCCCGTGGACGTAGATCTCCGGATCGAACCACGTAAATTCTGTGTTTTTACATTCTGTTCTTGTTAATTACTGTTCGATTGTGTGATTACCGGATTGCGCATTATCACTAATCTAAAGAACAAGGAAATTACTCGACGTAGTGATCTTCTCCTCAATGAGAGCTTTACAATGATATATGGATTGAAGCTCGAATGCAACTATACAGGAAGTTCTAACTGAAAGAAGTTGAGCTCAGCTACCGGACAAAAGTGACGGTTTTCTTCGTCACAATTCTGCAACTGCTCCGTCACAAATGACGGTTATCCCAAACTACCCCGAACCCAGTTTATTCTGAACAGCTTGTCTTCTTGATGCTAAAACCCGGTTCAATCCTCCGGTTCTTCACTCCCAGACTCCGGTTCCACATTCCCAACACACCATATTACAAAGTATAACTCACTTGATGATATTGAACATCACCTCACAGGTGTTGTAGTCTTTGTATCTATAGTGTTTGGATACACGTTAATTATGCATGTAATTAAGTCGATTTAGGGATAGTATTTTATAGAAATTTATATAATTTGGACCATTTAACGTGTTTTACTTGTTTTAAGATATTTTTGAGCAATTTCAGGACTAAAAGTGGTGATTTACGACTAACGAGCGAAAGAACAAGTTCAAGAAAAGTCAAAATCGGGCAAAACCGGAAAAAAACTGATCCGAACCAACCAAAACCGGCCTAGACCGGCTCAGACCAGCCTGAACCGGTCCAGAAGTCAAACCAGACGTGAATCGGCACGACCGCGTCAGAGATGCAACACGGCCACGCCAAAAACATCTCGCAATACAAATCTGCACTGTTGTTGCAACGTGGCCGTGTTCAACACGCAACACGGCCATGTCAAAATGCTGCGTTTTAAAGAAATTTCAAGTCTAAAGTGACGCGACCGCGTCAGAAGTACAACACGGCCACGTCAAAACTCCGTTTTTGAAGAACTTTCTTGTCCCAAATAGGAATTGATTCCTAAGCTCCCCAGGACTATTCCGAAGTCTATAAAAAGACAAGTAATGCTTGTTTTTCAGGAGGATCAACTACATTACATCATATACGCATTGAAGAGTATTTAGAGAGCGATTTGAAGAACGAGCATACGAAGATTGACGAGTCGACTGCATCGGGTTTAATTATTTCTTATCTAGCTTTTATTTATTTATTTACGATGTATTCTAGGAATTATTGTATGGATTTAATGCTAGGCATGAGTAGCTAAACTACTCGTGTCTTAGGGTTAGAGAGTAGTGTTTTACGATAATATTTTGATATAAGGTTTTGATTTATAGATTCCGATTTTAAGTATTTATCTATATGTTTGTTTTATTCCATAACCGAGCATAATTTGATCACTTAGGCCTAGTTTACACATTTAACAATTCCGCTTCGAAAGGAGAGAATCGTTAATAGAAGTACAACATATAGCGTAGTTGTCTATGATAGTGTAGGTAAGGGTTAAGGGTCTTTTAGGAGTTGTTATGATTAATTGACAAGAGAGGATAGCTGTCCTAAGCAATCCACGACTTAGTCGCTTCGAGAGAAAGACTAAGTTACTTAAGTGCCGCCTAATAAATACTAAAAATTAATTTAAAAGTCTATAAGTTAAACTTAATCAACATTGAAGTAATTCATGAAATCGAAGCCCTAGAATACATTCTCATTAATTGGAATTCATTCATTTGACAAGTTAATTAGTATAAGTAATTTAGTTTATTAAAATCAACCTTGCAATTCGAGTGTCTAGTTAGGGTAATCCTATAAAATTGGGGTATCGAACTGTGTTAACGTGTTCAGAGGATCGACCTTGACTTATCCTATACACATCTATACCTGTATACTTGCGGTATTTAGGGTTAGAAATTAGGCCTGTCAAGTTTTTGGCGCCGTTGCCGGGGAATAGGTATGGCGTCCTAGTTTTATCCCGAGAAATAGGAGGATACTAGACTAGACTTTATTTTTCGTATTTTTTATTTTATTTAATTTTGTTTTTTATTTATTTATTATATTTTAGTATTACGTGGTATTTCTTGTTGGAGGTGTTTGCAGGTTTCTCATGCAAACCAGATCAAATGGAAAGGAACATCTTGTCCCTTTAGATCCTGAGATTAAGGCAACCGCCCGTAGATACCGTACGAGAAGAAATCCCACATTCAAGATGGAAAACATAACACAAAATCTAACCCAAGAGGAAGCATTGACTAAGATACTAAGGGCTCTTGCTAATCTAGATGATCGAGTCACCAACTTGCAGCAGCAGCAGCAACCACCGCATCAACAGAGACAAATTCATGTTGCACCAGATGATGCAGACGAGGATGTCACTCCTATCAGTGATTGTCTTTGGCCTACACCGAATCAGCAGTACGGAGGAGTACAACCCCCACCATTGAACACAAACAGTTTTGAATTAAAACCAGCACTAATTAATATAGTGTAGCAGAACCAGTTTAGGGGTAGTGCTATTGATGATCCGAATGTGCACTTGAACAAAGTTTACAGGTTGGCAGATACTATCAATATTAATCATGTGCCACATGACCAAGTCAAGATGAGGCTATTTCCATTCTCTTTAAAAGATAGAGCCTTATAGTGGTACAACTCACTGGATGATGTCACAGAGTGGGAGGACCTGAGCACAAGATTCCTTCTAAAATACTTTCCACCAAGGAAGATGTTAGATCTACAGAACAAAATAAACCAATTCAAGCAAATGGATCAAGAGCTGTTTGATGAAGCTTGGAAGCGATTTCGGGATCTTATCCGGAGTTGCCCTCAATATGGGTTCTCAAAGAAGCAACAAGTTTGGAAATTCTATAATAGGTTGCTTGCTCCAACACGGGATCATGTAGATGCAGCTGCAGGTGGAAGTTTGATGGAGAACACTTACTTATGCAATTCACCGGACTGTTTATTGCAACTGGATGTACTACTACAAGTATCCATGTGTATGCTGCATGTTTGATGCAGGAACAATTTTCGGTACAATTGTTCAATGAGTGATTGCTAGGAAATTACTTACTAATCCTACGATGCTTCTGTATTTTATCTGATAAAAACTGATCATTCTCTACTATAGATAATATGTATATATAGTACCATATAACCCTAGGTATATGGACCTAATATCCATGTCTACTTTAATTAATTAATTAATTAATTAGTCTAACTTATTAATTAACTAAAGCCCAATTGTCCTAATCTAATCCATATCTTTCAATCTCCCACTTAGACTAGCATTAAATAATATTTGAAGCAGTTTTCTTATACCTTGAGCGGAACAACAATACACATAAAGTCTGACCCTTTTAGGCCTCATTATCGATGATAATCTTATTAAAGTCTGCACAAAACTCCTAGATTGCATTGTGCAACGAAAACTCGATATATGAAGGACATATATGTGAATCTAGTAAACAACCTTTATATGAAGT
Organism: Ajuga chamaepitys; assembly: GCA_958295605.1. Classification (NCBI taxonomy): domain Eukaryota; kingdom Viridiplantae; phylum Streptophyta; class Magnoliopsida; order Lamiales; family Lamiaceae; genus Ajuga; species Ajuga chamaepitys. The sequence goes on from OY282504.1 coordinate 31,644,061, forward strand.
TTATGTAATATCCCTTTATTCACGAACCACCTGATTGAGCCTATGATCTGTCATGTGTCTATCGAAATATCTCAATCACTTTTCTCATCTTTATTGTATGACATATTTGATCATATTTAATTACTTTAATTGAATATATGTTTTACATTGGCCAATGACTTTATTGTCAAATAATATAGAGAAATATGAGTGTTCTCTCAAATTCCAATCGAGGAATGAATCCCAATCTTGGCTCAACTACCATTCTCATTGGTCTCATGATGAACCCAACATAAGACGTGTCTTATCCTCCTTTTGGAGGTAAGCATTGTACTTGATCAAAGTTCATCATTTAACAAACAAAAATGATTATTGACCTCATATCAAAGGATCATTACATACTCCATACCCTAATAAACTATAGACACTTAAACAAATGGTTTAATAGTAGGGTATATCAATACTCTCCAAAATATTCATGTGTCCATCATGAATATCTAATATCTTGCAGTTCTGAGACCTACTACATTCTCTAAGAATGTGATGTAGACCACATACTAACCTATCGCATGTCATCAATTTCCCATTCTTAATGACCATCGGTTATGGTTATTTTAGAATCATACTATATCATTGATGTCTCATACCATAAATGACAGTCATGATTCAAGGGAACATATAACATAATGATGACAAACCATCAAAATAATTATTCTAATAAATGCATAAAACCCAAAAGTAAATCATATTATCATAGAATGTGATCAAGTAATGAATGTCTCAATGAAAAGGTTTCTAAGACATACAAACTATAAACTCCCACTGAATCAAGACCAACTACAAACATGTCTAACACCTAAGTTCTCAAAGTGTTTTTTGTGTTCTGCTATACACAACTGCTTGGTTAAAGGATCAGCCAAGATATCATCAGTGGGTACTCTATCTACCTTCACATCTTCCCTATCTATTATTTCTCCAATTAGATTATATCTCCGGGAATATGCTTGTTTCTGTTCGTGGCTCTCGGTTCCTTTGTTGTACAACCACACCAGTGTTGTCACAATACAACGGTATTGCACTACTGGCACTTGGAATGACACCTAGTTCTTTTTATGAACTCCAATCAAAGAAAGGGTCCCTTTGGCAGTTTCAGATGTAGCAATATACTCGGCTTCAGTGGTGGAATCGGCAGGTGTGCTCTCTTTGGAACTATTCCAACTTATTGCACCATCATTGAGAACAAAATGTATCCTGACTGAGACTTGAAGCCATCATGGTCTGTTTGCAAGCTAACATCAGTATATCCAGTAACTGATGGCTTTGGCTGCCTACCATAGACTTTTAGGAATATTCTTTAGTCCTTCTAAGGTACTTTAAGAATAGTCCTGATAGTTTTTCAATGTTCCTCAACGAGATTTTTTTGAAATCTGCTTTTTCACTGATTACAACATGGAATAATCGCTCCCCATTGTCAATATATTGTCTACATATGTGATAAGGAAATCAACATTTCCATTTCAACTCCTAGATGCTTGCTTGAGTCCATAAATGGACTTCTTTAACTTGCATACTCCATTTAACTTTTCTTTGGATACAAAATTTTCAGGCTGTGACATATACACAGTGCCTTCGAGTTCTTCATTGAGAAACGCAATTTTGACATCCATTTGCCAAATGTCAAAGTTATAGTATGCAGCTATTGCAAGTAATATCCCGATGGACTTGATCTTTGCAGCTGGTAAAAAGGTTTCATCATAGTCAATCCCTCGCGCTGACTATAACCATTTGCCACCAACCTAGCCTTTTAGGCCTGTACCTTGCCATCTGCATCTCTCTTCTTCTTGAAGATCCATTTGCAATCTATGGGGCAAGCCCCATCTAGCAAATCAACTAGTTCCCAAACTAGATTGAGGTACATCAAGTCCATTTCAGATGCCAAGGCAGCCAACCACATCTTGGAATCGGTGCCCGACACCGCTTCAATATAGGTCTTAGGTTCGTCGTCTTCTGAATCAACCTCATCATCTTCGTTCTCAACCAATAGATTTAGTCTTTCAGGTGCACGAAGATTCCTTTGAGGCCTATTGCGTTGGTTCAAGCGGTTTATTCTGATCTTGAAGAGGTTCTTGAGTGTTGAGGTTTACAACATTTGGGATATTCTCAAGAATTTCACTGATTTTCTTGAAGTGGGGTTGATACAATATCTTGTCTTTGATGCATCTCATTGACTTGAGGTGACCCTCTAAGAGTCATTTCTGCTCCTAATAGATCATCAAAAACTCTCATTGAGATCTTGTCCACTCCATTGGACGTACAATACCTCATCCTCTATGTTATCTTGTGGTTCTTGAATTTCTTCAAGATCTACCGCGTTGTGACCTTGTTCCATGAAGATATAAGTATCTTAAGAAATGTCACATTCATGAAAACTATCACCTTGAGATCTCCAGGACAGTAGAACTCATATTCTTTAGTTTTTTTTTAGGTTATCCCACAAAATAGCATTTTTCACTTTTAGTTTCCAACTTATCAGTCATCATCTTCTTAACAAAAGCAGGACAAATCCGGGTACGCATATGGCTAAGACTCGGCTTCTTGTCACACCATAACTCATATGGTGTTTTCCCGACTAATTTAGAAGGAACTCTATTCAGAATATAAACATCGGTAAGTAAGGCATAAATCCAAAGAAATAAAGGGAGACTACTGAAACTCATCATGGATCGAACCATATCTAATAAAGTTCGATTTATCCTTTCAGAATGGAAGAAAAAACATCGAATGTATAACATTGGAATGTGAATAATATTCTTTGAAACTGGAACAAAATAACAACTAAATATATCTAATTTATATCCCAAGAGAAGATCTAATCTAGTTTTCAATGTACAAAACAAACTACCTAAGCTCTCATCCAATGCATCTTGTGCTTTGAACTTTGGGCACTCTCTCTTCCAATGCCCCTTCTCATTGCAGAATAGACATTCATCCTTTAGTAGTCTAGGTTTCTTTTGAACTCCTCCACAAAATCAGTGAAATTCTTGAGAATTCAATGTTAGACATTCAAGGTTTTTTCTTCCATTCAAGAATTTCACTGATTTTCTTGAGGTGGGGTTGATACAATATCTGTGGTGTACCCGGAGATGTCCAGTCTGATCGGATTCCATATGATTTCAAGTAATCAAGTAACTTTCGGCTTACGTATTCCCCTCCTCGATCTGATCGGAGAGTTTTTATACTTTTCCAAGTTATTTCTCGACTACTAACTTAAACTCCTTGAATTTTTTGTAGGCCTTAGATTTGTATTTCATGAGATGCACATATTCATACCTTGAAAAATCATCAATGAAAGTAATGAAGTACGAATACCCACCTCTTGCTCGAGTTGAAAACAATCCGCACACATCTGCGTGGATCAGCTCGAGCACGTAGCCCTTTCCCAGAAAGTGGTTTACTTGTCATCTTTCCTTTGAGACAAGATTCGCAAGCACCATATGATTCGAAATCAAATGATGTAGATAGTCTAACTTTCTCAATCTTGCTATTCTTTCCTCATTTTATGACCAAGTTTACAGTACCACAGGTAGGTTTTATTATCCGTATTGCTTAGCTTACGTCATTCATTTGTACATTGAGAATATTTCGTTAACATTCAAGCATACTTAAACCATTCGAAAGAAAGACACTTCCTTAAAATAATCCATTAAGCGAAAACAAGCATTTACTGTTTGCAGAATGGAAGAAAAAACCTTGAATGTCTAACATTGGAATGATAATAATATTCTTTGAAACTAAAACAAAATAACAATTAAATATATCTAATTTATATCCCAAAAGAAGATCTAATCTAGTTTTCAATGTACAAAACAAACTACCTAAGCTCTTATCCAATGCACCTTGTGCTTTGAACTTTGGACACTCTCTCTTCCAGTGCCCCTTCTCATTGCAAAACAGACATTCATCCTTTGGTAGTCTTGGCTTCTTTTGAACTCCTCCACTCTTAGGCTTCATGGCTGCATTCTTTGATTTTTTTTTAATTATTCTTCTACTTATTCTTCTGCTTAGAAGATTTCACAGAAGAGCTCAACATGAGCACATATTTGCCATAGATGCTTCGTAGGTCTTGAGCATGTTGTGAAGCTCTGGCAGTGTCGCCTTCGTGTTGTTCATGTTGAAATTCACTATGAAACTTTCAAATGAACTTGGAAGAGACTGCAGATTGGTTTGAGACACTTGAGGGTAGCTTCGTTCCAATCGATTCCAATCTCTCAATCAATCCGATCATCTTCAGTTAATGTTAAGAATCCTGGCCCCCATAATGAAGCTTACATTTGAAGAGATCTCTGAGTATCTCATACTCCATGGTCTGAGCTTCTGAAGCGTACAGACTCTCCAAGTGTTTCAGCATCTCATAAGGGAACATGCTTCCATGTTGCCTATGCAGTTCAATACTCATAGAGGACAACATTATGCATTGAGCCGATGTGGCATCCTCAACATGTTTCTTATGAGCTTCTTCGTCAAATGAAGCGTACTTAGGAGACTTCTTGTCGGGGATTGCACTGATTGGTTTGTCCAAGACATACTCAATCTTGTCTTGCCTTAGTACCAAGCGCAAGCAACGGAGCCAATCTGTAAAGTTAGACCCAGTCAACTTTTTTGTTTCCATCAAACATTTATATATAAGCCAAATTCGACATTTTATCTTAACAGAAAATAATCAAAATGGGAAAGTAAATTAGAACAAAGTAAACAAGGATCACATTCGTATCACTAATCAAAACAAGGGTTTATTGTAATGATTAGCTTCCACTAATTTTAAGATATTTTGCGTCCCCAAACACAAAATATGGATTTATAATAATTATAAATCTTAGTAGTCCAAGATCAAAGTCTTCATTATTATAGCTTCTGCTTTTAGTAGATGACAATAATAATATCACTTAGTAGGTCTCCAAGCCAATTGCAACAACAATTTGCAACTCTTGATTTATTAATCCAATTAATTTGCGTCCTCAAACTATTTTGGTCGCTTTGGAGTCTCAGAAAAATTTAAGCGAGTCAATTCCATCACACGATGCCAACCATGCATTTATGAATGAGCCCGAACCTTGTCGTTTTATAGTAAACACTTTGTTATAAAACTCATGGTCGAAAACATTAGGAATCTCAAACAATTATAATGGACAAAAAATTTTGTTACCTAACAAGACTTGGTTTTTAGTGGGGAATATATATGTGATACTAATTGTTTAAATTTAATAAATATTAAATTATAACACAATTACTAGACGCCGTCTACCCAAGCATCATGAATGCGGACCACACATATTGGGCGCCGCCCTACCCATACATAAAGTCATGGACTACATATACTGGACGTCGCTTACCCAAGAAATCAAGCGGTCTTTAATTACTATAATTAAATTGAATAAGCGCAAAATCAAAAAATAGCTTATCACATATGATATCAAATAAAGCTCAACGAATAAAATTTTAACCCAATTAAAACGTCATTCTCTAATTAAATGTGGATTAAAATTATGTATTAATTCCAAAGTAATATAAATATACATTTAATATTAATTACTACAAATTATCATAAATATATAATTCTATTAGATAAATATATTAATTCCAAATTAATATAAATATACATAAAATATTAATTCCAAATTAACATATATATATGTAAATCTATTATTATTTAAAAAAAAAACAACAATAATAAAATTTATTAATCTAATTAATAAATTAATACTTGTAATTGAAATTTTGAATTAATCTAATTAATTCAATTAAATAATATATTTTTATTAGGAACAAACCATAAGGGCTTTAGACATACAATTAATTTCAGCTGGCGCATGAAATTAAATCAACAGGCACATTTGAATTAAATCAACATGCTCAATTATATTAATATAAACAGGCCCATTAGTCCAATTTGAAATAAGTTTAGCAACTCAATAATAACGGCTAATCAAATTTTAATAAATAGGCCCATTTAATAAGTGGCCCTAGACCTATAATCTAGCCCATACCCACTTTCGAGTTGAGCCCAGGCCCCGTCCAAGTCGAGCCAACTTATACCCCAGGCCCAATTTCGTAACCCCAGCCCAAAAGCAGACTAGCCATTGTCCGATAGGGTTTGGGCTGAGCACAACAACCACCTACCGCCGCCGGCGACAAAGACAATAGGCACGCAACAACGGCAGACCCTCGACCCCCGCCACCGTCAAAGACAGCAGCCGTCAGCCACAACAAACTCCCGTCGTTGCGGCCACCGCGGACAGCAAGAGCACAACGCAGCGGCGGAGGACGCCACCACCGCTCGCAAATCGCTCAGCAGCAACGCAACAACAACGAATGCCGTCGCCGCCGACGGGCAGTCATGTGCGAGCAATTTTGATTCGAAGAGGAGGGTTGTGTAACATATTCCATAATTACTGTTTGTTTCGTAAAAAAATGTGTTGCAACAATTTTAAAAAGTAAACTGCAAAATCAATTACAAAACAAAAGGCATAATTTTATTTTATAAAATTTTAATCCACAATTAATCTGAATTGTTAATCAATTATAAATTGAGTCCCGGACTTTGATACCTCTGTTAGCAATTCTTGATATCATCTAATGAATGCAACGGAATACAATCAAGAATAACAATCTAGATTTACAATTGATTTAATCGACGAACTTTAATTACGTTAAAGTTAGAACACTTACTTACGTAATTCACCAGACTATTTCTTGCAACTGGATCCACTGCTGCAGGTATCCACGTGTATGCTGTCTGTCTGATGCAGGAAAAATTCCCGGTACAATTATTCAATAAGTGATTGCTAGGAAATCACTTACTGATTCTACCACGCTTCTGTATTTTATCTGATAAAACAGATCATACTCTACTATAGAGAATATGTATATATAATACCATATAATCCTAGGTATATGAGCCTAATATCCATATCTACTTTAATTAATTAATTAGTCTAACTTATTAATTAACTAAAACCCAATTATCCTAATCTAGTCCATGTCTTTCACCTACCGACATTGTCTCCATTCCACTGGGTATACATCACATGGGCAAATAAGATAGAAAAAATATTTTTTTCGCATAGGTATCGGGAATCCAATAGAATGCGGGCAATGCCGATGGGGTGGGGAAGAATTTCTCCTTTTTAGCATATTACCTTTTCTTCAGAAAATAATACATTTTAGAATAAAACATTAATATAAATTTCAATATAATACATTTATTCAGAATAAATATTATCTTTTAGCATAAATATTAATACTATTATCATGAAAAATGTCCACTACTAAAATGGTACAGATCTTATGTACAAGAAAACTATTCGTCATCAATTGAGCTCAGTAAGAAATCCCAACATCTGATTCTTTACCATTAATCTTGTGTGTGTGCATATATGTACTTTCTAATTGACAGCAATGTTACATAATTGTTACAGTTGCAACAATTTACAAATGAGAAATTATTTATGTTTTTCGGTTATATAATTTGGGCCTTCATCTACGGTTAGGTTTAATTCGAAAATATGAAACTCACAATACAGTAACTAACACAAAGAAATTAGAGTCTTGTGTGTGAACGGTCATATGTGTGACGGAATATATTTTTACAGAAAATATTGATATTTTTACAGGAAAAAGTGATACTTTTACAGGAAAAAATGATACTTTTACTACATTGATACTTTTACAGATAAATGTGATACTTTTACTACAAAAAGTGATTTTTTTTTGTTCAAAAAAGGTAATACTTTCACAAATAAACGTGATACATTTACCACAGATACTTTTTCTTGTCACACCGTGTGACGATTTTTGCCAAGAAATTATAAACACATACCATTGTGATGTAATGTATTTATTTGAGGTTAGATCCTGCTGATTTTGTGATATTTCTTTTCTTTAAAAAGGAAAGAAAATTATAAGTATACTTAAGTGTTTTCCTTTTTTTCTTTTTGAAGAAGTGAATTGTAATTTGTAAAAAAAAAAATACTTATAATTAAAAGTGAGTAGTGTTTGAATAAAGTGATTTTGATCAAAATTTAAAAAGTAAAACGTGAGATAAATAAACACTTGTCATCTTTCAATTTACAGAAATCAATGTAGATTGTAGCTTTCAAACTCGCAAATAATTAAGTATAGTAGAAATAATATTCCATAATTATTCCACTTAATTTATGTTACTTCAAAATCAGAAATTTGGTCTTGTAGAATCCGAGTTTGATAATTGAAAAGTGTTTGTGATTGTAAAAAAAAAGATTAATTTTGTAAGTAGAAGGGGGAATGTGATTTCTTCGAAATAATAGGTGTAATTTGCAAATAAATAATAAAATGATTTGAAGGCAGATAGATATTTGAGACCATCAGCCTAATAACACCAAAATAAACCATCATATCACCCAATACTGTATGTCACACCAACAACATACATTCAATTCAAAATTCTAATTATAATTAAAAAAGTGTGTACTAAATGGGTTGAATCATGAATGTAATAACCATATAACCAAGTTCGAATATACAATTCACCCCTTCACATGCTTTACACTCACACATACTACATATAACTCATACTACATGATAAAGCGCAATCTGTTTATCAAAGAAATTCGGGACAAAGCCTGATCAATGAAACAATAAAGTGCAAGAAAGATTAAGAACACAGGATATACGTGGTTCGATCCGGAGATCTACGTCCACGGGTGAAGGCAATAACCTTCCGGGGTGTTTTTCACTATTTTTCCTTCAATCTTACAAATTGCAGTTTTAGAATACAAAGTGTGAACCCTCAATCCGAATACAATTCTCCTATTTATACTACACATATCAAAACCCTAACTAAATCCCTACAATTTCGCCCACCGAATCTGCATGGCGGTTGGGAAAAGATCATGGGGATCTCCCTTCCCAAATATGCCGCGATCTCGATTTCCAAATATGCCGCGACTGGGCTCAGCTGTGTTAGGCTCGCGCTTCTGGGCCCAGTTGACTCGGTTGGCGGGCTAGTCCAACCCGGAGTTACTGGGCCATACCTATAAGATGCCCCCCACCAGCCGGAGCGAGGTAGGAGCTACGGTTAAGAGTAATTTATGCGGTAATAGGTATGAGTTGGCGGCAATGCAGAGTGACGTAATGGCGTAGCTGGTAATGAAAGATGCACGTCTTACCGAGCTGACGGACCACCGGGGTGAAGGAACCAGCCGAGGCCAAGCTGATATACCCCCGAGGTGAAAAGGTCAACAGGGACCGAATCGAACCGAACTGAAGTACCCCCGGGGTCACGGGGTTAGCAGAGACAGAGCTGAAACATGCCCGGGGTAAAGGGGCCACCGGAGTGAAACCCAAAGCTTCCGGGGGAAGGGTGAAGTTGATGTGATTGGCGGCTCCATCATTAGCAGAAGGGATGTGAAGTGACGCTTTTGGTAATCCCAAGAAGCGTGTCCCCCACGCGCCTAGGTAACTGTAATGCGCGTGATTGCCACGCACAAATCTTAAATGCTAAATTTGAAAAGGCCAATCTGGGCCGTTGATCCGTGAGTATATATATATAAGGCTTGTACAGTAAGCTTCATCATTCTCATTTGCGGTTTGCGAGAGATAAAGAGCGGGAGAAAAAGAGAGAATCATCTTGTGCCAAGTCGTGAGCAATCTCAAATCGAAACCAAGTAAGTATGTCTTCCTCTTCATCTTCGTCTTCAATTGGAGAGGTAGGGACCACTAAAACCCCGTTAGATGTACAACCCTTCCGCTATATTATTCCAGAAAGAAGAGAGATTAAGATGGTATGGAGTCTGGCACCCGGGCAGTAGGGTTTAGTGATTGTGGGGAGGAGGACTTCGAAGTCGCCGCGGAGGCGCTGCGGATCTTGCGGGTGCAGATAGAAGTCCTGATACCAACATTTTATTTTCCTTTTAATTTAGAATACATTGTGCCGGAGCCTAGTGACCGAGCTTGTTGCTCTCCCAAGGGTTTCATAAGTGTGTATATAGACCATTTGAGGATAGGAATTCGGTTCCCTCTCTGGGACTCCGTAGTGCGGTTGCTGAGGTATTACGGCATTGCCTTATGCCAATTAGCACCCAATGCCGTGAGGCAAGTGGTTGGGTTCTCAGTAGTATGCAAGAGGGCCGAGGTGGAACCGGATGTAGATATATTTAGATTCTTCTTCCAACTTAAAGCCTTCGGGAAATCGAAGGGGTGGTATTCCTTTAGCCCGAGGGCCCGAGGTGGGTTTAAGGTAAAAAACCCGAGTAAGGTAGAGCGTTGGAAGGAGAAGTTTATATTTGTTAAGGTTGGTGTGGCCTTCCCGTGGTGGAGGAGGGAGGCGGTAGTGGACAACTCCCCGGTGTCGGATTCGGAGCCGGAGGTAGTTAATCATTTCCGCACCGTGGGTATCTTCAAGCTGGAGGAGGCAGGGTTAAGTCCCTACTACTCGGAAGGAGCAGAGGAGAATCCCACCCGGGGGCAGGATTCGGCAGCCGGGGCAGCCGAGGAGGGTAGGAACTTTTAATATGTTTGAACTGTTTGTAACTTGCATGAGATTAACCCCTGACTTCTTGCAGTGGGGCGATTCAGAAATGATACAGCTGGAAGCTCGGCGATGCCTACGGCCTCGAAGAAAAAGGGGGCCGCTGCCGAAGTGTCCCCTAGAGTCAGGGTGTCTCCTAGTCCAAGGCCGTCGCAAAGGACGGAGGACGAAGTTGTGGCCGCAGGGTCGATCCCGAGGTCGAAGAGGAGGCCGGAGCCGTCTTCGACTCCGCCTGCAGAGGCCAAAAGACTACGCACAGACCCAATCCCCGAGGTATAGTGGAGATAATCTTTGCCGTAAGAAATATCTGTCTCTGAAACTCATTTTTATTGTTTTGTTTGTTTTGTGTATATGGGCAGGGGCAAATAAATGTGCTGGGCCTGGAGGGGCCTGATGCCGAAGAGCTATTGCGGCTAGCTCAGGGGATCATGGACCTCGGCCGAAGGAGTGAGTGGGAGGCCAAGGAGGAGCTAGCCGAGGCGCTGAGGGAGTTGCGATCTCGAAACGACAGGTTAACTCACGACCTGTCTGAGGGTCGCAAGAGAGCTTCCTTAGTGGAGAATGAAGTGGCGCGACTGCGCGAGGTGGAGGCGGAGGCCGGGGTGCTCCACGGCGAAGTGGCGGAGCTACGTGCGGAGCTGAGGGCTAAGGAGACAGCAGTAGTTGAGGGCCAGGGTGCCGTGCTGAAGACGTTTGCAGAAAAGCTGCTGCAGACTAGCACGTTCCTCTACTACCAAATGGGCTTCGTCGCGGTTGGCGACACGGCAACGCGCTCGGTGCTGCTGGAGAAGGTCAAGGAAATCTATCCAAATGTGGATGTTTATCGTCCAGAGTTCGGATACGATTTCAACGTCGTGGGCGCCGTGGAGGAAGCGTATTACAACGCATTGGCCCAGGTCCCGAAGTGGCCCTTGGTGAAGGCTCTGGCGGAGAAGAAGACAATACTGAGCGCCGAGGAGATCGTTGCCTGCAATGTGGACCAGGACGAAGAGTTTTTATCTTTCCGTCGGGGAGAGTTTACTGCGGAGCCACGAACAAAAGATCCACCCCCGTGCATGGAAATCACGGCAGAGACAACGGAGGGTGATGCGTGGGTGAACCAGACCTTGCCAGAGGAGGAGCACGAGGCTGAGCACGAGGAAGAGGTGGAGGTGCCGGAGGCAGCCGAGGGGGTCGATCAGGGGGAGGTCAGTTCCCCGCAATTTTGAAAAAATTGTAAATATAGTAGATGGTAGGGGAAATCTGTACTTTTGCTGTAATGGATTGGCAAATGATGTATATGACAATCTGTTTGATAATGAAGCCTGCTTGAGTAAATATTGTTGAGTTACTGCTCTTTCTCTTCGGTACTGATTATGACATATTAGTACTGAATCCGTGTTGCAAACAGGAAAATACCGAGGAGCTACACAACGCAATAAAGAAGCTCATGCGGTCCTTGGAATGGTTCCGCGGTGAGAAAGACAACTTGCAAAAGCAGGTCGTGCCGCGGCTGGAGAGAAGGGTAGCCTCGACGGAGAAGAGGGCGACGGAGGCCGAGGAGGCGAGAGCTAAGGCTGTAGAAAGGGCTAGAGACCATCAGTTGAAGTACTTGTCGAAGTGTGCCGAACTGGAGCGACTCTTCGTCCACCAAAAAGAGTATGAGCATATACTGATGGAATACGGCCTGCTAACCTTTGAGGAAGTCGAAGAGCGGACGACTGAAATCGAGCAGGAAATTACCGCACTGATGGCGGCCGGTCACACCAACTCCGCTGAGCTGGTAAGGAAGCGGGAAGTATTAGAAATACTTCTTAATATGTACGAGGGCTTAAGAGGCCGCAGCAGGTGGCATCGTACTGCGGAGGAGTACATCGCGAGCTCCAGCCGGGGACAGGACTCCTTGAAGGCTCCGCGGAGGAGTAAGAAGGGAACGGTCGAAAAAGCAACGGGGATCATAATCCAAGAGCCGACTCCGGTGGCTGTTGCCGAGGAGGAGGTTAAAAAATTAGCTGAGGAGATCGAAGTGATGGACCCCGCGGAATGGGATCCCATGGAATGAGCTAACACTTCGAGGCCAGCGCCACAACCAAGTCCTCATCGCCGAGAAGATCGAGGAAGAGACAACGTTCCTAGGTCAGTCCCGAGAGTAAGTCCTCGGCGGAGAGGATGTCAAAGCAGGGGAAGGACCGGAGCCCAAAGCCGGGGTACCTCTCGATCCCGGAGGACACGAAGGAGCTCCCGGGACGGATCCCAACGCCGGAGCGCGGAGTATTGGCTAGGGGGTCGGAGATAAACATGTTGTAATAACAATGTATGTGTATATGTAAAGAACACTTAGTAAACAAAACTTCTTAAAATATTTTGATGTATATAACAAGTATGCTAGATAAGAGTAGCTAAGTGGTTGATCATGAGGCAAGTGCTTGAAATTATTTTGATATGTCATTATGAAAATAATGTGGTAGTTAGTACTCGGGAGTACGAGACGTAAATAAGCCCTTGTGTGGAAACAAGGCATAGAATCTCCCCGGACGGATCGGGCGGGAGTTAATGACCTCTCCGGATATATCAGGCGAGAGGAAACATATGTCCGGGGACTAAGTGATGATCTCTCCGGACGGATCAGGCGAGAGACCAATGTGTCCAGAGACAAACAATAATTAGACTAGGCCGAGGCGTCCCCCCGACGTAGAAGGAAGAACAATAAAAGTTAAAACTTTATTCAAAGTGATTGTCGGAACAACTGAAGAATACAAAAGTATTCGTAAAAAAGAAAATGCCATAGTATGAAAATGAAATAACGTACAAAGAACGTAAAGGAATAAAAGGTACTTGTTGATCGGAAATCATAGATAGAAACGCCGCAGATTGCTAACGTGCCAGGTTCGGGATATCGGCGTGCCATCTAGATGTTCTAACCGGTAGCTCCCGGAGGCATGTGCGGCAACGACACGATAAGGCCCTTCCCAAGCGGCATGCAACTTGCCCTCGGGGGCAGCTTTGGTGGCAGAATTTAATCGGAGCACGAGGTCTCCGACCTGAAATTGAATACCCCTAACCCGGAGGTTGTAATACTGAGCTGCTTGTTGCTTGGTCTTAGCCTGTCGGATAAAGGATTGCTCGCGGCGGTATTCGAGCTCGTCTAAGTTAGTACGGAGTGCTTCTTCGTTAGACTCGAGGTCGTGGTTTATGGGTCTGGGGCCGGGCGCTCCCACCTCAGCAGGAATTACGGCCTCGGAGCCATAGGTGAGGCTATATGGAGTCTCTCTGGTTGACGAATGCGGCGTAGTACGATAGGCCGGTTCTCGGCCCAGAGGCTAAAATCTAAGCGCTTCTTTAAACCGTTAAGCAGAGTGCGGTTAGTGACTTCGACCTGGCCATTAGCTTGAGGATGAGCAACCGAAGTGAAAATTTGTTTAATGTGCAACTCTTCGCACCAGGACCGAAAAGGGTCATTTGCGAATTGTTTACCATTGTCGGAGATAATGGCGCTCGGGATGCCGAAGCGGCATATGATGTTATGCCAAACAAACTTCAGGATGTTTTGGCCAGTTATAACAGTGAGGGGTTCAGCTTCGACCCATTTGGTAAAGTAGTCCACAGCAACCACAAGAAATTTCAATCCTCCCGGAGCAACCGGGAACGGACCCACAATGTCGATCCCCTACTGTATGAATGGCCAGGCACTTGTATGCCAGTAAGCTCGGTTTGCGGCAGATGCTTTACTCGGGAATGCCGCTGACATTTGTCACATTTTGACACTAAATTATGGGCATCATTAAACAATATGGGCCAATAGTATCCCCACCGGAGGACTTTCTTGGCCAACGTCCGCGACCCAATATGACTTGCGCATGCCCCCTCGTGGAATTCCTGGAGAACATAATCAGCCTGGACTGGCCCAAGACAGCGAAGACTTGGCTGCAAGTATGACTGATGGTACAAAATTTCGTCGTGAAGTGTATACTTTGGTGCTTTAAGAATTATCCGCCGGGCGAGTAATTTATCGTCGGGCAATGTACCATCCCGAAGATATTGGACGATAGGAATCATCCAATTTGGATCGGTGTCAGTTAATACGGAGATCGCCAACTCATTAATTGAAGAGTGGATGGCTTCTTTGACGATTATGTCCGGAGACATATTTAACGGTATCGCGGAGGCCATTTTGCTAAGAATATCAGCTTTGACGTTTTCTTCGCGGGGTATCTGCTGGACACTAGTCGAAGTGAAAGTCAGCAAAAGTTTAAGTGTTAGAGCTAGATACATCTTCAATGTATCATCCTTTGCTGCATAAGTGTCGTTTATCTGACTGAAAACCACCTCGGAGTCAGTGAAAAGCTGGATATGCGAAGCCCCGAAAGTTTGAGCGAGTCGGAGCCCAGCAAGGACTGCCTCGTATTCCGCCTCATTATTGGTCACTTTGAATTTAAAACGCAAGACATACTTGATCTCAACGCCATCGGGGCCAATGAGAAGGACCCCAGCGCCACTGCCTCGGGATGCAGAGGCGCCGTCCACGTATACACGCCACTTACAGGCTTCAGCTTCGAGATCGAAGTGGTGAGCAGGGGTAGCACACGTGACTGTTTCGGGGTCAGTGGATGGTACCTCAACCAAAAAATTCACAAGGGCTTGACCTTTGATGGCTCGGCGAGGTAGAAATTGTATATCATGCTCCCCGAGCTCGATAGCCCACATAGCCAAGCGTCCCGACACATCGGGCCTGGTGAGGATTTGATGAATAGGGTGGTTAGTGAGAACTCTAATATCGTGTCCTTGAAAATAGGGACGCAGGCGGCGCGCCGCCATAACCAGGGCCAATACCGTTTTTTCTAATACAGTATATCGGGTCTCTGCCCCTTGAAGTGCTCGGCTGACGAAGTACACGGACTATTGACTTCCATGATCCTCGCGGACGAGGGCCGCACTGATGGCTTCTTCAGCGGATGCCAAATACACATAAAGAGGCTCTCCGGGAACGGGCGCGGACATAGTAGGCAATTGGTTGATGTGTTGCTTTAAAGCCTCAAAGGCTTCGGTGCACTGCGGAGTCCATTCTAACTTCTTTGCCTGACGCAAAATTTTGAAAAAAGGAAGTTGACGTTCCGCTGCCTTAGACAAAAAATGGTTTAAGGCTGCGAGACCGCCGGGAAGACGCTGAACATCTTTCACTGTCTTCGGCGGCTGAAGGTCCAATACATCCCTAATCTTGGCTGGGTTGGCCTGGAGACCATGCTGTGAGACCACATACCCTAGAAATTTTACTGATCCAACGCCAAAGGTACACTTGGCCGAATTGAGGCGAAGATTACAGCGCCGCAACGTGCTCAGCGTCTCGGCAATGTCCTGTACACATGTTGTAGGGGAGGAATTTTTAATAACGAGGTCGTCAACATATACCTCAACATTGCGGCCGATTTGGTCTCGGAAGACATGGTCCATAAGGCGTTGGTAAGTGGCTCCGGCATTCTTGAGCCCGAAGGGCATTTTCTTGAAGGCAAAGCACCCAAAATCAGTAATAAAGGCCGTTTTGAGGGCATCACGGTGATCCATATGAATTTGATGATACCCCTTGTATAAATCTAGGAAGCAAAGTGCCTTATGCCCGGTAATGGCCTCGGCTTTTTGGGTGATGGGCGGCAAAGGATAACAATCCTTCGGGCAGTGCTTATTGAGGTCGGAGAAATCTACGCACATCCTCCATGCCCCACTGGACTTCGTCACCATCACGGGATTAGAAAGCCAGGACGGATAGTGAACTTCAAACAGGATGTCTGCATCCAAGAGTTGTTGAACTTCAGTTCGGATGGCTGCGTTCCTTTCTGGGGCGAATTGCCGTCGCTTTTGTTGTATAGGTTTTACGCTGGGATCAATATTCAGCTTATGAGTAATAAGGTCTGGAGAGACCCCCCGGCATATCCAAGGGAGACCACGCAAAATTTTCAGAATATTCTCGTAATGTTTGGATGATGGCATTGTGTAACAATGGTGTGTCCACGGCGCCGACTGTAACAGCTTGTTCCGGTTTAGCCGGATCGAGCGGCACCTTAATAGTATTGTTCCCGAGTGACTCGGATGAACCCGGGGTAAGAGCCGAGGTGGCTATTTGAAACTGAGGCTTTGGAGAAGCCTTATTTGTTTTCTTAACTGCAACATACATGCACTCTTTAGAGATTCTTTGATTGCCACGGATGGCCACTTTGCCATGGGGTGTAGGAAACTTCATCGCGAGGTGATAGGTGGAACAGATGGCCTTCGCCGGGGTGAGCCAATCTCGGCCCAGAATCATATTGTATGGAGACGGAGAGTTGACCACATAAAAATCGACAAAGATGGTTTTTATCGCCGGATAAGTACCAAGCGAAGCTCGGAGGTTGATTATCCCTTCAGGTTGGACCTCACCCTGAGTGAAGGTCTGTAACGGCCCGGGGGCTGGTCGGAGTTGTTCGCGAGGTATACCCATTTTTTGGAAACAATCAGTGAATATGACACTGACAGCGGCTCCATTGTCAACGAGGATTCGCTTGATTGTAACATTGGCCACGGTCATATCAATGACGATGGCATCAGTGTGTGGGGTGAGCTCCGGGACGGGATCTTAATCAGTGAAACTCACAGTTTCAGATTTGTGTAGGCACTTGTGGCGTGGCTCCTCGGGAGGAGACCTACGTGCTTCAGCTTTTAGGGCACTTCAGGAAGTCCTTGTTGGGATGGCCCCGTAGATCACATTTATAACGTGATTTGGTGGATTGTCTCCGGGTCCTCCATGAGGTGGAGGAGGTGGCAGCAATTGAGGCTGTTGACGATTACCCTGGTCTTGCCGAGCAATTTATTTAAGACACATTACACAATATCAACTATTCGAGAATATATGAATAATTACAAGTAACATCTAGGACGTATTATATCAGCACAATTGATCAAACAATCATCAACTAAACAATATTCTAGTCAACACTTAGCTACTAAAATTAGATGATTCACATAACACAAACAAATCTAATTGAACTAAAACAATTACCAACAAAATCATCCAAATAAACTTATTTTATTCTAAAACCTATTTCAATAAACGAATATTTCGGTATTATGCACATGCAAGCTTATGAAGAATTTATTTAAAACTTAATAAATTTAGCATAACTTTATACTATCTTTAAATTAATAACTTCAAGCATACATCATGCGTCGCAAAGGAAACACGATAATTAATAAGAATAATTGAATTTCACAAAACCTCAATTATAGGCAAAGGAAAGATCACATGTGACAACGATGTCATAAATAAATTAATATCTAGAACACACTCAACTTCATACTTATAACAAGTTCAAAATTTATAATTCGACTACTAACTCCCGGAGAATAAATTATTAATAAGGTAAAATATGCAACCTTAAAGTGTGCATCCAAACATGTCAAGAATAATAGTTCGACAACTACCCTTTAGCAAGCTTACAATATCATTCTATAATTCCACGTAAATACTCACCGACTTGTTATTCTGCCACTGGGGTCTATTTTGTCTTGAACCTCGGTCGTTGTAACCTCTCTTCAGACAATCTTCAATTTCTTTTCCAAGTTCACGACATTCTTCGGTATCGTGTCCATGATCGTGGTGGTATGCACACCACTTATCGCGATTACGTTTGTCTGTCGGGGCAGTCATCCGTGGGCACGGTCGCAGATCGTTCTTGTGAACAGAAAGTATTTCTGCTCTTGATTTAGTAAGTGGAGTAAGTTGAGGAACATCTCCGCGAGATTCCAACCATCCTCTGCTTAGGCGGCTGAAGGCACTAGGCCGGGTACTCGTCCCGGCTTGCGTTTTATCTGGTTGCTGTTTGGTAGCATGTTTCTCACGTTTGCGACGAGTTTGGTCTTCAGCTTTGGCAAACCTGCTTACAATGCCAAAAAGAGCCCGGGTCGTGGCAGGGGGGGTGTCGCACAAGCTCGGTGTAGAGTGGCCCGGGACGGAGGCCATTCATGAAGGCCGTGATTATAACATCATCAGATCGGCTACCGACTTTGAGGCTTTCGCGGTAAAGCGATCAAGAAACTGAGTAACAGTCTCCCCATCTCGCTGTTCCAGATTCATGAGATCGGCCAAAGTGGCCATGGGTTTTGCTCGCGTATGGAAACGCGCCCAAAACTGCTCGGCGAGATCCCGAAAAGAGGTAACACTGCCTCGGGGCAAAGAATCGAACCAAAGTCTGGCCTCATCTTGAAGATACTCAGGAAACACTTTGCACAAGTGGTGAGGTATACAGTTGCGGTTGAACATAGCTTACTTAAAGGTGCTTAGAAAATTACCTGGATCTCCGGTGCCGTTGTAGACGGACACTGGGGGAACCTTAAACCCCTCAGGGAGTGGAGTAGCAAGAATCTCCTCGGAGAACGTGGTGATGATCTCCCCATCAGCATCAAGGCCCAATACCTTGTCAAGCTCGGCGGCAAACTGGGCTTGCTCTTGTTCCAGAGGATCAAGTACACGGGACTTGTCCAAGCGAGCTCGCTTTGGTGCGTCTCTAGGTCTGCGACGATCCACGTCTTCATGGTCATAACGGGGCCACGAACCATTAGAACTGCGGTTTTCCACTGGAGATGCTGATCATGCCTAGCTCGGTGAGGTGGATCTTCATCCAATTCGCGAGATCGATCACAGGGTGGATTTCTTGCCCCCTGGTTGACGCCATTGTTGGCGCGCTCACCGGAGTTGGCGCACCGATTATTCCATTCTTGGAATAGAGCAGCATGCTTCCGAAGAAAGGCTTGCTGTACCTGCAGTAATTCGGGGGCAGGTTGAGGGTTAACTTGTGTCGGCTCATTAGCGGGGGCGAGATTCTGCACATTAACGTGCCTCGCAGGCGGGTCCTGATTCTGTTGACGGGGCAACGGGGGATTTTGATCCACGGGGGGATTACGATGGGACCGAGTAGGGTTGGCAGATCGGCGAGTATTCACCATGGCTGATGTGACGACGTTGAAGTATACTAGGGTTTACTTTCAACTCGGGTTCCCACAGACGGCGCCAATTGATAAAGTGCAATCTGTTTATCGAAGGAATTCAGGACAGAGCCTGATCAATGATACAGTAAAGTGCAAGAAAGATTAAGAACACGGGATATACGTGGTTCGATCCGGAGATCTACGTCCACGGGCGAAGGCAATAACCTTCCGGGGTGTTTTTCACTATTTTTCCTTCAATCTTACAAATTGCAGTTTTAGAATACAAAGTGCGAACCCTCAATCCGAATACAATTCTCCTATTTATACTACACAAATCAAAACCCTAGCTAAATCCCTACAATTTCGCCCACCGAATCTGCATGGCGGTTGGGAAAAGATCATGGGGATCTCCCTTCCTAAATATGCCGCGATCTCGATTTCCAAATATGCCGCGACTGGGCTCAGCTGTGTTGGGCTCGCGCTTCTGGGTCCAGTTGACTCAGTTGGCGGGCTAGTCCAACCCGGAGTTACTAGGCAATACCTATCACTACACACACTACATATTACTTCACAAACCAAACACATTTCACCCACATTACATACACTGCACACATACATATACATATACACATACTATATGCACTATATATAATTTTTAATTTTTGTAGATATCAGTTCAATGCCATCAAGTGATCATAATTTGTAGTAGAGGTTTTGAGGGATCAGGAACCGGATTCAGGTTGGGAAGAACCGGGCTAGAGAACCGCGTTTTAGCCGGATCAGTTTTGAAGGTTGAGAGGGAACCGGGGTCAAGACGGTTATAACTGATTTATGCAACGGTTTAGAACCGTTGCGTGTAAAACCGTTGTGAAAGGTCCGTCTAACAATTTTATGCAGTTGGAAACTGAATTGGTTACAACTCCTGATGCTTCTTAATTCGAGCTTAGACCTTCATATACTTTGGATGCACTAGTAGATACGAGTTGATACACGTTATTTTCCCTCTGTAAACACTACTCAATCATTAGAATTAGATAGCTGGGGTTCTTGAGCTCGATTCTGTCTGTGAATTGGGGGTTTCTAGTTTTCTGGGTTAATTCTTGTAATTGATTGTTTAGTGGAGTGAATTGAGGTGTATTGAGCCTCTGTGGATGTAGATCACATTGATTGAACCACGTAAAATCCTTGTGTTCTTCATTTTAGTTTCTGTTTTGCGTTCGGTTTCAGTTTGGCCGAATTCTTGTTTGGTTTTCATTCTTTCTTGGTTTGAGCATTGTTTGTGTGTATTGTATGAGTTTCATTTCCTAACAAGTGGCGCCGTCTGTGGGAAACTTGCACACACATTCAAAGAGGAAGAGAGAATGGCTGGAGTGAAGATGGATGTGGAGAAGTTTTCAGTTAAGAATGACTTCTCACTTTGGAAAATCAAGATGAATGCTGTATTGGTTCAGAATGGGTTAGACTCTGCACTTCTTCCTATTGATCAATGGTCTGATGCTGAGAAATCAAAGTTTCCAGAAGTGTATAAGAAGGCTTTGAGCCTTATATTCCTCTGTTTGGGTGATAAACCCCTGAGGGAGATATCAAGGTGTAAGAATGCAGTGGAGACATGGGGAAAACTAGAAGAACTTTATCAATCAAAGTCAATATCAAACAAACTATTTCTGAAGCAAAAATTGATGTCTTTCAAGATCATTGATGATAAGGCCATTTCTGATCAACTTGATGAGTTTGTCAAGATAATTGAAGAGTTAGAAGACCTGGGGGTGAACTTGGAGGATGATGATAAGGCTCTGATGGTGTTGAATGTTCTTCCAAAGTCTATGGAAAGCTTCAAGGATGCATTAATGTTTGGAAGGGATGGAAAAATCAGTTATGAATCTATCCTATCAGCATTGAAGATAAAGTGTTTTCAAAATCAGGGAGAAAAGGGCCCTACACAGGCTGGAGAATGTTTGAATATTAAGTTCAAAAAGAACTATCGAAAGAAGAAGTTCCAGGGATTCAAAGACAACAAATCTGGAACTCAGAATGCGAAGAAACAGGGAGACTGGGTTGAAACTAGAAAGTGTTTCAAATGCAAGCAAGCTGGACATTTGAAGAAGGACTGTCCACAAAAGAAGAAGAAACAAGAAAATCAGAGGGCAGAAGTGGTTGTGACTGAGCATCAAGAAGACAACCCTGAAGTTCTAAATATCACAGACACAAAGATAGAAAAGGAATGGGTTCTTGATACAGGTTGTTCATTCCACATGTGTCCCAATGAATCCTGGTTCAAGGATTTACAGAAAGAGGATGGTGGATGTGTCTTACTAGGAAATGATCACTCCTGCAGAGTTAAAGGCACATGATCAGTTCAGATAAAAATGTATGATGGAGTCATCAGGACCATTTCTCAAGTGAGGTATGTCCCTGGCCTTAAAAGAAACCTCTTATCCCTTGGATCTCTTGTGGCAAATAGTCGTCAGTTCAACTTCACAGATGGTTATCTTCATATCACTAAACACAGCAAGCTGGTAATCAAGGGAAGGTAACACAATGGCCTGTTTATTCTGATTGGATCTCCTGTGATAGGTTGTGCTGAATCTGTGATAAGTAGAGAGGATTTCATGAAGTGGCATAAAAGACTGGGTCATATTGGAGAGAAAGGATTGAAGGAGCTATCCAAGAGAGTCATAATTGGTGACATACGAAATAGAACACTTGAGTTCTGTGACAAATGTGCCTGCGAAAGGCCAAGAAGCTACCTTATGCTAAAGGGATACATTCTAGTCAAGAACCACTTTATTATGTGCAATCTGATATATGGGGGCCTTCAAGAACAGAGACACATGGAGGAGGAAGGTATTTCATGTCCATCATTGATGATTACAGTAGAAAAATATGGGTATATGTCTTAAGGAACAAGAGTGATGCATTCCTTAAGTTTAAAACATGGTTGAGCCAGGTGGAGAATCTAAGAGGGAAGAAATTGAAACATCTTAGGACTGATAATGGCTTGGAATATCTATCTACTGAGTTCACAGGGTTCTGTGAAGATAAAGGCATTACAAGGCACAGAACTGTCCCATTAAACCATCAACAAAATGGGGTTGCTGAAAGGTTTAACAGGACTGTGCTTGTGAGAGTTAGATGTATGCTGATTGATGTTGGATTACCCAAATCCTTCTGGGGAGAAACATTGAACACTGCATGTTATTTGATAAACAGATCACCATCATCAACTCTAGGATTTAAGACTCCAGAAGAAGTTTAGAGTGGAAAGGTGCCAAACTACAATGACTTGAGAGTGTTTGGTTGTCTGGCCTATGCTCATATTAGGCAAGACAAACTTGATGAAAGAGCGCAGAGGTGTGTATTCCTAGGATATCCTGAGGGCATAAAAAGCTACAGGTTATGGTGCTTGGAACAGGGAAACCAGAAGCTCTTGATAAGTAGAGATGTAAGATTCAATGAGGATGTGATGGGATACAACTCTACTGGAACTCAAGAAGAAGCTGATGGGGCTGTGGAATCTGAAAGAATTTCCATTCAGGTGGAGCCTACTGAGGAAAAATCACCAGAGAGAAATGCTCAAGCTCAACCAGAAGATGACAGTTCATCAGAAGATGATGAAGATCAACCTGAGATCTCAAATCTCAGAACTTATAGCATTGGTAGAGACAGACCAAGAAGACAAATCCACAGGCCTGATTTCTATGGACAAGCTGGAAGTGTCTATTATGCATTAAGTGTAGCAGAAGACTTGGAGTTTCAAGAGCCAAGCAGTTTCAAGGAAGCAATAAACTGTAGTGAAAGTGAACACTGGATAGGGGTCATGATGGAGGAAATGGAATCCCTGGAGAGGAATCAAACTTGGAAGCTTGTAGACAAACCAAAGGGGTAGAAGCTAGTCAGCTGAAAATGGATCTACAAGAAGAAGGTGGAATCTGGAAAAGCTGATAAAATCAGATACAAGGCAAGACTGGTGGCTAGGGGCTTTACACAAAGAGAAGGCATTGATTATAATGAGGTATTCTCTCCAGTAGTAAAGCACTGCTCTATTAGGCTACTCTTATCAAAGGTTACTTAAGAAGACATGAAACTACAGCAGTTATCTGTTAAGACAGCGTTCCTGCATGGTGATCTTATTGAAAGGATATACATGAAGCAACCTGAGGGCTTTGTGATTCCAGGAAATGAAGAGAAGGTCTGTTTTCTCAGGAAATCACTTTATGGATTGAAGCAGAGTCCAAGGCAGTGGAATAAGAAGTTCAATGAGTTCATGATCAATGCAGGTTTTATAAGAAGCTTATATGACAGTTGTGTATACTTTAACAAAGGTTCAAGGTTAGAATAAGTATTTCTGTTGTTATATGTGGATGATATGCTCATCGCCAATAAGAGTATGGATAAGACACAACAGCTAAAGGGAAGATTGAGTTCAGAATTTGACATGAAGGATCTTGGGGAAGCAAGGAAGATTCTGGGAATGGACATCATTAGAAAAAGGAAGACTGGAACACTTTGGCTATCACAGAAGCAGTATTTGCAGAAGGTGGTGGAGAGATTTCATATGCATGAGTCAAGACCAGTAATTGTTCCAATTAACCTACAAACTAAGCTGTCCAAGAATCAGTGCCCAAAGACAGAAGCTGAGGAGATTCACATGAAGAATATTCCATATGCCAGTGGTGTTGGCAGTTTGATGTATGGAATGATATGCAGCAGGCCAGATTTGGCCTATAGTGTATCTCTAGTAAGCAGGTATATGTCAAATCCTGGAAAGACACATTGGGAAGCTTTGAAGCAAGTCTTGAGATATCTGAGGCTCCGTCAGTATAGGTCTAAAGTTTCAGAAACTAGAAGCTGGTGCTATACCTGTCGTTGGATATGCTGATGCAGATTTTGCTGAGAACCTGGATACAAGAAAATGAGTGACAGGATATGTTTTTACTTTGTATGGAACAGTTGTAAGCTAGAAGAGTGTGCAGCAGTTTGTGGTTGCTTTGTCAACAACTGAGGTAGAATACATTGCCTTAACTGAGGCAATCAAGGAAGCTCTGTGGCTCAAAGGAATTCTCAAAGACCTAGGTATCAGACAAGGGTGTGTTACCATTCAGTGTGATAATCAGAGTGCTCTTCACTTGGTGAAACATCAAGCTTTTCATGAGAGGTCTAAGCATATTGATGTTAGACTTCATTTTGCAAGAGATGTGACTGAAGCAGGATCTGTTGAAGTGAAGAAGGTGCATACTGTGGATAATGCTGCTGATTTCTAACCAAGGCAGTTCCGGGAAACAAGGTGGTTCATTGCTCAAGCCTGATAGGGCTTGAACAGTGTTATTAGATATAAACACCAAATGCAGAATGAGGTGATGAAGTACACTTGAATTCATTGAGGTGGCGTTTTGTAGATATCAGTTCAATGTCATCAAGTGATCATAATTTGTAGTAGAGGTTTTGAGGAATCAGGAACCGGATTCAGGTTGGGAAGAACCGGGCTAGAGAATCGGGTTTTAGCCGGATCAGTTTTGAAGGTTGAGAGGGAACCGGGGTCAAGACGGTTATAACTGATTTATGCAACGGTTTAGACCGTTGCGTGTAAAACCGTTGTGAAAGGTCCGTCTAACAGTTTTATGCAGTTGGAAACTGAATTGGTTACAACTCCTGATGCTTCTTGATTCGAGCTTAGACCTTTATATACTTTGGATCCGCTAGTAGATACGAGTTGATACACGTTATTTTCCCTCTGTAAACACTACTCAATCATTAGAATTAGATAGCTAGGGTTCTTGAGCTCGATTCGGTCTGTGAATTGGGGGTTTCTAGTTTTCTGGGTTAATTCTTGTAATTGATTGTTTAGTGGAGTGAATTGAGGTGTATTGAGCCTCTGTGAATGTAGATCACATTGATCGAACCACGTAAAATCCTTGTGTTCTTCATTTTAGTTTCTGTTTTGCGTTCGATTTCAATTTGGCCGAATTCTTCTTTGGTTTTTATTCTTTCTTGGTTTGAGCATTGTTTGTGTGTGTTGTATGAGTTTCATTTCCTAACAATTTTTTTTCTCTTAATCTAAGAATAAAGAAAAACCCTCCCCTTCTCCCAAGATGACCCAAATCCAAGACCGAATGTCTAGGTAGTGAATGCTACAAGATACTGGTTATTTCAATTTTTGTAGAAGACTTCCACGTATAAATATATCAGAGATAGCTATACAACAGAAGTCATAATATACGTAACCTAGCTGCCATTGGATATATGACCAAATTAATATTATCTACAATCTTTAATCTTATCCTTAATACGCCCCCACAAAATGGACGTGCCGTCGGCCAAGGAGATTTTGGATCGTAGGAGCTCAAAGTGGGTCCGAGGTAATGACTTGGTCAGTAAGTCCACAAGTTGATCCAATGTGTTTATGTAAGAGACTTGCAGTAGACGCTTAGCAAAAAGATCACGAACAAAGTGGATATCAATTGCAATGTGCTTCATTCGTGAATGTTAGACTGGATGCAAGGCGAGTCGAGTTGCTCCCATGTTGTCGCATAGGACACGTGGTGGTGTGGTAATAGGAATATCAAGGTCATGAAACAGATGTGTGATCCAACAGACTTTGGATGAGGCAGAAGCAAGAGCCCGATACTCCGCCTCTGTAGAGGTATGGGCCACTCCATTTTGCTTCCTTGAACGCCATGAGATGGGATTGGGCCCGAGAAAAATAATGTATGCAGACATGGACTTGCCATCTCGCGTGTCACCACCAAAATCCGAATTTGAATATGCAGTAATAGTATGTGATGAGGAAGGCCGAAGGAGAAGACCATGGTACAATGAACCTTTCAAGTACCGAAACAGACGTTTCACGGAGTTCCAATCCGAAGCTGTGGGAGCGGACATGGCTTGAGCTGGGCGATTCACCGAGAAAACAATGTCGGGACATGTTATGGTGAGATATTGCAAGCCCCCAATGGCACTACGATATTCAGTTGGATCAATTGGTCCCATGGCAGGGCTGAGTTTATTTGTACAAGGAGTAGCCAGAGATTTAGCACCATCCATGGAGTGACGGCGTAAGAGATCAACTGTATACTTATGTTGGGAGAGGAAGAGACCTGAATGACAAAGAGCGACCTCAACTCCTAAGAAGTAGGAGAGTTGACCGAGATCCTAGACGGCAAAGGATGAACGCAGATGATGTATCAAGGATGAGATATGAGAATGACTGGAGCCTATGATAATAAGATCATCAACGTATACCAACACCACATGCCCAACGAAACCATTTTGAAGTGTAAATAGCAAGGTGTCGGCCTGAGATTGAACCCGAATGAGATGAGTGCACGACTTAGAGCTTGATACTAAGCTCGTGGGGCTTGGCGATGTCCGTAGAGGGACTTTCGAAGGAGACAAACATGAGACGGAGCATTCAGATCCTGAAACCCGGGCGGTTGAGTCATGTATACAGGCTCGGTCAGATTCCCATGCAAGAAGGCATTACTTATGTCAAGTTGACGGAGGGGCCACTGTTGCACAAGAGCTAACGATAACACAGTACAGATGGTGACCGCTTTGACGACGGGGCTAAAAGTCTCGTGATAATCAATACTGGGTTGTTGATGGAATCCTTTCTCCACTAAACGAGCTTTAAACGTTTCAATTATGCCGTCGGGTTTTTTTTTTATCCTAAACACCCATTTGCAACCAACAATATTGGCACCAGGAGGTGGATGGACCAAATCCTAAGTACCATGCTTTTGAAGGGCAATGAATTCGTCCGCCATTGCGGCTCGCCAACGAGGGTCTGCTAAGGCTTTGGATACACATATAGGCTCAACCTCAAAGGGAAGATGATTCTTAGTCGCGGAGAACAACCATTTTGGCTTGTAGATGTTATGTTGGGAGCGGGTTTGCATGGCATGAGTACGACTAGGTGGTGGAGAGTTCCAAGGTGCATGTGTAGCCTGTGTCAATGATTCAGAACCTGATGTGGATATGGATAAGCTGGTGGAAGCGGGTGGGCTGGCAGCAGGTAGAGGCCCACTAGAGGAGTCAGTTGCCGGCTGTGATGGTGCGGACGGCCAAATGGGAAGGCAGCCTGGTGGTTGACTTGCGGATGGTGCAGGCAATTTGAGTGGACTCCAAAACTGAAACTCATGAAACTTGACATGGTGAGAGAGATGGATGCGTCCCGTCAAGACATTTATATGCACTCTAGGATATAGAATAGCCAATAAAAATGCACATCTTGGATGGATACGATAATTTACTCAGAAAATATGGACGAAGCCACGGATAGTAGATGTAGCCGAAGGTGTGTAATTTGAGATAGTTTAGCAACTGTCCAAATAAGGTTTCAAAGGGGCTGCGCATGTGGAGGACGGGTGTCAGAAGACGATCGATTAGATAACCAGCAGTTTGAATTGCAAAGGACCAGAATTCTAAAGGTAAACTAGAATAATGCAACAAGGCCCGATCGATTTCAAGAATATGACGATTTCTGCGTTCAACGATGCCATTTTGTTGGGGTGTGTGAGGAGCCGTTGTCAGCCAGTTTATGCCATTGGTATTTAGATATTTTCAAAGAGGTACAAATTCACCACCGTTATCGGTATAGAAATTTTTTATCTGCGAATTTGAATTATTTTTTGACTAAAGGGCGAAATTGCATAAAAACAGAACAAGTATGTGATTTAGCCTGCAGCGGAGAAACCCAACAATAACGACTGAATAAATCCACCAATAACAAAAACTAACGACATCCATCCATAGAGTATATAGACGACCCCAAACGTCGGCATAAATATATTGCAAAGGTCGTGTAGCAACAAATGAAGAAACCAGAATGACAATTTGTGAGATTTGCTAATGCTGTAAAATAAGCAATCAGTGTCCAAAACATTGGACTTATGTGAAAGAGGGAGTTTAAAACTACTAATTAAACTAGAACTGATCTTCATCGACGGATGCTCGAGTCGAGCATTCTAGTAGTTGGATGTAGTACGAACACCAAGCACTACAAATTTAGTGGGAGACTTCAAATAATTGAAGGGTGGACGAGTGTGGTAGACACCGTCTTAACAAAGGCCGCGAGCCACTTGCGCCCTCGTGCGTTGATCCTTAACAATGAAATAAGATGGGAAAAATTCCATAGAGACATGATTAGCTTTCGTAAATTGATGCACTAATAAAAGATTTTGTTTTGCCTAGGGAACACACAGAACATAAGATAATATGAAATTGCAAGACGGAAATTACATATTTGAAATACCAGTGTGAGTGATCGAAAGACCAGACCCGTCTACAATTTGCAACTCATCAGTACCATCATATTCAGAATGAATGGATAAGTTGGCCAAATCACTCGTCAAATTGTGGGACACCCCGGAATCGACAAGCCACGAACTTGAAGGGGGTGGACCAGAAGGAGCGTGTGCCACATTGGCAGTAGCAGGAGATGGAGGTTGTCTGCAAAACGATACGGTGTGACCTGGGCAATTGCAAAGTTGGCAGACAATAGGCAAAGTGGAGTGACAACCGTTAGTGGTACCCGATCGACGACCACGAACCCTGCCATGTTGAGAGCCACGCCCACATGAGTGTTGATGCGGATTGCCGGGCTACTAGTGGCTGCCTGACGGGTGAGAAGAGGTGTGGCAATAGAGCGAGGATGAGGCACCACGCTAGGCCTTGTGAGCCGAGGCCAGTTTGTTGGTATTTTCTACCTCAAGAGATTGGAGATACATTTCATGCTTAGATAGTTTGTCATGGAGTTCTTCAAAGCGAATGGGGTTTCACGAGCAGAAATAGTAGCAACTATTTCATGATAGGCTGGACCCAAGCCATTGTTCACGTAGAGAGTAAGATTGTCATTACGAACAAGTTTATTGATGAGAGCCAATTCGTCCGCCTTAGATTTGAGATAGTGCATGTATTCTGTAATTGTGCAGGACCCGATAGACGCACAGGATAATTCTATCTTTAAATGATTAATGCGAGAGTGGGAAGTGCTCGCGAACATTTGGGAAATAGTAGACCAGGCTTCGGCGGAGGTGGAGGTGGAGGTGGAGTTGATGATTGGCTGGAGGTCAGCGGAGATGGAGCCAAAAATTGCAGCGAGGATTAGCTGATCCAGTTGGAACTAGCGAGCGACAACAAGAGCATCAGTAGAGTCCGGGCGATGAGTTTCACCATTGATATGGCCGATTAGGTCGAAGCCATTAAGGATCGCAAGAAAAGAGGCACCCCAGGATGTGTAGTATATTGTGGTTAGCTTGACAGGAATGTGATGATGAGCGGAGATGGGAATGATGGGTGGTGGTAGTGGAGATGATGGTGGTGGTGGGTTGGCGGAGGCAGAAGACAGCGTGGAGGAGCTGTCGGAAGACATGTCGAAGCAGCCAGAATTAGGGTTTAAGTCTCGTGAGAGATATGGCTTACTGATACCATATAAGATAATTGTTATTTCAATTTCTATGGAACATTTCCACGTATAAATATATCAGAGATAACTATGCAACAAAATATGTAATAAACGTAACCTAGCGGCTATTGGATATATGGCCAAATCAATATTATATACAATCTTCAATCTTATCCTAAGTAGATGCTCTGCTGCTTGAGTTATCCAATTTCGTCGCACTATATATAATTTAAACACACTACCGCAAACTTCACACTCTACATAGGCGCGCGCACACACTCACACACACATAACCCCACTTCTCAAACTTCTCTGATATATATGCTACATAGAGTTGAGTCGCAACTAAGGACGAAAATATCGAGTTTTACAGAAATATCAGTGTTCAATTTTAGAAAATTTTCAGACAAATTTTGACTTCGGTGGAAATATCGGTGTATTTTAAAAAGAAATGCTGATAGATTTTTATAAATTAACTTAAATATAAATATTTAGGCTAAAATATCAGCCAACTTGACATATTTACAACTAATTAATAAATTATAAACAATCCAAACGTTTTCGAACAACACGGGACATATTCTGAACTCTTTCCATACTATATTACTATTTTTCATACAAAATGTATTGCAATATTTACAACTAATATATAAATATTAAATAATATAAATGTTATCCGATAATATTATTATAAATTTTGAAGGTTTTACATACAATATTACTACTACTAGAATGATGCTTTACAAGATTTAAGTGGAACGAATGTCCCATCTTTAAAAAGAAAAAAAATTGGAATAATCAAACTTAGTCATTTCCTTAGAAGAATACACTCCCCAACTAATAATTAATAAATAACCAAATAGAAAAAGAAAAATAAGAAAGAAAGAAAAGGAAAAGTATTTCCTGACACAAAACTCACGTGCCGTTATCTTTCCCCAACCCCACACTCACTTCTACCTTCTTTCCCCCTTCTGCACAAAATAATACAACAATGGCTGCCCCCACAAAAAAAAAAAAAAAAAAAAAAAAAAAAAAAAAAAACGAAAATTTCAAAAATATCGAGATTTGTCGAGAATCTGACCAAAATGAAGAACATTTTGAGCGAGAAGAGGTTTTCCGAGTTTTTCGCAAATTTCTCGGTGAGATCTCGGCGATAAATTGACAGATAGTGCTTATAGGTGTTTTTCCTCTCGGAAGCTTCATTTTAGTTCGTCGAAATCTCGCGAGATTTTCGTCCTTGGTCGCAACAAAAAGAAAAAGAGAAAAGGAGAAAACTAACAAAAATCTAAATAGAATTGTGTTGAATGTAAAATAACATAGTTACTAATTCAGACAGCTTATGGAAAAGCACTTATACAAGATAAGCTAGGACCGTGACTTGCACGTGATCCATGCAGCATTAGAAGTTGTTAACTCATTAAATTCAAGTTTGTTACTTTACAGTTATGCATGCAAAAGGAAGTTGTCAAGAAGAGTTGGTTACGGGGCAGTTTTCATGAAGTTCCATCAGAGTGCATTTTTCCTTTTCTTTCTTTGATAGTTAGACACATAACAGAGTGAGGAGAGAACAAGATAATAGAGTGATCTTGTATGGAGGCTTAAAAGCGTGTGTTGGTAATTCTTTTCTTGTATTGATGATCTGGTGATAGATCATTGTTCTGTTGTTGTGGAGTTGTAAAGAATATAGTGAAGACTTCTTTCCCGTGACGTAGGCTTAGTTAGCAGCCGAACCACGTAATTCTTGGCCTTTTGTGTGTGTGAGCTCAAGGTGTTTATTTCTTTGTCTGTTAGATTGTGATAGGTTAATTCTATGTGTTTCATTGATCTTGCACAACATGTGGCGCCGTCTATGGGAAGAGACCAACGATCACCATGTCTGCAGCAAGATTCGATACGGAGAAATTCTCCGGGAAAAATGACTAAAATCTATGGAAGATAAAGATAAAGGCCATCCTGACCAACAAGGATTGGCTGCTGCACTGAAAGGAGAGGAGGGATTGCCTGAGAAGTTGACGGCTTTTCAGAAGGAGAAAATCCTCGAAAAGGCCCATAGCATGATCATACTTTGTCTAACAGATAAAGTATTGCGGGAAGTTGCAAAAGAGAAGACAACAACTGCACTGTGGGCTAAATTGGAAGTTTATACTTAACAAAATCAATGTCCAATCACCTGTATACCAAACAAAGGTTATACTCTTTCCGGGTTTCAGAAGATAAATGCGCAGAGGATCAGCTTGATGAATTTAACAAGCTCCTGGACGATTTAGAGAGCATTGATGTGAAGCTTGAAGACGAAGATAAGGTGATCATGCTCCTAAATGCACTGCCAAGATCTTTTAAACATTTGAAAGATGCTCTCCTTGTATGGAAGACAGTCTACCATCTCACTCACAGAGGTTCAAACTACATTAAGAGAAAAAGAAATGTAAAAGTCACAAGACATAAGAAGTGATACAGGAGGTGTGGGTTTAAACATCAGAAAAGGAAAGCAATTCAAAAACAATAAACAACAGCAAGGAGGAAATGATAAAAAGTCATCTCAAGAAAAATTCAAGAGTTCTAAGATAAAGGAAACTAGAAAATGCCATTATTGTAAGAAGCCAGGGCACTTAAAGCAAAAAAAAATTGAGTGGAAAAAGAAACAACCATGAAAGCTCAAGCAACAAATTCTGCAGAAATGGTAGAAGTTGATCAAGAAGCTAAAGTGCTGAATGTGACTGGAAAGTCAGTTGAAGGTACATGGATCCTAGACTCCGGTTATAGCTTTAATATGATACCACATAGGGACTGGGTTATTCAATACACTGCACAAGAGTCTGGTTCTGTTATGCTAGCTAATGACCATATGTGTGCTGTAAAAGGCATAAGACAGGTGAAACTGAAAATGGATGACGGGTAATTTAAAATATTAAGTGATGTTAGATTTATTCCTAACCTCAAAAGGAACTTGATAAGTTTGGAACATTAGAGGCAAAGGGTTTCAGTTTCAGAAGTCAAAATGGTTGCATGTATGTGATAAAGAATGGAAATGTGGTGATGAAGGGAGTTAGGAAATCTAGTTTATACTATTTTCTTGCAGAAACTGTTGTGGGAGAGTGTGAAAGTGCTGTTGAGGTTAGCTATATGATTTGGCATAAAAGACTAGCTCATCTCAGTGAAAAGTGGATGAATGAACTGCTGAAGAGAAAGCTTATAACATGGAACACAAAATTAAGTTTAAACAAATGTGAAAAGTGCATTCTAGGGAAAAGCAAGAAAGCACCATTCCCTGTTGGAAAGAAAAGCTTAAGCTCTCCATTGGATTATGCACATTCTGACCTATGGGGTCTATCTAAAGTAAGCTCACTAGGTTGTGGAAGATACTTCATGAGTATTATTGATGATTACTCAAGAAGATTGTGGATATATACATACTTAAATCCAAATCAGAAGCTTTTGGGAAGTTCAAGGAGTGGTGTGTAGAGGTTGAGTTGGAAAAGTG
This sequence comes from Ajuga chamaepitys, assembly GCA_958295605.1. NCBI lineage: Eukaryota > Viridiplantae > Streptophyta > Magnoliopsida > Lamiales > Lamiaceae > Ajuga > Ajuga chamaepitys. The sequence goes on from OY282504.1 coordinate 31,677,418, forward strand.
GACAGCTTTGAAATGCTTAAGGACTGACAATGGGTTAGAATTTTTGTCAGAGGAGTTCATGTATTATTGTAAGTCAAAGGAATTAAGAGACATAGAACAGTCCCTGGATCAACACAACAAAAAGGCATTGTTGAGAGAATGAATAAGACTGTTCTAGAGAGAGTAAGATGCATGCTCATAGAGTCTAGATTTCCTAAAAAGTTTTGGGCAGAAGTTGTGTCCACATCAACTTTTCTGATTGACAAGTCTCCCTCTCATGCTTTAAATCTGCACACACCTGATGAGATGTGGAATGGCAAGGCAGCTGACTACTCAAGACTAAGAGTATTTAGATGCTTGGCTTATGCTCATCATAAGCAAGATAAATTGGAACCAAGATCCCTAAGATGTGTTATGTTGGGTTACCAACAAGGAGTAAAAGGGTACAGGTTGTGGTGTATAGAACCAGGATTTAATAAAATAATGGTGAGCAGAAATGTAGTGTTCAATGAATCAAGAATGCTCTTTCTGGATAATAATCAAGGTGGATGTGAACTTCAGAAGGAAGCTATATCACCTAAGAGATCACCTTTCAAGGTGGAGTCTGTTGAACCTGATGAAGAGGGTATAACAGAAGAAAATCAACCAGAAATTGAAGAAGAACAAACTGAGGAACATGAAACAGATTTAGGATATTATCAATTGATCAAAGATAGGGCTAGAAGGGTTCCCAAGCCATCAACAAAGTATGGAGATGAATACCTACTAGCATATGCACTTTCTCTGGTAGAAGAAGAGATGTTTCATGAGCCAAGGAATTTTCAAGAAGCCGTCAACAGCAGGGAAAAAGACAAGTGGATAACAGCTATGTAAGAACAGCTTGAGTCTTTGGAGAAGAACAATGCATGGATATTGCCAATAAGTCAGAAACTCATTAGCTGTAAGTGGATTTTTAAGAGGAAGAATGAGATAGTTTCTGATGTAGAAAGGGTCAAATTCAAGGCCAGGCTAGTGGCAAGAGGATTTACACAAAATGAGGGCATATATTATAATGAAGTGTTTTCACCAGTTATGAAACACTGTTCCATTAGAATTCTATTGGCTATAGTAAATTAGTGGAACCTTGAACTTGAACAATTGGATGTAAAACAACTTTCTTGCGTGGGAGTTTGAAGGAGACCGTATATATGTCTCAACCTGAGGGGTTTGTACTTCCTGAAAATTCTGGAAAAGCATGTTTGTTGAAGAAGTCCATGTATGGATTAAAACAGAGTTCCAGACAATGGTATATCAAATTTGACCAACATATGAAGAAGATTGGCTTTATGAAATCTCAGCATGACAGCTGTGTTTTTGTGATGAGATATGGATCAGCAGTAGTGGTGTATCTCCTCTTGTATTTGGATGATATGTTAATAGCCAACAAATGTCATAATGAGATTCAAAAGGTAAAGAATGAATTATTTTATGTATTTGAAATGAAGGTACTTGGAGAAGCTAAAAGGATTTTGGGGATGGACATAACAAGAGATAAAAGCAAAGGTGTATTGTGGCTTCACCAAAAGGAGTGTATCAGTAAAATACTTAAAATGTTCAATATGCATGAGGCAAGAAGTGTTTCAGTTCCTCTTGTACAACACTTTAAGCTATCTGAACAACAAAAGCCACTGACTGAAGTTGAGATTAGAGAAACGAATGAGGTGCCCTATGCAAGTGCAGTAGGCAGTATTATGTACTGTATGGTATGCTCAAGACCAGATGTGGCTATGCTGTGAGCTTAGTTAGCAGGTACATGGCAAACCCAGAAAGGAGGCATTGGGATGCACTCAAATGGGTTTTGAGATACTTGAAATACACTTCATACTACAGTTTGGTGTTCAAGAGAGGTAAAGCAGGTACATCAGATGTTTTAAAGGGTTATGTGGACTCAGATTATGCCATCAATCTAGACACAAGAAAATCACAAACATGTTATGTGTTTACGTTGTTTGGATCTGCAATCTCATGGAGGTGAATGTTGCGTGTCATTATCCACCACAGTTAAGGAAGCTATATGGCTCAGAGGAATTCTAAAAGATTTTGGGATTGTGTTGGATTCTGTAAAGGTGTTTTGTGATTCCCAAAGTGCCATTCACCTTGTAAAACATTAGGTTTTCCATGAGGGTTTAAAACACATTGATATGAGACATCATTTTGTGAGGGATGTGGTTGAAAAAGGGGTTGTTGAGGTGATAAAGATTGGGACAGATCACAACGCAGCATACATTTTAACCAAGGTTTTGCCTGTACAAAAAATCAGGTATTGCTTAACATTGTTGAATTCTGATGATGTGGAATATTTTTGGAAAGGGGTTGTTTGTTGTATCTTTGAGGCTTCATTGACAACTAAGGTGGATATTGTTGAATGTAAAATAAGCTAGTTACTAATTCAGACTGCTTGTGGAAAAGCACTTATAGAAGATAAGCTGGGAGTTTGACTTGCATGTGATCCAGCAGCATTAGAAGTTGTTAACTCATTAAATGCAAGTATGTTACTTTACAGTTATTCATGAGACAGGAAGCTGTCAAGAAGAGTTGGTTACGGGGCAGTTTTCATGAAGTTCCATCTGAGTATATTTTTCCTTTTCTTTCTTTGTTAGTTAGACGCATAATAGAGTGAGTAGAGAAAAAAGATAGAACTCATTCTTCTTGATACAAGGTAGCAGAGTGAACTTGTATGGAGGCTTAAGAACGTGTGTTGGTAATTATGTTCTTGTATTGATGATCTGGTGATAGATCATTGTTCTGTTGTTGTGGAGCTGTAAAGAATATAGTGAAGACTTCTTTCCCGTGGACGTAGGCTTAGTTAACAGCCGAACCACGTAATTCTTGGCCTTGTGTGTGTGATCTCAAGGTGTTTGTTTCTCTGTTCTTTAGATTGTGATAGGTTAATTTTGTGTGTTTCATTGATCTTGCGCAACAAATTGAATACAATCCTGGTAGGCGTAACATTTCTCAGTTCTACACAAAAATTATGAAAGTAAAAAGTTGGAAGTGCATACATAATTACATGGATTGAATATAATTTCTCATGTCCTAACTTTGTAATTTCCATGACTTCCTTGTTCTTTCCCTACTCTAATTCCCTAAACCATCTTACCCCAACCTTTCAAATTAATAAGTTCGAGTGTTGGCATAAACCTGGTATCCATTTCAATTCCACCTAGTATGTGTAACGTACGTATAGTGTGTGAGAAATGTGTGGTGTGTGGCGTATAATATGTTTATGGTAGAATCAAATGCTGACATATAAGCTTTTTAGATTTTACATCTAATAAGCTCTTGAAAAAATTTATGGAGCTGACACAGTGCAAAAATAATCACTACAAGAAATCACGCATTTTGTGACGATTTTCTTCTTGACACACTAAGTTTCGTCACTTTTTGTTGTCTAACAATGACGAATTTAATATTCGTCATAATAATATTCGTTATTGTGACAATTTTTGTATTTGTCATTATGTAAAAGAAATTTTGTCACTAATCAGCAGATATCATGACGATTACAGGTTATGCGTCATAATCATTCTTAGAGATAGAATTTCGTGCCAAAGTTTTGGAGGGTAACATTTTGACGACAAGTTTGTTTAAGAAGCGACGATATTTAGTGTCGCTAATTTTATTATTTAGTTACAATGTCCTATATTGTCACTAATTGTTGAAAGAAATTAGTGACTGATTCTTATTTGTCACTTATTCTTATATTTCGTGACGATAGGAATAAATTTGTCACCACTTATTTTAGAGACATAAAAAATTATTAATGTATGACGATTTTCATCGTCACAATCACTTTTGATTAGTGATGACCAATTTTTTCATTATTAATAATCGTGCGATAAGGTGACGAAATGATGTCGTAATATTTAATTAAATATGGTGACAAAATGCATTTAGGTTGTCATATTTTAATTTGTGATAACATAAAATTTTGTCATAAATGTTTAAAAAAATTAAGGGACAAAATTATTCCGTCGTGGATGTTCATATTAAGTGACGACGAGTACCAACTCATCACCTTTATTATTTTTCGAAAGGACAACGAAACTATTTCATCACAAATGTTATATTTAGTGATAATGTAAGCTATTTCGTCATAATTTAATACTTTTGTGCGATATGGTGACGAATATGAATATCATCACTTAAATTCTTGCTATTTTTTATAATTTCTTTTTGTTGCATTATAGTAGTTAAAACATGATGATAATTTTTAGTCTAACATATTTAAATTTGTTGATAATATGTCTATTAATTTGAGTATTAGATATGTGAACTAGAAAAAGGAAAAAAAAAAAAAAAAAAAAAAAAAAAGAAAAAAAGAAAAACATCAATTGAAATTGAACTCAAGACCTTGAATAAAAAGCCCCAAACTTTGACCAATAAGTCTAAGGGCTCCAACTGCTAATATCTTCATTCTTAATATCTATGACATCTTTTGTTAAAGTAAAATTAGTAAAAATAGTAAAAATATATATTTTGCTCCGACTTAGGTTCGAACCCAAGGCCTTCTAGTATTCAGGTGAATACCCTACCAACTGGGTTGTTACTCACTTGAATGCTGAATCCCTAATAATATAATATAGATTAACAAAGTGTAAGAAATTTGAAATCCTAACAAACCTCAACCACAAATTGTGAACCCTTTCAGACATAAAATTTCAGCAGGTGGTCAAAGTTTCTACCACCACCTCCGTCGCGCGCCGCCGCTGCTCAGCCACACCCATTCTCGCGTCTGCTGCTCAACCACCGCCGCTGCTGTAGAACTGCTGCTGTTGTAGAACCGCCGCTGCTGACAAGTTTCAAGATGGTTTACTTGCGCCGTCGCTGCTCTACAACCGGATCTGTTGAAGGCCGGCGCTACTGAAAAACCTCTTTGTGCCACTTCTGAAAAACCGCCGGTTGCGCCACTGCCGCTGAAGGACATCCGCTGCTAAAGTCATAATTTCATTCACCTTGAGTTGACGGGTATAGTTAAGCAAAGAGTCTATAATCTGCGCTAATTAAGTATCATAAGGATGGACAATTAAGCAATTATATGCAGAGAATACATCATATTTTTACTGTACAAACAAGTTGTAGTTTTATTATCTGTTTTATTAGACATATAACTCTGTAACAAATAAATTTCAGAAGTGATTGGTAGCACAATTGGTAATAGCTTGCATGGGGTAAGCAAGGGTCTTGAGTTCAAACCTTCATGGTGAACTTTTTTTTGTTTTTACAAGTTTGTGTAACTATTAATGTTATACAAACATATTTAGACTTACTGGTAAAAACTTGCTCAAATTAGTTGTATGTCTTGAGTTCAATTCTTGATAGTGATTTTTTTATCTTTTCCAATGTTGATTTAATAGCATGTTATATTTTGTATTATCAACTTATAATTACTAGCATTTCTTTCCTTATTAGTATCGCACGGGTAAGAATTTTTTTCATAATATAAAGGTACCATTCATTTCACACCATTCATTTTTGTTTTTTGATTTTCTATTTTTTTAATATTTATTATTTGTTCTTATTAAGGATATTAGAGTAATTTCATAATAGTATTTCAATTAGCTATTTTTGTGGCTTGTATTAAGAAATTTATTGGGTTGCGATTAGTCTGTGCCTAAATATTTTTCTACAATGACTATATAAATAATGGTGTGTAGAATATATTTGTATGCAAAATAGTTAACCACTATTTAATTAATATTTTTGGTTGTATGACATATCGTATAAGTTGGAATTACTACATTTGCCATTCAATTATTTAGCCAGCGATTGTATAACTTAAATTACTACATCGCTCCATTCCTCATAATATCTAAAATAAAAAGATAAAAAACAACTTTAATAGTCATTCCATCAAAGAAAGTTCATAAAATCTTAAACACTACTCCCGCCATTTCATATTAATTGTCGTTCTAGCTAATTCTTCCTTTTTCTCTCAATTAATTGACGTTTTACATATTTTTTCACGATTCTACAAATTTTCTCGCTGGGCTCAATCCTAAAATATCTATACTTTTCAAATTATCACTCATATTTTATTTAGTCAAATATTTATTCCTAATATTAGCTAAGAGTATATCTGTCAAAATATATCATCTCTAATTTTTCTATTTTTTCTAAAATAACAATTAATATCAAGCGGTTGTACTAAAAAAATTCTTTACTATTAAAAGAAGAGGAAAACACATTTCATGTATGGATGCCCTCTATCAAGATCAACACGTGTCAGTAATATAGGTTGTATAAATTTTTTACATCAAAAAGAATAAAAAAAATGCTACGAACTCAAAAAAAATTATCCCTCTTCATTTCTTTTTTCTTTTTAGCTTTTAATTTTGAATGTTTATAACTTCTTCGAATCAACTTCATTCAAAATGAAAAATATATTAAATTAGTCATTACTTCACGATCTTTAATTAAACATCCATATTGCTTATAATAAATTTGTTGGATTTACATTAGTCAATTGTATAAAAATAATTATATTAGAAAAAAAATACGGATATTTGTTTCAAAAAGTTAATTCACTTTTTATGAAATTAGGTTTATAATTCATACTCTTTATGTAAAAAAATTAACGTTAATATTCACTTAATTTTAATACTTAAAATATTGTAAAAAATATATACACACTCACATATATATATAATGACTTATATACGTTTTATAATGATTGGTACAAATATTAAATTTTAATTACATATTCTTTGTCACTAAAAATCTATTATTCAAGGACAATTTAATACGTTTTGGACAAATTGAGCAATATAAATCTTTGACGGGTCGAATATTGACTCTTAACATTAATCTATGTCAGACTGAAACGGGAAGTTAAATTTATCTCTTTTTGGTCAATTTGACCCTTTAATCCTAGATGGGTTGAAAAGTGACTCGTGACATCATTGTAGAGAAATTCGAACCGATTATGTAATTTAATATTACATTGGTTAATTTGATTTGTCTATCCTAGACGGGTCAAATAGTGACCTGTTTGGTCAATTAAATCAATCTAGCCTAGACGGCTAGAATAATGACTCACGGCGTCATTCAATGTTAGATCGAAATGGGACAATTAATTTAGGATCTAAATTAAATTTATTTCAATAAATATGTAAACCAATATTTATATAGTGAAAAAATAATTAAAATGATTAATATAACTATAACAAAAATTATACAACTTATTAAGTTTTAGAACTAACTTATACCTAACAAAAACTTTACTCCATCGGGTCAGGTGCAAGTTATCATATATTATGACTCTAACTTAACTTAATATTGTTTTTATAGATAAAAATTAATTATTTTGTTTTAAAAATGTCGTTATTGAATTAAATTTTGTATAATATTACCATTATTCAATAAGTGGTTCTTATTTACTCCCCCCCCCCCCCTCCATATTAATTGACGTTTTAGGATGAAAGGGAAGAATTAAAGATTGAATATTTTGACAAATATACCCTCAGCTAAATATTTGACCAAATCAAATTATATCTGATATATTGAAAAGTAGAAATATTTTAGGATTGAGTCCAGGAAGAAAATTGGTAGAATTGGTGAAAAATATGCAAATCGTCAATTAATTGAAAAAGGAAAGAACATCTTAAAATGTCAATTAATATGGAACTGAGGGAGTATTAAATAATAAAGTCCAAATAAAAATAAATAATAAGAAAACACATTAAAAAATATTCAAAATCCAGCCCACTATCCCTGCCCGCAAACCAGCCTATTACCCAGCCCACTTCCAAGCCCTGTACCAATATTAAATCCGCAGCCCACATCCCACCCCAGCAGCCAAATAAACCCAGCCCCCCAATCAACCTAACATCACAATAGAATAAACCAAAATGAATCTCTGACCTGCTCGCCCACACCCCAACCTCTTCTGGTCGTCGTTCAGCCCACGCCTCATGCCCAGTCCCTCTTTTCCCTCAGTCCAGCCGCAGCTAGGTCCACACGGGATGCCGTCCATTCCCAACAACAACTCATCCCTGACTCAAATCTCACCACATGCACGACCGATACGAAGAGATAGGCGTATTTTTGGATCAGATATGAACAGATTTGAAACAGATCTGGTAGATCCAGTTCATATGAAGATTCTATCCTCGTATTCAGATAAGTCTATTAAATTTATTTAATTTTTTCCGTTTGTTTCTTATGTATATTTGGTTTCCAATATTTCTGATTCAGTTCTTTTTTGTGGAGATTATAACTTTGATGATTAAAAATCTCCTTAATAACTGTTGATTTATATTTTAAAAGGTTGTACTATTTATAATTAAACCTTACTTTATTTTTTCTAAAACTGAAAAGGGTTTTCGTATTCCCTTTTAGCCGAAAAAAAATTAGTTGAGCGGGATGTTGGGATTTCTGAATAGTTTTTAAGAGGATATGGCGGGCTTGAAAGGGTAATAACATATATATTTACGAATCTCCTAAATTTATATTATATTATGTTTACCTAATTGCTACCAACCCTGTATTGCAGTTCCACGAGACAAGCGAGAAGAAAAATCACGGCTGGTAAGAGGCTTAATAAATTCATATCAAGAAATTTGGCATGTAGATGATTTTTTTTAATGTTAATTTTGTAGTAGTTGTCGAATTTTTAACGGGTATGTACTGATTCTGTAAGGTTGGTGTAGTTTCTGTTGTTTGTAAAGATTAACTCAAGAACAATCATTATTTATATTAGTCGCTTAATTTGTTATTGTAATGAATTATTTAAGTTTGGTGTTGTTTGGGATTGTTGTATGGTGGATAAAGGTCAGTTGACATTAGGCTGTAATATCAATATTAAAATTAAGAATAGTGGAATAATACAGATCAGTAGCAATTGACGTTGAGTTGATAATTTGATTGAAGTAGATTGTTTGCAGTTATTATTATTATTTATACTGTGAGCCTTTGAACATTAGATCCATGAATTGGTCATGTTTAAACATGTATTGAGATTTTTTCAATTGTTAGGTTACATTTTGGAATTCTTTTACAGAATTTGGTTGTTTTCTTTAATTTGACCTTAAACAGTTGTTTTTTTTTTTTTTTTTTTTTTTTTTTCTGGAATTTTTTAAAAAGATTTGAACTTTGCCGAAATGAGGTTGCGTATTAATCTGGTATTAATTTGATATTGGGTATGTGCACATTAGAAATAAATTTATCTAGAATTCTTTAAAACAGATTTGGTGATTTGGTGATTTTTTATTTCCTTTTAAATAGTTTTGAATTTTTTTAGATTCTTTTAAAAATATTTTAATTTTGTTTAAAAAAATTATACCTCGTTAAAAATAAATCAAGTTATAAAAGTTCAATAACCCTTCGTCTATATATATATTAGCTACTTTTAATTAAAATATTTATGGTAAATTTGTTAATCTGATTAAAAATAACCCTTCGTCTATATATATTGAACATAAGTATTATTGTCATTGTAAGAAGTTTTGGATTAAAAATCTTTGAATTTTGATAATTGTCTCCTTTTCCAGTATGAATTACGTATTACACTACAACTTTGTGGCTTTAACCCAATAGAATATAGGAGTGTACAAGAGTTATTGAGAGACTATCATAGTTCGACTCAATAACTAACAATCGTGTAGAATTCAACGTCTAGGAAATGATTGATATCATTATTGGGTGGGTATAGGAAATAAAATTAATTCTTCAATCTTTAGAAGAGAAAATTTAATTTGCTAAGAAAATAGACAAACTAATAGAACTAATTCATGATGTTTCATCCTGATTATTTTTCCTTATATTTACTGATACTGATTTTACATAGTATTTTTTGTTATGCTCTTACATATCAATATAGATTTCATATGAATTATGTTTCTCATGTAGGCTTTTATTGATTTGAAATTCTAAAAAGCACACAGTATTCTACGTTGTTCGATTAAGATTATTTTATGTTGATATCTTACTTTTTTAAAAGATATATTTGAAAAGACTTAATGAAATACTAAGCTTTATATCGTATAAAAAATTATTCAACAAGGCCTTTTTTAATGGCGTCACTTTGATTCTTTACAAAATTTATAGCTTTTTTAATTTTTTTAATTTATTTATTTATTTATTTCATCAGAAATGGCACCTGGAGCTCTCCGTAAGTTAAGTAAGAGAACCTATCCGAAAGGGCCGAAACCACTGTTGGGAGATCACTTCGGGAAGAGTGCGTCCTCTAATCCCGGTATACTAAGGAAAACAAGGGGACTTCGCGAAGAAGGAGATATGTCAATCGAGAATGAGATTGAGGCATTACTTACATCTGGAACACAAGATTGTAATGACAGAGGAAGCCATATTACTAATCCAGATCAGACTACTGATAGTACCACCATGCCAGAAAACGTTGTAGTTCATCCAACTCAATCCCCTAAAGATGCAGTCACTGGGAGCACTGATTTCCAGCATACCGAGAGTCACCAGACTCCAATATCAAACACTAGTGGAACAGAAGGTACATAGTAATGATTTATTTTTTATGACGGTATATGTGTAATATATATTTAACTATCTTTTTCCCAAATATGTAGCTTCAGGATCTAATAAAAGAGGACGTGGTCAGACGATGGGTAAGGGAATAATGAAAATGTTTGCTGCATATGGCCGAAAAATGAAGATCAATGTGGACACATCAATAGGACGACCAATTAATGCAGACGAATCTGCAAAACTTGCAAGTCAAATTGGTGTAATTACTAAAGATATTGTTCGTGTGCCTAAACAATGGAAAGATGTAGATGAAAAAATGATCTGGAGTCGGGCTTTGATCATCTAAAGGTCAGTGTTATATCAAAAAATTCTATTAATTATTCGTTGATGAATATTGTTATTATTTGAACTTTGGTTATTTAATATATAGATTCACATGGATGTTGATATGGATGAACCAGAAGTGAAACAATGCTTGATTGAGCGGTTTAAGACCAGTAGCAGGCAAAAGCGCCATAAGCTCCGTAAGCATTTCCTAGAGTATGCAACTTTGGAGGAGGCTAAGTTGAACAAACCGAACTTTTGTCTCGACAAAGATACACGGGAAGTACTTTGCGATTTTTTTACATCATCTAAATATAAGGTAAAATTTATTAATTAATATATTTTGAATTATGGCTAAAATTTACTTATAAATTTATTGTTGTTGTAGCATATAAGTGATGTGAATAAAAAGAATCGAGCAAAGTTACATCGCAAGCATATTTCTGGCAAAAAGGCTTTCACTATTCGTCGCCATGAAATTGTGAGTAAAATATGTATGTTATATGCAAATTGTGATTTTCTTAGGATTTATCATTACTTTGCATGTTGTGGTGTTATGAAATTCTAGTTTCTTCATTTCTTTAGAATGAGATTTTCTTGTTTGTTATTATTTTTTTATTTTTCCTTTATATCTATTTTTGTCCTTTATGATAGCTATGTTTATATGCAGATAACAACTAGGTTAATTATAAGTAAATTTTTTACCCCTATTGAGCTCATAGTTACCTTTCTGCTTTTGTTTATTTTGGATATTGAGAATAGTTGAAATGGGTAGAAAATTATGTGTAGTCTGCAAGTTGTTGTGTTATTATGCATTTACACCTGCTTTGTTTAATTGATTTTTTACGTTTACTTGTTCTAGTCGGTCTATAATTAGTTTGCAATTGTGATTGTGTTATGAATTTTTTGCATTTACTTGGTACAGTCTAAGAACGAGCTCAATGGAGAACACTATGATAGAATTGAATTGTATAGACGTACACATTATTCAGAGAATGGCACGTGGAAATCTGTTGAGGCAAAAGAAAGTTGGGTAAGTTACTTAAATTCATTTCTTTATTAAGAAATTAAGCTAAATATAACATTTACACATTGACAAAATGCAAAAGAAACTGATGATCAAGAAGCGCGACCAATACATACAAGAAGGGACTCCAAAGACAGACGATGAAATCGTTCTCGAGGTCTTAGGCCATGGATCAGGCTACATAAAAGGCCTCGGGTATGGCCCGAAGCCACCAAGCAAACGTAACACAACGTGGGCTTTAAATGACCAGCATTTGCAGCAGGAACTTCAAGAGACACGGGAGAAGCTACAAGATTCAGAATTACAAGTAGATGAGCTCAAGACACAAGTGAATGAATTCCAGAATGAGGTGACCGGTTTGAAAGACAAAATGGCTCAGCAAAGTGAAACTGTGGACAAACTTAGGGCTTATTTGGAAAGTATGAAGCAAAGCTCTAAACCACGTAAAAGGTTAGCTTACTCTCCCGTTGAAATAATGAAAATTTTCCAAAATACTAATACTATTAAACAATCAATTTTATATATTGTTTTTTGACCATTTTTTTGTCTTTCTAGATTTGATGCATTGGTGAGGAAGCTAAGGACGAGACTCTTTTGGTCTTTATCAATTTAGAGCTTGGAATGCGTGATGTTTGAAGATTTAGTATTTTTTTTTTTTTAGACAATCGTGTTTCTTTCATTAAGTAATGTTTATTTCGGATGTTTATGTTAGATATTTTGAACTTCTTTATCCTATTAAACAGTTGTCATTCTACTTAGTATTGTTGGTTACTAATTTAAGTTTTTCCCCTTTTAGCATTGTTGAATTTAATGCATTTAAAATTTTATAAAGTAATACAATATTATGCCAATAAACATTAACTGTGAAACTATGTCACCATAAGAACCATTTAGTTGAATAGGTAGTATTATAAATAAAGAAAAGAAAACAAAGGGAACAAGAAATGTGGAGACCACAAGTTGGTCACTCACAAGGGTCAAACGAAAATCCTTTCCATGCCACAAGCCGGCTATTAAAGGTATTCAGAATAAACTAAAAATGGCTAATTAAAATAAAGCAATTACGAGACAAAGCCAATTTAGTGTAAATAAAACTGGAAATGACCGGTTTGGTTGGAGAGAAGAACCAAAATAGAACTGTCGCCGAGCAAACTGCAGAGGTCGAGCTCCCAATCATTTTGCTCTATGTCACGAAACCCGAGCGTGGGGGATTAGCAACCCTCCTCACATCGGTGTGAGTCTAAAAGTCCCTCTGAGGATTTCAATGCCTTAGCTCAGAGCCGTAAAATCTGTAATTGTGGCCCAACAACAAATCCCAAGACGCGTACGAATCTCCAAAACTAACCTAATAAAGTCCAGCTGAACAAATCAAAATCCCGAAGAAGCAGTAGAAAACCCTACTAAAAACAATGGAGGGACTGCCTCCAAACAAAACTCGGGATTGCCGAGTCAAAGCGTTGGTGCTAAAAACAATGGGGGGACTGCCTCCAAACAAAACCCGGGATTGCCGAGCCAAAGCACCAAATCCAAAATCCAGTAAAAAGGTTTCGATAATTGAAAGAGAAGAGCCACGTAAAGACTACTGCAGCCTAGGCACGGCTTGACAACCCAGCAAGAGTACCAACATGTGAGCTCAATGAACAATAACACTGCCTGAAATTTCTCACCATAGACCAAAATCCCGGCAACAATATCCAAATAAAGCAACCAAAGAATAAACGCAAGCGTCTCATGGGAGACGTTAATCCATAATAATAAACCCCCCAAGTGAAAGAAAAGATTGTCTCCACTAACAATCTGCAATCTCCCAAAATTGAAGAGGGCTCCCTGACTTCAGTTCCACTGCAGAAAATCAAGCTCGAGTCATAAACAGAATCTGGGAAATCAAGCTTGAGCTCGGGAAGTAACCAGGCAAGGAAATGGCTTCCCCATGTAGCAACATCCTCGGTGAAGGGCGCCGGAGCACACCTGGAAGAAACCCCAAACATATTATAGTCAGAATCGCGACCTCTCTAGAGTCGCGAAGGAATCGCCATCATCAAGAGCAGCCCTGCTGTGGGTGACTCGGAAGCACGAGTCAACTCGGGTCTGTGAGTACTGAGTTAACTCAGTAACAATGGCAGCTCTGAATCTCCTTCAAGATCGCGAGTCGGTGAGTGAGCCCCCTTCAATGGCGGTTTCCACAGCCTAGAAACAAATCCAGGAGATCTCGTCCCAGATTCGAAGAGCAGCAAAGTCGAATCCAGTCCAGAAAAAAGGAGAACCCAGGAGCAAGCATAGGCCTTCAATGGCAGTGATACTTCAGGCTCGTAATGGTCGCGACCATCAAGTCACAGCACCCAAACGACCCAGGGAAGCAATCCCAGTAATAAATCTTCAAAATCGAAACTAGACGTACACCTAGAAGCTCTGGTTCCCTTTGGCTTACCCCTGACGAAGGGGTGTCAGGCGAAGATAGGGCTGCGCAGTCCCAGGACGAAGCCCTATGTACGAAGATCTGAAGACTTGGAATCTATCAAATCTGGAGATTCCGTCATGGTCCGCCGCGAGAAGATGGCGACGGCGTCTTCGGGAGGAACAGATAAAAAATGAGATCCCGTTAATAGTGGTAGTGCAAAACTGGGTCTCGGCAAAGGGCCCTGATGACTGCAGCAGTTGGGACGACCGCAAGACTCCATTAACGCATATTGACAAGAAATTCTTGAATAATATACCCAAGAACTGGACAAAAAACTGGAGAAATTCTTGAATAACAAACCCAAGAACTGGACAAAAAACTGGAAAATAAATCAAAAAGCAAGAAAAACAGAAAATGAAAGCACAATAGAATAAAGATATGGCTGGCGGCTGCTGGCGGCAACAGCCGCCGGCCAAGAAGGAGAGGCTTGTTTTTCCTAGTTTTTAGAGAGATGAGAGAGCTTTTATGGGAGGGGGTTTTTTAAGAACCATTTAGTGAGAATCAATATTTTTGTTGCAAATGTTATATTTTATAATAAATTGAATTGCTAACTATAAATCTAATTTACGTCATAAAGGTAATTAATAAGACGGTTTGAAAAAATTGTCACTAAATATAAAACAAACGTGACAACTAGTGCGTCATTGTAGATATTTATATTGGCACGAAATGTAACTTGTCATCATACATCACTTAATAATGACAAGTTATATCGTCACCGTATATATTTCATTGGTGACGGTTTAATACAACTAAATGATGACACATCTCGGTTGTCACTACATGTGCTCATGTAGTGACATCAAACTTTTTTGTCACAAAATGCTATTTTACAATGACAAAATATAACGTCGTCTTATCCAAGTCTTCAGTGACAAAAATAATTTTCGTTACTTACTGTAAGTTTATCATGACACAACACCTCGTCACCAATTGTACGTATTAATGACGGTAAAAGTTTGTCACCAAATGTTAACCGTTTCTGACGAAATTAATTGTCACTAAATATATTAATAAAACGACGAAAGGAATTTTGTAACTACAAACTACCTCTATTGTGACGAATTATTATAAACATGACAAAATAATCAATATAGTTGTGACGATAAAAGTGTCACCAAATTTTGATGGTTTCAGTATTTCAATGATTTTCGTCACCAAATGCCCATATTTTAATGACAAAAAATGCAATATTACATGTTCAATTTTAATGACGAAACACAATATTAGATGACAAATTTTGGATGATATAGGTGACGGATTATGCGTCACTATATAGTACTCCCTCCGTTCCATAATAATTGACGTTTTAGGAGGTTCTTTTCTTTTCTTATTAATTGACGTTTTACATTTTTTTTCACTAATTCTACCAGTTTTCTCCCTGGACTAAATCCTTAAAAATCTCTACTTTTAAATCTATCAGAAATATCTTTATTTGGTTAAATCTTTATCTCCTAAAATATTTCCGCTTATTATAGCGCCTTCTTCCCTCTCCCTCCTTAATCCAGGCTTTCTTCTCCTCTTCCTCCTTCATTCCCCAATTTAAATTGAACAAATCTTTATCTTCTAAAATATTCCCGCTTATTATAGCGCCTTCTTCCCTCTCCTTCCTTAATCCAGACTTTCTTCTCCTCTTCCTCCTTCATTCCCCAATTTAAATTGAATAAAAGAAATATCTTAAGTTACTTATGGACTTCTTCCCTAGTCTACATTTCTAACAGATAGCTTGATTTAATGATACAATGAGGAAAATTAAATATAGCCTTATGGAATTGTCTGGATATAAGTCTAATAGCATTATCCAGAATTGTCTAGTATTGAGAAGCATACAATGGATGCTCTAAAAGCTAGACATTATCTAGTACTTCCATGAGATTTTAGTGTAGGTTAGTTGTAGGATGGAGATGGAATTGAAGAGAGAGAAAATATAAATATTTAAAGATGCCGGAGTTTCACTCTTTAACGAGTACGAGAAAAGATGGAATTTCAGAGAGAGAAAAGATAAATATTTAAAGATGCTAAATTTTAGGAGTCATATAAGAGAGAGAAATAATTAAGTGAGGGATAAATTTGTCAAAAAATTTCATTCTTAATTCTTTCCTTTCTTTCTAAAACGTCAATTATTATGGAACGGAGGGAGTATCAAATATGGCGACGAGGACCTTTAACGTCATCAAAAGTGGGGTTTTTGTGACGAATTCAAATATTGTCACATATACCTAATACCACGGACATACAATGACGATGTTGCGACGCTAAAATTTCGTCACCTAAACCCCTATAGTGACGAAATATGACTTTTATATGACAAAATTTATCGTCGCGAAAGTACAGATTTCTTGTAGTGTTAATAGACAATACATTAGTTTTCTTTTGTTCCGGAAATTGAAGAAATATTGATGTGGCCCAAGAATTAAATTGCTCACTTAACCATCATATTTAGATACTGCATCAACAATTACCTAATTATAATTACATTGTGAAAAAAACATCTAAAAAGGTCAAGAAAGAGAATTAGTATAAATATTTGGGAAAGGAGGATGGATAAGCATGTAGTGAATTATAAGTTGAGTTCCATCCATGTGGGGCCTGTGGCAGGTTGTTGATGTATATTTGTCTATCTCTTGGTTTTGAACTACTCAAGCTCCTATTTGTTGATTTATAACCCCACCATCTCATTATGTCTGATAAAGCGCGATCCGTTCTATCACCGTAGTCTTAACAGAAGATATTAAACAGGAAAATAACTAAGCAATGAGACACAAGGTTTACGTGGTTCGATCCGGAGATCTACGTCCACGGGAATATAATGTCCCAACCGGGCTCCTTTTTCTTTTGCTAGTAGTGTTTACAAGTGTGCTTTTCTCTTTCAAAAGTTCCAACCCCTATTCTATTCCTCATTCTCCTATTTATACTATACAAATTTCAGCCCTCCATAAATTCCTACAATTAAGGCCCCTAACTATATTCCTACAATCAAGGCCATGAAGCTCGCTTTCGTGATTTGGATCGTGATTTGGAGGAAATCGTGGGTCAAATCTTCTCCTTCTCTTGTGCTGCCGTTACAAACAGATTATCATACTTGGGCCAATTCTTGGGCTTCCAACTATAAACGATTTGGGCCAACTTGTATCTTCAACCAACTTGGGCTTTACTTACCAGATGCCCCCCCCCCCCCAAAAGAAGCCGAAACAGAAGGATTCGGCTTTGTAAAGTAGATAGAGTAAGCCGGGAGTGCCGGAGTCGAACAAAGTAAGTCCCGAAGTCATTCACCAGCGACGGGGAAAAAGTTAAACCCCCGAGGTCCTTCAACCGGGATTAAAAAGAAATAAAAACACCGAAGTTCTTCAAACGGAGTTGAGGAAAAGTTAAAACGCCGAAGTCCTTCAACCGGGGTTGAGGAGAAGTAAAAACGCCGAAGTCCTTCAACCGGGGTTGAGGAGAAGTAAAAACGCCGAAGTCCTTCAACCGGGGTTGAGAAGCTTCCTCAACACGAGTGATGAGTACCACTAAGGCGCGTGGCAAACAGTTGTACACGGTATTCGAGTAAGCACGGGTGAAACTACATATATTGCTTTTTTCGAGGCGCGTATGTAGCACGTGAAAATCAGGATCCTTGATTTTAAACCATCGAATCGTCACCGTTGCTGAGTGCATAAGAAAAGGAGGGAAATCAAAAAACCCTTCACCTTCACTTTTTATAGTTATCTGAATCGTGCGTTAGAGAAATCCACTATTGAGCCACATCGTGACGATAGAACATCTTTCATCAATCAACCAGAGAAAACAAGTAAGTATGTCTAACTCATCTTCATCTTCATCTAAGGTAGGAGAGGTAGTCCCAGAAGGAGTGCCTTACAGAGCACCTCCCATACGAGTTATCTATCCCGTGAACAGCGAAAGTAGGCAAATCCATCGCGGTGACCTTAGTGAAATAAGAGTAGAAGCAGTGAATTTCCCCCGGTGTGAAGAGGAAATAGAGGGATTCGAGGTAGCAGGGGTAAGACCCACGGTAACTGAGAATCAGATTAGGCGATGGGTGCCAAATTTCTTCTTACCCTTTGATATGGAATTCATTATTCCCGAAGGTAATGACAAAGCCTGTTGTCCTCCCCAAGGATTCATGTCCGTGTATATAGATCAACTTGCCGTAGGTTTGAGGTTTCCCCTATGGGAGTTTTTAATAAAATTATTGGATTATTATGGAATAGCATTGGGACAGTTAGGACCTAATGCTGTAAGGCAGGTGGTGGGTTTTTTAGTGGAGTGCAGTAAGGGAGGATTAGTGCCTAGTATTAGCTTATTTAGGCATTTCTTCCAACTGAAAACGATGGGGAGAAATAAAGGTTGGTATTACCTTAACCCCAGGCCAGGTAAAAAGTTTAAGGTTAAAAATCCGAGTAAAATTGAAGGATGGAGAGGGAAATTCATATATGTTAGGCAAAAAACCATATTACCCAAATGGCAAACGTTAGAGGTGGTGGATAGTGCTCCGGCGGGGGAACCCAAGGGTGTGAGTATTCTGAAGAAAGTTGGTGTATTGGAGTCCAGATTCCCTGAAGAAGTACTAGACGACGCTGGGTTGAGTCCATATTATTCCAGATGGACTGGTGGGACTTCGGATTCCCAAGAGAGCAGTACCCCCACCGGGACTGATTCTGACAGGACACCGAGCATGTCTGAGGGGGAGAGAACAAAAACCCGGGCAGAAGTAGAGGGTAGGGCTCTTATTCCTGCATAAGTTGTATAATATAACAATGTCAACTCCCTGAATGTTTATTTTCCATGTGCAGTGGGTAAGTTCAAAAGTGCCTCCAGGAAGAGTATCGAAGCCAGCTCAGGGGGCCGAGGTGATAGTTCGAAAACTGCGGAGCTACAAAGAACAACGCCGGAAGGTAGCCGCGGAGCTGACCCTGAAGACAATATTCCCCTTTCCGGATTAACACCAGGTGCGAAGAGAAGGATCACCTCTCCAACAACGCCACCGCCTCCCAAAAAGGCACACATGACCCCGGCTCACGAGGTATCACCATAAATAATGTTATTATTATTATTATTATATATATATATATATATATATATATATATATTTTGCAAACACCCATCATAATAGTAAGTTAATGCAGGGGCAAGGAGTAGAGATATCTGCTGCCAAGGCCGAGCTTGAAAAACTATTGGAGCCCATCCGCGGGCTAGTGGGGAGATTAGAGAAAGAATCTACCCAGGGCAGAGTAGCTGAGCTAGAAGCCGAGGTTACCAAATTACGGGCTGGCTTCGTGGAGGCTCAACGAAGTGCTAAAGCAGCCCGAGATAGGGCAGTTCTGGCCGAGAGAGAAGCGGCTAGACTTCGTGAACAGGCCGTTGAGGTTGCCATTATGAGAGGTGATCTGATTGCAACGCGGGAGGAGCTGAACAAGGCGATCGTGGGCCAAGGAGCTGTACTAGAAACGTTCGCCGAGAAACTGATGCAAACAGAAGCGTTCCTGAAGTTTCTGAGCACATTCGTGGTTGCAGGTGATACGGCAACCAAAAGCGAGCTGTTGGAAGTCGTACATGATAAATACCCGGAGGTCAATGTTTACGATGAGGGCTTCGGGTATAATTACGATGCAGTCGGGAACGAAGATGGCGCATATTTCAAGGCTCTGATGAAAGCTCCGAAGTGGCCATTGATCGAGGCCTTAGCGAAGAAGAACACAATTCTCACTCCCGACATCATAAAACGGTGCAATGAAGACCAGGATAAGGACTTTTTGGGCTTCTGCAACGGTTTTTATATTCGGGAGCTAAGGAACCGAGCTCCCATTCCCCGCCAAGAGATTGCCCCTGTTATGATCGAAGGCCCTAGCAAGGCAGCGGAGGGTACAAGTGATGCTGTGGAGGCCCCGGGAGGAAAAGAAGCCAACCCTACCCCCGGAGAGGTCAGTGACCTCCCAACTCATGAGCAGAATGTAGAATAGAGGGTCCTGTAAAAAGAATGCCATTGTAGTTACTTGCTTTGTAATGATATATTTTGTATTTCCGGAGAAATAAAAAAATCTTCTTTTTTATGGATAGCAAATGCTGTTACTTTCTTATCTAAGCAATGTATGTATATTAATAAAGTCTAAAACACCCGAGGTGTCTCCTTTGCCAGGAAAATATTGAAAACCCGTACGAAGTAATAAAGCAACTTCAATCATCAATAGTTTTGCTACAGAAAGAGCGAGATATGTTGATGTTGCATGAAGTCCCCCGACTGTCAAGGAATTTATCCTTAATAGAGAAGAGATATGTCGAGGTGGAGGGCTCATGGAAAGAATCTGCACAACAAATGAGGCAGTACAAAGCACAGTGTGTTTTAAAAGATCTTGAATTAGAACAACTTCGTATCAACCAGCAAGAGTGCGAGCATCTTCTTGTGGACAGCGGACGACTATCAATAAAAGATATTCAAGCCCGGAGAGACGAAATCCGGGAAAATGTTCAACAACGGAGTGAGCGAGGTGATGCCAATGATCCCGAAGTCATAAGGGACCGGCTTGTACTTGGATTTCTGGTAGAGCTGCAGAAGAAAGTCGAGGCTCGGAATGAAGCATTAAACATTGCCGAGCAGGAAGAACAAGAACACAGCCGCAAGAAAAAGCGTCGAGGCAAGAATACAAAGTCCGATATCCAGAAGAATATAATGTTGGCTGATCAAGCTGTAAATGCTGGGAAGACTCACACTTGTAAACACTACTAGCAAAAGAAAAAGGAGCCCGGTTGGGACATTATATTCCCGTGGACGTAGATCTCCGGATCGAACCACGTAAACCTTGTGTCTCATTGCTTAGTTATTTTCCTGTTTAATATCTTCTGTTAAGACTACGGTGATAGAACGGATCGCGCTTTATCAATGTCATCCAAGAGTTTGTCATTGCATGGAACTTATAAAATAAATACAAATAAAGATAAAAGTTATTAAGAGCAAAACGCCATCATCTTAGATTCTGTTTCCTGTGGTGGAGCGTGATTCGGAACTCAAAAGATTATCTAAATCCATAGTTGCAGAAGGCGAAAAGCTGAGGCGAAGCGGTGTGGAGACGCCTAGTGCCTAGGCCGTCTAGACGGTGCTTAGAATTTTTTTTTTGTTTCTTTTAAATTTGTCTTTTACATGTTTAATTTAAAGGTTTATACTTAAAGTAGACCAAATTTGACGACAAGGATTCATATAGTTAATTAATTATGCAAGATGGAATGAACAAAGCGGCGACGGAGGAGCTAGAATTATGGGGAAGATGGTTTTAACTTTTGTTTCATTTTTTCTACCATTGAAATAAGAAGAGTAAGCGTTTTAACTTTTATCTTTTTAATTTAATAAATTGCTTCAACTTCAAAAAATAATATAAAAAAATAAAATAAAAATAAAAATAGAACCGTTTAGGCACGCCTAGGCCCAAAACGCCTAAGAAGGACAATTTAGGCAAAAGCGAAACGAAGTGGCGGCACCTAGCGACGCCTAGACAGCGGCCTAGACCGCCTTTTGCATCTATGTCTAAACCTGCATTTCAATCATTTATTTCCACACTCTTTTCCTTCAATTCTCCACATACAAACCCCTCAATGGGACCATATATCTGCACACACCCGTTAACAGTTTTGTGTTGTTTGACCAATGTTTGTTAAACTTTGTATTCCTAAAAAATGAAAACAACCATGTTTCTTAACTTCTTATGTTTGCGAACTCAATAGATATTATTCTAGTTTTGCCAGGAAAAATCTTAATTTTTATTTTTTCAATAACAAATTCATGGATAATTTAAATAAATGAGTGACAAAAAGCTATAAAATTAGTATTGTATTATCTTACGGGAGCGTAAAACATATTCACGAATTGTTAATTAACGAACACTTTAATGTTCAAGCTATAATCCTTATTAAACCAAGTTTGAAGGAGCACTAACTGAGGTCCAACACAAGCTTTCCTTTTGGTAGCCAAATAGTCCTACACACTCATATCGTCTCGAGTGATTGTGCGTGGATAAGTAATAAATATTACACCCAATGATATACATTGAGTATATATGGATTTGGATCCGATGCTGAGCACAACACGTGTTGAGTTCGATCCAACGTAAAGTGCTGGTACTTGTTGTAAAACACAAGAAATTAGGTTGGAAAAGTTGTGAAGCACTGAAGAAGAAAAGTTGCTGAAAAGTTTGTATATGGAGTAGGAATAAAGAAAGACTTGCTCCCAAAGTACTGATAACAGCAATTACATTAGAAGGACAAAAAGAGCACAAAAAAATGTGACTTAACATTGTCAAAAATTAGCTAGCTTCCATGAAAATGAAGAGCAGACAGTCTTGATTAAATTAGATGAGCAAGTTACAAACTATTGTTGTTGTATGTGAGAATGAATCTAGCTTGTTAAACAGCGGGGCGGTGGCGCTTGTGGCCTGCTTTGCTTGAATCCCCTTCCGACGAAGCATCTATTGATTTAGCGAACGAACTGGAAAGATCGGCGTAGAGATCAACCACCCTTCTGATGTTGTTGTTCAGTTCTCTTATAAGCCCTACATTTCTGTTCAAATTATCTGGAATCTTCGACTCATGGTTCTGATTTATCTCATTAATCAGTAGTCTGTTCTGGTCCAGTATATTTTGGACTTGCACAAAACTTTTCTGGAAACTCTGCACCATCTTCCCATCCATTTGTGTCCCATTACCAAGCCCACAAAATGTATCTCCCTCCATTCCGTTTTTATTAATCAACTGCAAATCAAAACCACCAATTCTGCAACCAAAGTTACAAACATAAACAATGAGTGTATGGTGGGGAAAAAGAACTACTTCTCTTCTACACCAGTTCCACAAATCTTAGATCCGCACAATCAAGGTCTCTTGCCAATCTGATGGTTGTATGCAATTTCTATGAAAAGAGTATTATTATTTATGTCGAAATATATTACTTATTTTAAAGAATGATATTATATATACTAAAAATATATTAATGTTACCTTTCTTTAAAATAAGTGATACCGCTGAATATCTAACAATGACACACTTATATAAAGATATCCACACAATTCGTGGATTCACCCGAAACTCGAATTGTACAAATTTATATCCGTGTATCCATTTTACACGAGAATTTGTGAAACGTAGCATAACAAGAAAAGACAACATAAACTATTTAAAATAAAATATGTATTTTTTAAGGAATGCCCCATTATTTTATCTTCCCATACGTACTTGTTTATATTTAAAAAAAGTCCAGACAAAACATGATAAGATTTGAATTGTTTAAAGACAATTTGAGCAAAAGAGACAAGGTCTGAACATTGATATCATGCCAATCCCCCACCCCCACCCTTTATTGCACAAAGGATCAACAATTTGGAATTACTAATATAAAGTTATACAAGTTAATTTATTTTACTACAATAATGAGAGTGCTACTATCATCAGTGTTAATGTCATAACAATTATTGGTGTTAGTACATTTTTATTTAAGTAAAAGAAGTATAATTATATCATTATTATATATGAGCGGTGATGAGATGTGGAAAAGTAGATCCTATTTCCAGAAAAGGGAACCTTTTTACAATGTAATCAGAAACACCCACCTAAAGGTTAAGCTCAGAATTTCAAAAGAAGAATCTCCAGACACAAAAAACCAGTCAATGATGGCAATAACTCTCATATGGGTATCATTCTAGAGAGAACAATTAATGAACAAATAATTGGCAATAATAATAATAAATTGAAACAATTTTGGTTTGGGTATTTCTGAGAATGCAAAAAAAAGAAGATTAAACCATTTATAGTAAGAAACGGGGATTTCATTAAATTTGTGAAAAGCAGAAAACAAGGACGAATGGGGAATTCAAATGTTGGTACCGTACAGCAAAAGATCTCAGTTGCAGAGAGAGGAGCATATAATACAATTCCTCAAATAGAAACACAAATAAAACAAAATAAATTCATTCTTGTTTTGACCCATTAAAGAAAGCATTGAATCAAAGCCAAGAAAAACCAGAAACAAAAAAAGATCTCAGATTGAAATGAAAAACCACCAAGAAAGAAAAAGAAAAGAGAATTTTGTTGAGATACAAGTGTAAATGAGTTGTATAATATGTGCAGTTAGAATATATATTGGTATAACGTACCTCGGAAATCTGGAAACATTATTAGTTACTAGGGAGAGAAAAGAGAGGCGATGAATCGAATCTGGGAAGAGAGAGAGAGAGAGAGAGAGGGGGAATATGTAGATATGACAGTGAGGCAGAGGCAGAGGCAGAGGCTCCGACCCACCCTACCCTCACTCTGTCTAAATATAATACAGTAGCAGCGCAGTAGTACTATTTTTTCCCTTTTCCACCCGGCCCCTATTCCCTCCCCTCAAATCTTCTTCTAACATCTGTCTTTATTATTTATTAGGTCTTTTACCAAAAAACAACAACCTATTCCTAAGTTTTTTTATTATTTTACCCAATTTTGCACTCTCATCCACTCAACCCCCAACGAGCATACACACCCTAGAAAATGACATGGCTCTGACCTTACGCCGCAGACCTCCGGTGAGTCATGGGGTGGTGGTTGCTCGTGGACACAGGATTGAGGAAGTTCCCGAATTGTCTCAGAGGCTGTTGAGAAGACTAGCGCCACGCGATCCTTCCTGGAAAGGAGAAAATGGACCTCTTATTGCCAAGGCTTTCCGCAACGTTTGAATCTCCTCTCCAGGAGGTTATCTGGGAAGGTCTATTATTTGGACTGAATCTGCTTTTGAGAAGTTGGATGAGGTCTATGGGACTTTTCACAAGTGCTTCCAAGGATTAACGCAGAAAATTATCAACTCGAGCTAGAATATGAATGTGATGTTGAAGCTGAACCCATATGCTAAAGCTGCCAAGAGGATGGCACCTCTTGCTGAGAGTTAAGTCCAAACAGGAGAACCCATCACCATATCTGCTAGCATAGCCTGGTACAAGACAATGATTTCACCAAGTGGTTGGGTGTGGAGCAGTAATTATTTTCTACTGTCTTCTTAAGAGTTGAAGACAAAGCTTTATGGAAATCACTGCTTCAAGTTTCCCACTCGTTTACTTAGGCGTATAAGGATAACATCTTTATCCTCTTGTCTTGATAGTTCATTCGGGTTCAAAATTTTGCTCGAAATTACGACTTATTTTGTTCGAATTTCAGAAATTGGTCAAAATTACACCTATTTTACAAGATTGTGTGTAAATGACAAAATTAAAAGAATTGATTAGAATGAGAATATACTTATAAAATTTTAATTTTTTTAGTTGCTACTAGACCTATTTATTATTACTATTAATTATTATATTGGGCTATACAATTGACGCAATATATTTTTACAATAATAAATACAAATTAAGTTTTTATTCCATTTAACGGGTCGCTATGCAATTCATAGCATGTCACTGTATTTGGCCTAGGCACATGTTTTATATTATGCATTTTATTATTAGTCAACATAATATATACTATAAGGAAAAAGTTAACTATACTGTAACCTGAAAAAAGAATAATAGAATAACATACAAAGAATAAATAGATATATTGTAAATTTTAAACAGTGTATTACTAAATGAACTTATACTTTTATAGTTAATTTAAAATTTTATATTAAAAATATAAAATATTAATTAATTTAATTATTGAGAATTGCTATGAAAGTAATAATGATGAAATATATTATGAGTTCATTATTAAATCATTTAATTAATTATATAATTTGAATTAAGTAATAACTGAAAAAAATTACAATTGTAGAACACTACAAGTAGGAACCGAACCACTACCTTCCCACAAATGCTACTTGAGCACTTCCTAGTAACCACCAAAACATTGAGGCACTTGCTCGATAATCCCTTTTTTTTCATCCTTAACTGATTGACAACAGTAAATAACTTAATAAAAAAGACGGAAGAATTGACAAACTAAAGGTTCGAAAGTGTGACCTCCAGGATCGATAAGGGAGTGCCTTACAATTGGACCAACACCTGCATTAGTTGAAACAAACAGGCACTATATTAATATATTGTTTCGCTAAAATTTAAAGTAAAAAATAAAAAGACCTGCGGGTCGGGTTGAGTCGGGACATTAAATGGGCACAAAATTATTATGAAAATAAACAAGTGAACAAAAGGACTTGTGTGCACCTGGTACACACAAATTTTTGCCTTGTATAAATTGACAAAATTGACTATGAAAAGAAATAACCTGGAAAGTTTATCTTTTCTTGGCTACTAGGCCTTTATATTATGTTTAACCTGGTAATATTTCTTAATATAAACGTGAAGAGGTTTTTTCCCCCTGACTAGGAGGCCTTTATATTATATTTAACCATGGTAATTTTTCTTAATAGATAATTTAAACCCTTCTATATCATTAGGGAGTGGGTCTTGCGTGTAGCGGTCACACGAAACATATTCCGTGTGATTAAGAGATTTTTTTTTTTTAATAGGGTCAAGACTTTGATATAAGTGTTGGATCATTTATTTAGTCATAGAATAGACTTGTTACTCGGAATGAGATCCGTGTGATCGCCATACGTAAATTTTTGTCATCATTAGATTAGCTAGTCAATTTGTATAATTTATGACTTTTCCCTTACTAAATGACTTAACTCGTTAATGGTAGAGTTACAGATAGTGAATTTCTCTAAATCATTTGCATCATAGTAGAAGGAATTTAATAGCATGGTTACGGTGTGCCTAGCCTATATAATTTTATCCATCACCCACACATATAAATATCTTTTTATATAACAATTTTAAAGTTATAAAATTATGTGATGGATTCTGTGCTGGTAAAAGCACAACTCAATGATGGTAATATATTGGAGATGTTGAATGGGCTAAATTACAAAACATAGAACCTGAAGTTGGAATATCTTCTGACATTTGCGGTATAATTTTATGTTCTAACTGATCCATGTCCAGGATGAATAGGCTAAATTTCAAAAGATGGAACCTTGAGATGGAGTATCTTCTAACAATTACGGAAGTGGTCCATGTGCTTGCTTATCCATGACCGAATGAAGAACCTAATAATGTTGCTATGTGCTGACTCATCCATGTCCGAATGAAGAACCTAATAATGTTGCTGTAAAAAATCAAAAGTGGAAGGATGATGATTTTATCTGCCGCTGCCAATCGCTTAAAAGCACCATGTTGAATGTATTCCACATCCACAAGATGATTGTTGATCTTTAAAATGCTATCAAAATCATGAACATCAATGAAGATGCTGGAAATAAATCTTTCTTGGTAAATAAATATGTTAAGTTCAAAATTATGGTTAATAAGTTTGTTATAGATCAAGTCAATGAATTATATGATATTGCTAAGGAATGCGTTGAACTATATAATATTACTATGCAATGTGTTGTAACCCATCTATGAAACATTTCAAGTTTCAACTATCATTGGTAACTTCAAACCTTCATGGATGGATTACCAAAGAGAGTTGTAACATAAAAAGAAAATAATATCTTTGGATTAACTTCTCCATGGAATCCAAATTGAGACTGAAAATCTCAAGAGAGAGGGTTCACTACAAGAAAAAAAACCCCTAATAGGACACTTGTAAGTGTCCTATTAGGTAATATAATAGGACACTTTTGAATTGCGTCCCTTTTTTGGACGACACAATAGGGTTAATGGGACGCTTCATCTAATGGGACGCTTTTAAGTGTTCTTTAAAAAGCGATAATAGGATACTTTTAAGCGTCCTGTATGTACAGTAATAGGATGCTTTCAAATTACGTCCTTTTTTTTGGCGGTCCAATAGGGGTAATAGGATGCTTCGTCTAATGGGACGCTTGTAAGATTTTTGAAATTTGAAATATATATGTGTGTGTGTGTGTGTGTGTGTGTCTATTTATTTACAACAAATCAGTCAATAATTCCAAAATGAAAACAAAAATATTTGAAATGTCTCAAGTGTCATTAGACATACAAATTTGTGCTATACAAATTTCATTTTGCTCAATACTTTCATCAACACTGATAACACTGGGGGGCAATCCTCCCGGATACGTTGATCGGGGCACCGGCTCCTATTGCCCCACGCACGAGTTTGCCCTTGGTTCATTTCTTGTGCTTCCCCTGTTTAATACTTATACATATTAACAACAGGAGATATATGAGAGGGAGATAGGCACTCCGATTACTAAGCTGAAAATCTGAAACGATGTCCATTAAAATTATTTCGATTATAGCGCTACTCTCTCACTCATTTTTCTTAGCTAGCTAAATCCTATAGTTGAAAATAGATGGAACTTACTTGTAATGAGATGAAGATATTCCTTGAAAAAACGCCTTGGTCTTGGTATGATAAATGTTGGTGTAAACCCAGGTTGGCCTTTACTCCTATATATCTCATATGCACATTATATATAAAACAAATCGTGAGAGGATATCGTGGGAAGCACAAACATCAACAAAATCATGCAAGGACCTTATGTGTGACAATTAAATGGGATATTGCAGATCCATTTAATTCTCAGAATCATATCAAATAACACTGATGAATTTTAATCTGACAAATTTTAGTGAAGTGATCAATTAAAAGAAGCTACAAATGATTCGTATAGGCTTTCTTGATTAAGCTACAAGAATTACCACGTAAAGATGAGGTAGACAAATGAAAACAAATTCTAAACATTAAACCAAGCTAATGTCTACATTTCCATATTCACATCAATGATTGACACAATAAAGTCCCTTCAAGGATATCCAATTAAATTTGAACGATACAGGTAAGATTAGCAAGACGTAAAGATGATCAGTACAACTTTATGTTTGTAAATGATTTAAACCACAGATATATTTCATCGAAAATAGCTTCTCAACATATTATATATGGGGGGGGGGGGGGCAAAATAGACCTTTCATGCAAAGCAACAACCATATGATTTTAGGTAGCTTCGACTGTACAACCCTGACTCAAGTCTCTTTTCTCTCAGAGCAAAGAAGGTAAACCCGCCAACTTGGCCAAGAAGAACGACGGAGGTCTAGGCAACTCGATCATACTCCGGCGTCAGGGCACCAACTAAAGAATGACCAACCTCTACAACAAAATTCATTATTTATTATTATTTCAATAATAATTCCATATAATTTTTGCTGCATGAAAGGTAGTATCTAGACTGTGATAAGTAATGAGCCTCTTCTTTTCATCAGAGAAGACATCATTCTTCTTCTCCAGTCCAACAATTATGCTTTCAAGGGCATCAAATATCTCGTCCTTGCTTATTTTCTTAAGGCCATGCCTTGCTTCGTTCATCATGTTTTGCAGATCTACTCCCGTGAAACCCAGTTTTCTCCTTGCAATCTTGTTGAAATCAACATCTTTTGCCAGAGCCTTTCCTCGTGAATGCACTTTTTCTGTCCGTGAAGATCCCACCAGAGCGCCTTCTACTTCTAATAGGCCATGAACTAGATCCGAATCATTCTCAGCGAGTCCATAAGAAGTGATCCCATTTTTTTCATTAGGTCCGGGTAGAGACCAAAGATCTTGAGCGACCGATCTGGCAGAACAACTCAAAAGATAAAGAGAAGTCTGAATCATTCTCTTGAAGCTTATCATCTTCATCATAAATGATCCGTTTGCCCCGAAATGACCTGGACCAATAGGGAAATTCCAATTCATTGGGCCTTTCGATACAATCAAATAGAAAGCCCCAAGGGCGCCATATTCTATGAGCCCGAACTATGTGATTGAATAAATCTTCCTTTATCTGTTGCGGGTCAAGGGCTCCTTCCCCCGCCCCTTCTTCAAACTCTGATTCATATTTTTTATAGAGAAATCTCTGATCAAAGATAGAACCCGTTATTTAGCAGATTACAGTGATCATTTTTTTCGCGTAATATGGCCAATAAATTCTAATAATTTGAACTTAGTTACTACGACACAGAACTGTCCACATATAGATGAAGGCAAATAAATGCTAAAAAATATTTTCTACTAGCTTAAACATTTTAAAAAGAAATGGTTATTTAAAATTTAATAATAAGAATGAGGAGGCAGAAATGTATTTGTACATCTTCAAGGGTTGTGGTCACACCTTCCAACATCTCATGTGTAATTCCACTTTATCTGCATAATCACAAATTTACATCAGTCTCTAGTACCCTAATATGCCTCTAATGAAGCTCGAATTCTAATTCCTTAGATCAAAGCAAAGGATTAAGCAGTGTCTACTGTAAACACTTCAAGGGACCAATGTGTCAATATTCTAGGTAATGTAATTCCTCCTTTTTACTTTTATTGACCGACCAAATGTTTTTTAACAAATCATAAACTCCAAGAATCAGAAGAAACATGCTCTAATAGGGATACTGCGAGACACGATAACCAATGTTTAAATCCTACACTGATACCCCCAAAATAAAGGCTCAAATTTTTAAAAGGCCAGATAACCATTATCACAAATAAATGAATAAATAAATAAAATAAAATTTATTATTATTAATAAAAATAGGTAATATTTTTTTAAGAAATAACTCGGCAAAACATCTTGCTAAGGTCACATACTCGCTTAACCTAAAAAGCTAGAGATCCTTTAGTTTCTAATCTGAAACAAAAAAATGATTGAAAAGACTTAAAATAGTAAAAGAACAAAACACTTCCATGACATAGCAACAAGCACACTAAAATTCATGGATAATGCATCAAATTTTTCTAGACTACGAGTCTAATTGGATCTCAAGTTCCAATAAGGTTCAGGCTTCAAGATTGTTTTTCTTAAATTTAGATTTTATTGTAAAGGCACTACTACAGAAAGGTGGAAGAAACTAAGAACCTTGTAACATAATCAGTGATACGATTTACTGGTTTAACAAGTTTATATAACAAGACCCGCACATCTTATAAAATTAGCCAAACATGTATGCAGCCGGATATTATAAGCCATAGTTTACGAATAGCCAATAAAATAGTATGATGCACAAAAACCTCAGAGAGAGACATAACATAGGTGTACCTATCCGGTAACATCCACCAATGTAATTTTTGTCAACTCAAAATCTTTCCTTGTATGCACTGGTGAAACAAATTCAATAACCAAAAACTACAATAAATAGATTAAAAGAATAAAAGAAAAAAACAAACTTTACTTTAAAATTGTATCTCAAAGTCAGGAATGGATTCAAAGAATGGGTGAAACAATTGTTAACATTCATACTTGACCAATCAATGGGAGAACAATGGAGAAAAAGATAACACAATCAAGCAGAAAAGCTGAAAGAAACATAGCAAGCAAGTACTAATCTTGGCCTACAGTTCTCTTTAGTTTTCTCAAGAAAGATATGTTTACTCCTGCAATGTTGAATTCTTCACACAATTAGATTAAATACAGAGGAACTGTAAAATATCGTACTCTAAAATCAACAACAAAATTGTGGTTATGTGGTTGTTCATTTCTAGAATCATACCTGCAAATAAAACCAAAAACAGATTGCATGTCATTGTGGCATCATACATCAAAAGACCAAGAGAAGTGTGATGAGAATGCTAGATATAATCTACAAAACGTAGAATGCAATTCATAGACAGATGTAGTAAAGGAGTTGAAAATAAACAGTTCACAAGATGATAATACAATTTGAAAATTGAATCCAGTTCAAAAGAAAATCTTGAAGATATAGTAGATTAGTTGCTCAAAATCATACTTACAAAAACTAGCATAGGTTTAAAATGGAAAACTAGGACATAAGCTTGCGGCCAAAAAAGTTTGCTCCCGTTCATGTTGGAGACTGGGAGATAAAATTCTAAACTAGAAAAACCAACAACAAAAAAATCATCACAATATAAGCGTCTTTACAAATTAAAAAAGAAACCATTCTTAAGTAGGTCAGGAGCCTTTACCTCATCTTTATCGATAATTGCATCAGCAATGGTTCGAACATCCTCATGTACATCAAATTGGAAAAGCTGCAAGAACACATACTTACCAATCGCAATTTCCCAAAGTTCAACTGAACATGAGAATAAAATATCAATTATGTTGAAGCACATGTCTCAGTGGCTATACACTTACTTACAGGTAATAAGTATGTATTCCTGTAAAATGATTTATGACATAATCTAATGCACTTTGAGATTGAGAAATAAGACAGTACCAATTCACTATTCCCTCTTGCCTTGTTCACAATCAGCTCATAGAAAATGTGTTGCTGCAACACAAGGGAAAACAAATGCTTCCATAAGTAGGTATGCAGGAACTTTTAACATCGTTTTAGATTTATTTGACCATGTATTGTATTACACTTAAGATGTCTAATGAAATGAGTTATCAGATCATGTGACCATTTTATAATAGAAGGGGGGGGGGGGGGGTGAGTTCTTCGCATCAAGGTCTTACATGTAGAAAGGTCATATAAACGACCAGTTGATAAACATCAAAGCCAAACAATGTATGGAACCATCATCCTTAAGAACTTTCCATGTAATGCCCTCTTCATAAGAGATATATCGGCCAATAAACTCGAAATACACACTCTGCTTGGAAAGTGCACGAAGCCCTGTAGTTGGAAGACATCCACAAAATTACAAAAAAAAAAAAAAAAAAAAAAAAAAAATCAAATCTTACTGAAGATGTGCACTATTTGAAACAACAATTATACTTATTGCATGGCATTGGGGAACTCCGGCAGTGGAACCATCCAACCAGCTTCATCTAGAACCTTCTCAAGCATTATATCCTGAAGTGCCACCAGTATGCAATGAACAAAGATACAATGACAGAGGTCCAGAGCAATTGATGTTAGAGCAAGGTAAATGCCAATTTTTGCAAGTAAAACTGATTGATTTGGAATTTAATAAAAGTTTAATTAGGCATTACAAAAAATGAATCACTTTGCTAGCGAATGTCGCCACCAGAAGCGGCAACAACCGAAGAAGAATGATCAGCCTAATTTGGTGAAAAATGATTTGGTTGTCGTTCTTACTAAAGTGTGCCTTGTAAATCATGGTGATTCTTCATGGTGGGTCGATTCGGGAGCAACTTGTCATGCTACACCAAATTGGGCTCTGTTCAAAACTTATGAATAGTTAAAAGATACAAAATATGTCTACATGGGCAACTCCTCAACTAGTGAGGTCCAGATAAAAGGAACGATGCTTCTTCTCCTTTGTTCAGGTAAAACCTTAACATTAATCAATGTCTATTAAATTCCTTCAATGAGAAAAAATCTTGTATCAGTATACAAGTTAGATGTAAATGGTGTTAAAGTAGTTTCTGAGTCCCAAAAGGTTATCATGACTAAAAAGGGAACTTTGTGGTAAAAGGCTATATTAAGGATAATCTATATTTACATAGCATGAATAATCCACCTTAATCATAAAAAGAAAATAGTTGAAAAAGTCTTCTAGGTACATGTCTTTTTGTTGGTTTTTAGGTTTTCTTCTTTTGAAAATATATAGGAAATATACGTGTTTCTGTAAAAAAAAAAAGCTACATCGTTGAAAATTCTTTGCGGTTACGTATCATTTTTATAATTTTTTGGATTGCTTTTTTTTTTTTCCAGTTAAAACACGAGTCTTAAGACAAAACTGCTATTGTGACTGCTATTCTTTTCCAAAATCTAAAGATTTTCAATTTGGGAGAAAAAACTTTCTTAGCAGAAATTTTAAATTCGACGATGGAGAAGCTTTTGCATATTTGTATTAAAGTACAACTTCTGGAAATATCTATCAGAAAAACATAAATGTATGTATCTACAAATCTATAAAACCATAGAGTAAACAAACCTTTAAATCGACATATTTTTTTAATTTACACACAAAAAATAATTATTTTACACAGATCCAAATGACCGGGGACTGAAGATCTGAAATTTCCTTTGACTATAATCAAGATCATCCATTTTTTGGATCTACAGATATAGATCTAAACTTTGGGTTTCATAAAAAGAAGATAGATCTAGAATCGAAAATCTATAATTTTCTTACATTAAATTTTAAAAAACATCTAAAACATATCCGTGAAGATGATGAAGTTTAGTCATATTTCGATGAGAATAAAATCACTTATGGGTGAAGATCTTCGAAATCGAGCTGGTATTTGAGCTTAGAAACATATTTTTCTCCCAAAATTCTGGAATATTAACCTAACGTAAAATATAAAAACTAACATAAAATCAAAGAGAAAACAAACAGATCCGTGAAGAGAATGAAGGATAGCCATATTTTAATGAGAATAAAATTACCAATGGTGTAAGATGTTAAAAAATGAGATGATATTTTAGCTCAAAAGTACATTTTTCTCCCGAAATCTAGAGGATTAACCGAAAATTTTGCACCGATTCATCATCTTCATTGACATTTTACCCCATCAGAGAGATTGAGAGAGAGGAGCGTTGGATCTTGAAAGTAGATGGGCAATTGTTAAACTTAAGAGGATGAGAGAGAGAGTAGTGTTGCATTTTGATTATTTACAATTTACAATGGAAGTAGCTGAAGAGTCAACATGACTCTATAGTGTTCTAGAAGTTGTATTATAGTGAAATAATTCTTTTGTTATTTATTTAAAATTTGATTTGATTTTTTGTTTTTTTATATAATGAAGTAGCAAAAACAATGGCTCATTCTGCCACTGTTTTTAAGAAAAGTTTATTATATAATTTATTTAAGTTGCCTTTTAATTTATTAGTCAATTAAGATTAAATTATTTTATTATTCTTTCTATATATATATATATATATATACACACACATTAAAATATATGTCCATTTCATATTAATGGATATTACTTAGGAGTGTCTTTATTTTGGTTTCGACTCAATCCATTGAGGGGACCAAATTAAAAAAAAAAAAAAAACACACACACTTATTAACTCACTCAGCCATCAGTAACCCAACACTCTGTAGCATAAAATAACCACACCTTTTATATTGTCTTAAAATATGTAATATTGGGCCTTAATTTTGTAATGAATTTAAATTATATGTTCTATGATGTTTAAATTAAGCCATTTTTTTGCCTATGATGTTTAAATGAAGATATTATTATTTTGATTGCATCATAATTTGCTATTTTATATTTTTCGTTTACAATTAAGTTTATCTAACTCTATATTTGTCTTCTATAGTTTTTGTAAACTTAAAAATACTTTACATTTTCATTATTGCTAATGTTTTATCAGAGTGGATGAAGATGTGACAAAACAAGCAAGTTTGTTATGATTTCATATGCTACAACAATCGACACGAGCCAAGAACAATCATTGTCGCATGTAGGGCTTTTCTTGCGTAATCCAATACTCAATCATGCTCATTTATATGTTGTTTCATCAAAGGTTACAAATCAAGATGGCTTAAAGATCCTCATATGTGATTGAGAGAAACGACGATGCAATTCAACTGTTAATGTTGTATACAGTGAGGTGTTTTAGAACCTTTTAACTTTTTTTTCCTTAACTTTGTACTCTGTATAGTTAGGATAATGAGACATGTGTCTCTGTCATCTCAAACTTCTATCCATTTTAGTACTTCATTTCATACAAGCCTTTACGATTTCTTAATCATTACTTATTTTGTGTTCCATTAATATACATATTTTACGTTAATATTTATATAAAATCTAATAAAAAAGTATCTAACCTGTGCATCGTGCGGGTGGACAACTAGTAATGAATAATAATACTAATAGTTCTGCTTACCTGCCTAATTCTTTTTATAATGTTGATAATCATGATTTTTGGCATTATAAATTAGCTCATATTGAGATCAATGTTATGAACTGCATCATGAGTAATAATTTTATTCCTGACTTATCTACTGTTTATTTAATGAAATATGTGAATGTTGTGCACAATCTAAGATTGTCAAACCATCTTTTGCAAGTGTTGCTAGGACATCTATTATACTTGAACTCGTACATACACTGAGGGTGGGAAACACTATTTTATCACTTTTATTGACGACTTTTCTAAGTTCACTTATGTGTATTTAGAACTAAGGACGAGAGCCTTTTAAAAGTTTAAAATATTTAAAGAAGATGTAGAAAATAAACAAATATGAAAATAAAAAGATTAAGGTTGGATAGGAGTGGTGAATATCTATCTAACGAATTTATTGGCTTTTGTTTACAAATTAAAATTGTTAAAGAGTTTTATATATAATACTTCACCATAAAATGGAGTGGCTGGAAGAAAAAATCGAAACTTGATGGAGATGGTCAGTGTTATGTGTTGGAATAGTGCTTTGAATCTCGTCTGTTTTGGTTCACATCTGTTGTCAAGGTGGAGACTTGATCTGCGGAGTCTTGAATCTCGCGCTCAGGTCGCGCCCGACGAAAGCAGACTGGTTAAGGATATTGACACTGGAGGCTCAACGCGACCGCGGCAGGTTGGTCGCGGTCGCGATAGAAAATGGCAGATCGTGATCGCGATGGTTCAAACGCGGTCGTGATAACTAAGTCAGTGGCAAATCTAGATTTACGCGTTTTAGGCCCAATTTCGGCCTATGTTCTGTTTCAGCCTGCTTGGGGCTTATATATTGTCGTATTGTTGACCTAGAGTCAATTAAGTATTCAGTCTATCAAATTATGTACTTAGTATTCCTAATTCTGAAGTCTGTCTGCCATTGAGTACTCGAAAATCTGTACTTTGTCTGTCTAGGAATACTCGGTAATCTGAATCAGTCTAAATCTGAGTATACTAGTTTGTAAATCTGAAAAATATCTGAATAAAGTGATTTCTCTCTTCTGCACGTGGACGTAGCCACGTACATTTGTGTTCATTTATTTTTTCGTTTATGTTATCTTTCTCGCATCTGTTATAACAAATTGGTATTAGAGCTCAGTGAAGATCTTCCGCAACCTGGTGAGAAAGATGTCTGGGATAAATGTGAAAATTGAAAAATTCATGGGGAGGAAAAATTTCAGTCTATGGCAGATCAAGATGCGAGCCTTGTTGAAACAACAGGGGTTGTGGGCACCGCTGATGTCGAAGGATAAGAAGGGCAAGACGGTAGCTCTAGGAGAGACTGAGATGGCCAGTCTGGAGGAGAAGGCGCACTCAACCCTCATGTTGTGTCTCACAGATGATATCATTACCGAGGTTAGAGAGGAGGAAACTGCGGTAGGTTTGTCGTTGAAACTGGAGAGTCTTTATATGACGAAGTCACTTACAAATAAGTTTTTTGTTGAAGCAACGTCTGTTCTGTCTGCGTATGCACGAACGTCAGTCACTTTGTGAACATCTAGATCAATTGAACACAATTTTATTAAAATTGTGTAATTTTGATGTTAAAGTAGAAGATGAAGATGCTGCTTTAATTCGGTTGGTTTCTTTGCCCTTGTCATATGAGAATTTTGTTCAGACTTTTATTGTTGGGAAAGACACTGTGTCTCTAGAGGAAGTTAGATTAACTTTGCATACTAGAGAGTTGCGCCATAAGGCATTGGGTACAAGTACAGATATCAGGCCGCTGGGTTAGTAGCAAGTGGGTCTAAGGGACCTGAAAATTGATACTTGTAACTACTGTAATAAGACAGGGTAGTGGAAGAATGACTATCCGAAGAAGAAGTGGAAAGAGGAAAATAAAGCAGGTGGTGTTGTTGCCGACGGAGATAACACTAGCTCCGAGGATGATTTGGCTATAGTTGCTGCTAAACAAACACATCCTACTGATGTGTGGGTTTTTTACTATGGAGCGTCTTACTAAATATGTCAGTACAGGGAGTGGTTTACAACTTACAAGTAGGTGAATGGAGGCAATATTTCTATAGCCGATAATTCTATTTGCAAGGTAGTTGGAATAAGCTCAATCAGGTTACAGACACATGATAGTAGGTTCTGCACGTTGAATGGTGTTGGGCATGTTCCACACATGATGAAGCATCTGGTATCACTTATTCTATTGGATAGCAAAGGGTTTAGTTTCAAAGGTGAAGGTGGAGTTCTGTATGTCTGCATTCGAATGTGGCTCTGAAAGGTGTAAAACGGGGTACTTTGTATTTATTGCAAGGTTCACTTTTGTCTGGTTCTACTGCCGCTACTGCATCATCTTAATTTTCCAAGGAAAATCTCACTAAGTTTAAT
The DNA here is from genome assembly GCA_958295605.1 of Ajuga chamaepitys. Taxonomy (NCBI): domain Eukaryota; kingdom Viridiplantae; phylum Streptophyta; class Magnoliopsida; order Lamiales; family Lamiaceae; genus Ajuga; species Ajuga chamaepitys. The sequence continues at coordinate 31,715,729 of OY282504.1, forward strand.
CCTACTGTGAAGTCTATTGTGTGTCTGAAAACGATAGTGTTGACAAACAGGTGGAGTAGATTGAGTCACAAGAAGGTGATGGAGACTCACACTCTGACATCGAGCTGTAAGATGTATCACCAAAAGCTCAACAAACTGAAGCTAGATCATGTAGTGTAGCTCTTGATCAAGCTAGAAGGATGGAGTTGAATCTCCAAAGAAGTATGGTTTTGAGGATATGGTGGGATTTGTATCATCCGAGGTACCCGAAGATGATTCCGATTATGCTGCTATTACACTGTCCCGAGTTCCTTACGCTAGTGCAGTGGGAAGTTTGATACGTCTGAAGAGGATTTTTTCCAGTATCTTAGAGGTACGTCTGAAGTTGGGACTGTTGATAATCCTGCTGACACGTTCACCAAGCCAGTTCCAAATAACAAATTCCAATATAGTTTGGACTTGTTGAATGTCACAAGCTGTTAGTTGTCCCATCATTGGGATAACTCTGAGTATGAGAGTCTGCTCGTATAATCTGGGCATTTTTGGGGTGTATCTGTTACATCTGGTACATCTGTTGATATGTGAGCTAATTTAAGTCAAGGTGGAGATTTTTTTTTGGAATAGTGCCTTGAATTTTGTCTGTTTTGGTACAAATATATTGTCAAAGTGGAGGTTTGATCTGCAAAGTCTTGAATCTCGCATTTGGGTTGCGACCGCGACGAAAACGGACTGGTTAAGGCTGTTGACCCTGGAGGCTCAATGCATCCGCGACGGAAGAAGACAGATCGTGGCCATGATGGTTCAGACGCGGTCGCGACAGCTAAGTCGGTGGCAAATCTGGATTTACGCGTTTTAGGCCCAATTTCGACCTATGTTCTGTTTCAGCCTGTTTGGGCCTATATATTGCCCTATTGTTGATCTAGGGTGGTCAATTAAGTATTCAGTCTGTCAAATTCTATACTTAGTATTCCTAATTCTGAAGTCTGTCTGTCACTGAGTACTCAGAAATCTGTACTCAGTCTATCTAGGTATAATCGCTCATTAGAATCAGTTTAAATTTAAGTCTATCAGTTTGTAAATCTGAAAAACATCTGAATAAAGTGATTTCTCTCTTCTTCCCATGGACGTAGCTAACACGTTGTTAGTGAACCACGTAAATCTGTGTTTATTTATTTCCTCATTTATGTTATATTTCCTGCATCCGTTATAACTCTATGCTAATACTTCCAACTTACCAATGGGATATTAGGGAGAGACACTTCTTATATTAATAACAAAATAGTGAGTAAGAACCCCATATGACTTATTCCATGGGCATAAACCTAAAAACAAACATTTCAGAGTTTGGGATTCTATAGCATATGCACTGGATGCAATTTTGAAAAGGCCTAAACTTTGTAGTTAGCTATAAAATATGTGTTTATATATATACATTACTTAGTAAGACTTATAGGTTTCTTAGACTAGATGATAACAGTGTATTTAAAGCAAATTATGCCATATTATTTGAACACTTAAATATTAATGATGCTGATAAGATAGATGCTAATAGTGAATTACACATTAATGAGGATACACCTAGTAAACAATGAACGATGATGGTGATAATTCTAGAAACTTAGAACAACATAAGGATGAAGAGTAAGAAGAACTAAAAGATGTAAAATTGAGAAAACTTTGGACCTGATATGTTAACATATGTATTAGAAGAAGATCCAATTTTTTTTTTTTTTTTTTTTTTTGAGAAGCTATGTCTACCCTTGATTCTATAATGTGAAAGAAAGCTATTAATGATGAAATTAAGTCTATCGTTGATAATAAGACTTGACACTTATTGATCTTCCGCATAATACTAAACCAATAGGTTGTAAGTAGGTTTAAGAAAGAAACCCAAATTGATGGTACAATTGATAAATACAAAGCAAAATTGTTAGCTAAGGGCTGCAGTCAAAAGGAAAATATTGATTACTTTGAGACATTTTATCCTGTTACCAAATTTACATCAATTAGAACTATGTATTTTATTTCATTTGTTTATGGATTAGAGATTCATCAAATAGATGTTAAAACTACAGTTTTGAATGGACATTTAAAGGAAGGGATTTACATAAATCAACATGAAGGATATGTTGGTAAAGGAGAACATAAAGTATGTTGAATAAATCTTTCTATGGACTTAGACAAGCACAAGGTTATGGTATAAAAAGTTTAAACAAGAGATTAAGAAATTTGACTTCAAGAGTAGCAAAGATGAAAGACATGTTTTTACTAAAGTTACTTCTGATTATAAAGTGCTTGTGATTTTTTATATTGATGATTTGCTTATTTTTTTTGTTCTAGTATGCATTGTATATACGAAACCAAAAATAATTTGAAACAAACATTTGGCATAGAAGACTTAGGTCCAGTAGATGTCCTTTTGGGGAGGTCAAATTTCTCAAAGAAGAGAGAACTTATATATTAACACAAGCTCCTTACATTGAGAAAGTTTAAATAATTCGACCGCAAAGTTAGTAAAACTCCTATTGACCCTCTTGTGAAGCTTGTTCCAAATAAAAGAGAGCTTGTAAATCAACAAGAATATGCCAAAATATTTGGTAGTATTATGTATGTATGTGGTAAATCACACAAGACCTGATATTGTGTGTTCAATTGGCATATTAAGTAGATTACAAGCAACCCCAGTCACTACAAGAATCCTATGAAATACCAACGGAAATTACCAACTGATTAGTTCCGTCGGTAATTGCCGACGGAATAATGACAAAATACCGATAATATTTTATAATTGTCAAAACCCAAAAGCTAGCATTAGATTATTGACAGATTGATGATGGATTTACTGACCATTTTTTTGCTAGTTGTTGTTCCGTCATTAAATTTATCAACAATTATTCCCTATTATTGATGGATTTCCGACGGAATTGTGCTCGTTTCTATTTACCGAGAGGCTTATTCTGTCAACAAATTTTATAAAAAGAAATATTGACAGAATTGACTCATTTTGTCTTATTACTAAAATAAAATAAAAGGCTGGACGGGGAAACAATATTTGGAGAGAGAGAAACAAGGGAAGCAATATAAATGGCTTCGAGAGGGAATAATAGGGGGGGGGGGGGGGGGACGGCTACAACTTGTTGACGTCGAGCACTGGAGCATAATTGATCAAAGAGGAAACGAAAGATCAAGATTTCGCGTCTTCGATTCTTTAAATTTCCGTCTTTAAATTCATGTCATTTATTTTATATATGATATGAAACACCGATATGTGCAACTAGTAGTTTAGTTGATTAATTTGTAATTTTTACGGTAATTGCGTTTGGATTATGTTTTGGAACTTTTTATGTTATTCGATTGAAGTGTTCTTACATGTGGAATGTTAATTTAAATTGATCACCTACATTAATTGACCACATACTAATAGCTAGGATATTTTCATAAAAGGTAATAGTTGTGATTTAATACCCATTGGTGCAAATAGTGAATTAGTTCACTAGATAACATATAAACTTGTGAATCCAACACTTTGTGTAGCCTATTATCATTTTATTTTAATGTGTTTAGCCAATTAGATCTAAATAGCTTATTTTAAATTGTTTGGTTAGATAGATTAATCAAAGCGCTTATTTTGGTTAATTAAAATCAAGGGACAATTCGGATTAAAAGAGCTTATTGTTGATCTAGAGGTAGAAGTCTAGGATTAATTTAAAGGTAGTTGCATTAATTACAAGGGCTAATCAGACTAAAGGATAAGTAGATTAGGGGCTGGGATCTTTTATATATTTGAGTTAAATCACTTTTATTACTTAATTTGGATTCATTCTTCTAGATGAACAGTTTAGTTAGTAAAATCAAATCAAACTCTCTCCTTTTATGTACTTTTTGTTTCAATTAATTAATACTCTGTTCCTTGTGGGATCGATCCTGACTTACGACTTTTACTAATTAGAATATTAACTCACTGCATCATTGTTGAGCTGAAAAAGGAACAAAAACAGGTAGGGTGGGGTTCGGCAACAAACTATATCTTTAATCAAGTACAAATAAAATCTATCACTAACCAAGCCGAATCCTTGTTTCGCTTGAAAAGGCTCTCTCCAAGGTTAGCAAGTTGGGAAATAATCACACATATCATCGCTTGGCCTACAGTCTATCTGTTCCAACGTAATTCCTCTATCAGTTACAAGTTACAAATTTGTGTCAAGACAACATGATGAGCAGTTGTTCATCTGGGCGGGGGAGCTTTCTTCAGTAGATGTTTACCGGACCAAGAAGAGAAGCAGCAGAAGCAAAGCTAGAATTGTAGCTAAACAGCCCCTTTCGGTCCCCCTAAAGGATAAAATAGAACAACTCAAAGAATATCCTAAAGCTGTAGTTGACAAATGTTGGAAAAATTATTAATTAATCTAAAAAAACAATGAGACTGGTAAAGTCGAGGCACGAGTTTGCGTCGTTGTCCGTAAGACGATATTGCTTCATATCTAAGTGCTCAACAATCGTCCCCAAGATATAACAACTTTTAACTTTAAAATCGCAACATAATGAAACTAAAGTTTTTTTAGTAAACTATTCGATACTCAGGACTTTTTTGTAGACTCAAAAGACTTAAAAAAAAACCAAAATTTAAAAATATGATAAATGCATATTGTAGTGATTATCATTGTACATGGTTTGAGTGATTCGAATTATTTTGGTTGATTGGAGATGCAAATGATAAGACCTATACATAGATTTCAAGATGTCATTTTATGAACAGTTGCACAATTTCAACTTGATCAATCACAATAGTTAGATCGTACAAGTAACTAAAGATCACAATTTTGTGCCGGAGAATGTTCACGACATTTCGTTGGCATCTATTATACTTAATAATTACAACGTTTCGTCTAATTCACATTTTTCCATTCAATCCTAACAAGAAAGTCAGATTAGTGGAAGCAAAAAGGATGAGCATAATTTAACAAGTTAAAGTATCAAAATGGGGTTATTCATTCTTATCTTCAATTAATTAATTTTTGAGTAGCATAGGGAGTCAAGTAGTTCTGCCATACGGTTTCCCTATCTCAGTTGAGACGGTATGACTGAGTTTAGTGTAGAAGGCGAGTACCCATAGCCATAGGTTGAGCTTGGACACCTATGTCTTTTTCTCCATTCCTCCAAGAACCACTACACCACAATCTTCTAACCAACCAGAGACAAGAATGGGGTGAGACTGTTAGTAAGAAGGAGGAGGAGGAGGGTTCTTCATATGGGTTTTGCCAAATTCCAAGACAGAGTTGTCGGACCTCGGAGAAGTGCGGTTATTGTTTGCTTCTTTATATTAATAAAATATTCATATTCATTTCTTTCTCATCTATATACACAATTTATTCTATAATTTAAAATATATATTTTTATATTTTATCAACAATACAACATAATCCAACATTTTAATAGATATTAAATTTCTTTTATCCAAATACAAATTTTTTTTTCTATAAAATCAAAAATTTTGCTACGATTTAATGATTGCATATTATTTTTAGCGTTTTTTATAATATATTTCAAGAAAAAAATTATTTTAATTCTATACTTACAGTAAGGTGAATTGCTTTGAATACACTTCAAATCTTTACTATACTTAAAATCTTTAAATATAACTAACTAAAGAAATATGAATAATGTAATTTTCAATTCTTACCTAAATTAATCTTTCAAGATAATATATATTTAAATTTATAATGTGTTCGATATTATTCGGTACAGTTCTGTGCAGTTTTCGATTCAGAAAATTAAGAAATATCCAAATTCGTACCAGGAAAATAATCGATTCAGAAAGGTCAAATAGTCAATGGATATTTTTGATTCGGAACTAATTCGGTTCGAGTTTCGATCCAATTTCATTAATCTCCAAGCTCCATGCACAACCCTAATGTCAATATTAAGCTCTACTTGTAGAGAAGAAAAATAAGAATTTTCATAAAAAATTTATTTTTTGTAAAATAAAAATTATTTTATTTATTATTCAAATTGTATATAATAAATAATTTAATAAGTGCAATAGAGTAGTGACATGTGACATGTTGTAGAATATGATTGGCTTGTGGAGGGTCATTAGACTCGTTACAATTAATGTTTTTTCTTTTTACATACTTTTTTAACTTATTCGGATGACTCTCAGCTGAGGGTCACCGATAATCATAGTCTAAGACTGGGATTATCAACGACCCCAGGCTGAGGTCGTAAGAAACGACAAAGAAAGATTAAAAAAAAGAAAATGGAAATGATCAAAGAAAGCACGACCAGTGTGGTTTGGGTTAGTCAACCAAACAATTCCACAACTCAATCTCATTCCACAATCTGTTACATCTCAACACCTCATTGGTTGTATTAAATTATTTATTGAATATAGTTTTAATGAAAAATAAATAACATAATTTTTATTTTAAAAAACTATCAATTTTTTTTTCTCTACAAGTAGAGCCTAATGTTGACATATTTTGAATTAAAATTTGAAGCTCGTTATTTTTTTCACTTTATAAATAGAGCTTAATGTTATTTCTTTTCTCACATGTATTTGTAGCTTAATTCATTTTTTTTTTCAATTTCGTAATTCAACTTTTGCAATTTTAATTAGTTATTATGTTAGCATGTTATTTTAAGTGCATGAAAAAAATTACCTTATTATAATTGCGGAATTAAAATAATTTTTTTTTCCTTGAAATATATTAGAAAAAATACGCTATTATTAAAATGTAGCAAAAATATTAGTTTTACTGGGAAATAGGTTTTATATTTGGATAACGAAAATTAATATTTATTAAAATATTGAGTTGTGTTGGGCTGTTGATAAAGTATAAAAATGTATTTTTTAGGTTATAGAGTAGGTTGTGCATGTGGATGAGAGAGAAATAAATACTTTATTGATAGGTTGAGTTGTGGTGGGTTGTTGATAAATATGGTCTAAGAGCATCTCCAAGGGAGCAGCAGATTGGTGCTGAAACAGCAATTTGTTGTGATGCCCCTCTCCAAAGGGAGTGCTAATTACGCGGCTATTTGTCAATTGTGAATAGTGGGACAGCAAAGTTGTTGTCCTACTATTCACAAAACAGCAATTTTTTTTTTTTTTTTTGATTTATTTTTAGATTATTTTATTCTTATAATTATATTTTTATACTTTATGTATCAATTAATTCTAGAAGTTTTTTTGATAAATGACGGCGATAATTATATTTTTTTATAATAAATTTATTTTTTTGTTAGTATATATAAGTTTTTACACCCAACTAATAAAATAGAGTGAAAAACACATATTTTTATATTATAAAGTACAACTTCAAATAATACATAACATGTCGTATTGAAATACGATTAATAAAATAAAATTACACAAGCACAATAAAAGGAGCATACAAACATCAGAAATACAATTAAAAATATGAATACAAAAAAAATATATATAGAATATGTAATTTTGCTTGTAACGTATATTGATGTTCTAATTTTGCATTTACTTCTAGTGAAATAAATATTTTGAGACTAATTCATTGTCCTTTTTCACCTAATTTATAATAAAATATAAATCTATATTATATCTAATTAGATTTCATATATCTTAAATAGACTAAATTAACTATATTTTAATTAATTACAATATGAATACAAATAAAATATAGAATATATAATAATAAAAAAATATATATTTTTAGAATATTCCTTTTTCTGCAGCAATTTGGTGTTAAATGGTTGGAGATGTATTTCTGTTTATACCATTTTTTTTAATTAACTTTTGTTAATTGTGTGAATTAGAAGCAATTTGATGTTGCCCCTTGAAAATGCTAAGGGCCACCAATTGCACACTGTACAAGACTGGGCCAACTAACAACTCAGTAACATATTAATTTATTACAAAGGAATAAATTGTTACGGCTATTCCTTATATGCACCCAACGAAAGCCCTAAGATTAGATGGTGTGTCAAGCTATATTTTTCATAAGTTATGATGTTTTATTAAAAATGATCTTGTGTCGTGTTTGCTCATTATTTTAAGTAACAAGGTAATTACACTAATATTGTGTTGATTCCTAAGAAGATAATATCAGAAACTACTAAAGACTATCGCCGGATTTGCTTGTGCAATGTAGCTCTTGATTAATTTTAAAATGTATCTATTTAATTTAATTGTAACACTTTGATGTTTAATATTAACCTGAGAATTCAGTACACAACGAACTGATAATCAACTCCAGCTTTGATCTTCTAGACTGTATCCTTGCTCAATTCGCAATGCCGAATGGACGACAAACTTTATGCATCAATAGTTTATTGTCCTAATGTTAGCGTAATGTTTATTTTGTAACTCATATCATTTACATTATATGATTCCTATTTCATTTGTACTACATTATGACCACATCCATCATTACATTATGTCAACATTGAAGCTTAGTGTAATTAAATAACTTAATTATGTAATCTAGTTTTTTTTATTGATATAAAACAAAAAAGTCTTACCCGTGCATCGCACGGGTGGACATAATAGTGTTAATGAAAGAACAGACAATGAAAAGTATTAAAAATTAAAAATATATAAATTTAAATAATTTAATTACATAATATTTATATTTATTTTTCTTAATATATGAATATCTCTAGCATCCTTGTATGGACGTGATAATGTTGATCATCTTTATAAAGGATAAGTGTATATATGTAATATTTATAATTTTACGATAAATGTTTATATTTATCCAAAGTATCTATATATTTTTTTTCTCAAATATAATGTTCAAGAAATTTTCAAAAGCTTTTAATGAGTATCAATAACACTACATTCTAATTTTATTAATTTTTGTAGCACAACACACTGATAATTAACCCACATAATCAACCAACAAAAAAAATATTTGTCTTTAATTTAATTTAATTTATTTATACAATATGGTGTCAAATTATAGATCAATAATAGATGATTAGTTTAATTTATTATATAGGAAATCACATTAGAAATGAAAAAAAAAAAAAATCAAAAAATTTGATAATTTTTTTGAAAAAAATAAAATGTTGAATTTAAAAACTAAAATTATAAAATGTTACTAAATAATTCAATTTTTGTATTTTTATATGATTAAAAAATGAAATAAAATTCAAAGTAACATTAAATATAAAAAAGACCATTAGAGGTTTATATGATAAAATTGTATTAAATTTATTTTTTTTGTTTTAATTTGTTTCTTTATTTATTTGCTTTAACCTTTCTAGGTATGAATATACTTGACTATAAATTTTTATACGCATAATTGATACTTCACAAATTGTAGGACACGTTAGGTGGACCTAAAATTAAATAGAAAAAAAAATGGGTACAACAAACATAATACATAGGATTTTAGAAATAAAAATAATAATAATAATTTTATTTTTGCCGACAAAGTTACTCTCATCCCACTCTCTTCCCCACATTTTTGCCCCCCTCCCCCAATTTTAGATTCTAGATAATTCTATTAATTTCTTTCACACAATTTTGGGTTGTCTCTCTCTCACACTCTCTCATAATGTCGATCTCTCTCTGTTACTCTAGTGAGTGGTGATGTCGCATCTCCTTTCCCATAGTTACTTTGGATCTCTTAATCTTTACACCAAAAAAAATTATTTAAAGAAGAAAATTTGGAAGTAGACTCAAAATTTGGCTTAATCAACGGCTTGATTAATGTCGATTTCAATGAAAAAAAATAAATTAATTGTGCGAAACATATTTTGTGAGATAAGAGTTCGGATAATTTTTTGAAGGTTGCACGACTGTCTCATTTTATAGAGTTGTACAAATTAAGCTAATTGTGGGGGACTTAGGCAGTGTTTTCATTTGCTTAACTTTTGAAGAAGTGATTAAAAGTAGAGATTGTGGTAAAATTACTTAAAATCAAAAGTATATAGTGTTTGAGAATAAATGTGATTTTGCTCAAATAAAAAATATGGAGTGTTTGATGCTCAAGCAGCTTTTAGCTTATTAGTGAGAGAAAAAACTTCTATTTATTTATCAAAATGCCAAAAAATTGGACCTAATTTTTTTTACTTTTAGCTTTTGGCCTAGCCATCACTTTTGATGAAGCAGTTTTCCCAAACACTCCTAAACAACTTTTCCAAGTTATAAGTTAAAAAGCACTTCGGAAAAGCAATTGCAATCACCCCCTTACTATTGATTTGAGATAATTGTGCCTAAATATATTTTAGAATATATGTAGATTTATCTCCAAATAAAAGGTTTTATACCAAAGATAATATTTTTTCAGAAATGGCAAGGAAAATTTAGGTGGGAAAATTCTTAAGTTACTATTTTGGGTGGATTTTGTTATTATATAGATATAGATAAAATGGAACCCTCTATAAATAGTAATTTCAATATTTTCCCGCCTAAACGCGTTTACTTAATGTAGAAATAGCAATTTTATGGTAAGACTATAATAATCACAAATTTTATGGCATGATTATACTGCAGTTACAACCTGAGAATTCGTCAAATTTTATGGTTTGCAGAATCTTACCAAAAAAAATTGTATTCCAATTAGTAAAAGATTTTGTATTCCAAATATTGATATATTCAACTGATCAGCCGAAATTTGTGATTAACATAATCTTACCATAAATTCCGTCAAAGTATGCTAAGAGAATATTATCTAAATATTAACAGATTACATAGTAACCAAAATTTCAGGTTATTTTTTTCTAGAAGAAGTACTACTTTCTTCTATATTTAGATAAGATTATTTAGTTTGCTTTTACTTCTTGATTTTTTTTATAAAATAATTTTTGGCTATAATTTTGTTTTGTTTTACATGGCATAAATTTGTTGGATTTACATAAATAACAAATGAAAAAGAATTTGGTGTATAAATCAAAGTAATTTGTGAACCCATTTAATTTAACAAAAAGTTAATATTTGTTTTAACTATGTACATTAACTTGAGAAAAAGAAATAGGTATGCCAATCCTTTTATGTAACTTTTTATTTTTATTTCGTTAAAATTTTATATATATTGATATTTAAAATATTTTATACAAAATAAAAATGTAAAGTTATTCTAAAAAACTAATTTGAGTAATGCTCAATAAATTGTGAACCATAAAAAAGATTAGAAGGACCTTTATGCAAGGATAACAAAGATATTCACTCACTAAACCAGTGAATATTATTATCTTATAACTAATTCATGCTTATGTAATTTTAATTTTTTTAATCTCTTTTCTTTTATTGTAAATATATAAATTTACATAGTGCATTATATTACAATATAATTATATAAATATATCATTTATATTATATTAATGTGATACATTAACAATTTGCGCATCGCACGATTGGAGAATCCTACCTATAGTTTATCATTAGTGACAACATAGGATTCGAGAATCTAATAGTAGTGATGTACAACCCATTAGATTAACTCATTAGTTTCTTTAAGATTTTCTTCGACATTCATTATATATATATATATATATATATATATATATATATATATATATATATATATATACTCAATCTGATATGGAACCCACTGGTGGATTTTCTTATGGAGCCCACCGCTTACTCCACTAATAAAAACGAGCTATATATATTTTTTTCCACCTATTATTTTCTCCTTTGTTTTTAACGACGTTATTTTATCCCACAAATTTAGGAAACATATACTTTTCCACTCATAAGCTGCTTAAGTATCAAAGACTCTAGCTTTTATAATTAACCAAAATCACTTTTATTCTCAAACACTACATACTTTTGATTTTAAGCTATTTTGCCACAATCTCTTTTTTTAATCACTTCTTCAAAAATTAAGCAAAGAAAAACATCCATAGTGTTTGAGAATAGAAGTGATTTTGGTTAGATATAAAAGCTATAGTGTTTGATACTTAAGCAGCTTTTAGCTTATGAGTGGGAGAAAAAACACATATTTATTTATCAAAATACCAAAAATTGGAAAAAACAACAATTTTCTACTATTAGCTTTTGATCTAAAATCACTTTTATTAAAGCTAAAGTTATTTTCTCTAACACTCCAAAATAAAAAAAAATCAAGTTGTAAGCTGAAAGCACTTGAAAAAAGTAATTGCAATAGTTCCATCCTGCAGTTTTCCTGTCAATTTTCACTGGCCAACACAAAAAAATCCGATCAGAGCTCTCGTCAAGAACCACAACAACTAACTAAAAGGTAAGACCATGAATAATAGTTGTTTAGTAATACATCAACTAAACGATTGGTAGAAAGGACAAGTATTTACCCAACACATGTCCATTACATTATTTCTTAATTTGAACACGTCCTTCACACTAACCCAAAGAGAAGCTTAACATCAAATTGCAACGTGGCATTTGAAGGTATAGTAAGTGGCGAGCCAGATTCACTATATGCCAACTCCGGTGGTATGGTGAAAACTGCATTCTCGCCCTTCTTTATCGTTTTGATACCTTAATCATATCCCTTGATGATTTGTCCTTGGCTGAGCGTGAAGGGGAAAGGCTCTCCCTTGTCACGACTTAAGTCGATTTTTTTGTGTTGGTCAGTGAAATTGATAGGAAAAATGCAGGATGTAACTGTTTTCATTAATGGGGTATTTGCAATTACTTTTTTCAAGTGCTTTTCAGCTTATAGCTTGAAAAAAATTATTTTGGAGTGTTTGGGAAAACACTTTAACTTTAATAGAAGTGATTTTAGGTTTAAAGTTAAAAGTAGAAAATAATTATTTTTTCCAACTTTTTAATATTTTGGCAAATAAATAGAAGTTTTTTCTCTCACTCATAAGCTTAAAACAGCTTAAGTATCAAACACTCCAGCTATTACATTTGACCAAAATTCCTTTATTCTCAAACATTGTTGGTGTCTTACTTTGCTCAACTTTCAATAAAAAAAGAGAGTTTGTGGCAAAATAGCTTAAAATAAAAAGTTTTTTTTGCTTAACTTTTGAAGAAAGTGATTAAAAAAAAAAAGGATTGTGGCAAAATAGCTTAAAATCAAAAGTAGGTAGTGTTTGAGGATAAAAGTAATTTTGGTCAGATATAAAAGCTAGAGTCTTTGATACTTAAGCAGCTTATGATTGCAAAAGTATATGTTTCCTAAATTCGTGGATAAACATCGTTATAAAAGAAAGGAGAAATGAATAGGTGAAAAAGAATATATAAAGCGTATTTTTATTAGGGTAGTAAGCGGTGGGCTCGACAAGAAAATCCACCGATGAGTTCCATATCAGAATTATATATATATATATATATATATATATATATATATATATTCAATTTCATTCTCACTATGAATTTTAAAATGATAACAGTAGGGGCAAATATCTCTGAAACTTAACAAGTTAATATTAGCTCTAATGCATATAGAACACAAAGAATTGTGCAATTAGGCATAAAAGAATTAGCAGTGTCTTGCTCAATTAGGATGATCCAATCATTGTAGTTACAGATGAATAGTTAAAAATAAGCTCAACGAATAATTGTCCATTCCTTGAAATTGCGTGGGTGGTTCCACTATCAGCTAGCATTTTACTCCCTCCGTCCCGCTCAATTTCGTACGTAGGGACGAGCACATATATTAAAAGAAACTGTTTTTTCTTTTTGGTTGACTTTTTTAAATGTGAAGATTGAAGTTGGAGATTTTGAGGATAGAAATTGTAAGAAAAATTTTCTTTTTTAAGATGTACAAAATTAAATGGGACGGAACGAAATAAAAAGTATGTAAAATTAAGCGAAACGAAGGAAATATTTCTCTGAGAGATATTCCTAAAAAATAATATTATTTTCAAACCATGAATATTGATGTACAATAATAAACTCAAATGAACTCAATCCTTTAGAATAAAATTTAAGTTTATTAACAAATCAATGGTAATTAAAGTAAGGTCTTATCCAATTCAAAGTTTCATTGTTTCAATTAACTAAGACTACATATAATAGTCAAAACAAAATGAAATGAGAAACTGATAAAAGACAGATCAGTGAAAATATTCACTGATCTAAAAAATTGTTTGGGTATGTTTGATTAGGATTGGGGTGATTGAAACACTATTAATTGAGGAAAGTGATTGGAGAAAATGGTTGGGGAAGTGAAAATGCGGTGTTTGTTTTAACGGTTATAGTGTAAGATATATTATTTAACTGTAAAAGGTAATATGATGTGTATAAGAGGTTATTGATAATTGATTTAATTATTAAAGTAGTATTAAGATTTGTGATTGATTGATTGTTTAATTGTGGAAATGGTTGTAGTGTTGAATATATTCGTTAATGTAAAAGATGATGTGTTGTGTATAAGAGATTATTAGTTGATGAATTCGTTTAATGATTAAAGAGATATTGAGAATTATGATTGATTAATTAAAGTAGAAGGGATTGAGATAACCGGTCAAACAAACATGGATTTAAGTTTGGACCAACTTTTTTGGTTTGTCCTAAACCCAACCAAACATATCCTTAGGGTCCATTTGGATGGGGGGATTTGAGGGGTGGATTTGAAATTCATCATCAAATCCACCCAACTTGTTTGAAAAAAAAAAAAAAAAAAAAAAAAAAAAAAACCCTCAAATTAAGGGATTTTAAATCCCTCCTAAATTTCTAGTACATTTTGGATGAATTTCAAATTTTCAACAATCTAGTCATTTATAAATTCATCCTACCTCTCATGTATGTATAGCCACATTATCACACACTACTCACATTACATTACACATACCACACACACACATATTTCACACACTATACACACACACATGCTACACACTACACACATATACTACACGCACTATACACATACTACACACATACTACACAAACACTACACACATTTTCATTATCATCATTCTTTCAAAAATGTTAAGAAAGAAATGGAAAAGGAAAAGTTTAAACAATTCAAACTCACTATTTGAATTTAAACATCCATATTAGGGATTTAAAATGAATTTGAAATTAGTGAATTTTCAAATATAAAGAATTGAAAATCAAATCATTTGCTTTCTAAATCCTTCCATCCAAACACAATTTTAGGTTGTTTTTGGAAAACAAAGAATTTGATTTTCAATTCTTTGTATTTGGAAATCCATTTATTTCAAATCCATTTCAAATCTTTATTTGGATGTTAAAATTCAAATGAGCCGATTTGAATTGTTTAAACTTTTCATTTTTCAGTTATTTCTTAACATTTTTAAAAGAATGATGATAATAAAAGTGCGTGTCAAGTGTGTATGTGTGCGTGAAGAGTGTGTGAAGTGTGTGTGTCTTGTGTGTGAAATGTGTATAGCGTATAAAATGCGTATGAATTGTGTGTAGTATGTGTGTGAAGTGTGTGTGTTGGTATGTGTAATGCGTTGTCTTTAGTGTTTCAAATGTGTATGATAATGTGTATACATACATGAGAGGTAGGACAGATTTATAAATGACTAGTTATTTCATGGATTTGAAATTTATCCTAAATGAACTAAAAATTTAGGATAAAATTCTTTGATTTGATTTGACCAAACAAAATTGAGTGAATTTGATGATGAATTTTCAAATTCACCCCTCAAATCTCTCCATCCAATTGGAACCTTAGACTTTTTACCTTTCTCATCCTCGGTTAAACCTCAACAAGTGAAGCATGGGTTACGAGGCATCTTTAGAAGAAGAGTGATTGTCCCAATTCGGCAAAATTCAAATAGGCAATGGGATGTTTTGATTCAGAATTTTTGTGGTTTGAGTTTGGATAATATCCAAATACCAAGCAGTCCTTGACGAAACTAAACAGATTTTAAAAGATATTACAAAAATTTAAACGAAAAGAAAAAAAAAAAGATAATAATGTCAAAAGGTCGTAATCAAACTGAAAAAATGACTAATTATACTATGTCAAAATTATACTCCCTCCGTCCCGATCTAAGTTTCCTACTTTGACCGAGCACGGAACTTAAGAAAAAGCAGTTGACTAGCCAATTTTGTTGACTTTTTTTTTTCAGCCTTAAAATTAACATAAGGATTAATTTTAATCATCTTTCTAATCAAAATCACTAATTCAAAAAACACAAAAATAGTAAACAGTGAAAAATTAACTGTGCTCACAATTCTTGAAAATATTACAGATTTGCTAATTTATCACCAAATTACAAGTCTACTATTGGAAACCTGCCACATAACAGTGGGAAATTCCCACCCAAAATCTGAAAAATTCTAAATTCCCTCTCTTACATTTTGGAGGGATACATTCAAATTTTTTCAACTCAAAACTGAGTTTACAGCCTAAAATACTTCTATAAATAACTCCAAAACTGCATTCAATGCAGTTTCAACAAGAATTTACAACAGATTTCAGAAAGTGATTATACATCATGGAAGGCAACAAAAATGGGAAAAACTTGTCTCCATCAGAGCGATTGTATATTGCTCAACGCCTTCTCCTAAACAACACCAATGGTGTGCTGAAAAACGGCGTTACTGAAGAGATCGCTTCATCATTTAGAGTCACTTCTCGGACAGTTCGACTGATATGGCAGGCTGCAAAAAAGCAGATTTCAGACGGGCAACCTATTTCTTTCCCCGAGGTAAGACCCCGACCACCTTCATCTAATGTTCATAATTTGGATGAAGAAGCCATGAGGGCTATACCTTACAACAAGAGAGGCACAATTAGACGGTTAGCCAAAGAACTAGATGTGAGTAAATCTCAAGTGGGAAGATGGGTCAAATCTGGGAGAATAAAGGCTCATACAAATGCAATCAAACCCGCATTAACGGAAGCAAACAAAATGCATAGGCTGAAATACAGCTTGTCATATTTGCAACAGGATATTAACAACCAAATCAGCTTTGCAAGCATGCACAACGTTTTCCACATCGATGAGAAGTGGTTCTATATGCAAAGGGCATCAGAAAGGGCATACAAACTAGCATCCGAGGTGGACCCATATAGAGCATGCAAGAGTAAGCGGTTCATACCGAATGTTATGTTTATGTGTGCCGTGGCAAGGCCATTGTACACGGATGAAGGAGAGGTGCTCTTTGATGGGAAAATAGGTATTTTCCCTTTCACAACACAAGAGGCAGCCTTAAGAAATAGTGCAAACAGATCCAGAGGTACGATGGTTACAAAACCGATCGACTCAATCAACAAAGAAGTGATTAAAAGCTATCTTTTGGACAAGGTAAGCCATTAACTATCAGAACTTGATCATCACTTAGTTAATGGAGTAAGTAAGTCTCCGAAAACCGCCCGGATGTCTAAAAAACATTTGGGCTGGTGACATTACTTACATTAATTTCAGTTCATTTTTACTTTTTTTTTATCATATGCCATCAATAAAACAGATCATTCCCGCTATTAAAGCAAAATGGCCAGCGAATGTAAGTAAGCAAATCATAATTCAACAAGACAATGCAAGACCACATTTGAGCAACTTAGATGCTGATTTTAGGAGGGTAGCTACAGCTGATGGTTTCGATATTAGACTGATGTGCCAACCACCCAACTCTCCGGACACAAGTGTTTTGGATTTGGGTTATTTCAGAGCTATACAAAGCTTGCAAGTAGAAACTAGAAGCTACAATGTCGACGATTTGGTGTCAAATGTGCTTCGTTCCTTTGAAGAATTAGAGCATGATAAGCTAAACAAAATTTTTCTGAGTTTGCAAACATGTTTAGTGGAAATCTTGAAGGTGAAAGGTGGGAACAACTATAAACTGCCTCACATAGGGAAGGCAGCCTTAGCAAGGACAGAAAATCTGCCACAAGTTATAGAAGTTGAAGAACAGCTTGTGCGTGACACTATAGAGTTTCTAATTGCAAACGAGGAAGCAACAGAACAGTATGACATTGAAGGGATCATGTCAGATTTAGGGTACTTGTAAAACAGTTTAGGAAAGAAGGTACTTTTTGTTCTATTGTTTGCAGTGTAAACACATGTGAAGTGTTCATTTTGCTTAAACTGCAAACAATAAGAAAAATGGTGTTTTATGTAAAAATTTATGTAGATTGTTTTGTTTTTCATCCCTCAGAAATATTTCATCATTGGGATTAAGCTGGTACCGACTAAGTCAAGCTGACAACCTTGAACCACCCCATTTGGGATAGTTCAAGCTGTCCCGCGCTTAACATAATCACCCCAAACCTAAGTTTGGAGCTGATAGAACCGACGGTGTTGGGCAGCTACAACTTCAGTTAAGGAAATTCCTTAACATCATTTTGTTTGCCACCATACAACACTAGAAGATGATAAAATAAACTGGGCGGCAATAAACCAATCAGAAGAACTGCACACACGCATCATTTTGATAAAGCCATCGACAGTAAATCTGAATCATGAACCTAACAGAAATTTTTAAGATTTCAGTCACATGCAGTACATAACAGTATGCATCAGTGTGCCCACATAAACAGATCCAAGCACCAACAGAAAATGGCCAAATAATTAACATTTCAACAACATGCATCAGTGTGCCCACATAAACCGGTCTATTTTCAGCAAAGCTTTCATCAAACAGATCAAAGCACCCACAGAAAATGGCCAAATAATTTGCCGAGGGTTTGCACCATAACAGAAAATGCCCACATTAACGCAAACAGAAAATTTCCAGAAATACTTTAATCCCTCAAATTCTCAGAAATGGAACCAAACGGACATAAATCGACAGAAACATCACAAATCAGCATAAATCGTAAGATCTCACAGATCTTTTTTTCAAAATAACAGAAAGGGACGAAAAAGGGACAACAGAAAATACATAACCTCTTAAGCGCAGGAATCCAAATGGCCAACATTTCGAAGATGAATCTTCGCATTTCCGGAGTTCGTAAGCTCTCGGAAGTGGACTCCGACACCTCAATCCCAGTTGGGAGAGCTCCTGGATCCACATCCTCTAGATCTGTTTCAGGGACGAAAGACTCTTCGGAGTCGAAGACGAAACCCTCGTCGGATTCTGAAGATTCAAACTCCATCGCCAAAATCGCAAATCGTCCAATTCAAAGACGATATTTGGTGGTAAGGTGGCCGAAAACCCAGATCTGTTTCAGATCTGGGTGAGAGGAGGAGTGGGTAGTGGTGAGATGAGAGCAGCGACGACTGAGAATTAGGATTTTTAGAGAGAGAATCTGATCTTGGCTAGAGAAAGAGACGAACAGCCTTAGGATCTTAGAGGGATGACTGTTTATGGGATGTCCCTCAAATGAGGTTTGGGTTGGGCTGGGGTAAACTTATTTGGACTGGGGGGTATAAGGATTTGGGTTGGGTCATCAATTGGGTTTAATTAAAATCTTCCTATTTAGTTTAGTAAGTTGTTTAGGTTAATGATTTAAAAATCTAATTTTCAGAATGGCAATTTTGTAATAAAGGTGAAAAGTTTTGGATTTTAGTGTTTGACTTTTTTTGCCATTTTTGAGGTGGAAAATTCAGTTGGGACGTACGAAAAAGGAAAGTAAGAAACTTAGAGTGGGACGGAGGGAGTATAAAGAATTAGACTATTTTAACCCATTATCACAATTATATTTTACATTCAATTTTTCGGTATAAGAATATGCTTACCCCCAGCTTAGCCTCCCAAATTTACTACTCGCTCTCCAAAAATAAAGGTCATATTCCAAAAATCAAGCCTCATTCTATTGTACAAATAAAAAATTAAAAATAAAATTTTATAAAATACTAACGTATTATTATACAAGTAAAACTAAAAAAATAATATAAAACATGTATGTGCAAATTGATGATTTTTATAGAAATATGCATTCGTCAAATTGACCAACGATTAAAGGTTACATATTTTAAAACACAACTTTTATTATGAAACAGAACAAATATTTTGTTGTAACATCATAACTGACTCATGCTATTTAAATTTTACACCAATGAATAATAGGTATTGGTAGTTATCAACTGGTGCAAATCAACAAATTCTTAAAATTGTTTATTTTTACCTTTAAACTAATTAAAAATATTAAATTAACATGAAAAATTTAAATGTTAGAATAACATAATAATTACAATCACCGGGCACATCCAAGATGTATGCAGCTAAATGAACAGTGAAATAGTCATCCAAATCAAATGAATATATTAAAAAGTAGCGGAAAAAAAATATGAAATAAAAGACCATCAGGTAGATCGACACATTTATACAGAAAGGTGTACAAGGTCATAGAGGCATCCCATCATGGTTCCAAAGGTTGTTTGTCACCCTACAACTTACCACTTCACCTGGTAAGATAGTATACAACAAGAAAAACAACCACAAAAGACGCCACGAGTGTAAACATCCTCCTACTTGATTTGGTCTCGAACACCTGACACGAAACAAGAATTATCACATCATACAGGAAAATGAACTCCAGGATGCAACAACTGTCAAAATGAAGATCATATCTACCATCTTGAATTTATCCATGGTTCCTGATAGAACTCCTCTTGAGGCATCCATGTCATTTCCCTAAATTCACAAATTTAATTAGTGCTATTACCCAAAATCCAGCGTACAAGATACAACTATATACAAACCATTCTGTCCAGCATGCGGTTATGAGACTCCACTTCCTCATGTATATCACCAGTCAACTGTACAAAAAGCATCAGTCAATTTGTCGCCCACTTGTACTATATTCAACCAGTGTCACCTTAACCTTCACACGACTCCATATCTTCAAAAAGAAACTCCGAAGCAAAAGTACCCCATATTGTTAATTACCAGATAAAAATTTAATGCAACCTTAACTCTGGCAGTAATAAAATAAAAACTTCCGTCTAGAAATTTAGAAACCTGTCTGCTAATTGCACCAAGGGACATTTTGATGCTGGTAGTCTTCAAGTTTCCAGTCAATCAATTGCATGACAAGATAAGCCCAGCAACATGAACAGTTTAAAAGATCTTAATAAGCTACATTGAGATGCAATTTGGGCTTGTAACCCTGGTTACAGCATCATGGTAAACCTGGTCCAATTGTCCTAAATACATGTTACATCCAAAAGCAGTTTTGAGGTAGAGTTTTCACTATCTAGTTCACTGTCATTTTGAAAAAATTATTTGTGATAAGCTCGAGGTATCGAATATTTCTCTCCTCAGTATCACTTTGAATTCATGTAATTTCCTCGCCTAGAAGCTTAAATATCCCAGCTCAAATTTCCAGATTATTGTTTTTTATCATTTTTCATCTAAAAAATCTCATGGTATTTCTTATATACGAAGCATCTACCGATTCACCAGTTTCGGCTTAGACAAACAAACCTCAAGGGCCCTGATCATTATCTTTCAGGCAAATCTGATGAAAAGAGAGATGCAGGTAGATGTGGAGGTAAAGGTCGATTAGGGGGTAGGAGTTACGGTTAAATTTTCATTTTCATTAGTCTTTATGTATAGATTTTAAGGGAAGACATGAAAAATAATAATGCATTGAAGAAAAATTGTTGCAATTAAAGCATTAGTTCAAGAGCTAGATGTTGAAAGGCTGCATTAGAAAATGGAGGGGTCTATCTCGTGCTTATTGACATATAAGGCGGCAGAAAGGAACTCACACCATTATAAAACTAATTCAAGCAGACCGAAGTCATAAAACTATGAATAACACCATCCAATATTGAGACACAATTATCCATCACACTTGACCCTGCAGCAAGATCTACACTGAGAAGAAAATGACACATCCCATGTGTGACAGACGACCAAATGAAAGGGAACAGGCTAATTTGAGGAAGCATTTATCAACGTATTGTGAAAGTATTAACTCACTCTTTTCAGCAGAATAACTCGATCTTGCAGTCCATCCACAGAACGTTCATTCTCTTGCTCATCAATCTCGTGATTGGAGTAAGATGATAATGCCCTGATACCACCTTCCTCAATACCATCAAAAAGGGCAGTTCTAGCATTCCGGTCCCTGAACTCAACATCCAGCACAATCTTAAGAACGTTGCTTAGAGGGATGCGAAGTTACAAGGAGCACACAAATCCAGCAATAGATGGCCATCTTATGAAAGAAAGGCAACTGAAGTTTGCAGTCTCAGGAATACAATAACGTTCATTTGCTTTCAACTTTTCATGTTTAAATAATATATTTAATCAGAAATCTGACAAGATTAAGATATTCGAACCATATTCAAATAACAATCCCTAAAATAATTGAGCCCAGTAGCAGGCGCAAGAATTTCTTTGTTTTGTTGGGGAGAGGGGGGGAGGTTCACAATACAAGTATTTGGTACACACACAAAAATAAATAGTTACATATTCAACCAAACAAAATTCAGCCCCAACCTAAATTTTACTCAAATCATAAAAGAAAGTGATCGATTGATAGCCTTTTAAAACTCTGGATGTAAAAGATTAGAATATTTAATCTAAAACCCTCCATAGTATTAGTATCCATTGACCCACGCGGTCTTACGTACAGCTCATTAAAGTTCTTATAAACTGCTCATACTTCTAGATGATAATGGACTGAATGATAACAAAAAATGTATATCTTGGTTAAGGTTTTTTGCAGGTAAACCATGTTTGTCCACAAATACAACAAGAGAGGTTTAAGCATACTATCCGAATACTTTTTAATACATTATGGTTTAGTTGCACTTCTTTCTCAAACGTAGAAAACGTAACCCCACAGGTACCAAAGGTAAAAAACAACACCACATACACACGGAGAAGATTGATGCAGTAGAGTAGATATTAACCTCTTTACTCTAGGCAAAACTAAAAAAGAAGATAAAAAACGTGGATGGTTACACGTATGCTTATGGATCACTTATCCACACGTTCTGTCACTTTTAACGGAAAATTTTGGCCATTTTATGTATTCTAAATCCTACCATATGGGAAAGTAATGAACTTGCACAGGGCCATAGAGCCATAATTGGACACCAAATTTACATGGCGTACAATGCACAGTAGTTCCGTGGCCAGAACCATAGAGCCACAAGTGGATTTCAGATGTCGATTTTCGAGAGTCGACCCAAGTCCAGGACCCTTTGTAGACAGATGGATCCCTGCCACTTTAGATGGTGAAAGGAGCAACCAATTTTCCATCCTCAGGGGTTAAAGAAATGGGATTGACACATTCCTACTGTTACACCAGAAGGAGGAGTCAATGGACCATCTGGTTCTCGTTATTCCTAATACGTACAAATCTTAAAAGTCTAGGGTGTTGAGCATTGGACAGGAATTTAGTGAATGACAAGGCAGTTGCAGACTATTTGAGCCTTGCATATAACTTTGCTTACACTTGAGCATCAATATGTGGCGTGTGGAGCAGAGGAATGATAGGCTTTCATAGAAAAGACTAAGAAGAATTTTCTCTTGGACTAAACAACAAATCACAAATCCATAGAAGCCCAAAACAGAAAAGTGTGATTAGATCTAGTACCTCTGAACATAATTAAGAAAATTAGGATAAAATCCAGCAGCGTTTATAAACTCTTGATTCTCCATTCGCATTTAGCATGTACTCATATTAAGCCAAATATAAAACCATCTTACGCAATTTAATTTAAGCTTATTCCCATTCTACCATTAAAAAAGAAATGCCAAGTCACTTGAACTGATTAAACTGTACAGAACCAAAAGATCAGGCATCTCATGTTCCAGCTCAATTGCTAGGTAGATATACATCATTAAAGCGAAAGCACAAATTCATCTAAAAGCAATATTAATCGTTTCGGTTCTTTCAATCAATCATGTCGAACAGAATTCGAGAAACCTTACAGTCAAGAATCCACCAACACAAACAATCAAGACACACGAATTCGAGAACAAAACGAGTGAGGGAAAAACCTTCGAGGATTCATGATGGAAGAGATGTAACTATATGGACAACCGCGAACAGGCTGCAGCTAAATACAAATCTGTAATCAAATTCAAACAATAAAAATCAAATATCGAATTAAAAGCCAACATTGATCCTTACCTAGAAAGTGAAAACTGAAATCTAGGGTTTTACAATGTTAAACCGCTATATTATCAGATTATAACTATAGATGGAGTGCCACAGTATGGAAATTCCGATGTGAAATTATAGATCTGAAGGAAATCAACATCAGAGCGTTAGGCCCACCCTATGACGCAAAATTGTTGCGAGGTAATAAGAACAGGAAACACGAAAATTACAAGAACATTAGAGTGACATGGAAATACTAATATAATAACTCAAAAACAAAGGACAACGTAAATAGTATTACCTCCGTCCCGATTAATCTTACACACTTTCAGTTTTTTTTTTGTCCCAGATGAATTTACACAACCAAAAAAAAAAAAAAAGTTATCATACAATCTACATCCTTAAAATCTTCACATTCAATCTCCACCCTCAAAATCTTCACCTTTGAAAAATCAATAAAATCCGTAAAAATAATTTTTCTTAATATTTGTGTCAACCCTCCCAGTACAAGATTAGCCGGGACGGAGGTAGTACTACGGTTTGGGGACTATATTTTGGGCTTATAAGAGGTGTTTGGAAATGATTAAATTAAGTACTTTTTGATTTTTAACTTAAAATAAGTTGAACAGAGTGTACAAATGTCAACTTCGACTTAATTTTAAATTGATTTAGGGGGTGTTTGAAATTTTTTTTCTAAGTGATTTTCAGCTTATAACTTGAGAAAAAATTATTTTGTAGTGTTTGCAAAGTCAACTTTTGCTTTAGAAGAAGTGTTTCCAATGTAAAAATTAAAAAAAAAAATTGATTTTATCTACTCAACGGTAATTCTGTAAATAATATGATTTTTTTTAAAAGACATAAATGTATCTATAACAAACATTCTAACTTCTGCTTTTATTGAAAATCATTTTTTTATTTTTTTTTGCGAACACTACCTACTTTTGACATAAGTGATTTTAATAGAATTTATAACTATAATCACTTTTTCAAAAGTAAAAGCAATCACAAACACCCCCTTAATTGCATGTTTAAAATTATTGCTTTATCGAATCACTTATTTTAGTTAATTCTTCAAAAGTATAAGCAATTGCAAATACCCCTATAATCCCGGTAGGATCCTCTATTTCAAACATGTTTCATCTTATATTCTACGACCTGCACTAACTACTATGTGAATTTATTACCTTCACTAACTGTCAAGTATATACTTATCATGTTATTATATACTCACCACATGTAGTGGATGTTGTGTACAAGATGAAACACATCGCAGTAGAATATAGCATCCAATATAATCTTGGTCTCATAAGCAAACCAATCATAATTTGAGTATTTCTTCTGTACACCAATTATAGATTCGTATTATTTGGGCGGCAGATTTTCGTGAGAATGTATTAATGTTTATATTGAAATAGAAAAATGTTTCTTGTTCCGAATAAATGTATCATGTTAAAATGTATTAGTGTTTATATAATGTATCATGCTAAAAAGTATTATTATTTATGCTAAAATATATTATTTGTTCTAAATAAATGTATTATTTTGAAATATACTTCCTCCGTCCGAATGAACTTGCACTGGCCTCCGACACACATATTAAGAAAAATTATTTTTTGACAAATGTTGACTTACTCAAATTTGGGTTTACCTTTGATGGTAGATTTGTAATTATGTGATGGCAAAAACTTTTGTGCACCCAACACACAATAGGTTTATTGTGTACTCTCCTATTTAATTTGAAATTAAGAATATATGTAAGGACACAATGTGGTGCAATGGATTTGGTCCGCATCTAGAAGGTCCGACGCGTGCAGAGGTCTAGGGTTCAAACCCTGCTTTCGTGTTGTTTTTACCTCTTTTTATGTTGTTCAATAGTATATGTTATATAGCGTAATAGTATACGTTATATTACGTAATAATATGTATTATAATTATATATTTTTTAATTTTTTTATATGTTATATTGCGTAATAATATATGTTATATTGTGGAATATGTTGTTCAATAGTATATGTTATATAGCGTAACAGTATACGTTATATTACGTAATAATATTATAATATGTATTATAGTTATATATTTTTAACTTTTTTTATGTTGTTTAATAGTATATGTTATATTGCGTAATAATATTGTGGAATAGTATATGTAATATTGTGTAATAGTATATGTTATGTTACAGGTATACACATTTTTTTTTAATAATATATAATTTTCTTTAAATAATACTCCCTCCGTCCCGCTCAGATTTGCACACTTTCTATTTTCGGTCGTCCCACTCAAATTTGCACACTCCAAAAATGGCAAATAAATTCCAAAAAAAATGCCCTCTACTATTCAACATATTCACCCATTTGCCACTAATTAATTCAGAAATTTTTTAATTAACTAAACTTAACATTCTAATTAAAAGTGGACCTATTAACCCAAGTTAATACCACAAACCCAACCCCAATCCACAAACCCAACCCTGGTCCATTAATTATCTACTCCAGTTTATACTGGAAACCCTAAAATCTTCTTGTGATTTTCGCCTCTCTCTCTCTCTCGTCCTCTCTACAACAGATCTGGTTTTATTGTGTTCTTCACGAACACTTTTTATTGTGTTGTTCATATATTATGTTTCTCGACCTCACCAGTCTCTCTAGTTCATATATTGTGGGTCGGTGTGGTTAAAATCCTCGCTCTCCGATGGAGGATTCACCTGAAACCTACCTTATAGCTTACGACTCTGAAAGCTCTTTTGTGGCCGAATCGGAGCTGCAGGAGCTCGATCTGTTGGAATCCGATCCTATTTCGTCCGATCTGTCGATTTTTAATGCCATTCATGCCGATTCGTTGGTGTCGGTTAAAGATTCACACGTCCTAGTACCGGATCTGGTGCCAGTTGATGCGCCGCCGGCTCCTTCCGAGTGGTTTCAGTCCAAGGTGCTAAGGAGGGAGTACTATAAATGGCTGGTGCACTGGGTGCCGTCTGTGAACAAGGTTTAAGTACTATCTCTCCTTTCGATTGTTGTTCGATTGATGCTTTTCGAGCCAAAAAATGATTATTCTTAGAGCATTGTTTACTTATTTCAAGCTGCTCGTTCTGTTTTCTTTCTGCTTGGTATTTTTGGGGGTTATTTTGATGCCTTTTTTATGTGTTGGGGCTGTTCTTGAACGTTGGCGGCTTGAATAAATTGAATGCTCAAGACTGATTTCTGCTTCGAATTTTTGTGAGCGATTTTGGTGCCTATTTGATGTGTTGGGGCAGAAACAGATCGTTGGTGGCTTGGAAAAAAATGATGATGCTATAAGATTCTTGATTTTTTTTAATGCTGCCCTTTCTGTCTGATTTCTGCTTGGGATTTTTGTGAGTGATTTTGGTGCCTATTTGATGTGTTGGGGCAATTCTAGATCGTTGGTGGCTTGAAAAAAAGTGATGATGCTGTTAGATTCCTGATTTTTTTAATGCTGCCCTTTTCTGTCTGATTTATGCTTGGAATTTTTGTGAGTGATTTTGGTGCCTATTTGATGTGTTGGGACAGTTTTAGAACGTTGGTGGGTTGGAAAAAAGTGATGATGCTGTCCGATTCCTGATTTTGTTAATGCTGCCCTTTCTGTCTGATTTCTGCATGGAATTTTTGTGAGTGATTTTGGTAGCTTAAAAACACACCTGATATGTGTTTCTGTTTGATTTTTTAAAGCTGTCCAGTAATACCCTGTGATGAAATTACTCTGAGGGTTCAACATATAAACTAAAAAAGCTAAAAAACATGATTCACTTACTAAATTTCATCGTAGTGTTTACAGCTTAAGCAAAACATACACATACATATTGTGTTTATGCTGTAAACACATGATTTGCAAAAGTCAACACCATATTTTAAAACTAGACATATCCTAAGTCAGCTAGTAACCCTCCTATGTCATACGTACCCCCAACTTGTTCCATTTCGATTAGCTGATCAATTCCCTTCCTCACCAAGGTCTCATCTACCTCTAGAGCTGCTGGTAGGGTGCCTGCTCTAGCAAGTGCTGCCTTGCCCATGTGAGGAAGTCTGTAGTTGTTGTTTCCATTCAATTTCATCACCTCAATCATGCATTGTTGCAGACTTAAAAAAATGCTGTTTAATTTTGAAGTCTCTAGGTCTTCATACGATTTAAGAACATTACTTACTAGATCATCCACATTAGTCGAAGGACTTTCCACCTGTAGGGACTGAATAGCCCTAAAATATCCCAAATCAAGCACGTTTGTGTCGGGGGAATTAGGGGGTTGGCAAATGAGTTGAATGTTGAATCCATCCGATGATGTTGCAGCCCTAAAATCTCCATCTTCATTGCTGATGTGTGGCTTAGCATTGTCTTGCTGTATGATGATGTCTTTACTTGAATTTTCTGGCCATTTGCTTTTAATTGCTGGGATAATCTGAAAAAATGTTGTGTGAATCAGCCAATGATGATAACAAATGTTTCAAAAATATTCATGTAATGTAACCAATGTTTTTAAAAACATTTTGGATGCTTACTTAATTGATTAGGAAAAAAATGGGCTATTTTCTGAGGCTGAAAATAACTTACTTGATTAAGGAAACAAGATTTGATGACCTCCTTTGTTATTGATTCGATTGGCTTAGTTACTAATGTCCCTCTTGGCCGGTTAAAACTGTTTCTAAGGGCTGGTACTTTTGTTGTGAAAGGAAAAATTCCGATTTTTCCATCAAACAAAAGTTCCCCCTCGGGACTGTATTGGGGCCGTGAGACAGCACACATAAACATGACCTTCGGAATAAATCTCTTTGATTTGCATGCTCGGTAGGGATCAGTTTCTTCGGCTAACTTGTACCCTCTTTCAGAAATTCTTTGCATGTAAAACCATTTTTCATCCACATGAATAATGTTGTGCATAGTCTCGTACCTCAAGGTGTTGCTAGTTCTGTCCAAGTGTAAACATGTAAGGCTGTATTTCAGCCGTTGGAGCTTATTTGCTTCGGTTAGAGCGGGTTTAACAGCATTGGTGTGTGGTTTGATTGTTCCTGATTTAACCCACCTTCCAACCTTGCTCTTACTAACATTGAGCTCCACTGCTAGCCTTCTAATAGTGCCCCTTCTTGAGAATGGAATGTTCTTCATTTTACCTGTATCAAGCAGTTCTGCTGCTCTTCCACCGTTTAATTTTCTGTCGTTGAATGAAATAGGTGCTCCCAGCAACATTTGCCTCTTCGCAGCTTCCCATGTGTACTGAATCGTCCGCCGGCTTACTCCAAATGATGAAGCCGCATCTTTAATCTTGCCAAAATGCACGATTCCATCGGTGCTGTTGGCCATCAAAAATTGCGCGACCAAAGTGCGGTCTGATGGAGATAGATTAGGGCCCTTCCTATGGTTTGTCATTTGTTTATGTAGAACTGTTTTTTGATTTTTTGCTAGTAGTTTAGCAGCATTGAATGATGCATTCAATGCTGTTAAGTGTGGTTAAATAGAAACTTTTGATTTGATCAAAATTAAAGGTGGGAAATTTAAATGTATTTCAGTTGTAGCATTTGATTTTTTGAGTTGGGGGGAAAAATGTCCCCCTGGAAAAGCAATGTACACTTAGCTTCTGCCGGAGGATTTGTGAATGGAAATCAGATTTGTACTTTCAGATTTTTTTAGTGATATTGAGTTTTTTTTTTTTAATAATTTATTCAGGTTTTTTGACCCACACCTAACTATAGTTAAAAAATGGGATCAGATTAGTGTGTTAATCAGGTTCCTGATTTTTTGGTTAAACAACTTTGAAAAGTCAAAAGAAAAGCAAAAAGCAACTTTTTCTTAACCTCCGTGCCCGTCCCTACGTGCAAATCTGAGCGGGACGGAGGGAGTATATTATATTGTCTAAAATAATATAAAAAGTGCACATTATATAGAAAAAATTGGAGAAGATGAGATTCGAACCCATATCCTAATAAGTGGCAATTCAGTGTTTTACCACCTAGACTAGTACCTCTTATGTGCCAACAAACATGCCTTAATATATATATATATATATATACACTCCCTCCGTTCCATAATAATTGACGTTTTAGAAAGAAAGAGAAGAATTAAGAATGAATTTTTTTGACAAATTTATCCCTCACTTAATTATTTATCTCTCTTATATGACTCCTAAAATTTAGCATCTTTAAATATTTATCTTTTCTCTCTCTGAAATTCCATATTCTCTCGTCATCGTTGGAGAGTTAAACTTTGACATCTTTAAATATTTATCTTTTCTCTCTCTGAAATTTCATCTTCTCTTGTCATCGTTGGAGAGTGAAACTCCTGCAAGAAAAGGCGGCGGTGGCGGCCCAGGATATTTTAAGAGGAGGGAATTACTTTAAGAGGGATTTTTTTTTTTTTAATTCAATTTTAATTGTGGAATGAAGGAGGGAAGATGGAAAAAAACGTTGACCGAAAAAAAATAAGGGAAATTCTTTTATTCAATTTAAATTGGGGAATGAAGGAGGAAGGGGGGAAGAAAGTCTGGATTAAGGAGGGAGAGTGGATTAAGGAGGGAGAGAGAATAAGGCGCGTGGAATAAGGAGTGAGAGGGAAGAAGGCGCTATAATAAGCGGCAATATTTTAGGAGATATAGCAATATTATAGGAGATAAAGATTTAACCAAATAAAGATATTTCTGATAGATTTAAAAGTAGAGATTTTTAAGGATTGAGTCCAGGGAGAAAACTGGTAGAATTAGTGAAAAAAATGTAAAACGTCAATTAATAAGAGAAGAAAAGAACCTCCTCTGGCTCGAACTCGAGAGCTCAACGCACGCGCATGATAGTTCAACCGTTGGGCCACCAATGTTTTTGGGTATCCAAATGCAGACCTTAATATATATCTAATTCCCAAATTAAATTGGGGAGTGCACTTTAAGCTTATTGTGTGTTGGGTGCACCCAAGACCTATTCTTATGTGATTAATGTGGGGTTGATATGTAACGTTTTATTTCCTGAAATGGAAAGTGTGCAAAAAGGGTGGGACACCAGATTAGGAAAGTATGCAAGTTCATTCGGGACGGAGGAAGTAATATTTTTTATATAACAAGTAATATCTTTGAGTAAATGTATTATATTGAAATGTAATACTTCTCTTTATCACAATTAGTATTTTTCAATAAAGACAATGAAAGCTATCCTTGAGTCCGTCCTTTAACCCCAACTGTAGTAAACACAATGACACCTCTTCTTGAGTCCAGATTAACTCCAATTACACATATCTAAAATTAGTACTGAGAATTTATTTTTTCTTCAAATAGGTGCAAATTAGCCATTTAACTAATAGAACGAGTTCAAATTAGATCAAATATTGTTTCATATCAATAGGGCCTTGAAATTTATACGCATGTCAAGTAAATTCATTAGTTTTTAAAGAGGAGACAAATAAAACTAGTAATGGAACTAAAAATTATCCAAAAATAAAATAACATAGATAAAAATTATACATGTATCTGTTTATATTTATTTTTTTTTTTAGTTAACAATTGGTAAAATAATTTTACCTTCATCATTTATTTGTCTAAATATTAAAATACAAATACTAGTTGATATCATATAAGATAAAATCAGACGCATTGATATTTATATATATTAGAAATTCTTGGGTACCTTGAATATTGCATAGGAATGGGTCCCCAAATCGTATACGGGTTGAACCATGGTCTGATCTTTAATGTTCCGTATTCTTAGTCGGAATGGAAATCACGAGTGAAAATCCACCACTTTCCACGACCCAAGTGCCATCACCGGTGGCTTGAAGAATCAAGCTAGGTTTTTCTTTTCTCTCACAATTTATTTCTCACGGAAGAGAAGTTGTATTGTGAAATGTTCTATCTCATATTCTACTGAGTACCGCGTACCGGTATTGAGCCTTCCATAATTACTCACTTCAATTAATTGTGTCAGCCCACTGGGGCGACCTTTGACCGAGCCCACTGACCCGGGTCAAGTCAACATGCCCTACTCGCCTATGAAGGCTGAAACCTAATCTACACCGTGATTTGTCTAAACTCACAGAAATCATACTGACAAATGGATCATGTGACCTCCGAGTATCTCAAGCGCATAGAGTTATGCACTCAACATTAAGAATTTGAGGACAACAAACTCATTATGCCCAAGCACATTACCTGATGCCAGGAATCAATATACCTCATTATCTCTTCAACTTTGAAGGAGCATACCAGATCCACCACGTCGTTTTCATTCACTATTACGTTCCTTGAACACAATTGGCGCCAGTGAGTCTAAACTGTGATGGAAATAATGGTCTCCCTTTCTCTTCATACGTCATAGTCCTTCACCTAATTGATTTCCTAGACATGTCCCGCATAGCTGAATTATTTCATGGTTATTGAGAATATGCTAAAGTAGCAACACTAAAATAAAGACTAGACATACAAGAAAAAGTCTTAAGAGCATACTATGAGGTATCCAAACCTCTCGATCTCACACAATGAAAAAATAGGGAGTCCTTTCTCATTGTTCTTTTTTTGCCACCAGCACATGCGATATGAAACGCATGCTACAATGTGTCATTTCCCATGAGGAAACGTATATCATCCACTAAACCCATTATACAGATCTTGGTCTAAGTTCTTTTCAACACCTAACCTGAGTTTTCTTCTTAGATGTCCTCAAGTTAACGTCTAACTCGAAAAAACTCACATCTAGCTATACAACAAGTTATAATTAGATAATGAGATATCTAATTCGATCACATGTTACCAAACATTGATCTCATCTTAATGTACTAAGGCGACATGCATATAATCAACAAAATGAATTCTACATTAGTCTCATCTCCCATATCACCCGACATTAGATGCGATTGCTCGTGTGAGAGAGTCAATCATTTCTTAACTTGTCTGACATACTTTTGAATGAATCGTCAATTCATAAGTGTACATAAGTATCATAATCACCTCCCACTATGTGATAGTATCCTAGATAAAGTGAAGTTGTGATGTACTTGGTTACTATTTGGAGTCTCTCATAAGCTACGTCCCATTATGGACTGTAAGTTGTCAATGCCCCAACTGAACTGCTTATCACTCTACAATTACTCAATGTTTAACCAAAACATCCTTACATTGGATACGCAAAAGCTCCAACCTTTACTCTGATTGTGGGAATCTATATATTCTCTCAAAACTCACATCTCCCTGAGATGATCTTACCACATTGCAAGAATGACTTACTTAGACACAGATAATCTCTGATCTGCATCACTATACTGAATATCAACTATGTATTCTTCCAATTAAATCATAGTTCATCTACTTAGGGGAATGATACAATGAGTCTTACACATCACAAGAACCCTTTTAAGTGCACCTATATACTTTTACTAGGATTCAATTAATGTTCATATTACTAGACCCATGTCAAAGTCTACATTAAGGCACACATATCCCAATGTTACTTGCAGATCTTAATTGTACTAGAATATTGTACTATGAACGTCATAAACTTCTCTTTAGAAATTATTGGACACATTTAGTGCTTTAAAAGTTTGTCTTTAGTTAAAAAAAATTAGTATTGGCTGCATGGGCGTGCATATGGAATCACTTCAAGATTTTTACAAGCAATGCTCATTCAAACACGAGTAATCATCTACATGATCCATTGAAACCTTTATTTTTCCCGTAAGTAGCCCCATCTATGTCCTTCAACTCCGATTCGTAAGACAACCCATCTCTCAATGGTCATAATATTTAATGTTTTTGTCCATTGCAAGCCTCGTGGTGTGTGATGCACTAAATTCTAACCCTAGTGTATCTCAAGTGTACGGTGCTAGTGTAGCTAGTGGCAAACATGTCTATCCCACAAAGACTGTGTCATATGTTAACTAAGTACCCCAATTATTCCAGTTCTACTCTATCTAGACTCTCGAAAGAAAGTGATTGTTATGATTAACTAAAACCCTAATTTGCAGAAAATAACTCATTAAAGTAGTTAAACGCTTTATTAACAAGAAAGCAAATAGAGAGTGAAGATTCTAATAAGAATAAGATGTATCCTAGGGCTTCGATTTAAATTATGATCTTCTATGTTTGATTAAACCTAAATTCTAGACTTCTAAACTAATTCTATCGTTTATTAGGTGGCACAACTATTGATTAATCCTCATCTCGGATGATGCTAACGTGTAGATCGATTAAGGATAATTATCCTCTCAGGCTAACAATCACATAACTACTCCTTAAAGACTCTAAATCGGTGCCTACGTAAACACCTCACTCCTCTCAAATGATTGTTGGTATCTACGCTATATGTCATAAGTCTCTTAACAAAACTCACCTCTCGACACCAAATTCTTATACTTGTAGAAGTATACCAAGTGATCAATTTGATACAATCATATGAATAAAGTAGATATATAGATAAACGATGAAAACAAAGTCTAGAATTAAACGATTAAATCAAAACATAGTCGAAAATGTAATCTACTTTCTAACCCTAGAACACAAAGAGTTTAACTACTTATAACTAGAGATAAAAACCGACAAGATTTGTATACAAACATTATTGAAAGATTAATACTAAAACAAGAAATAAGAAAGCCCAAAATCTTGATCTCGATTGTCGCCTCTTGCGTTCTTTCTCGTCAATCCAAGCTTTCAATGTTCTCCAATGATAAAAAGTGTCTTATTCTCGGACATGAGACCCTTATTTATAAGTTTGGAATGGATTAGGGTTGAAACGGGTCGAAAATAGGCCAAAACGCATAAATCTCATTACCTGACTCGACCGAGTCTTCAGAACTCGACCGAGTCACATACACAACTCGACATAGTTGTCTTCGCTAGACCACAATCTTCTATAATTCGAACTCTAACTCGACCGAGTCCCAATATGGACTCGACCGAGTTAATTTCCCTGGATCAATTTCCTCTTTTCTTCATTCCTTCCCACTATCTTTGCTCGTTTCTTCTTCTAACTTCATCCAAATTGACTTTTTGGCATAAAATCACCTAAATAACCTTAAAACATGCACAAACACATCATCCGGCAGAATATAACAAATATAAGCGCAAATCAACCAATTATGCATACAAATGCTATCAAATCATCCTCTAAACAGACCTAAATGCATGCATACACGACGTCTATGAGTATGACAAATCTAAGTGGTATCCATTCATCATGATGAAGTTGCATGAGATTGTTACTTTCCTAAATTCGCATATACCATTGACTTGAGCATTTTACTATGCCACAAACTTGATTTCTTGGCCTTTGACCAAAAACCTCTTTGGTTAAACCAATTCGTTTATTGGTCAAGTCTCTGTTGTGAAATGCAGTCTCTCGAGCACCTAAAAAATGCAAATGTAATTCTAAGTTCGCTAGCTAAGGACTAATGGTGGTAAGCTCACAATTGGTAGGGAATTTCTTAAGAAAAATCTTACACCCTAAGGGCTCGTTTGCTTTGTATGATTAGGACTTGATAGATGGGGCATCCCTCCTAATCCCATGTTTGCTTTGCAATACTATACCCTTAGGATTAGGTACTCAAATTCCAAAAAATACATTTTGTTTTCTTTCAACCAACATTGTTTACCAATGGGGTTAAATGATTTTATCCTATTTTAACATTTAGATTGTATTTTAATATCATGTTTTATTTTAATTTATCTTTCAAATGTGTCCAGTAAATTGGATCAGTCTCAATCATTAATTTAAATGGTCTTTAAGTTTTAACGTGTATAGTTTGAATAATTTAAGCTATCATGTACAACTTTAAAATAAATTATAAAACTAGAGAGCCATAAGAAATAAATAATCTCACTTTCATGAACTCAAGAAATACTCGATGCAACAAAAGTTAAATAACGATATACAATAATGCATAGAATTATTTTGCATTAATAGAATTATAGTAACAATTTTTTTGAAAATCTTCAATTTCTCCGCATTTATTGTGCATATTCAAATAAGAATTAATAATATGACCAATATTATAGAATTTTTAAATATATCAATATATACGAAGATTATTCGTATAGTCCCCGTAAAATTTAAGACTATCTTTGAGTTTTAATTATTTTTCATTTATAAATTTGCAATTTTCAGTTTCATAGTAATATATTTTAAAAATTCATAAAACTTAGAATGATGAATTTGTCAAATAAAATAAATTTTCATTAAATTTTAAAGTGTACATCTAAAACAATCATCAGTAATACATATAATTTAGTTTAGTTTAGTTTAGTTTAGGTTCAGTAAAATTCAGTTCAGTTTAGTTTAGTTTAGTTTAGTTTAGTTTAGTTTAGTTTTAGTTTAGTTTAGTTTAGTTTAGTTTAGTTTAGATGAATAGAAAATTATACAATTTATGGACTCAAAATAAATTTTAAAAAGACAAAGGAACTTAATTAATAAATAATATAAATGGTTATCTAATAAGAATCCAGTCTAAGAAATTCTAATAATAAACTAAAACACTTATTAAGCTTTCTCATTACGACATAGTTTCATTAAATCAACTAAATAATTATTTAAAATCACAGTAATCGTATAACATTTAAATTTATTGATAAATTTTTAAAAAAAATATTGATAAATAAAAAAAATTAATGATAAATAATAAAAAACCATAAGATGATTAATTAAAATAAGAAGGATAATCTAGGATTTTAAAAATTGTATGAAATCTAATATTTTTCCGAAGATTTCTGTGATTTTATTTGATCTAATGTTATTTTTCTAATTTTATTTGTTTTATTCTGAAATAAAATGTGAACTGCAAAACATTCTCATTGCTAAGTTATACCTGCACCAAATTTTGTTAACATAAGTCTCAAAATAGAGGATGGTGCATGAGTGATGCATATTTTAACTTTATCAAAACATGTTGTTGGTAAAAAAATTAATTTTTAAATAATAATAAATTGAAGGTAAAGAAGTCAATGTATCTTTACATAATATTAATATTGAAGCAAAAATTATATTATATATCAATATAGATTAGTATGAGTTGCAATTTAGCATTAAAACCATGAGATTGATATGTAATACTAGATAATATATCCTAGTTTTGTGTATCCTCGCTTATCCTATCCAGTGAAGCAAACGAGCCCTAAGTGTAACTTTTCAACTAATTCGAGATTCATCCATCTAACAGTTCAACAGTCTTTTTAGAATCGCTTGTTCACAATATCTCTATGTCCAACAGAATATCAACTAATTCCCGAAACTGATTTCAACCACACAAATTTGACAACTATTTCTTTCGTCCACCCATCAATCCATCCATCCAAGG